>OY720452.1:65467386-66199886 GCA_963082715.1 Harpalus rubripes
ATTTTCTTACTATTTGCAGCGATAGAAAGAGATAGCCCTTAAATTGGAAAGGTCCATTGGCTAGAACATAGTTAATAATTTTTTAATTTGAAAAGGAACTAATGTAATCCCATATAAATATTAAAAGTAGAAATAGACTAATTGGGCCTTAAGTATCAAGGATAAATTAGGTAAACAACGGAGAAAGAATTTGGGAATAAGTGGAAGAAAAGAATTAAGAATACTGAATTGTACCTATAGACCAGAAAAGTGTAACGGTCAAACTTAGGCGCGAAATTCAAACTCAGTTCATAACGCTAAGAACATAATTTCAATCCCCGTGTATTTCTTACCAAGGAAATTTTTGCTCAACTTTAAAGGCCGAAAAATCTCTTCTGCAAAGCATTATATGTAGCATCTAGACCGATCCTTTATCTCCAGATTCGTACAATAATATTCACATGAACTTTGCACAGTTTATATTTATTTAAATAATAATACAACACTACAAAATTCATTGAACGTATGTCCTAGTTTGATCGTGCATGCTTCATCTTCTATTGTGCTGACCTATTTACTAGTGGGTCAACGACATACGGTATCCTTGCTTGTACCAAGCATTTTAATTTCTAATAATTGTCTTACTTTACCTTTTCTACAGGTTTAAACTGTTTCAATCAATTACTGAATAAACAAACTATCGAATTCTTAGCAAGAGCTGTTTAATTTCTTTTCCAAAATATCTTTTATTTGTCTGTAAAATTAAACTCCTATATGAAACCTATACTAGGGAATTCAAACTACGAACTCGCGCCAAAGGCAAACTCTAACCTAACTTTTCTGGTCTATTACTGTTGAAGGGAACTACATACATACACTGAACACAAGTATTTAAAATAAAAAATATGAAATATGTGTCTTAAGGCTGGTTTATGTAAGCTGTAAACTTAAGAATTTACCTTAGCATTAGCATTATGACTTCTTAGGGCAAACCAATAAGAGTAGGCCGGTAATATCATTTTTTCTAATAGAAATACGTCTTCTTTATCATAAATATATCTGTATTGTTCAACTAACTGTATTAATTGCACATCTTTTTCAATGACACTCATTTTTATTCAAGACAGTGTGACAGAATTTTTCACAAATAACGTAGGTACGTCAAACCTGAAATTGGCAGTCGAGAAAATTGCTGGAATCATGATATCGGGCACTTACATATACTATTCTGTTTGGTTGGCATTAACATTATTACTTAAAAATTTAGAAATTGCCGCATTCTAGGGTTACGGCAGAATGCTAAGGTTAAGGTTACAGCTACATACAGGGTGTAAATGAAATAAGTGCATTAAATTTAACCAGTAATGTAACTCGACGAGAGCAACAATATTTCTTAATAACTTTTTCTCGAAATCGCATATTTTTTTCGCATTTTTACCACCCCGTAAATTGACGAGTCGTTCCAAATATTTTTGTAATAATTGAATGCAGTAGCAATACCTATGAAAAATTTTGTTTTAGTAATTGACAGTCCTGTCAGTTGTTGCAATTAAATTTTAACATTAGTAATAAACTTGTTTATAAGGTAAAATTCTGGCAAAATGCTTATGTTTAAGATTAGCGGATACACAGACATTGTAATTACCTATGGTGAAGTTCTCAAGGTCAACGAACTTACACGAAAATCATCCTCTTCGTAATATTCGTAAATTTATGTTGTACCACATACAATATCTTCGACATTATCACAGTTTGATGTGTCACATATGACAATTTGGAATATTTTAAAAGAGTAACAGTTACTTCCATACCATGTGCTAAAATTTCATTGTTTCCAGCATTTCAATTTTGCGAATGAGTTGTATTGTTCACTGATAGGGCTGGATATATTAGAGAAAGTGTCTTTAATTATGCACAATATGCTTATCTGGTCACAAAAATCCTCATACTGTAAGAAGGAAACAATTTTTAACAAAAAATATCATTAATTGTTGGGCAGGAATAAATTGACGAGTCATTGGTCCTCATATAATCCCACCTCGTTTAAATGGACAAAAGTATGTACACACACGAAAATTCGAAAATTCATTTCATAATCTCCATAACTAGTATGCTCTTCCCACGCGCTTACTCTATTCACACAGTTCAGAAACCTTTGTTAATACACAATTTTATAATTTTGTAATTCAAATTTTAAATTTCTTTATTTTAAAAATTGTACTATTACGAATTTATTAATAATAAATATGTTTTCCGTTGATCGTTTATTAATTAATGTGTCTACATGTATGCAACCACCACCCGACAATTTTTGTGCCGTGTACATCGATCTTTGATTCAAACAGCTGAGGACAACAGAGATCTTGCCAGTGGCGGGTAACGAAATTTTAAACAAATCTTTAAATAATTTTAACTCAAAAACTAGAAGACTTAGAAAAAAAAATATTAAGAAAAATTGTTGCTCTCGACGAGTTACATCACTGGTTAAATTTATTGCACTTATTTCATTTACACCCTGTATACCGTAGCCCTCATTTGTCTGTACTCGAATTATTAATGTAAAGTCATAATGCTAATGCTAAGGTAAATTCTTAAGTTTACAGCTTACATAAACCAGCCTTTATTCTCAATAGTTCTACAGTGACCCTCGTAGGAAGAGATTATAATGTTCTTTAATATTTGTAATAAATTAAATTGTGAAAAACAATATTTTGACGTATTTTTTTAAAGAAATACAGAGCTGTGAATAGCAGCCAATGTACTCGTATTTTAATATTATTAATAATAATTCTTTTTTGTATTTGAAAGTTTTTACAACTTTATTACAAGTGATATATGGGGGTGAGTAAACTTTCGCGTACATTTTTTATAACATTTTCGTTACATATTACATAATTAATGAAGATGAAATGATGAAAAAGACACACAATTAACCATATCTTACCCGGAATTCGAACCCAGAACCGCCGGCACGTGAAACTAGAACGCTACTACCAATCCGCTTCGGTTGGTATTAATAATGTAGGATTCTATAATATTTTCTTTATTTGTGAATCATTAGGCCTTTATCTAAATAAATAGCAAATCGATTATAAGCAATTACCAAGTGAATTATTAATTATTTCTTTACAAACCACTTAGTATTTTTCCGTGAGTGTTTTCTGCCGCGTCAATAACTCCAAACTGCCTTTGTTGGTAACAACATAAAATTTTATTACAAGAAACAAGTGTTGTTGTACGCTCAGATAAACCAGACTTCGGAAATATATTGTTAAATTTATTGTAAAGTATATCAAGCGTGTTTCAGCAACGGCTAGGAAAACTTTGAGGTTATTTTATTTAGATAAGTTAGCGGTTGTTCCATTGTGCGCGGTTATTAGTGTAGAAAATATGAGGACACACAAAACTTGCAGCAGAGTTAACTAGATATTAACGCTGCCGCGTGCAAAGAGGCAGTTAAAGAAGTTGCCGAACCAGGAAGGGGTTGTAAACTGTTAGCAAGGACGAACACTAGATTAATCAAGCTAAATTACCACCGAGTAGGCCGTTTATTATTTTTTTACAAGTGGAATTTACAAAAGTTTTCATATTTTTTATAACTGCCTGTAAAACAATTAAGGTAGTTGCTTTTTTATTACTATACTTTCCCTGGAAAATTACGAGTATATAAGAGAATTTCTTTTGTTTTGTATTTAACTATGCATAATAAGTAAAGTTGTAATTTACAAATCTTGGTGATTACTAAAATTTTACTTCATACTGTCCACTATATACAACTTTACATTTCCCGGACTCAAATTCAATTGTCACAAATTCAAAGATGATGTGATCTAAATTAAATAGACAAGTTTTAATTAATATATAAATTTTTAAAACAGATAGACAGTATGAAATAAAATGTTGTTCGTCGCCTCGTCCGTAAACTTCTTATTCGTACCGTAATAACTCGACTTCACAGCAGTGGCTAAGGGGGTTTAGTGGGTTTCAAAACCCATTGCCTCAGCCTCACGTCTTCGACGCCTTTTTCTCGTCTAATCTATCAAGTAGTATTAGATCATCTATATAGGCTCAATTTATTGATAGATTTGAAGACTTTCATCAAGTATAGTGATTTTCAAGACCAAAATAAGTACATGGCATAGGAAAAGTCATATATTAAGAAATACAATATTTAGAAAAACATGTAGGTATTTATTAAAATTAAGGCTTATTATTACCTATGTTATAGTACCATTTATTAAGAATTGAGTTTCCGCCATCTGTCATTAAAAATATGCGAAAATATATAAAATATATATTACTAATGTTTGTAATATATATAAGTAATTATAATTAAACTTGCAATGCAAAACCGATAAAAATATATGTTCATTTTTGTACTGTAGAGACATATACGAAGAATTTATGGAGAAGTCGGTACAAAAAATCTTGTGTATCACACGCCCAGAAACTGTTTTGCGAGATCTCGTATTTGCAGGCCTCGCTCAAAATAAACTCTGTCTCGCAAATGTTCAGTTTCTGGCCTAGTGATACAAATAACTATTTATCTCAAACTTTTTCATTGGAATTATTTAGTTCGTCTTTCTTGCGCAAACTGAGTTTGAATTTGGCGCCTAAATTTGACCGTTACACCACAGTATAGAGAATATGCAGTAGCGTCACTTCGCTGATTTTCGTTCCAACCTGCTCGGGTTGAAGGGGGAAATAATGAGGAGCGGGACTTTGAATCAGATTCAAATAATATATTAAGTGCATATTCATTGTATTTGTAATAATTATCATGTATTTGTTATAATTTTATACAAAAAATATATTTTAATATTATGCACAGGTCTTGGAAGTGTTTATTCTATACCGGGTGGCGCTCGAAATCCGTTACATAGGCCTTTAACATAGGAAAAAGAATAATCTGAATATTAAAACTTATTGCAGTAAAACACATGTTTGGGAACACTTATTGCATCATATTAATAACAAATTGTTTAAAATTAATTAAGAATAATTAAGTAAAATAAGAAAATGTTATGGCAATTTTAATATCATAATTTCCTATAAAAGTAAGCTTAATATGCAAGTGATCCCCGATATTTGTTACTTGGTTATTGTTTATATTTATTTCTTTAATACACGTATTTTTATAAATATATAATTATTTATAATATTTGGATTTGATATATAATATTTATTACTTGGTTATTGAATTATTTATTATTATTATTAGCTTTAAATATATTTTTTTTACATATTTATATTTTACGATTATCTATTTTTACCAAATCACACATTATCATTTGATATTAAATATATATTATTATGTTTTCTTCAAATTTCGCGCTCCTCATTATTACCCCCTGCACGCCGAGCAGCCTGGAACGAAACATCAAAGGTTCCGACAAGAGTGTCGCTACTGCTTGTATTCTCTATACTGTGGTTACACTTTTCTGGTCTATTTCTACTCCGGCGGCGTAGAAATTTCCAGCGTAGAAATTTCCAGCGGTGTAGAAATGAAACTTCTACCTTGTGAATCAAGTCACAAAAAATGCCATTTCTACACCGTTTGAAAAAATACGATTTTTTTGACAATTTATGTTATTATAGATATTGAATTTTCAAATTGTAAGTTTAAAATAATAAAGACAAATAATTTGATAAAATAAAACTCTTAGCCTACACGTCCTCAGGGAAACCAATTGAGAAATTCAGATATTTATTATTGACCCTCTTAAAAATCCAATCAGAAAATATTTTTTAAAGGAATTATAACCAAATCTCTTTTCAAGATATACCTTATTACTGGGATCACGTTAGAATTATTGAGAATAAGAAAATAATTTCAAACTGATATTTTATTTGTTATTTCAAATTAAATCGTGAACGTTAATTTAGATATGAATTTAGATGGAACTTAGTTAAGAAATTTTTCAAATCGTTTGAGTGAAAATATGGAATTAACCAAAGAGCTTTTTCTGATAATAATTTATAATTTGAATGAATAACATTGTGCAATAAAAAGAATAATTAAATTAATTTCAAAACCTCGTATTAAATGCGTCTATTAAGAGTTTAACAATTGTTGCATGTAAAATTCATGTTACCCATACATTCCTCTGCATATATTTTACGGTTTTTAAATACCATTTTTATTAATCTTGCTGAAAGTACCGCCATTATTAACCGGTGAACTATTTGACGTGAAAATATTGCCAGATTATAAGCAGATTTCCCGACTTTTCTGATAAATGCTTCCAAATTAACACTAAACTAATTTCCCGGCGTAACTAATGTTGCAACAAAGAAAAACAAACCATAGCATAGCATACAAAAGCATGCAGTACGAGTACATTACGCTACGTTACGTGTTAGGTGTCAGCATCTCATATTTTCCTCAAAACAATCTCTATGTAAATAGATTTCTAGTCATTTATTTACTGGCTTACTGTCAACATGGAAATAATGAAATGCTGTTTCTCAACGCGCAGCGCTGTTATCTTGTGCTTTTATTTCGTATGTACATATTTTAAAATATTTCAAAAGAAATTTACATATCTGCATTCATAGATTTGTGGCTGCAACGGAGAACATAAAAATTAGATAAATATGTGCAGTCATGGGCGCCCGCAAACTTTTTTACAAGGTGGGTCGAAATTTTTGTTGTGAGAAAAAAATGCGCCGTAGGCGAATTTTTAATAATTTTCAAGGTCAAACGTGTTTTAATGCAAAGTAAGATAATATTTACTGAGTTTACATGCAGTTTTGAAACCGTTTTTAAAACGTTTTTAGTTTTGAAAACGCCATGTATACAGTATCAAAACGGTTTTGAATTATCTTAAACCAAAACTAACACACTGAGAAAAATGACTGGTTTTTAGCAAATAAATATTCATAATTAAGGTGTACTTCATTCATTTAATTATTGCAACTTTGGAGCAAATACAATTTAATCTTTAATATGAAATGTATTTTATTCATTCAGTTATATTATTTATTTCATTTAAATTTAATTTAATTTTCTCAAATAAACTAATATATTTATGTTTAGCATTTAAAATTGAGATTTTTAATAAATAAATTTATAATTTTCTGAAATATTTATTTGTTTCTTACAAATACGTAATTGTTTAGAATTAAATTCATAATATATTTGTGTAAACTTTATCTTAATTACAATGAAAAATAGTTTTTATTGTATGAATCTATATTTATTTGTCACAAATAAATATTATTTGTGGCAAAATAATATTTCCATTGAGTGAAAAATGTTCTATTTGTCAAGTGACGATTTTAAGTGAAGTGACTTGTATGGACTTGTTCATTTGTTGTACGTTGCATCTTGTTTATGGTGGTGCTCATTTGTGACAGTGTTCATTTCTGGCGATTTGTTTTTCATTCGTGTGCTAAAAAGTAGTGAATATGGGTGACGAAACAGTGAAAAATATACTACTTGAGTGGAGTTTTGGATATTTGCTTTGCAGTCAGCGTATCTTTAATACCAAGGCACATGCATCGGTATCTGTACAGATTGTGTATTTATTTATACTTTTATAATTTTTTATTATATGTACATTAATATACTTAAGGATTAAATTTGTTTGTTAATAAAAATACGGTGTACGAATAAATTAAATGTACTAGCCTTTATTTAATGTTTTCCTTCAATTTTAATCTATTTAGAGTGGACAGGTTATGAGAGGTAGATATTTAAATTTGGTTCAAATAAAGTATTATATATCCAATAATAATGAAATAAATTTAGCGCAATTAAAATAATTTTTAACGTAAATAAATGCATAGTTCTCATGAAATAGAAGATATAATTGATCTCAGTATATATTTATTTGAGACAAATAAATGCTTCAAATAAATAATTACATTGCTTCAATTGTAGATATATTTGGATCTATTCAAGCTTAGGATTTATTTGCAAGAAATAAATTTACAGTTCACGTAATTATATCTTTTTCTCAGTGCATTCATGGGTTGGACTTGAAAACTAGTTTCAAAACTACTCATGTAAACACTTAAAATTCAGTTTCGGTACTGTACATGCGTACAGAGGATAACATTTCTGTCGCTTTGTGTTACTAACCTTCAAATATACTGACAGTTGTGTAGATTTAGTGCGTAATGGTACGAAGTATAGAAAATAATTGGAATAATAGCAAAACGACGTATTTGGAGTGAAGAGGATATGTCACTTACATCAGCTAAATGCGCATGCGCCGAAACTGATTTCAAATCAGTTTTTAAACATGTTTTGAAAACTTCATATAAACAGTTTTGCATAATTTTGATTGAAAACTGAAACCATTTTCAAAACTGCATGTAAACGTAGTAATAGAGTTCTTTACAATGAAGCAAATTTAACAAATTCTTAAAAAATTAAAATCAATATTTTATGACGAAAATGCGTATGTACGCTCTAAAAGCGTAGAATGGGCCCGTCTTTGGCGTTTTAGAAATTACATGTCGCATATGAATTTTGAATATAAATAAATGAAAACGAAATAAAAATTGACATATATTTAGTATTTTTATACCTAAAATTATGTAATTAAAGTTTTTAGCATTAAATGGTCGCCATGTTGTGACGTCAGCGTCATTACAGTCGTCCAGTTACCCTATGAAAATGTCACTATAGAGTGGACCATGTATATTTTGCTCATAAATTCGCGATTGGCTTTAGACATACTTTAACATACACATATTCAATATATCCTAATAATTTTTTATTAAGATCAAAAGAAAATTTACTTATTAAATAAATTTATATTATAATTTATGTTTTAATTATTGTATTCTCAATTACTTGTTATTTGTCATTGTTGTAATCAGTTAGTAAATAAGAATGTAAATGTTGGATTACCTTTAATTATGAATTATGTTTTGATTATTGTAATCAATACTGCCATTGTTGTATAAATAGAAAATAGTTTAAATACTATTTTAATTATAATAATAGCACTTGGTGAGTATTATAACCTTCAATATTATATTAAAGGATCTTAAAGTCACATTAATTAAATCGAAATTTACATAACTTAACATTTAACTCCTATACATATTCATGTAAGTAAATCAAACAATTATATATTTTAAAATGATATAATAACTATCTGGCTTACTTTATTACCATTAGCCCTAAAGATTTTTGATCACAGTTTGTAATGGATACGTATTTTATTCTTGCAACATTTATTGTATATTATCATATTAATGGTAACGTATGTCGGTTCTCTCTATTTATGATGGGGTGACGCTAACGTCACAACTTTCGCGCCAAAAATTTAATAATTATTTTAAGCGTTATTAAGCATAATTTTAAGAAACCAAAAAATACGGAATTTCTATTTTTAAATTCTTCGTAACATATAAAAAATTCAAAAAATGTTGGACGGGCTCATTGCGCCTTTTACTAGGCTTTATGATGCGAGATGCGAGCATAAGCAATAACTACAGAAACAGACAATCTGAAAATACAATATTGCATTAAATTAAAATATATTACTGAGTAACAATATAATTATTCTATTGAACTGCTCAAAATAAAATGTATAATAATTAAATGTTAATTAAATCGTGCTCGTCACAAAATACGGCAACCCTATTCAGGTACTTTTAATATAAATAAATATGCAATGTCTATTCATTATTTACTTTTCTATTTCTTTATTTCTATATAACAGTAAAATCAATAATTGTGAAAGTTTTGAGAAGAACGTGATCATAAAATGATTAGAATAAACTACGGCACATTAAAGAAAATACAACACCGAAGATAATGTAACATAATAACAGTACATAACATAATTTACACATTCTGACACTTCAGCTATTTCATACTTAGTAACAGATAGTATGTAAATTTTTGATTAAAATATAAGAAAATAATACCAATAATTATTAAAAAATACAATGATACATTGAAATGAAAAAATAAAATTATAATTTTATTTTAAAAAATGGATACAGTCCATAAATGAAAGGGGGGTCAGTCGACCCTTTCGACCCCCCCTGTGGGCGCCTATGTGTGCAGCGTTATCGCGAGAAATTTGTTGTTACAAGTAATTCTGTATGCATGCGCTGAAATAATTTGCATTCCTCTCGGCTTTGTGCGTTTTGCAATTCGTGAACTATTTCGTTAAGCTACGCCGTATTCTTTTACGATTCAATTTCAAGCAAAGCTTAATTTTTCATTGTTGCTCTTCATTATATGCACAACTGTGAAGTTTATACAAATAATAAAATTTGTTTAGCTAATAAAGTTGTAACATTTCGTTGACATACTGAGAAGAATGCGCTTGCTAATTTTACAGCATAAATTAAATACTGCAAAATAAAACAGAGTATAAATACAAACAAAAGTTTTGATGGAGGAATACAATTATTGCAGAAAAGTCAAAAATTAGTTATTCAAATACAGGGTGTTAAAAAAATATAAGATATAGTGGATCAAAATAATATGTCGAAAAGTCTTAATAAACATGGCTCCGAAAATAAACAGGTTCAGACTAGTGTCAATAAGTATTGTAACGTGAGAGTACCTACAACATTTGGTACGCGAGCCCCGAATCGACGTCTATGAATAGCATTCTAGTAGGTGGGAGGAGCCTAGGTAGGCGATCGTTAACAAAGTGAAGCGCGATAGGCGGGCGACGTGAGGTGGGAAGTTGTGTGAACAAGAGAGGAGATAAGTGTAATTACCGGCGCATTTTTATGGCGTGGAGAGTTTTCTAGAAAATATAAGGGTTGCTATATAAGCGACGTACGTGTGTCCGAAGACAGACAATCACATAGTCAAATATATATTTACAGGGTGTCCATCTATAAATAAACCAGAAAATATCTCTCTTATTATTACTTTTAGCGATTTCAACTATTAACATAAATTATAGTAAGTTAATTGCTCTATAAAGTTTCGGAAGTAGATTAATATTATTACTTCCGATTTTGAAGAAATTGATAGAAACTTTTAATTTTCAAATAGAACATCCTATATATTTTTTCAAATTAGAGAAGTACGTGAAATTTGCTATCCAACTGTATAAAAACAATGGCATGTTGTATTATTAAAAAATAAAATGTCGAATGATTAAATTATTATACTTATGTTAGATTCAGGAGGCTTTGCAATTCATTTATTTTACATTACACCTTTCAAATATAAAAATTCCAATTAATTAAATATTCAAATTGATGTACAATTACTTTTTTCTACAAATCTATTAAAAGTGGGCATTTTAATGTTTGTTTTTAGCGTTAAAAATGTTATTTTATGACACCAATATTAAAAGTGACAGATGATTGTTACTTTTGACACTAGTGTTAAAAGTGAATGTCAAAAAATTATTAGAAATACAAATTTAAATTAAAAAAATAGTGCTTGTAGAAAAAATAGTGTATGATATAAGAGTTAAAAGTGATTTTATTTTGTTCGAAGGTTTGGATCACTCCGCTTCGCGTCGTGTTCTAAACTTCCTTCTCACAAAATAAAATGTCACTTTTAACGATTATATCATAAATACTATGATATTTAATTATTATATCTGTACATTTAGTGTTTCAAAAAACATTTATTTGTGAAGAAAAGAATACTGTATTATGTATTAAATTTAGCTCTAACACTACATTAATTATATCTTTTTTCTCATGTCATTAGAAATTTCTTATTCAAAAAATTTGTATTGCAATGCCCCCTACATTTATTAAAAAATTAATATTTTAATCATTCGCAATTTTATTGTTTGTTCGATAGCAAATTTTATGTAACATTCAAATTTGAAAAAATATATAGGGTGTTCTATTTGAAAATTAAAAGTTGCTATCAATTTCTCCAAAACCGGAAGTAATAATATTGATCTACTTCCGAAATTTTATAGAGGAGTTAACATACTATAATTTATGTTATATAGTTGAAATCGCTAATAGAAACAATAAGCGAGATATTTGCTAGTTTATTTATGGACGGACACCTGTATATATTCGTGATATAAATTTGTCGATCAAACCGATTATTTGTACGGTAATTTTTCGATTAAAACGTATGTTAACTTAACCGTCACTTAAAAGGAAAACAATATCTATATTACAACATAAGTTGAAAATCACAAATCAAATGTATCAATTTTTCGATGTTACATTTTACATTATACTTATAACCGATAATTAAGTTAACAGACAGTTTAATCAGCATTGAAAATATAGGGCCTTAATATGTCAAGGTCATATAAAATATATGTGAGTAGTATAACCCACCCGTTTTTGGACCTAAAGACAAATTATGAATATATTTATATGTCTATATATTTTTGTTACGATGCCACGATTACAGTGTGTGTATGTGATTAGCTATCAACCTTTTATGCAAATGAGTTATAAATAATTTCATATTTTAAAGTAAACCTAAGAATGACATTTCAATAAATTGTAATGTTGCTGAAAATATATGTATTCGATTGAATCAAATTATTTACTTGCATTAGTTAAATGAATTGAAAACATTTGAAAAATAAAAAATCTGATGTGGCCAGCACATTACCTTCCGTCAGTTCTATGTATTTTGTACAAATTTCATACGGAAAGTTCCTTGCTAAATTAAATATTCTATTTCTTGTAGGTACATTAACTTCCGGCAGTTGCATGTATTTTATGCAAATTTCATACAGAAAATTATTATTTTGTGACGTTTTCTATATGCAGTATAATTTATCTACAGAAATAAAAGATTTATTATTATTATTAAATTAAATATTCTATTTCTTGTACATTACCTTAAAGCAGTTGTATGTATTTTATACAAATTCCATACAGAAAGCAAAAGATCCTATATTTCCAGTAAAAATTATGACAAACACACTATGTCAATTTCACTTGACACTGACATCTTTCAATCAGAATTTTCTTTAGCTGTTTTCATAGCTATAGCTACTTTATGAAATTTAATTTCTTTATAATTTTTTAACTCTATATCCATTTAATATTAAGTATAAAATGCAGTCAAATCGTATAGAGAATAAAATATTCTTTAATATTTATAATAACATCAAATGTGAAAAAATTGTATTTAACATAGTTTTTTCAAGAAAAACTGTTAAAATCTTCAAAAGATGATACTTCCGGTTGACCAATTGTAACCAAAATCTAATCAGCTCTTCATATGGATGTAACAAAGTACACAAAAAATTATAATTTTTGTAACTGTAGTATTAGAGTTATCGCAGACGAAAATTTTGTTACACACACACACACACACACACACACACACACACACACACACACACACACACATCCACACACACACACACACACACACACACACACACACACACACACACACACACACACACATACAGACATCATCGTAAAAATAGTAAATTCGTATTCTAGGGACCCTAAAACGTGCTTATTGATTAAAAACTCATCATCGAATTTTTTGACCAAAGACAATACCTTCCTTACCTAAAGGTGACGGAAGGTAAAAATAAATAGCTTTGCTTATTTCCTACTGCGTCATTTCCTTTTATAGAAACGCATATGAAATGTTTTAAAGATAAAAATATTCCGGTTCGATTTTCTGTTTCCAGCGCTCATGGTTCATGCTCTACTACTTGTTTCCTATATGTTACCCACCCAACATATTAATTTCATATTGTAATAAAGATCTTTGTGCATCTCTACAGTAGATGGCGTCAAAGACCCAGCCAAGTGTAGTGTTTGCTCATTCCACATGGTCACGCAAGTAATTGAGTAGAACTTGCTCAGAAACATCGTGAAAAACTCGTATGTGAAGCTAGCATACGTTCATCGCAGTAGGCCTGCTTGATGTTTTCCATCACTTGAAGCGCCGCGCTTGGCGAAGCGTGACGAAAGCGCACGAACGCTGCCGGAACTTCACGAGCGTCAAGGGTATTTGATATACTTTAAAAGTTGTACAGTCGTGTAAGGATTGTTGCTTTATGGTCTTTATGGTCCCGCGATGGACTCTAAATGAAGTTAGAATGAAGTAAAGAAAAATCAGATACAGTGATGATGAGAGAAGACTGAGTGTCCTTTGAGGAAACTAACTTCACGGCAATAATCATAAAAGATCATGTTTTTTATCAACTTTAACAATTATGGCAAAGGATTAATGATTGCCATATGTCAACACGTTCACCCAAGATAAACATCGTGGTAATAAAATAATAAATTTGTGAGCAACATCATGGCTTTATGCCACACAGGTCAACCACTACTAACGTATGTATTTTTATTCAGTATGTTTCAAAGGTCCTGGACAAGAAAGGTCAAGTTGATGTAATCTACAAAGACTTTTTCAAGGCCTTTGACAAGCTTGATCATATTATTCTTTTAGATAAACTTCGTTATTTTGGTTTTCATAATAACCTGGTAAATTTTTTAAAATCATACTTACATAATTGTCAACATTATGTTTCGTACAATGGATTTAACTCAAGTTATTACATTGCTACATCTGGAGTACCTCAAGGTTCAAACCTTGAACCCTTTTTATTTTAAATTTTTATTAATCATATTGATGAAAATTTAACTTGCAACGTGTTACTTTTTGCAGATGACCTAAAAATATTCACAAAAAATCTGGTGTAGCCAACACAATACCTCCAGCCATTTACAGCCCGAGTCACGAAAAAGATTAAGTTTTTTTGGATTAGCGAATTTTACTCTAATTTTGACAGTTTATTCTTAAAATATAGTCTAATCTAATCCAAGTAACTACATTTTCTTTAAACCCCTCAACAGGATTAAATCCCAATTACAGAGTGGCTTCACATTCACACACATCCATGCCTAAGTAGGATTCGAACCCAGAGCCCCGAGGGCACTCATTACATGAGGCGGTGCAGTAACCATTGAACCACCGGAGCTCTAATAAAATAAAGATTAAATTTTAAATACCGGGATAGAATAGAATTCACTAATCCAAAATTGAGGATTAGCTTAAACTTTTTTGCGAATCGGTAATTCATATAATTATATTTACTTGTGCTGGAAACTGTATTGATTTCCTTTCCTATTGTTCTATTTACTTTTTTTTTAAAAAAAAACATTACTAATATTATTTTGAAATGATTAGTTCTTTGATACTGACATTTATGTTGGTTACATACGGTTGAATAACTGCGTTTTGTTTATTTAAAGGGTATGCTCTGGGATTTAAATTATAGATATTTTTATAAATTTCTCCATAAAGTATATAGAAAAAGTAATAATGCAAATCTATAGAATATTTAATAATCTTTAATTTTTATGAGAACATTAGTCTCGAAAAAGTAACATTTAAAGGTATTTTTCGAAGAAAAACTATTTTGAGCTTCTTGTAAAGTGCCATTTCCGGTAATCCCATTTTCAACAAAATCTAATGGGCTCTTTCCATTTCAGAAAAAGTTCGAAATACAAGGTTTCAAAATTTTCTGAATGACAGTATTTGAGTTAGAGTGGAGGATCCACACATACACTCATACACACAGACATCGTGAAAATGTTAAAATTGGATTCTAGGGACCTTAAAACGTGGTCATTTACCAAAATCTCGATATGCGATTTTTAGCACGATCTCTATACCTCCCTTACCAAGGGTAGCGGGAGGTAAAAAAAACTGAGAAATATTCGTTTTCCGGAAATGGACTGTGTCATATTTTGAGTCAGAGCTCAACGTTTCTCCCACAGTCGTATGGGGCATTTTCAGGAGCAAGGGGGATAGTACTGTCTTAAACAAGGTTACCCGACGTGTAAACTGAGTCTCCCCCTTCTTGTTGCTTAAACTCGGCCTCTAGCGTGGTTGACACGTCGGGTAACCTAGTTTAAGACAGTACTATCAACCTTGCTCCTGAAGATGCCCCATACGACTGCGGGCGAAACGTTGAGCTCTGACTCAAAATATGACACAGTCCATCCCGGAAAACGAATATTTCTCATGACTCAGAGTGTGGAAGCCTACGCAATTATTGGTAAAAAAAACTGTGTGGCTCTTCTAGTAGATAATCACTTTCAAATGAACAGTTATTCTCAAACGGAATTTGCTTCATGAATCATATTTTTTTGATATTTTTTATCATCAAGTTGTGAATGAAACACCAATTCTTAATTTCAGTATGAACATAGAAAAAAGTTTCGGTTTTTAAAAAAAATATTTGCTGTTAAACGAGGCGTATAAAACGAACGAAGCCTGCAAAATAGCGACATTAAAAAGCAAACACGATGCGCAAATTTACTGAAACAAGTGACACGATACCATACTTATTTATTTACTCAAATCTTTAATTACACTCGAACATCACGCGACGCAAATCAATAAACAAACAGACGAGTTGGTGGCTCCCTGAAGTAAATACCGCTGTCAGTTTTTCTCGATTTAACCTTGGCGACAAAGAAACAGCGAGCAAAGAGGAGGAAAAGAATCGCTCTCGCGCGCGTTCGTGTCACATCTCGAAGGGTAACTATCTTTAGTGTCGTAAAGTATTCCTAAAGGTATTAAAAGTAAGTTAGTCCTGGCCAGGCCCCGAGCACATTGGAGTAATCCCGCAGGCCGAATAAACCGCTGCCGACACTTAAGGAGATATAAGTTTTTAAACACAGCCGATCTACACGGTTGCTAAGGGGAACGGAAACGCCGACCTTATGTTCTCTAACATGGAGGTTTTTATATTATGATGTTGTTTCATTGAAATATATTCTTTTTGTGTCGCTTTATCCCGAAAGAAAATCTACGGAAGAGCATGGTTATTATATTTTCATTCTTTGACATTACTTTATTCTACTTACATTTAGAAGTATATTATTTTCGGGAGCTTTTCGTAATTCATTTACTTCTTCTTCTTCTTTAATGACACAAGATATGAATTTACAGCCTTTATAAAAGACTTTCGGCACATGTGTTCCAAATAGTCATTATTTACCCCAGTGAAGCAATGAATGAATGAAAAACAGTATATCGTTTATTAAACTGAAGATGGATGTATTATTAATTCTAAAATCAAATGTTTGTTATTATCTTAAATCTGAAATCAAAATGACTAGGCGAATTTTAAAATAAATGGTAGGGAAAAAATTATTGCAAATGCAGTCTTAATAAAATGAATTTATTAGATTGTTATTTATTGTTGGATTTTCGTAATATAAATTTTATTTAAAAAAAATATTTGTTTTTTAATAAATTAAAGAAAGAAGATTTTCTTTGACGTCATTATTTTGAACTGAAGAAAGGGATGCATATTTAAGAATGTAACCTGTAGATGGGTAGCGAGTGCGAGTTTTAATTTGATTTTGACATTAGTTCATTTTTATGTCACTCTCTTCTTTATTATTTGCGTGGTTTGTTAAGCAGGATTTTGAAGGATTTTAACATAGCTTACACTCGTACAGGATTAAAATGACAAACGAAAATATTAACCTCCAAACTATTATTCAAACGTCAAACAGATTCATTGGTTCGGCGTAATGCTACGTCATACATGGCGGAATTTAAATATTAAAATTTCATTAAATTTTTTGTGACCAATTAATGAAAATTTTGGCAAAAGAAAAAAATATGGGTAGCAAGTTTTTATCACCTCTTCAAAAATATTAAATAAAAAAATGGCACATAAGGAGCCCACTGTTAATTTTTTGATATATAATATCATAACTGGTTAATTTTTACCGGAAAAATTTTCAGGTTGTTACATAAGCTGGATGCCTAGCAAGTTGTCAAACGAGTGATTTTTGATCAATGTCACGAGATAAATTAGCAACAGGCTCTAGTAAAGCAATCGCAAAATTTTTCCAAGATAAAATTTAACCACGAATGGTATTCGGATGACTGTTTCTAAAATAAAAATCAGGTTATCCGTTCTTATATTTTTACTTGACAAACTTCTTCTAATTTTTATTGTGTTTTGAGGTATTATATTTAAGGTTGCTTTTTCAAGGTTTTAAATAGATTTCTGTCCGAATCGACTCGTTTTTAATAAAAACTGATAATACTGAAAATATACACACTTTGACAGGTATGTGAACAATATGTTTCTAAAACGTCAAAAAATTTTCGCTTATCAAAACTCACTTATTTGTAAAAATACGACATCTTATTGGCTTAAAGGATACGAAAAAAAAAATTTGATGGTGTTTTGTCGAAATGAAACTTGGTAACTAGGTAGAATCCTGAATTTGGATTAGCTTATAAATTTATGAGTGAAATACTCAACTACATATTAACATAGCCCTGGTGATGGTTTATTAGGAACTGAAACGTAGGATTGTTAAATAAATGACAATCTAATAAAGTCATTTTACCAAGACTGCATCTCCAATCATTTTTTCCCTAACATCATACTAACAGTCAAGATATACCAGTAACTATTTAAAATGAATATTTGAACACTTTTGTATGTAATTTTTTACACCATATCTTAATGTAACCTAATCTAACGCAGGAAGCTCACGAGTTTTGTACTTTAGATTAAATTATATGAAGGTATATTTGAATACTTGTGACGTTGGTTGTCCGCGAAAAACACGTTGCGCCCCCTTTTGGGTGTTTGTGAGAGGCTGCCAGCTTTTCACGTCAGGCCATTATTTAAACGACAGCCCCTTATTGGAAATATGGCTCTTTAAATCGAAACGCCTAATTTTTTTAATAAAAGCTTTTGTAACTTATTTCGACAAGATTTTTTATAGTTACCTGAGATATTCTTACATTTAGGTCTATTTTTTTTAGAAACAAACGCCATAGATCTCAGTTGTTCTTATTATGCGCAGATCCCCATTGCGCATATCTTCTATATTTTTAAATTGAAAAGGTCCATTCTTCCCTACAAAATTGATTCTTGTTACGTCGTAAGGTGAGAACCGTTTTCAACAACCGATGCAAGACATCTCAGAGAATTTCAAAGATTTCGTCCAGGTAGACCAATGTACGATTTTAAAGCAAGACCTATGATATCTTCAATACATTACATTGAAAATTGGAAGAATAGTAATATACAAAGAAACAATTCTTAAAAATATATTTATTTAAAATTTTAAATGAATCAGATTTTTTTTATGGAAATATTTTTTAGGAGCTAGCAAAACTTCACTTCCAGTGAAAATAGTTCTGTAAATAATAAAAACAATTAAAAGCACTGTGTAAAACTTGTCTCCTGAATAACAACCAATTAAACTAATTTAATTCCACAATAAACTGCGATCCATTAGGTGAATTGTTCTTCAAGTTCCTGGCTACGTGAAGCAATCCCAGTGCACGCCACGCGTACCTAAGGGCTTACAGGCTACAAGCTACTGCTGGGAACGTAAACCTTGTCCAGGTTAAGAATACTAAACATTTTATATAGCTCTTACATGGTTAACGGTTCACAATAAAAAAGACGAGGTACCGCTCTTTATAAATAGTGAACGAGCCACGCACAGCCCGTGCCCGTTCACCTGCAGGAAGCGGGTCAAAGGTCACCAAACAAACAGAAGAGCAAATTTTGTGGATGTGCGATATGAGGCAATGTAGGTTTTATTTGCGTTTTTGAATTTCTGGAATTATTAACTGTGATTAAGACAAAATTCGTTATCACATTTTGGCAGTATTTTAGGGTTTTAGTGTTAACAGTTACTCGAAATTCGATCAAACAGCATTTATTACAACACCGATGTTGTTAATTCGTTCATGCTGCAGGTGACCTTGATCGGACATCTTTCAAAATTTTTACTGTAATTAGATTTTTTGAAAACTTAATAATTCTCGAGATACAACACAAACTTATGATTTTTTAAATGAGAACCTATGTTGAAAATAGTCTCGTCTTTTTGCTTATTTTATAAGCTTTTCAATAATATATAACAAGTATTCATTCTTTTGTTTTAAACATTAATAAAAGACGAATTATTAATTTATTGAGGTGAAAATATTGGAAATTATTAAGAAACAAATGAAAATTTTTATTTCAAACCATCATTTGTGTATTTTGATTCAATATCTATTAATTTTGTTCTAAAAATTATTCTTAAACAATTATTTTCGGGTTAGTTAAATTACTATTTATCGACGTTACAGTTGGCTTTAACACAATCCGAACAAAATGGTTTAATATGGTTTTGAAGCAAATAAATTGAAAAAATCTGATGTGGACACCACACGACTTCCTTGTACGCAAGACTAATATGAAGTATAGACTCAATTATAAAATTGCACGTATTTGACGTAATTTGACATTAGCATCTATTTTTTATTTTTTATTATTTTTTGTCCTAATCCATAGAAAGCTTCATTACAAAAACCAAAAAGTATATAAGTTTTAAATTTACATATCTCGCTTATACAAAGGGCTAATTTAAAAATACTTGATGTGCTAGACGCAGAATTTAATTCTCTAAAACTCTTATTTGAAGCATTTATTTCTAAAATCAAAATGAAACCATTTTGTTCAAGAAAAACTGTTAACAACTTCAGGTTATATATCTCTTCCGGTTAGCCTGTTTTAACCAAAATCTGCTTTGTTATTCCAATTGATATAAAAGTCTTATATACTAAATTTGAAAAGTTTTGGATTATATTTTAATATAGTTTTTTTATTAAAATCTATTATAGGCTTCAAATAAAGTACCATTTCTGGAAATTATGTTATGACCAAAAAGGGAGGTGTACAACTAGATGTTATAGAAGTTCTAAATACAAACTTTCAACTTTCTACGGCTTTCCGTTTTTGAGTTATGCGAGAGACGTACGTACGTACAGACGTCACGACGAAATTAGTCAGAATCAGGGGCGCACACAGGGGGGCGGTCCAGTAGGTCCGGACCGCCCCTAATATTAACAACTATTAAATAAAAACTACAAACAAATACACATGGAAAACTGCTAAGCAAATTACGAAGATTGCGCTGAAAATTGTTACTTATTAAAAGACCGTTGCATTTTTAAACAAAAAATCTTTATTGTTTTTCAAAATATTCTCCATTCAGACTAATACACTTGTGCATTCTTTGAAACCACTTTTTAAAACATTCAGAATATTCATTTTCTAAAAGGTTCTCAAAAATTCTTTGAAATTCTGTAACTGCTGCATTTGCGCTGGAAAATCTTTTACCTCACATAATTTTTTTAACAGTTGGAAACAAAAAGAATCGCACGACGCCAGATCTGGGCTAAACGAAGGATGAGTTACCAATTGAACTTCCGAATCCTTCAAAAAATCTAATGTTCTGGCAGCAGTGTGAGAGGATATGTTGTTATGATAGACGCAAACCGGTCCTTTGGCGACCTGTTTGTAATTTTGCAAACATCTGTGGTAAAGCCACTTCGCAGTACTATTCAGAATTAACAGTTCTGCGATCTTCAAGTGGAATAACAGCAACAGGACCACTTCGGCGAAAAGAAAAAACAGCAATCATTTTCTTAATGACGCTTCTGCCACGAATTACTTTTGTGGGCAAGTCTTCATCTTCGAATACCCAAACACTAGACTGCTGTTTAGTTTCAGGGTCGTAACTGAATACCCAAGATTGGAAGCTCCTCCGTCAAAATTTTGCAACATAAATTTACACCAGTCTACTAGATCCTGTTTTTGACTTTCTGAGAGCAAATTCGGTATCCAACGGCTTGCTAGCTTTTTTACCCCAAGATGTTTATGCAAAATAGCATTCACCGCCGAGGATCCAATCTTCACTTCCTCCTGAATCTCCCTATAAGTAATATTTCGGTTGGACTGAATCAAGCTTGCCACACGATCAACATTTTCTGAACAGGCAGCATCTGCAGGTCTTCTAGGTCTTGCTTCGTCTTCTAGCAGCTCTCGCCATCGTCGAAATTTGCGCAACCAATGACTAACAACGGATAATGAAGGGGCAGCATCGCCTAAAGCTGCTTTCAAATTTTCATGGCTTTGCCTAACTGTCTTTTATAGTCATAGAAAATCATAGCTCTAAAAGCAGTTCGCGGAATGCTCATTTTAACTGAATTAAAAATGCAAAACTACTTAACTTACAAAATTAACTACGTTTCACAAGGAAATCGAAACTTTTGAGAATTGTGGGTAACAAATGTCAACTCACGTGTCAACTAATGCGACATTAAATTTTTATAATTGTTTCTAGCCAATTGAGCTTCGATGGCCTGCTACTAACTATTAACAGAGCAACCCTCGTATAAATAAATAATAAAAAATCACGAAATCCTACTTTACTTTTCACCAAAAATTACGCCACATACACGAATTTTAAAAAATAGCACTAAACGGGATTTTTATTCCTGGGACGTCAGTTGGACCGCCCCAAAAAAAATATCCTGTGTGCGCCCCTGGTCAGAATGGATTCAGAGATGGCCAAAATGGATATTTCCGTTGAAATCTGGAAACCGAAATTTTCTCGTGAATACAATACTTCCTTTACTTTGTACAAGGATGTAAAAATGAGTAAAACTGAAACAAATACTATTAGAAATATGCAAATGATGATCTGTAATAGATTTTTTCATTTGTTTCTTAATAATTTCCATTATTTTCACCCCAATAAATTAATAATTTGTCTTTTAGTAATGTTTAAAACAATAGAATGAAGACTTGTTATATATCATTGAAAAGCTTATAAAATTTTATTATTTATTTTATTCTATTTGAAAAACGATAAAATTTTGATAAAAAACATTTTTTTCTATCATAATAAATAAGATATGATATATTTTCAAAATAAGCGAAAAACGAGTTTTTGCCTGTAGCTCAGAAACAAAAGAAGATCGAAAATTCCTGTGGTGACTATTAAACTTTTCTCGAAAAGTTGACCATGCAATGTGCAAACGGTTTCGCGCTATCATTAATATTACCCGAGATACCTAAAAAAATATCGAAAATGACACACCTGTACAGTAAGTTGGGCAACATTAAGATTAGCAACATTTAGTGTCAGAGTGACAGATATGTAAACATAACCTGTAAAAATTAACAATAAATGTCAAATAAAATTTAATATGCACATCGACAATAAGTTCTCGGGTCTAGACAAATAAATTTTACATTCGTATAGTATGACTAGCGAATGAAAGTTGATATTTAGTTTATATAATAGATGTGGTTTCTTTTGAAAACATTTCCCTATATTTGATTTGAGAGGAACTGACCCTTATGTATTCCGTTACAGAACACTATAGAATTGTACTCAATACCAGGAGGCATTTAAAATTACCTTAGCAACAGGATGCAGGGATGTATTTAAAAAATTCAATACCACAAATTCTAGTTCGTTCGTCTCAGGTGTCAGCAACCTTCGAGTCGGAATTACTATTCAAAGATATTAAAAATAATCATATTTCACAGAATTGCCATACTAAATAGTTTAAAGATCAAATTATATTGTTATAATCAACATAAACGAAAAATATTTAAAATATTTTAAACGCACCCCTGTTTTGATATTCAGTTACCCTACTCGACAACCTATTTTCAGCCAGACATAGTAATGTATTTCTGTGCTTTCCTAGTCCAGTATTTAAATGGGTTCATGCAAAAATTTCATACCTGAATATTTCGTACAATTCTTTTTCTTTTCTAGGGTTTCAAAAGAAACCATATCATAAAATAATTTAAACGTCAACTTTCATTCGCTAGTTATACCATAATAAAAAATGGAACTTCAGTGCCTTGATAAATAAATTACTATTGTTTAAAAAGTAAACATTATTTTATTATACTCATACTGATTGATAATATGGATTGCATATTGTAGTTATAAATAACAATATAGAATTCTATACTTATGTGGCCTTTGGTAAGTTTTTCAAGTTTTTGTTGGGCTATATGCCCTGGAAGATCCAAAAGGTTGGACATCTATTATCTATAACAAATATAAAAACCCATTACGAATTTACTGACTTGTCTATATTTATAATTATGATAATAATTCTTTTTTTGTATTGTGGCACGACATTGATTCAATGTATGTCGATTTCTGATACCTTGTAGTTTACAAAATACTTGATAGAAAAGTCAGTACCCAATTTCTGCTTATATTTTAATAAAATATATTTGGAAAATAAAAAGCCAACTGTTGTATACTCGAAATTGTTGACATGTAATCTTTGCACTTGTCGACATTCTCCAAATGTACAATTGTACAAAATGTATGAAACAACCACACGACAAAAATTTAATATTCAACATAAGTAAGCTGAAACAAACCGAAGCAATATGCAGCGAATTCAGTCGTCGAGCAAGAATTACATTACATTTTAAATAAAAATGTAAATTTTTCACTTAACAAATGCAAGCGCCGGCCACAATCACAATCACGATTCCTTTGGTGAAAACCAAAGCAAGCAAATTTCCTACTCGCATGCGGACTCATTGGCCTTTCTAAGTTATGAATTTTCTATGGAGGGTAGGAATTTTGTGGGTCCTACGTGATTCGATCGTTCGAGAGAATAAATTCGATAGAATATTAGTCTAGTTAGTAAAGTTTTGAAGTAAGAACCATACGGCTTGTAGTTTCAGTAATCGATAAGGTTTGGTCAATAAATAATGAAAGTGAGAACACGAGCAGTCGATTTTCACAATTATCCTAAAATTTAAGTAAAATTTTTATAATTTTATGGTTACCATTTAGTGAATTCTGAAGTGACGTCTTAGACGAATACAAGCTCAAAGAAATAGATAGCTGACCTAGATCAAATTTAAAACAATATTTGAATAGTGTTGGATAATTTTCTGTTTTGGTATTATGTATTTTTTTACCTCCTGCTACCCATGGTAAGGGAGGTGTAGGAATCGTGCTGAAAATCGCATATCGAGATTTTGGTAAATGACCACATTTTAAGTTCCCTAGAATCTAATTTTAACATTTTCACAATGGTGTCTGTGTGTATGTGTGTGGATCCTCCACTCTAACTCAAATACTATCATTCAGAAAATCTTGAAACCTTATACTTCGAACTTTTTCTGTAATGGAAAGAACAAACAAAACGCAGTTATTCAAATGTATGTAACTGAAAGATAAATGTCACTATCAAGGAACTAATCATTTCAAAATAATATTAGTAACGTTTAAAAAAGAAAAAAGTAAATAGAACAATAGAAAATGAATTCAATACAGTTTCCAGCATAAGTAAATATGTAGGTATGTATTTAGATTAATAAAAATTTACGATTTACAAAAATGTTTATGCTAATCCTCATTTTTGGATTAGTGAATTCTATTCTATCCCGGTATTTAAAATTTAATCTTCATTTTATTACAGCTCCGGTAACTCAATGGTTAGAGCAACGCCTCATGTCATGAGTGCCCTCGGCATGGATGTGTGTGAATGTGAACACACTCTGTAGTTGGGATTTAATTTTGTTGAGGAGTTTAAAAAAGGTAGTTACTTGGATTCGATTAGACTATATTTTAAGAAATAAACTGTCAAAATTAGAGTAAAATTCACTAATCCAAAAATAAGGATTAACTTAATCCTTTTTGCGACTCGGTCTGTAAATGGCGGGAGGTATTGTGTTGGCCACACCAGATTTTTTTAATTATCATCAATTGATAAATCATTGTTATAACAAAACTGATCACTCATACAAATGTCAAACACCACGGCGAAACAAAACATGACAAATGTCAAATTGGATTAGGATTAAAAATTATGTGACGAAAAAATTTGAATGAAGTGTATCTTTATTTTTAAAGGAACTGCACGAGCTAGTAAAATCATTTCATATTCTTTTCATAAATGTAAATATATATGATGTATTTATTGTAACTCACCAATAACTAATGAAAGCGATGAGTAACCAACATACCTGTAACAAAAGAAAATACAATTATCATAAATGTATAAAATACATTAAAAATCACAAAAATATAAATAAAGTAAATTCCTATAGTCAATTTTTTGAAAGATATCTGTTCAAGGTCATATGTACCAAGAACGAATTAACAAAATGGTATATATTTATCTCTCTCATTTGCAAAGACTACAAGCGTGTGTGATAAGGATGAATATAACACGGTTGTCTTTAAAAAATTTATACTTTTTCGAATAAATTAGGACATTCCGTTTTAAAACGATGCTCGTTGTTGACAATACTTTCGCTGTAACGTAAGTTTATTTATTAATTCAGATATATTACCTTGATTCATAGCCGTACGAATAATGATTTCTGTCAGTGTGTCAGTATCTTTTTTTTAAATATTTAGTTTTACTTTTACTAATAACCTTACCAGTTGACTTAGTTTTAAATTTTGAATGCTTTTACTGTAACATACATTTTTATAATAATAAAATAACAATAGTATCTTTTGCACCCTTAAACAAAATAAACGACACTACTGATTTGACAAAATGGGCGGAACAAAAATTTAGAAGACCTTGATCGGATATTTTGTTTCAAAAGAAAGACTATTTGCTATTAAATATTTGGTCATTTGAATATTCTTGTATCGATACTAATAATTATCATCCAATTATCAAAATTGGCTCTGACAAAAAATTTAAATTGAAATGTTATATTCATTAGCTAACGATACGACAATCGTCGCCATAACAATGATCACGTACACTTTTGTACCTTTATTTGGGCAAGTAATATCTTACAAAATTTTATACATATATTTTCATATACACAACACAAAATACATACGTTTTTTATATTCAGTTTTTTCAGTATTCATAAAGAGCACATACTGAAGCGAATGTGCTCTTAAATTCGACAACAGAATATTCTGTTGTGTATAAAAGATGTTTATTTTAAATGGGCCACCATTGCTATCTCGAGAACTATAAGAGCTACAAAGATGGTTAAATGGGCAAACAATTTCTATTTCACAGGACAAATTTAAATTTAAAAAAAATATTTTTTTGGGCCAGTGGTTCTCAAAATACGGGACATAACTTTTTAATTTTAAATGAGAACATATATTTTTTATTTGTTCATTTGTTAGAGAATTTAATTCAAAATTCAGTGAAATCATATTTTTCTAACCTTACATAACGATTTTTATTGAGAAAAATGCATGTAAAGTTTTATTCTAATATAATAAGAGTGCCACTTATAGAAAAAATGACTACATGTAATTTTTATTACATAGAATTAGAGTGCTCTGACCTAAAGAGGTGAATGTTTTGATCTTTTAAGTGATCATATATGTCAACTTAAAAAAATATTCATGTATATCTTTCATGGCAATCTAATTCTATCTAATGAACAAAAACTCAGATCGAGGCGGAACCTTCAATCATTGTGGATCACTTTGTGTAATAATAAAATATTATATTAGTTTTGTATCAAAAATAGTAGATCAGGTTATGGGCCCGGGCCTCCTTTTTGTAATCTAAACGAAGTTACAAGTAACAAAAGATTGACCAAAATGGATAGCTTCTCAGCATCGATGATAACGAAGATAAATAATAATAATTATCAATTGTGGAAACACCTCATAAAATTATTGCTAAAAGCCAAGAAGGTGTGGACAGTGATAGAAGAAGAAAAACCCATTGAATTAAAAGAAGATGCTCCACAAGAAGAATTAAATAAGATACTTAGGGTGGATTGCATGAAAGAGAGTTAACCCTCGAGTTACGCTAACCCATGATGTAACTCTGGGTTAGTTGTCAAATATAACTACACTACGTAATACTGTCGCTAGTAATAGATTTTCATCTTTTTTTCTAATAAAATTACAAACAACACCAACTGACAGATTTTTAGGTTAGAATCGCATACGGCTTGGACGTTAATTGAAAAAAAAAACATTTTCTGTTCCTAAATAGTTCTACATTATCTCTACCTGGCGATTGTTTGCGAATATGGGTACAATCGAGAGCACCGCAAACATTTGGGAATCCAGCAATTTTGTGAAATGAAATTTTGACACGTTCAAGTTCTTGTCCTTGTGGCATCATTATATATTTTACACGAAGAAGTGCTATAGCGTGAGATACGTTTCGTATAATTCTACAAACTGTAGAATTGTGTATTTGGAACTCTTTGAAACGTTCCGGTGGCATAAAAACTAAAAGTTATACACAGCTGATTCATGGTTGAAATAGGATAAGTGCGCATTGTGTTTTTCTTCAAATTTTCTCTAATTTGATATAAAATATGAACAGTTATTGCTCTCGTAAATCTATATCTTGTCGGGAAGTCGCTGTACAAGTTCAAGAAACTCTTCACTAGAGGACGAGGAGGAATCAGAGGAATTGAATGGGGATACAAAGAAGTATTCATTATCGAACTGTATGATCATATTTTGTATTCAGAATATTTGACAGATATTAATTTTTCAGAATATAATGAAACTAAACCGTTAAAATTTAATTTTTACAATTAAAATGTAATTAATAATTTATATTTTAGACATACCTGAAGGTAAGTAATTACTTTTTTTTGTATTACATATAACGTGAAATGACTACTGTCGGCCATATGCAATGTGCTATTCGTGGGTTAACCCGTGCAAATCGGTGAGTTATTTTTTGACTCGAGGTTAGCTGTCAAACAGGCTGGTAACTCTCTGTTAGAGAAATAGACCTGTATGAAGAAAAAAGTGCAATAGCTGCATCAATAATATTATGTTCCATAGACACTAATCAAGCAACAAAGTTGTAGGTACAAGGGTGTATCGAAACGTCGATTGTAAAAGAGAATTAATTCTGCGTTACGGAAACCCTGAGTAAACTTCCAGATCTCTAAAAAATTGATATTTTGGGGTTCTTACAATTTCGAATTGTGTGATTACCGAACATTACACATGTAAAACCCTAATAAATTTTCTCCCCATACATGTTTTCTTTGGACGCAGTAAGTTATTTGAATTTTGTGGTTCCTACGTGATTCGATCGCTACTGGAAATAATAAATTCAATCGGATATCGGTGCAGTTAGCAAAGTTTTGAAGTACGTCGTATCTAAATGTGCGAAGGAATTCACTCCGTCTTGGGAGAGCAGACTCGGGCTGAGCGCAAAAGCAGCAGGATTGCCATGTGAGCTGCTAAACTTGGGATATTATTTTAATAAATCGTTTTTACTTCATTCGGAAGAAACTCAAAAAGCGAATGAATATTTTAAATTCCGGCTAACAGTTGAATTTACGAGCGGATTAAATTGTAGGGTTGGAAATATATTCCTGGAATGTTTTAATATGGAGTATGAATGTTTTCATTGGTATTTTGTGTTAAATGGAAATTTGATATACAGTTTATGGTACTATAATTTCCATGCAGTATAGGAATAATGTTCATGATATTTTCCTGCTATGAAATTACATTTCTCGCAGGAATATTTTATTTGATATAATTCAATTCTCTCTAGAACAGTTATCAGCTAATATCAATTTGTTCAAATAAATTCCATTTAGGTCCAGTTGAGCAATATCCAGTTAAAATTTAAACTTACAGGTAAATAATAATAATATATCATTAATATAGAATGTCATAATTATTGTCATTTTATTTTGTGAGAAGAAAGTTTGGGTAACGACGTAAAGAGGAGTGGAACAACCCTTCGAACAAAATAATCGACATTTATGAAATGAGTTCTTTATATTATTTTTTATATGTAATGGCTGGTTTATGATGGATTTAATTTATAAATTTAGATTTACAAATTTAGATTTGAAATTTACGATTTATCTTGCTGGTTTATAGTGAATTTAATGATATGAAATATGCCCAATAAACTTATATTGGGTCACGTGGTTTGACACAAATGGGATGACAGTTATATGATATTTATCATTTTTTATCATAAACAATCTGTATTTTTCTACAGATAATATTAATAATATATCCATATTTTCAGAATCCATTTGTCAAATCAAAATTAAAATGTTTCAACTGTCACTTGAAACTCATTTTCCACGCCAAAAATCATTGTTTAAAATACTGTCAAATGATTGGACGCATTTACAAATTTACATTTAGAATATAAAATATGGTGATATTTTAAATGTAAATTCTAAATCAAAAATTTCTTAAATTCATCATGAACCAGTAAAGGCAGATAGGTACAATTTATATTTATAAATTTAAATTCGTAAATCTAAATTTGTAAATTAAATCCATCATAAACCAGCCATTACGATTTTTATGCCATTTTTAAATAAAAAATCTGATGTGGCCAACGCCATACCTCTCGCCATTTACAGCTCGAGTCACAAAAAAGTTTAAGTTAATCCTTATTTTTGGACTAGCGAATTTTACTCTAATTATGACAGTTTATTTCTTAAAATATAGTCTAATCTAATCTAAGTAACTACCTTTTTTAAAACCCCTCAACAGGATTAATTCCCAATTATAGATTGAGTTTACATTCACACACATCTATGCCTTAGTGCGATTCGAACTCAGAGCCCCGAAGGCACTCATGACATGAGGCGTTGCTCTAACCATTGAGCCACCGGAGCTATAATAAAATGAAGTTTAAATTTTAAATACCGGGATAGAATAGAATTCTCTAATCCAGAAATGAGGATTAGCTTAAACATTTTTGTGAATCGTTAATTTTTATTAATCTAAATACATACCTACATATTTACTTATGCTGGAAACTGTATTGATTTCCTTTTCTATTGTTCTACTTACTTTTTTCTTTTTAAAACGTTACTAATATTGTTTTACAATGATTAGTTCTTTGATATTGACATTTATCTGTCAGTTACATACATTTGAATAATTGCGTTTTATTTATTTAAAGTGTAGGCTCTGGGATTTAAATTATAGATAATTTTATAAATTTATTCATAAAATATATAGAAAAAGTATTAATGCAAATCTATAGAAAATTTAATAATCTTTAATTTTTATAATAACATTAATCTCAAAAAAATAACATTTAAAGGTATTTTACGAAGAAAAACTATTTGGAGCTTCTAGTAAAGTGCCATTTTCGGTTGTGACGTCGCATTTTCACTAAAATCTAATGGGCTCTTTCCATTACAGAAAAGGTTCGAAATACAAGGTTTCAAAATTTTTTGAATGATATTATTTGAGTTAGAGTGGAGGATCCACACACACATACACACAGACATCATCGTGAAAATGTTAAAATTGGATTCTAGGGACCTTAGAACGTGGTCATGTACCAAAATCTCGATATGCGATTTTTAGCACGATCCCTATTCCTCCCATAGCGGAAGGTAAAAATCGTAGTTTCAAAATCCATATAGGATGTAGGAAATTTGGTGTCAGTTGGTGATACTAATGTGATGTTGGTAAATTCAAACTTTAACTTTATTTTTATGACCAATTATTTACAATATTTCTTTCTAACTTTAATACTATATTTCTTAGTTTCAATTTGAAAATTATACAAATATAAAATTCTTAACAATCGTTTGTGTTTGTGTTCGTTTATTTAGCGCGATTTAACAATTGATATTTTTTGATATTCATAGCCATCAACCTTAAAAAATAAATTGTAGTAATCTATTACAACGCTCAAATGAACTATTGACGAAGTGTATAGGGTGTTGTAATAATAGCTTTGTTACAAAAACAAAATAGACAACAATATTAAGGCACGGTATCTTCATCTCGTATTAAACTGTCTGTTAACTATCAGTTAAAAGAAAAATATAGCATCGATATTTTAGCAAAAGTGTTAAAAATTTCACAGGAGTTAAAAGTTCATTATAAAATATAAAATATCTTCCGACATGTATTTTAATCCTTACAAACAATTACCACTGCTACAATTTTATAAACCCTGCAGCAAGAGAAACAAATGCACGCCGTCCCAATTCCCTAACTGCAGGTCCCGTATGGCCAACTAGATCGCATCGTGCGGTTAAAAAACGTAAAGTTTTACGGCGTCTTCTGCTTATCTGCGACGCTCAGTCAGCAGGGCTTCGTCGCTGCAGGAATAGGGCTAGCAGGGCGCTCAGGGCTGCGCTGATTAGCCTGTGGTCTGTGTATGTGATGTCACTGATATGACAACATCTGGCCACTGATAGAGAGGGTCTGATGTCTAACCGAATTTGGACCATAAGGATTGATTCCTTGAAGGCGTCTTTCATATTAACAAACGCATTATTTGTGATCGTCTAAAAATTACCGTACTTATACATTCAGCAAAATATACGAATAAATTTATAATTTTATTATCTAAAACTATTATCAAAAACTCCCTATTCTTGTATTTTCCATAACAGATGTATTCATATTTTTACCTCCCGTCATACCGTAGGTAAAGAAGGTAATGTAATCGTGCCAAAAATTCGATGGTAAATAAGTGTGTGTGTGAGTGTGTGTGTGTGTGTGTGTGTGTGTGTGTGTGTGTGTGTGTGTGTGTGTATGTATGTGTGTATGTGTGTGTGTGTGCGTGTGCGTGGGCGTGTGCGTGTGCATGTGTGTGTGTGGGTGTGTGTGTGTGTGTGTGTGTGTGTGTGTGTGTGTGTGTGTGTGTGTCTGTGTGTGTTCGTCCACGATAACTTTTATAACAAACTTCCAAATATATCTATTTTCCGTATTTAAGCTTCCTGCACGAGTTGATTAGATTTAGGGTAAAATTGGATAAATGGAAGTGATACATTACTTGACGCGCATAACAGTTTTCAATGAAATACTATATTAAAATATAATCCAAAACTTTTCAATTTTAGTATTTAAATAAATAAATAAATATATCATCACGGCATATTACCCATTGCTGGGTGTGCCAATCTGCTTTGTACACAGGTATCGGTAATGATGATGACATATTTGTACCGTGCGGGCGCTTACCAAGCGTCACCTCACGGGCACTCATTGTTGGCGTGGAGAGTACACCACAGGGGTCAATTTTGTGCCATTTAAAATTCGAAATGTTTGGCGTCGGTCGGGATCGAACCCGGTTCCCCAGATTCACGACCAGACACTCAGGCACGCGGCCACGAGACCCCATTTAGTATTTAGTTTTAGTATTTAAGACTGTTATATCATGAGGAACAATATATTTGATTTTAGCTAAAATTAATCAACCAGAAGTGATACTTTACTTGAAGCCCTGAACAGATTCTCGTGAAAAATATATTATGATATACTCCAAAACTTGTCAAATTTAGTATTTACGACTTTTATATGAAGGGGAATAACATATTATATTTTGGATACAATTGATAAACCGGAAGTGATACTTTATTTGAAGCTCTGAACAGATTTTCGTGAAAAATAAATTGATACAATCCAAAACTTTTCAAATTTGGTATTTAAGACTTTTAAATTAATGAGAACGACATATTAGATGTTTTCTAAAATTGATAAACCAGAAGTACTACTTTATAGGAAGCTATAAACAGATTTTCTTCAAAAAATATGTTAAAACATGATCCAAAACTTCTCAAATTTGGTATTTAAAACACGTGTATAATTTGAAACAACAGTACATTTTGACTATACCTATATGATAAACCCGAAAGTGGTACTTAATTTGGAGCTCTTAACAGATTTTCGAGGAAAAACAATAAAATATAATCCAAAATTTGGTATTACAGACTTTTCTTGATTGGACCAACAAATCAGATTTTGTTTACGAACGATCAACCGGAAGTGATGCTTTACTTAAAGTTCATTGCTATTTTAAACTTGGGATTGACGGGAGGTCATGTGCTGGCCACATCAGATTTTTTAAATTATATGAAGGAACAATTATTTGGGCTAATAGTGAATAGTAAACTAGTCATACGCTTATACGAATATTTGATTAGAATATTTTCAAAAATAGCAGAAGAGTATTTCTAATTAGTCTGACAAGCGCAGACAGAAAAATTGGATTTGAAGGGCCCTCATTAGTTAGGCAGATGTATCTGTCAGTTGGATGAAATTATTGATTTTAAAAATATTCATCAAGATCCCAATTATCCCAATTATCACGAACACGAATCAATCAAACTGGTGGATATTTGTAGATGAATAGCAAACGCTGAACCTCTGAAATCACGAGTCATTTTTTGCAGGTACTAATAATCCATATTCCAATAAGAAAAAAATATCAGGCACTTTTAATTATCTCCGATTCCTGATAAATCATTTTTGCACGTTAAAAATGTAACAGTGAAACTTTTCTGCAATTAAATATTTAATTAAAAACTTTTTTGTTTCTTTCCTAGGTAGGTAACGATTCTGTCATTTTACAATTAATTAATTTTTGATTGAAATGGAAGCGAATACACATTTTTACGAATATAATTAGAGAAGTTTGCAATATTTTTGCAATTTAATTAAATTTCCAATTATTTCTTTTTCAATTAATGGAATAAACTCTGCATTCTGGGAGTAAATAAACGTGTGTATTTATTCAGGAGTGTGAGTTTGCCATCTCGGTTTGGTCTCCAGGGTAACGGAGACGGGAACCGGTGCGATTTGGCCCGAAGTCCTGGAGACGCATTGCCGCCATTAATCAAAACCTGTTAGTAAAGTTATAGGAAGTACATGCTGCATGCAGCTTTGTTTCAATGTTCAATTGCTACTGCTGTATCTCTGTATAACTTCAACGTATTCCAGCAAAGCACCCGCTGTGACGCGACAAAAAATTACCTCAATACACCTGTATCCACATTCAAATTATTGCAAACTTTGATAACTTATTGCATGGATTTCAATACGTTCTTGTAGTCGTAGTTTATAAAGTCAATGGAGGTATGAAGCTTAAAGTAATTTGGTGTTTGTAATTTAACAATGACAAATTCTTAAGATATTTCATTTTGTAAGTAATTCTCTCTGGTGGTCTGTGTTACGTGATCTTTGACATTGACAGTTGTATATTTTTAGGACAAAGAGAAAACATTTAAATATAAGTAACTAAACAAAATATGTATACATGTGAGTGTATATAAAGAAAAAATAATGATTCGCATAATTGCATCCAATAGATGAGAATAATTTAAAGATAAAATACATTCTTCATTGAAATATTACAAAAAAATATCTTCATAGTGTACTTCAGTATTGCGATACATGATATGGACTGGTGAACGCTGAAGGATGTCTGAGCGGGTTTTAGCCAAATAGAAAGTCCTTGAGTATCTAGAAACAGATCTGGGAGTGTGGAAAGGGATGCAGGAAAGCAAGTAAGGTGCGTCAATTTTATTATGAATTAACATCCATAAGAATCTAGAACTGGAAATAGTTCTTCTTTCTGACAGAGATGGCATGGAATAATGTTGACGCAAACTATTTTGATCTATACCTCTTTCTGGATATACGCCGTCATGCTTAAATGACAAAAACTTTAAAAATTTACGTTGTATGCGATCAACTGCCATAGACTGATAAGCATAGAAAGGATACCAAATAATATTGGCGTATTCAGACTTACTCAGTATAAAGGCGAAGTACAGTAGTTTGAGATTTAAATGGTTGTTGAACATTTTTGAAATCATCAAGAAACCTAAAGTTTTACTTGTAGAACTACATATTTCATAAATGTGCTCTGAAATATTAAAATTGTGACAAAATGTAACTTCAAGATCTTTAATAGAAGTCTTTTTCTTGATGTGAATATCATTCATAGCGTAATTAAAATGTAAATAATTAATTTTCCTGGTGTACGATACTGAGCAGCACTTATTTACATTTATAGTCACTTTATTTGTTTCACACCATTCAATAAAAATATCGACATTAGATTGAAGATGTAGAGTATCAGAAATAGTGGCAATTTTTATACAATTTAATTATTAAGAATAGAACACATGTTTCTCATTTCTTAGAATTTTATTTTAAAAGCTCTCAACATGCCCTTTTCATTTGAATTCTTTATACCAGTAGTAAATTAAGATGGCGCTTGTTCATTAAAAAGTGAATCTATTCTCTCTTTGTATTCATAAGTACTTAATCCTTTTTACCTTCCGTCACCTTTCGGTAAGGAAGGTATTGTCTTTAGTCAAACAATTCGATGATTCTTTTTTAATCAATAGGCACGTTTTAAGGTCCCTAGATTACGATTTTACTATTTTTACGATGATGTCTGTACGTGTATGTGCATGTGTGCCTGTGTGCCTGTGTGTGTGTGTGTGTGTGTGTGTGTGTGTGTGTGTGTGTGCGTGCGTGAGTGTGTGTGGGTATGTGTGTGTGTGTGTGTGTGTGTGCGTGCGTGTGTGTGTGTGTTTGTGTGTGTGTGTGTGTGTGTGTGTGTGTGTGTGTGTGTGTGTGTGTGTGAGTGTGTGTGTGTGTGTGTGTGTGTTTCAATACCATTAAAGAATATTTTATTCTCTATACGATTTGACTGAATTTTATACTTCATATTAAATGAATATAGAGTTAAAAAATTATAAAGAAATTAAATTTTATAAAGTAGCCAGCTACTATATTAAAAAAATTCTAATTGAAAGATGTCAGTGTCAAGTGCAATTGACATAGTATATTTGTCTTATAATTTTACTGAAAATATAGGATCTTTTGCTAGAAACTTTCTGTATAGAATTTGTTTAAAATGCATACAACTGCTGGAAGGTAATGTACAAGAAATAGAATCTTTGCTAGAAAATTTCTGTATGAAATATGTACAAAATACATAGAACTGACGGAAGGTAATGTGCTGGTCACATCATTTTTTGAATTCATATTACCAACGCGAAATATTCGCAGCGTTTGCGAAACTTTCACTTTTCCAAATTGGCGTCAACTAAAAGTGCAAAACCATAAGTAACAGTCACCAAACTGGCGCGAAGTTATCGCACAAAAGTCCGCGAAACTGCAGAGATTTATTTACTTTCGCTGCATGAACGGTTTTTCTTGCCGTCGCTGGTTATTCGTTAATGGTTTCATTATAATAGTTACAGAAAAATATTTGGAAATGGTAATAAAATACTTAATTGGTGTCCATTTTTGTAATGTAAATATAGAACCATTGTTTATCTTATTATCTTGTCGAAATTGTGGCATATGTCCTTTCATTTTATGAATGATCCACTTTCCTTTCTTTTTTCTGATAAATTAATTAATAGTTATATGATTCAAAGCTGTACACAAATCAATAAAAATGTTTCTTCATCGTCTGTTGTGTAGTACATTGACGCAAATTTTACCACAAAACTGACGTTTTGGTGTAGATGGGATATATACGCGAATTTCTTAACCGTAATGAACGTGAAACTGACGTCGTAGCCACCTCTGCGAATCTGTCGCGTTTGTTGGAATTATATGATGGAAACAATTTTCGTATATTGATCTTTACAGCAGCAGGTGTAAGGGTGTACCTATATTTTGGACGGTAACCTAATCAAAGTGGGTACATACTGTTAACGGTAATATATCGGTAAATGATTTTAAGAAAGAAATTTGTGTAAATTCAAACTTATCTCCCGACCGACGCCAAATATTTCGAAATATAAATGGCACAAAATTGACCCCTGTGGTGCACTCTCCACGCTAGCTATGAGTACCCGTGAGGTGCCGCCTGGTAAACGCCCGCACGGTATAAATATGTCATCATCATTACCGATAACTGCGTACATAGCAGATTGGCACACCCAGCAATGGGTAATATGCCGTGATGATATATATATATATATATATATATATATATATATATATATATATATATATATATATATATATATATATATATATATATATATATATATATATTTTTGTCTCTGAACTTCTATAATGATTTAAGCAAGAATTTGTAACCACTAGTTTCACAATTAAGAAATATCGGTGATAAATTTACGTGTATAGTAGATATGACTAACGAATGAAAGTTGACGTTTAGATTATTTAACAGATGTGGTTTCTTTTGGAAACAGTTCACTAGATTTGATTTGAAAGGAAACTAACCCTTATGTATTGCGTTACAGAAGATTAGAATTGAACTCAATACCAGGAGGCATTTAAAATGACCTTAGCAACAGAATTCAGGGATGTATTTAAAAAATTTAATACCGTAAATTCTAGTTCGTTCGTCTCAGGTGTAAGCAACCCTCGAGTCGGAATTACTGTTGGAGGAAATTAAAAATAATCCTATTTCATAGAATTGCTAAACTAAATAGATCAAAATATTTTGTTATAATGAACATAAACGAAAAATGTTTGAGATATTTTAAACGCACCCCTGTTTTGATATTCAGTTACCCTAGTCGGCCATTTATTTTCAGCTAGACATAGTAATGTATTTCTGTGCTTTCTTGGTGCAGTACTTAAATGGGTTCATGCAAAAATTTCATAGCTGAATAATTCGTACAATTCTATTCTTCTCTAGGGTTTCAGAAGAAACCACATCTATAAAGTAATTTAAACGGCAACTTTCATTCGCTAGTCATACCATACCTTTGATCAAAATAGTCGCTACACATTAAAATCTAATATTTTACGAATTTAGATTAACTTCAAACAATATCCGATAACACAAGAACGCTTTTTAGTCTGGTCTTGAGTCATAAATCACACAACATAATTCTTTCCTCCAAAAATATATTCCAAATGCATATCACGCGACAAAGCTACATATTTCAACCATATGCCTCAACATATATAAACAATACTGGGGCCCACACATAGAAAAAATCTGTTACTGCAGAACACATATTTCAATTACGTATTTTATAACCGGGAAGATATAAAACATTTTTAATGGTCCAATATGAATGTCTTTTTGCTAAACAGGAACATCAGGACGTTTCCCTTTATGGGAGTAGTAAATTGTTATGCAGTATATTTCTTTCATGCAAGACTACTACGATTTATAAGTTGTTGTAGTAAAGTTAAATCAAGTATCCAATTCGGGTAAATCAGTTTAACTGTAGGAATTGGCAACAATTAAATCAACGTCATGTCATAAAACAAGAAAATAATTATTGCAATAATAACCAAGGAAGAATAGACATATCAGTCATCATCATCATTTAGTAAATTCTGTCCTTGAACAGAGAAATGTCTCCAAACTAATTTGTCCTGCGAGGTGCTCTTCAGCCTCTCGTAATGAGGTCATGCACGATTTTTCATTTTTAACTTTATTCGATAGAGTAATGAAAAATAGTAGACCCGTATTTTTTATTTTTCCTCAAATCGCAATTAAAAATGGTGTTCGAAACGCGTTTGATTTTCTCTGCCTCGTCCCTTGCTCAGTGACGTCAGCGTTTCATCAAAGCGGCCATTTTGATTCTCACATTAGGTTAAACGTCAAAGTGACATTTAAAGATAACTTGAAATTTACGAAAGTAAACATGTCGGTGAAACGCTGTTTTGTGACATCGTGCCAAAATACTAGCGAAAATAGTGAGAAAATATTTTTAATAGTACCGCGTGATACAAAAAAAACACAACTCGAAAAACAGTTACGGTTTGTATTGAAAAATACAGATATGATACGCAACAAAGCAACAGTAATGAAATTCTAAGAATACACAACGAACAACGTAGATGAATGTTAATCAGACGAAAAAGTAAAATCGAATGACTAATGACCAGCAGATGAGTGATACGTGGATAACTTCTGGTCAAATGAAAATTATATTTATAAAAATGAATAGAATAATGTTATATTAATATATTTTAGCATTTTTATCAAATATTTAGATATGTAATTCTCAATTTATAGTCTATATAATTTTTTCTTTTAGAAATTCTGTGTCGATATAATAAGGCTGTATGAAATGAGTCTGAACTTGCAGTGTGAAACGCTGACGTCACAACATGGCTGTTCTTTTGCAATTTTTTAAAAATGTCATACTTTAAAACGATTTTATACAACAAAAAATGTAAATAAAAAATAATTTATTCATACAGAACGATAAATTAGATTATGCCAGAGGCCCTCGAAAAGTACACTGTTGACCTCAGGCGTTATTGTCCTTATAACACCCTTGATACGTTAATTACTATAACAGCACAAACATCTTATTTCTTTGGACATTCCAGTTTACCACTAACTTAAAAATGATTAGCTATACGTAGTCTTCATCGAGTTGAGTCGTACGTGAACGCAGAAAATTCAGGGAAAGAAAATTTGCAATATGTATATTTTTTTATAGAAGAGAAATTTAACTTAATTCAAGTTTAACAGATGAGTATTTAAAGTTAAATTTTGACATAAGAGTCTGTAAAGTCTTTATTTGTTACTATTTTGGCTAACTTCACGGAGTGATATCGTGTACTATAACGTCGATTTCGGAAAAAAAGTATGTTATAGTGAATAAAATAAAATGAAGTATAGCAGACGTGAGTAAAATAAACTCCATAAGAAATTCATTGTATTTCACGCATCGCTATAAAAAGTTAGACTTTACGTACTGCTTTCAATGTGTGCAGCTTTACGAATGGGAGTAAAATAAAATATTTTCAAAATGTGAACAAAAAGGCGAAGAGATAGAGACTGATCAAAAATACAACAGAAAGACAGAAAAAGAAAAGATAACATTATAAGAAATCTTGTAAGAGAGAGAAATAGCTTTAGAAGATGGAGTGAGAAGAAGCAGAATTAACAGCATTTTAAAAATAAATTGTTTATTGTTTACATATTATTATCTATGACTCTAAATCATAATTTGTTACAAATTATTTGACCGATCAGTTTATGCCTAGTCCACCCATGGCAATAAGTAAGGACAATAAACAGAATGAAAATTATTCTGTTGAAACCACATTAGATAGATAAATCTGCTGTAGATTATCAGCTGAAATCAAAGGATCAAAGCAAACAATGTCAAAATTATAGGTAGAAAAAATGATATTGATGATATAAGATTACAAAAGCAATAGATAACACATAGCAGCTTGTAAGAAACTAATACGCTACACGGTACCATAGATCACAGTTCGTCCCCTCGGAGAAGTGACCGTATTAATGATTTATTTATTAATAAAACGCTTGTGGGCGTCTCATAACCTCTGCGTTCGTGTCTAACCACCGCGCGGAGCTCTCTGTCAATCTGACACTGATTTATCACGACCAGGTCTGCCAACTGCGGTTTCTTAATAAAAAAATTCCTAACGGACATTGCAGCCTGAAATTAATTCCGGTTTTCGGAATTTTCTGCTGCGAAAGACAAAGTAAATAAATGATGGAGCGCTTGATATTTGCAGTGATTGGTTTTTATTAGATGGCATTGGATTCGAGATATTGATTTTTGCGTCACCAACAAATATTAGAGTATTGTCTTTCTAGTTTTTATTGGGCTGGAGATTTTTATGAGACTTGGTTTTCCTTCGACTAGATTTTTATCTAGCGCTCTGCTTCTAATTGTTTGGAAGGATATGAGATTTCATCGAGATTTATTTCTTTCTATGTCAGTACTAATACGAAATATTACTCTAACCAATTTGGGATTATTAATATTACACATATATTCGAAGAAACAATTTTTCTCGTTTCCTTCTTACATATATTTGTAATTTATTGTATGAGTGTGGAATGTATCATATTAGTCACGAAAGAAAAAGTTTAGCCACGTAGCCCGCAGGGCGAGTGGCTAATTTTCTTTAGTGACTAATATACATTCCACACGAGTGTAATACAACTTTTTATCCAACACTTTTTTAAAAACTTCTTAAATCACTTTTAAGTTTTCATTCATCGTTTGACACCGACAATTCAATTGATGTAGTATTTTAAATTATTAAGTAGCCATTGAATGGCTGTTAGGGTTTTGTTACATTGTTACTGAAACATCGATTTTTACCTCTCGCTAAGAGAGATATTGAATTCATGCTAAAAATCGTATAACCAGATTTTAGTGAATAAGCACGTTTTAAGGTCTCTAGAATCCGATTATAACATCTTATGTCCGTATGGGTGTGTGTGTGTGGATGTGTGTGTGGATATGTGTGTGGATGTGTGTGGATGTGTGTGTGTATGTATGTGTATGTGTGTGTGTGTGTGTGTGTGTGTGTGTGTTTGTGTGTGTGTGTGTGAGGATGTGTGCGTGGATATGTGGGTGGATGTGTGTGTGTATGTGTGTGTGTGTGTGTGTGTGCGCGTGCGTGTGTGTGTGTGTGTGTGTGTGTTTGTGTGTGTGTGTGTGAGGATGTGTGCGTGGATATGTGGGTGGATGTGTGTGTGTATGTGTGTGTGTGTGTGTGCGTGTGTGTGTGTGTGTGTGTGTGTGTGTGTGTGTGTGTGTGTGTGTGTGTGTGTGTGTGTGTGTGGATGTTGGATCAACGATTTCTTAAATACTATAAGACTAAGACATTTTTAACTACGAATTCCGCAATCTAACAATAACGGGAAGGGTTGATTAAGTTTTGGTAACAATTGGACAACCGGAAGTAGTAGTTACAAGAAAAAAATCATGTAAATATTATTTATCGAAAATTTATGTAAATACTTATATTAAAGAACGTTAAATTCTTTATTCGATAAATATAAATTCATTATTATATCTTCTAGAGATTCAGAGATAAAAAAATGCATATAAAATAATTTGATGTCAAATATCTGAGATCAAACTACTTCAAAGCAAGAAATTCAAATGTTTGTAATTGACACATAAATGTCACTGTCAAAAATATTTGTATGCCATGGTCAAAAATTTTGTATATCATTATAAAGATTATGAAAATAAAAAAAGTCAACAACGCAAAAGAATATACATAAAAAAAGAATATAAAAGGAATTTGCGAAAAAATGACGAATATAATGAAAAAGAAAAGGATAGTAGAAAAGAATAATTCAGGATATTGATTATAAAGAAAATGTATGTATTTGTATTTAAAAATATATTTTGTTTTATGCGTATAACGTATAACCAGGTAAAATATCTGGTGAGAGGTTATGTGCTGGCCACATCAGATTTTTATTTATATTAAAAAGAATCAGTAATAATTCCTCCGTGACTGCTAAAATATTCTTTCACGGAGTGACTAAAATTGTACATTAGTAATTTCAAATAACCATAGTAACAAGTATATTATGAGTCGGTGTTGAATAAAAGAATTTTATTCAATGCAGTAGCATTTTCCTTTAATACTGTTTTCGGAATCGGCAATGATTTTTTTAAAGACCACCTTACTCGTATTGTGCCCATATGGACGCTCATTCAGGAATTAGCTGCAGTTCTCAAGTTTGCTTGTCTTAATTGATCTCATGTCAGTCTATTTGAACTTGATGACATGATTATTATCTGCATCGACCTTCTATGATTATAATATTATTAACATGTGTCAATCAGTGGCAGATTATGCCCTAAAATGAGATACCATTTCTGCTTCGTTGGCTACAACAATGTTTCAATGCTATACAGGGTAGGTCAGAACAGAAGTACCAAACTTTGAGAGTGTACGAGTATGCTGAATATACATAAAGCTTACATTACATTGTAATATCTTTTGTCTAGATTTTAGTTCGATTCTCGTTCGAGAATTTCTAGTACTAAATCAGACATTTTCATCCGAGATTCATTCGATTTTCATATTAGATTCTAGTTCAGAAATATACGGTCTGCCTATTTTTTCATCCGAGTTTCATACTAGATTCAAAATACGCATGCGTTCAATATGACACTTAACAACGACTTAAAAGTAATAATAGTGTCTTTAATGGTTATAAATTTTTGTTTGTCAACCTGTTATTTACAGAAACGTAGAATACGTACACGAAAATATACGGAATTAAACGATACTGCATGACTGTATATTATAAAAATCGAACTAAATTTAGTTCAAGAATATGAGAAAATAGTGTAATGTAATTCAAGCTTAAGGTATGTGATTACAAAAACCCACGAATTGTTTTTGATTTTATTTGTTTTCGAATTAGAGTGTCTTAACGTTTCTATGTCAATTCAATAAAACATATAAATATATGAACAAATTATTATAACATTAAATTCATAGCTGTCAAATTATGTTGTATTTGTTCAATTTTTACCTTCCGTCATACCTTTATGTAAGGAAGTTATTGTTTTTAGTCAAAAAATTCGATGGTGAGTTTTTAATGAATAAGCACGTTTGAGAGCACAAAGCAGATTGGCACACCCAGCAATGGGTTATGATATATTTATTTTATTTATATAGAGTCCCTAGAATACGATTTTACTATTTTTGCGATGATGTCTTTATTGATATGTATGTGTGTATGAGTATGTGTGTATGTGTGTGTGTGTGTGACGATTTTTTCTCCGCCGATAACTCCAACACTACAATTCTAAAAATTATAATTCTTTCGTATTCCTCTTCATTACATCCATGTGAAGAGCTGATTAGATTTTGGTTAGAATTGGACAACCGGAAGTACCTTCATTTGAAGATTTTAACAGTTTTTCTTGAAAATCTATGTTAAATATCATGTTTTCACATTTAATGTTATTATAAATATTAAATAATATTTTACTCTCTATACGATTTGACTGCATTTTATACTTAGTATTAAATGGATATAGAGTTAAAAAATTATAAAAAAATTAAATTTCATAAAGCAGCCAGTTATGCAATAACACTGGAAACAGCTAATATAATTTAAAAAATTCTGATAGACAGAAGTCAGTGTCAAGTGCGATTTGTGTTATAATTTTACTGGAAATATTGAATCAATTCTAAGAAACTTTCTGTATGGAATTTGTACAAAATATATCGAACTGAGGGAAGGTAATGTACTGAAAATATAAAATCTTTCGCAATGAACTGTCTGTATGGAATTTGTATCAAATACATAGAACTAAGGGAAGGTATTGTGCTGGCAACATCAGATTTTTAAAAATTTATTTTGAAAGTAAAATTTATTGACATTTTAATTTGTTATATGAATCCGCACTTAAAACTGAAAAACAATGCCACATATAGACTTGCTCCATTTAGACCGTACAAAGCAGTTTGGAACACCTAGTAAATAGGTAATATGCCGTGATGATTATTTATATTTATTTTATTTAATATAATATATGCGACACCACTATTGTAGTTATTACAAGTTCTCAGTACATATTTCATACGATTTATGTCCAACGGCTTTGAAGAGACATAAATTTAAATAATTAAATTTCCACAGAAACTTTTAAAATTTAATAAAACACTCCTTTGCATGCACTAAATTCAGTTTCCTCAAAACTGAAAGAAATATGAAGACATACTCTAAGGCATTACGTTTAAGTCTTCATGCAGTTTTGTATTTCCTTATTTCATTTCTATTTAACTATTTAAGTTTAAAGCATTTGTAATATGAATCGCAAAATCTTATTAAATTTTAAGTATAAAACAGATTTCCAGAGAAATTGTATGCGGCATGTAATTTTGTTGATTGTAAGTAGTCACAGGATTATTCATCCTTGTGTATCCTGTATCCTCTTTCTGGAAGGACGAGAAAGGAGATCCAGTAGTGACGGGTTATTTATGGCCGTATTTTGAAGAGCAATCGCGAAACGCAAGCATTAATAATTCTACAACGGCCTAAATTTGAATTTATATACCTATTCGTTTGATCTTTATCGATAAGTGTTGTCAATTTATTTCGCATGTTCCATTAGGTCGAATAACATCTTGTTTATTTATAGTCCAGACAAAAAATGTTTGCTCCAAAAGTTTTTTTTGTGTATAAAAATGTCATTAATTTGAAAGTTTTAACCAGGATCCATAACTTTCAATAAAGACTTTTTGTTATTAATTACCATTTAATCTGCATTAAAGTAAAACTTTCTTTAGTTCGACAAGGATTTGTTAAAAAACAAGCAAAGCACGAAAAATATAAGGGTGTACAATAGATCTTTTCAATTTAAAGAGATAGAAGATATATGCGCAATGGGGATCTGCGCATAGTAAGAACAAATGGCGGGAGTCATGGATACACGCTTGCCAAGAGATCCATTGCGTTTGTTTCTAAAAAATATGTACATAAAATGTGAGAAGAGTTTCAAACAACTTTAAAAAACTTCTTGAAAGAAGTTACAAAAGCTTTTTATTGAAGCTAAAATGTCTAACGATGTAAATTTTCACTGAAAATACAAGTATTTTAATGACTGCAATATTTTTGGCGTTTTGTTTGACAGCCCAACTGGCAATTGTTGGCGCCATTGTACTTACGATTTGCAGCGATAGAAAGAGATAGCCGTTAAATTGAAAAGGTCTATTGTAATTCTACAAGAACCAAATTTCTTTATATTTGAAAACAAAATACAAATTGTAAGATGCTGAGATCTGCATATAAAGAGTGACTGAAAAAATAGGGACAAAAGTAGCCATTTTCTTTATTTTCAATTTTAGACTTTCTGTTTTTACCGGAAGGGAAATCAGAGTTGAATTTTTAAATAGAAGATTACTTATATTTTTATATTTTCGGAAAGTATTTTAAATTAGCTTTACAATACTGCCAAATACTAGCATTTAATTTAAAAAATAACCTAGTTTTAAGATATATTTTGAGGTATTATTTGTTTTAATTTCCAACTATTCGATTTGTCTATAATTTAAAAAACCGGATGGGGCCAGTACATTACCTTCCCTCTTCTATATATTTTGTATAAATGACATACAAAAAGTTCCTTGCAAAAAATTATATTTCTTGTACATTACCTTAAGGTAGTTGTATGTATTTTATACAAATTCCATACAGAAAGTTTCTAGCAAAAGATCATATATTTCCAGCAAAATTATAACACAAACATACTGTCTACGCACTTGACACTAACACTTTTCAATCAGAATTTTCTTAATATAGCAGCTTTTATAGCATAGCTGGGTATATATATGATATTTAATTTCTTTATAATTTTTTAATTCTATATCCATTTAATATGAATTATAAAATGCATTCATTCAAATCAAAGAGAATAAAATATTCTTTAATATTTATAACATTAAATGTGAATAAATGATATTTGACATCGTTTTTTCAAGAAAAACTGTTAAAATTTTCAAATGAGGGTACTTCCGGTTGACCAATTATTTTCAAAATCTAATCAGCTCTTCATATGGATGTAACGAAGAGGAACACGAAAGAATTATAATTTTTGGAATTGTAGTATTAGAGTTATCGCATTACAGACACACACATACACACACACACACACATACACACACACACACTCTCTCTCTCTCTCTCACACACACACACACAGACACACACACAGACGCGCACACACACACACACACACACACACACACACACATAAACACACACACACACATACACACACACTCTCTCTCTCTCTCACACACACACACACACACACAAGCGCGCGCCCCTACAGACAATCGTAAAAATAGTAAATTCGTATTCTAGGGATCTTAAACAATACCTTCCTTACGTAAAGGTGACGGAAGGTAAAAAGAATAAGATTAAAGTAAATTTAAATATAAATATTTTTAAAAATTTAATGGTAGTTCAAAATAATAATAATGTAACTTTTTTATTTATTTGGGTAAAGTGTAACAATTAAAAAGAATTATTATTAATGAAAATAGTAGCCGAAATTACATTGGGTACACAATACTGAATGGCTTAAATGGAACAAGGTATAGTCAAGAAAAGTATTAAATTTCTCTAATCAAATTATTGATTATCTATTGAATTTATTCACTAGACTAGACGAATATAATTATTAGGTGACGAAGAACAGAAAACTTATATTTTTCAATAACTGATGGTGACAAGACAAAGAAACATGTGACCCCAATTACTATTATCGATTAATATTGTTTTACAAAATTTTTATTCTTTTATTTACTTTATTTTTAAACGTACTTAGTGTTTCATTTAATATTTATTTCTATGTAAAATAAATCTCGTTCATTTTGAAGTGGTTGCGGTTAAATATGAGCAAGGGCACCTCTTTCAGAGCGAATTGAAAATTCATGTCTCCTTGTTTGAGTATTACGGGATTTCGAGAACGTGAACGTATTTTATTTGAGTATTAAAACGTATTTGTTTTATGACATCTGAATACATACGCGAAATATTTCGAGAATTTATTGCTTTTCTCTCGTATATTTTATGTACTTGTAATTAATTTTATTTCATTTCGAGATACATTTTATTTATGGAGCCTTTCAGAACGGAAACGTGAAAACATAAGCTTTATCTTTTCAGGCATGCTATTCACTGAATGAAACTGGGAAAGCCTAAATTTGCGAGTTTAATATCTTATTTCATTTAATATCTTATTACAAGAATATAGTTAAGAACTGACTTGTCAAAGTGTCATTTATGATATTCATTTCAATGTAATTAATTTTAGGTTTATTCTAATGCTTGAAACTTTTCAGACGGCGAAAAAATACTTATAACTTAATTCTATGAAGTTTTTTATCGCCCTGTCGTCGAATATGCTCTTTAAGCTTTTATTTCAAATGAAATTAACTATTTATACTCAGATTAACTGATATTAATCTTTATACTTTTGTGTTTTATTTTTCTTTAAATACATAGTTACAAATGGGGTTTATTGGTAAAACTTTTGTCAATTCGTGACTACAGTTATTACTTTGTATATTAACAGTTATTTTGTTTCTGTTGTTATTAGCTACCATTTTTGAACAATGCCCTAAAAAGATATCTTATAAATATGAAAATATATAAAATTTAAGACAATTTAGGTTATTATTATTCGTTTCCAATATATATAAATAATTAAAAATACACAATAAATATATAATACATTACAACAAATTTTCCTCATTCCTCCAAACTGAAGTGACCACATGGAGTGAGACTGCTGATCACTTATTTGATGCATCGCCCGGCATTCAAATCGTATAGGGAATAAAATATTCTTCAACATTTATAAAAAAATGTGAAAAACATGATATTTAACATGGTTTTTAAAGAAAAACTGTTAAAATATTCAAATGAGGGTACTTCCGGTTGACCAATTATAACCAAAATCTAATCAACTCTCCATATGGATATAACGAAGAGGAATACGAAAGAATTATAATTTGTGGAATTGCAGTATCAGAGCTATCGCATTAGACAATTTTGCCGCACACACACACACACGCACACGCACACGCACACGCACACGCACACGCACACGCACACGCGCACACACACACACACACACATATATATATATATATATATATATATATATATATATATATACATACATACACACACATACATACACATACAGACATCATCATAAAAATAGTAAAATCGTATTCTAGATACCCTAAAACGTGCTTATTCATCAAAAACTCACCACAGAATTATTTGACCAAAGACAATACCTTCCTTACCTAAAGGTAACGGTAGATAAAAAGAATGTATTTTATTTGAAAATTTTGTTTCATTTTAAATAATGCTTTTCTCAAAGTTTTACCTTCTTCACCTTCGTTTTTACATAAAAAAGTCTTGACGTAAACCATAAAATAATAATTTGATTTGAATGTCAACGCCACTGGATAAACTTTAGTACAAAGGGCAGTATAGTAGATATTTAGGCTTGATTTACATGTCCGGTACAATGACGGTACAATAACGGTACGATACTTCTTGGTCCAATGTATTTTAATGGACTCATTTACATCTACGTTCTCAGTACAATGACGGTACGATGACGGCCCAGTGATATTTACTGATTTACATTAGTAATACGACCAGGGTACAATATAGTTTTGTTTCTGTTGAAAAAATATTGTATATCATAGTAACAGCGTAGTTTTTCCATGCAAGGGGGAGTGGAAGGTTGCGTTTGAAGAGTATGTGCACTTCAAGTTGACTTTCATGTCAAAATCAGTCGAGTGAAAGTAAACATATGCTACACTCAAAAAAATATAGGTTTTATTTACAACAAAAATTACTTTCGTTTCTAAAAACTTCCAAAATGAAAAGAATTACTTTCAACTTAAATAAATTGCAGGTAAAATTAAAAAACGCTACTTTGAAATCTTACTTTTAATTTTAAAACTATTATAATTTTATTTTAAAACTAATATACTTTTAGTAGATTATTATATATTTTTAACTTAAATATTTCTACTATTGTTTTGAATAAAATTTGCTTAAAATAAAATTATACTTTTGGTATAAAATTAATACTGTTTAGATAAAATCTTAATTCATTTGTGTTCAAAAATTGAGATTTTGGATTGAAAGTAAAAATAATTTTATAATACAAATAAACATTTTGTTAAAATCAAAGTAAAATGTTTTTTCTTCAAAATATTGATGATTTTAAATGTAAAAATAACTTTATAAACAAAAATTATTACTTTCATTTTAAAATATTTACTTTTACGTTAATATGTTTAATTTTAAATTAATTTACAAACAATTTTATATTAAAAGTACTAAATTTTTACTAACTAGTTGCCGATTTTTGACTGCACAGGCATACAAAGATCGTCATAGTCAGTTTTATGTGTGGTGAGAAATGCGCTGAAAGTATAGCAGTAATAATAATATGCATAGCAAACACAGAAAATATTATTAAAGAAATAGAATTGTATAGGTAATTACATTAAAGACAACAAAATTGAGGATGTTTATCCATACATTGAAGGTAAGAATATTGAACATAATAGTTTTAGAAATATACATTCGAAATGAAACGTATAATATTATTTGATCTTAGGAAAACAACTAATTGTAGACTCTCTACATTCTGCGTCACTTAAACAGCTTCGATCTGAAGGAATTGAATCCTTCTCGAATTTCGATTTGAAGATATTAATATGAATCCAAATGAATCTTTGGAAAGTATGTATTATTATTAATATTGTTACTTATAAGATACTATTATGTTTATTTACTATATTTTTATTACTAGTTCGGTAAAGGACTACAAAGCTACAAGAATTGCTAATCAATAATTATTATCAACTTCAATCACAACCACATCATACGTTTAAGTAAAAATGAAATTGTGGTAAGTATTTCCAAATATACTTATAAAATTACAAGTTAGAAATATGTTGTAAAAATTAAATACATTTAGACTTAAGATCCACTTAACATATGTTCTGTTAAGAATTATTGTATTTATTGTTGTATATAGAATTATCTTGTTAGAAATAAGTTTTCTTTTCCATTATAAGACCAGAAATCAGAATGAATTATTTTCAAACATGTTTTGTTAATTATTGTATAATTATTAAAATAAAACAAGAGTATTGAGTATATATTAAGGAACTTTCATTTTAAAAATTCTATTTCTCAGGTTAAATTAAGATTTTTATTTCAAATAAATAAAAATAATAATTTAAAAATAGAATAATTTTAAATGATATAAATATTTTTCAAATTGAATACTAACAGCTTTTAATTTTATTGCTTTGATTATTTGGGTTAATGTTTTAAAAGCATTGTTCTGAAATCATACGTTTTTAATTCGAAATTGAATACATTTCACTTAAATACGAGGTGATTTAAAAAAGAATATAATACTCTTAACAAATTGTTTTTGATATAACAGTATTTACTTTTGTCTCAAAATCCTAAAAGAAGGTTGAAAGCAAGGATACTTTTAAATCAAATATAAACTTTTTTGGAGCCTTTTTGAAAGCAAAAATATTTGATTTAACCTGCAATTCCATAAGTATTAAAGCAAAATTTCTTTGGGTGAGTAAGTGATTGATATTTGACATGTTTTTGACTTTTTCATATTTGTCTTTTAGTTAAACCAAAAAAGAAGTGAAAATGAGCTAGAAATGAGAAGTGATTATACACACACATGTATTGAACAAAAGTTATCTGCTTATAACAAAAACGTGAAATATACACTACAGATTATGATAGAAAGTACATAAAAATTATATCGTTTTGTAAAAATTTTTGGATTTTCTTCTTCTTCTTTTTCTTTTACAAGAGTAAAGACTGTTATAGCCAAGTGGGTATTTGAGAAATTTTTAAACATTGCACGGTATTTTCTACTTTTGGTAGAAACATGACATATACACTACAAGCTGACATAATACATAAAGACAAAACTATATTGTCATGGTATTTTATTATGTTCGTATCGTCGTGGTACCGTCTAATGTAAATGCCTCGTATATTTGACATACCGTTATTGTACCGTCGTCGTACCGTCATTGTACCGCTAATGTAAATCAAGCCTTAACTACACCACACAAATTAAAAAGATCTTCGTCAAATATTTTTTCTCTTTTTATTATAGCTACTGCTATAAAATGCTGTGTATTCTTTTTTTCGTGAATAATAGTATAGTTGTGTTTCATATATCAAAAGTAAAAAAATTCTAATATTTTTATTTGTTACAGATAATTCTCCATCGAGAGTTGGAATAATTATTTATATTGGTGAGTTTTTTCTGTTAATATCTATCTCTTTTAATGCATTTTTGACAATTAAAATAATTAATGATCTGCATATACCAGTGAAAATTTCTGTAATTGATTGAATATTTTATATAACAACAGTTTGTAATAATACATGCATGTGTATACGGTCACATTTGTGTTCAACGTAAATCACATCTGTAATAGGTTTATGATTTATCAATTAAATATTTATATTTAATTAATTACCTTGAATTTATGATATCTGTCTGTGGACCAATTAACAAATTGATTGCAAATTGTGAGAAAAATCTTTGAATTATTCATTAATAAATTATTTTAATTAACATATTAATAGTGCTGAAATAGCCTAATGAAATTATATTTACTAACAATATATTGGGCTCAAGTTTCTAATTACCCTTTTCATTATTTGTATTGAAATATTAATAGTTATATTTGTTGATTGAATATTGTAAAGTTTGTGTTACTGTACGCAGTCTACCAGGATTTATTCTAAGCTTTTTTCCCACTACACAATTTTTTTTATTTGCCATACATATTTCAAATACAAATTCATATCTTGTAAATATGTGCTAAGAGATGGCGTTCACCTGGTGAACAACGCCATGAACCACCAACTCATTGGAATTCTAAGGGACAAACCTAATATGTTAAACGTAAATATCATAAACTTGATCATTCAATCCTCCTGAAGAAGTTAGATACTTATGGCTTATCAGCTGCCCTTATCGACTTAATTTCATCCTATTTGCAAAACAGGTATCAATTTGTTGAAATTTATGGTTTCAAATCAAACAAATTTCACCAGAAGTCCGGTGTGCCACAGGGTTCCATTCTGGGACCTTTATTATTTCATTTTTTTATCAATGATATTACTCAGAATATTAATGTTCTATATTTATTGTACGCAGACGATTTGAAATAATTCCTAAAAGTTGTATCTTTCCGTGATTGTAAAAAACTTCAACAAAATCTTAATAAGATTAACAACTGGTGTATTAAAAACAAACCTTATTTGAATGTAGAAAAATCTGATGTGGCCAGCACATAACCTCTCGCCAGATATTTTACCTGATTGTACGCATAAAACGAAAAATATTCTTAAATACAAATACATATATTCATGTCTCACTACAAAATAATTCTCACATATATTTGCAAAATCTATGAGATATTTTAATATAAATTATGTACAATTCATACATTTTCTTTATATTCAATATCCTGAAATTTTCTTTTACTACTTTCCTTTTCTTTTTCTTTATATTCGTCATTTTTTCGTAAATTTCTTTTATATTCTTTTTTACGTATATTCTTTTGCGTTGTTGACTTTTTTTTATTTTCATAATCTTCATAATAATGTACAAATATTTTTGACAAACATTTGAATTTCTTGCCTTGGAGTAGTTTGATCTGAGAATTTTTACATCAAATTATTTTATATGAATTTCTTTATCTCTAAATCTATAGAAGATATAATAATGAATTTATAGTCATCGAAAAAAAAATTTAACGTTCTTTAATATAAGTATTTACATATATTTTCGATAAATAATATTTAGATGATTTTTTTCTTATAACTACGAGTACTACTTCCGGTTGTCCAATTGTTACCAAAACTTAATCAACTCTTCCCATTATTGTTAGATTGAGGAATCCGTAGTTAAAATGACAAGTCTTATAGTATTTGAGAAATCGTGAATCGAACATCCACACACACATCCACACACCCATACGGACATCATCGTAAAAATGTTATAATTGGATTCTAGGGACCTTAAAACATGCTTATTGACTAAAATCTGGATATGCTATTTTTAGCATGAATTCAATACCTCTCTTAGCGAGAGGTAAAAATGCAATGTTATGTCATATACGTGTACAAGAAAAACAACTCCAACTCGTTTTGATTATGCACTGAACAATGTCATTTTGCAAATACCAAATATATTTACAGATCTAGGTGTCATTTTTGATCCTTCATTATTCTTTATACAACATGTAGAAACAAAAATTTCAACCGCCTTTAAATGTTGTGGTTTTATAATTCGAAATGCCCAAATGTTTAAGAATTTACATGTCTTCAAATTGCTATTCTCATCCCAAGTTCGTCCACATTTAGAGTACTGCTCCATTATATGGCATCCAATATATTCTAATTATATTGAAGCCATAGAAAGAGTCCAAAGACAATTCATCAAATCTGAGAAATATATAGATGATGGAATTTATGCACTCAGCATAATAGTTTACTTGAGTTCTTTGGTACAGTATAAATTATCTATGCCAGCGACGTAATATGCATACAGTGTTAATTTTATTTAAAGTAATTAACAATCTTAAATCTAAACTTCCGTGTTCCTGGAACTTCTTCTCGTTTAAAGAGTACATTTTATGTAGACACTGCAAAATCTAACATGTTAGCCAAATCTCCATTGCACTATATGATGAAGACATACCAGCAAGTAGAACAGTACGTAGACATTTTTACCTCCCGCTACCCTTGGTAAGATTTTGATGAAAATCTGATAACCGGAAATGGCACTTTACTACAAGCTCAAAATAGTGTTTGTTTGAAAAATACCTTTAAATGTTATTTTTTCGAAATTAATGTTATTATAAAAATTAAAGATTATTAAATTTTCTATTGATTTGCATTAATACTTTTTCTATATATTTTGTGGATATATTTAAATGTATGTATCTGACAGATAAATGTCACTATCCAAGAACTAATCATTTCAAAATAATATTAATAACGTTTTAAAAAGAAAGAAGTAAATAGAACAGTAGAAAAGGAATTCAATACAGTTTCCAGCATAAGTAAATATGTAGGTATGTATTTAGATTAATAAAAATTAACGATTCACATAAATGTTTTAGCTAATCATCATTTGTGGAATAGTGAATTCTATTCTATCCCGGTATTTAAAATTTAATCCTCATTTTATTATAGCTCCGATGGCTCAATAGTTAGAGCAACGCCTCATGTCATGAGTGCCCTTGGGGCGCTGGGTTCGAATCCTATTAAAGCATGGATGTTTGTGAATGTGAAACCACTCTGTAATTTGGATTTAATCCCATTGAGGAGTTTTAAAAAAGGTAGTTACTTGGATTAGATTAGACTATATTTTAAGAAATAAACTGTCAAAAATAGTAAAATTAGCTAATACAAAAATAAGGAGTTTTACTCTCATCCTCTAATTGGGCATTTGCCTGTTGGGTGTAGTATGAAATAATAATAATAATAATAATAATAATAATAATAATAATAATAATAATAATAATAATAATAATAATAATAATAATAATAATAATAATAATAATAATAATAATAATAATAATAATAATAATAATAATAATAATAAATAATAATTATAATAATAATAAAGATATCCCGAGTTTTGGTACGTAAACATCACACCAAGTTATGAAGAATGAAAAGACGAATCCGATGCAATATCAAATTTATTATTTGGCAAAAGTGGATTTGCTGGGTTTTGAAACTAGGCGATTTACATACTCATCAGGAACAAGTAAAGGTGGTTGTAAATGGCATAAATTTAAAAGTGGCATAATTTCCACTTCAAGTGTTAATTAATCACGGTCTAAAGTGATTGTGTATGTACATTTAAAGGATATAGGGTTCCCACTTCTTTAGCAATATCGGACACCTTCAATATTGTGCACTTTTTAACAGTTTCTTTTGTCGTTGCATTTTTTTTAACGTTCACTCGTTTATTAAAAATTAAAAGTTGTTCATTACCACACTTCGATTTTTTATGCCATGCACGTAAATAAAACTTGAACCCCTTTGAAATTTCTTTCATCTCTCCATCTCCAATTATTCACGTATCGATTCCAATCGACGAAGCAAACTACCCGGCTCGTTTGAGTAGAAACGAAAATTTGCCATGATGGCAATATCGGCAAGTCCATTGAGCAAAAACCCTAACGAATGATTATTTTATTCAACAAGTTAATTAGATTGGCAGGCCGTAACGATAACGTCAGTTAGCGATAGACCGTCTTTATTGCATTAGTGTTTCGCGGTTGAGAGGGCAGACAAGCGGCGGACTGCTGGCTCCGGACTCCGGTTGTCGGCTCCGGTTGCCGACCCCGGAGTAGGGAGAGTGAAGTCCGGGAGTTCGGACCCTACGAGGGTACGGACAGAGGGTAGAAATGTATTAGAAATGGATTGCAGGATGCGGTTTTTAATGATGGATTTTTGAGGGCTTTTGATCACACTTCGTTTGCTCCCCTAATACAAATAAGGTTGTCTGTTATATATTCGAAAGATTCGGTGCTATTCTGTAACTTTATCATTATCTGTTATCGATTATTAAATTAATGACAATCGTTTATTTCTAATGATCAAGATATAGAAAGAAAGAGAAAGGAGAGTGAGTGCTGGGAGTAAGGTAATGGGTGCTCTGGGTACGTTTGCTCGAAACGTAAACGTATCTAGAGAAGCTCGTTTAAGTGTGTATAATGGAGTGCTAGTGCCTGCTTTGATGTATGGAAGCGAATGTTGGGCATGGACGGGAAAGCATAAAGAGAGAGTGACTGCCGTGGAAATGAGGTATTTACGTGGAGTATGTGGATATGTAAGACGGGATCGCGGGAGGAATAATTTGGTGTATGAAGAATATGGTTAGGAAGAATGTTGTTAAGAGAGAAGGAATGAGCCAGTTGAGATGGTTTGGTCATGTGGAGAGAATGAAGAGTGAACGTCTTGTAAAGCGTATATATTTTGGTGAAATTGAGGGTGTTCGATTGCGTGGCCGTCCAGTGTGTAAGTGCATGGATGTGATTGATAAGGTACTAAAAGAGAGAAAGTTTCCGAGTGGGAAGAGAAGAAGAGCGTGTATGAATGCGATTATGAATGTGGCCGAGGCGAAAGAAGTGTGCTTAGACAGGAATGTGTGGCGAAGGATGATTGTTTCGTAACTATCATTGTGGTCAGGTTGCGGTATTTCGCTACCGTAATTCGGTAACTTTAATATGTTAAGAGTGAGGCATATATGTTGTACCTAGGATGTCAGGTTAGTAAGAATGTTGTTGAAAGAGAGACTGATTTTTTTTTTGGATGATGTTTTTTTTTATTCTTTCGGGTTTGTGCTAATCCACTAAGTGGGAAATGCGTAATTTTATGTATGTATGTATGTATGTATGTATGTATGTATGTATGTATGTATGTATGTATGTATGTATGTATGTATGTATGTATGTATGTATGTATGTATGTATGTATCAAGATATCGATTGTCCCAATTTTCATATTCTATAACTACAATCATTTTCTTTGTCATTTATTTGACAATTTTACGCATTTCGGGTTCATATGAACTTAGCAGACATTTATCAATAAGTATTTCAATTCATAACAGTTTTTAATAAAAAACTGTATTAAATATGATCCAAAACTTTTCAATTTTAGTATTTACGACTATTATATCAAGTGGAATAACATATTAGATTTTGGCTAAAATTAATAAACTAGAAGTGATACTTTTACTTGAAGCTCTGAACAGATTTTAGTGAAAATCATATTATGAAATATTCCAAAACTTTTCAAATTTGGTATTTAAAATTTTTATATAAAGGAGAACAACATATTAGATTTTTGCTAAAATTGACAAACCTCAAGTGATATTTTATTTAAAGCTATCTGAACTGATTTTCGTGAAATATATGTTACGATATAATCCAAAACTTTTCAAATTTGGTATTTAAGACTTTTACTTTGATAAGAACGACTTATTAGATTTTTTATAAAATAAACCGATAAACAGATTTTCTAGAAAAAATATATTAAAATATGATCCAAAACTTCTCAAATTTGATGTTTAAAATTCATATATAATTTTAAACATCAACCGGAAGTGATACTTTACTTAAAGCTCATTGCTATTTTAAACATGGAATTGACGGGAGATATTTCATTTAATGGGTCGATTCTGTTCACATCTGTATCTTACAGATCTGTAAATTTGTAAATAATAAACAAAATCGCAACGAAAACTGTCACTCATATATAATTTTATATGAATCAACAAAAATAGATGCGTTTTTGTCAGATTTTTACAGATTTACTAATGTGAACAGAATCGACCCATAAATTTGTATATGTAATGATTTCTTCTGTGTAAATGTCAATTTGTTGTCCCATTCGTCATTATCAAGGTAACTAATTCGCTATTAACACTAGTATTAAAAGTAACAATGGTCTGTCACTTTTTAACTCTGGTATAAGTAAATTTGTAGAAAAAATACTTTTTTGTGATTACTCATTTTCATTACTATGGGCTTTAAGCAAATGCGCAAATGCCTTCATTTCTTAGGCATAAATTAGGCTCTGACTAATTTAGTATATTGACACTTCCCTCTTTCTTGACGTTGTACATAATTATAATATCTGTAATATATACTATTTTAAAAGTTCTTCATTTGATTTAAAAATTAGTGTCATTTATAGTAACATGAAACAAATTTTCTTGGCTTTTCACACATGGTGTACCCATGTGAGGCGATTTCTAATCCGTTTAGTTTGAATCGTGCCGGTGCCGGCCGATAGATCACCTCTTTTCCTCACCAATCCACAATGCGGAAATTGCATTATTTCAGCGAGTAACCGTCGGATAGGATCCAATTCGGCGTAATTCACTTGCCGTGCTGTATTATCAGATATAATATTGTTTTAGACAACGCCAGTCGAACGGCCAGGCAGATGATGTGATGGTCAGTTAGGCAAACAGTAAGGTTGCGTTGATTAATGTTATCTGATTCATGTGCAAACACAATGTTACACCAAGAGGACGAACAGGTCATTTGCATTTTATTGTCCGGTGTCAGTGTCCGGACAAGTGCTTTGCATTATTTATTGTTCACTTTCAACTGGAAATTTCAACAAAATTATTCATAAGCGTATACTGTATCTCGTACAATAATACGGTATTTATACACATATATTTATTAAATTGAAAAGTAATGCTACAGAAGCGTGTAATTAAGGAATTACTGCCAAGATAAATTGTACAAATGCGAGAGAAAAATCAGCTGACGCCGGGGTTCGAACCCGGGACCTCCAAATCTCTAGTCTGGAGCTCTACCAACTGAGTTACGCCAACCCTAGCGTCAACTGAAACATCTCTCTTGTATAGTAAAGTCTAATGTGGCATCGTATCAAAGACTTCTCTTTAAGAGCTATTGACAATGATTTACGTCCACGAGCGACTTTGATAATTTAAGGAGAATTATGCCAAAGGTTAAATTGAAAAGTAATGTTATAGAAGCGTGTAATTAAGGAATTACTACACAGGTTAATTGTACAAATGCGAGAGAAAAATCAGCTGACGCCGGGGTTAGAACCCGGGACCTCCAAATCTCTAGTCTGGAGCTCTACCAACTGAGCTACGCCAACCCTAGCGTCAACTGAAACATTATCTCTCTTGTATAGTAAAGTCTAATGTGGCATCGTATCAAAGACTTCTTTGTACATATATTTATATTGGGCAAAAAACAGTAATTAAATATTACAGCATACAATTTTAGGCTGAACGTTGATTTGCGCAACATGTCACTAAAATTTTTCTTTGATTTGTGAATTAAATAAAATGTTTTGGAAAAGAAAACCTGTATCTGATTTACAGAATGCGAACTGGTTGACTGATTTGTGATTTTTAGTGGACATGTATCAGACAGTGTTTGGCTTTCGAAATTAAACTGAAATTATGGCAATATCAATTAAGAAAAAATTAATTCATTTCGAAACAGTCTAAATTCAGCGATGTAAACAGTGAAATACAGGTTATTATGCAAGTAAATAGTCCAGGAAATCTACTGAAAAAAAAACTACCCCAAAGAAATTGTGAAAAAAGCTTTTGAAAAGGATACATGTTCAGAAAAATACGCTGAACAACATATCACATGTATCCGGAAATCCGGCCATGGAAACCTCCCGCAAATTGGTAAAAAGATGCATTTTAATGGTTCTAGCCATTCTCTCGAAAACAATTGCCCGCATTAAAATTTTATAAAAATACAAAATTAAAGATCAATAGTTTTTATACAAATAATGGTTCCTACACTTTTTACCTAGGATGAATTATCAAAGAGTTAGATTAAAATTTTTTTTTAAAAAGTTATAGTCTTAAAGACTTGAAGTTTAATAGTTTTAAAAGTCTTCATAGTTTATACAGTTTACATAGTTTTAAAAGTGTTAAAAGTCTTCTTGGACAGATAAGAAACAAATTCCTAAAGAAGAAAGAAATATCAGAGCAAACAAAAATGACTGTCTATAAAACTGTTTTTATACCAACAATTTCGCACGCGAGTGAAACATGGGCTCTTACAAATAGCCAAAAAAGTAATCTACAGGCAGCAGAAATGAGATATCTTAAAGCTGTGAAAAGGAAAACTAGACTCGATAAAATTAGAAATGAAGAATACAGAAGAGAACTAAATGTGAACCCACTACAGCACACAATAGAAGAAAACAAACTAAGATGGTATGGGCACATATGTAGGATGGATGACAAAAGAATAGCAAAGAGGACATTCCAGGCTAAATGTCAAGCAAAAAACCACGAGGACGACCGAGGAAAACCTGGATACAGGATGTAAAGGAAGCAGTGGAAAATAGAGGTATTAACTGGTACGAGACGAGAGCTATGACTGCAGACCGTGCCCTTTGGCGACAATTCTACAAGCAACCAGTGTCCAGACCAGAATAACTCAAACTACACCTCGACACCGAAAGGTAGAAGAGGACCGATTATGTATGTAAAAGTCTTAAAAGTTTTAATAATTTAAATAGTCTTAAAAGTCTTAAAGGTTTTAAAAGTCTTAAAAGCTTTAAAAGTCTTAAAATTCTTAACAGTTTTAAAAGCCTTAAAAGTCTTAAAAGCCTCAATTTTTAAGTCTAAAGTTTAAAAGTCTTAAATGTTTTAAAATTCTTAGAAGTCTTAAGACCTTAATAATTTTAAAAGTCTTAATAGCTTAAATAGTTTTAAAAGTTTTAAGTCTTAAAATCTTTAAAAGTCTTAAAAGTTTCAGAAGTCTTAAAAGCCTTAAAAAGCCTTAAAAAGTCTTAAAATTCTTAAAAGTCTTAAGTCTTAAAAGTCTTTAATGCCATAAACGCCTTAAAAAACTCAAAAGTTTTAAAAGTCTTAATAGTTTTAATAGTTTTATAAGTCTTAATAGTTTTAAATGTAGTTCCATGTAGTAAATTTAATTAAACGAATACCGTGAGTTATTGATAGGAATAACATAAATGTCATAGGAAAATAGCATTTGAGTCGAACTTTTTGTATATTATTAAAATTTAAGTTAAAACGTTTTGTTTTTCAATACTACCTTGATTGAGAAAATATCAAAGTTAGCTGTAATTTTTGAAACTAAAAGAAATAGACTATATTTCTTAAGAAAAAATTACTCAAAATGTTCTCAGAATTAATAATTAAAGTTTATTACACTGGTCCAGAATATTCATCAATCCCAAACCAAGTCAAGCTTAAAATTTTATAAACCTTCAAATTTCAAGCGATCATTAGTTCTGAATCGCCTAGTATATTTAACCCATTTCATTATAAAGATTGAATCCAAACCTATAATTTAGAAAAGAAAAACAAATTGCGACAAAGAACAAATAAGCTCCGTCTTCACCAATATCTTTTCATGCGCAGGATTTTCGTCTGTAATAGTTTGCGTTTACCTATTCAATAACCTTCATGCATTTATTATGTTAACATGTTGGTTAATGCATATTTCCAATAGTTTTCCAGTTTAATTAAAAATTTAATTTAGTATATTGGTGATGTATAAATTATTCACGTATTTGATGAAGTAGATCATATTGCCGCGTATTTAACTTTATATTATGCAATACACAAACTAGTGTACTAATTAAAATACGCACATGGAAATATTAAATTTTGAGGAAAATTATCATGTACGTACCGATGTTAATTAAAATATAAATATGTACACTATATTAAATTTTTGCTCCACATTCCTGCTTCAATTAAAAAATAATAAATTAATTAAGCGTATTTATAAGGTAATATATTAATTATATTGGTGACATGTATACTATATAACAAACTCATATATCAACACTTTTTATGTATATTTAAATTAAAATATAATATGAATACTGGCTAAAACTTTCATTTCTACTATGATATTTTAATAAACGAACGAAGTTATTATTTTGAAAACAGAATGAGCAACTTTTAATCATTTAATTTGATTACAAAAATATATTATTGATAGAGGGTGCAGCAAAATTCATTTGATGATTTTAGATTAGAGTCATCCATTATTTATTTTTTATGTTTTTTTATGAAACTTCATTTAAACTGATAACGATTTGTAGTTTTATTTGTTATTGTCATTGTTTAAGCCGTAATATTTTTTAAAATATTTTGTGACGTAGATATAGAGTTGATTTTGTTCTCAAACTGTGAACTTCGCTAATAATTGGAGTCACAAACATTGTTCTTTTTCAGCACTTATATAACAGTATACAGAGTGTTCATTTTAAATGAGCCACCATTGCTATCTCGAGAACTCTAGGAGCTACAAAGATGGTTAAATGGGCAAACAATTTTTATTTTACAAGATAAAATAAAAGAAAAGAAAAATTATTTTCTTCGACCAGTGGTTCTCAAAATACAGGACCTAACTTTTTATTTTAAATGAGAACATATATTTTTTATTGGCTTATTCGTTAGAGAATTTAATACTGAATTCAGTGATATAATATTTTTATACTCTTACATAACGATTTTTTTGAGAAAAATGCAAGTAAGTTGAACTTACAAAAACGCAAAACAGTCCACAGTTAGCTTTCAAATTCACATGAAATATAATAAACTCTTAAATGTCGTCTGGTCTGTCACACATGAATCTAAACATTATATACCACAATATAAAGTTAACTATGAAGCTATTAATATATACGTTCATAAAATTTCACTTTATGTACAGGTAGACAGAAATAGTTATTTTTGATATGTGTTAAAAGTGCATATTATTTTGTGAGAAGAAAGTTTGGAACACGACGCGAACACTATTTTCTAATTTAAGTTTGTATTTCTAATAATTTTCTGACATTCACTTTTAACACTAGTGTCAAAAGTAACAATGATCTGTCTCTTTTAACACTGGTATCATAAAATGACATTTTTAACGCTAAAAACAAACATTAAAAAGCCCACTTTTAATAGATTTGTAGAAAAAAATTGTTTAAACGTTTTATCCGTATCTCTCATAATAAGTGAGATACGAGGTATTTTCAAAATTAACAAAAAGCAAGTTTAAGCCTATAATCAATTGAAAATTTCTATGGCGACTATTAATTTTGTCTCAAAAAATTGACTAATAATGTGCTAACGATTTTGCTCTACGGAACAAAATCAACGCATTACGTTTGGTAATATTGAAGCAAGGTGTTCCATTATTTTTTACCTCCCGCTACCCTTGGTAAGGGAGGTATAGGGATCGTGCTAAAAATCGCATATCGAGATTTTGGTAAATAACCACGTTTTAAGGTCCCTAGAATCCAATTTTAACATTTTCACAATGATGTCTGTGTGTATGTATGTATGTGTCTATGTGTGTATTTGGGTATTTGTGTATGTGTGTATGTGTGTGTGGATCCTCTACTCTAACTCAAATACTATCATTTAGAAAATTTTGAAACCTTGTAATTCGAACTTTTTTTATTATGGAAAGAGCTCATTAGATTTTGGTGTAAATCGGATAACAGGAAATGGCACTTTACTAGAAGCTCAAAATAGTTTTTCTTCGAAAAATACCTTTAAATGTTATTTTTTCGAGATTAATGTTTAAAAATTAAAGCTTATTAAATTTTCTATAGGTTTGCATTAATACTTTTTCTACATATTTTATGGATAAATTTATAAAATTATCTGTAATTTAAATCCCAGAGCCTACGCTTTAAATAAGCAAAACGCAGTTATTTAAAAGTATGTAACTGACAGATAAATGTCACTACCAAAGAACTAATCATTTCAAAATAATATTAGTAACGATTTAAAAAGAAAAAAGTAAATAGAACAATAGAAAAAGAATTCAATACAGTTTCCAGTATAAGTAAATATGTAGGTATGTATTTATATTGATAAAAATTAACGATTCACAAAAATGTATAAGCTAATCCTCATTTTTGGATTAATGAATTCCACGGGTGAGTTCTATTCTGTCCCGGTATTTAAAATTTAATCTTTAATTTTATTATAGCTCCGGTGGCTCAATAGTTAGAGCAACGCCTCATGTCATGACTGCCCTCGGGGCTCTGGTTTCGAATCCCACTAAGGCATGGATGTGTGTGAATGTGAACCCACTCTGTAATTGGGATATAATCCTGTTGAGGAGTTTAAAAAAAGGTATTTACTTGGATTCGCTTATCCAAAAATAAGGGTTAACTTAATTTTATGTGACTCGGTCTGTAAATGGCGGGAGGTATTGTGTTGGCCACACCAGATTTTTTTTGTCCAGCAGTGTACATATAGTCCAAGTTTTGTTTATCACCGGTAGGACCTATTGGCGGCTCGTTTTCTAAACTTGACGCGTGCGTAAAAACATGTTTAAATCTGGTTGTTTAATATACTATTTTTATCCAATAAAAAAATAATGGAACGATCTCATGAAAGTATAACGATGTGACAACATATTCATTACTTCTCCCAAGCTAATTTTCCGTTGAGAAGTCAATATATCCATGGAAAACAATCGCTTTTTTCATTAATTCCATCTCTATTGACGTCTTAGAGAGAAAAGATACTTGTAAGTGACGTCTGACTGCATTGGACAGTGGCCTTTGTCTCCCTACAAAAGACTTGTCATTTATTACAATGTCAAAGATTGCGATTTGAACGGACAAAGTAAAGACATCTGCAACATTTAACATGCCTTTTCAGAATCAAGAAGGCTGGGCAGTCAAATGATTAATGAAAAAATGACTGTCTTGATATATTATTAATAGGTCGCTTTCAAAGATTCGTATTGTAAACTGCGTTATTTACACTCATCCATGAATTTTTAAATTCAATCCAAAGCGATTTATTTGTAAACGTGGGATGTAGATTTGTATATTAACAGGTTTTGTTTTAATAAAGATAATTGAGATTTTTGTTTTAATTGAAATTATTTCAGGACAATTTAAAGTAAATTAATTTTTTGTTCATTTTAAATTAAAATTTCATTGTAAGTACTTTGAAATAATATTCCTGTTTCATTTTCATGGCAGTTTTTGTAAATTATGTTAAATTTAATCCGGTGAACGAATGGGTTTTAATTAAAAGTGGTTTCAGATATTGTTTTCTTTCCATATTTTTTTTTGTTCAGTAAATTTTTCACAAATATATCATCAAAAAAATAAATACTGCCAAAATAAAATTCAGTCAAAAAATAAAATTTTAAATTTAGGGCTAGTTTCATAAACTTCCAAGTAAATTTAATTATACCAACAAATTCAAATCAGTTTCCATTTTCTAATGACATCAAAATCATTGCTGGCAAAAATTGCGTTGCATTTATTCAATTTATTTAATTAACTGTGGAAAATTGATTCATAGAGTAATTTATATATAAAACCGGGCATTATTTTATTTAAAAATTATTTTTTTGCACGACCGGTTTTTTTAAATGTTTAAAGAAACGGTTTCCATGGCAGTAAGGTTTATTTACAATTACTGATCGGTAAGTGATTTATAAAAGTGGGCTTTTTAATTAGCGTTAAAAATGTCATTTTATGACACCAGTGTTAAAAGTGACAGATCATTGTTACTTTTGACACTAGTGTTAAAAGTGAATGTCAAAAAATGATTAGAAATACAAAATTAAATTAAAAAATATTGTCTGTAGAAAAAAATGGTGTATGATGTACGTATTAAAAGTGATTTTATTTTGTTCGAAGGTTTGGATCACTCCGCTTCGCGTCGTGTTCCAAACTTCCTTCTCACAAAATAAAATGTCACATTTAACGCTTATATCATAAATAACTGTTTCAAATATTATTTAATTTACTTTTAGCCGTCGGTCGTGCAAAAATATAATGTAACGTTTTTATTTATTTGGATGAAATGTAAATATTAGGCAATTATTATTAATTAAAATAAAGGTTTATTAAACTATAATGAAAATGACTATTACTAATATTAAACAATTATTACAAAAACTAATTAAAACTAAAACTATAATTAACTAGATAACTCTAATACAATCTTACTGATTATTTATTTCACTACGCGTTCCAATATTAGACTGCCGGTCAGTTGCAGACTTTTGTAGACTATTTACGCGATATTTATATCACTGTCTCAACTGTCCGCCTACCGACCCCCACAGCGTCTATATACTCAACTGACTCAACAGCGTCTGTATATTCGACTACACGGACAAAAGTCACACTTTTCACCTCACTGTCTGTCAGTCTATTTATGTAACTCTCTCTCTTCCACAGATTCAGTATCACCGACTGTACGTACGCCACAATTCTTCAACACCACTGCCGAGTATCCACTTCCACTTGCCGTTACTGTCTTCGTATACATAGCTTCCTAATACTCTTCAATACTATAGAGTATTCATTTCACCACAGTTATCCCGGTATACCAGTAACTTCCCGACTCATTGTTACTGTCCTTGTACACAATAGCTTCCTAATACTCGTTAACACTACCGAGTAACACTAACTTCTCGAGTACCTACTCGACACCAAATGCATACGCTCACTACGATACTGCTGTGCTTTTCACTAACACTTTACTCTCTAACACTCCATGTGAATGTCTCTATGACTCTGTATGTAACTAACTCTCGAGCATAACTGCGTCCCTTTTATACAGCTGCCATTATCTTCCAGAGAGCTCTAGAATGTTCGACCGCATAATAACAATGAACACAAAAGGTTCAAGCGACCGGAAGTAATGGGGTCATACCACATTTTCCAATTTTTTTTTTTCTGAAACTACATTTAAAACTACTTACGAAAATATATATTTTATGAAACATAAGTTTCTAGTTTTACAGTAGTAATAATATTTTAAAGTTTATATATAATTTCGAATGACGTAACAGTTTTGCGGCCGTAGTGACATCTATCGAGCAAAAATAGAACTACTTTTGACGTTTATGTCATAGTGTTTTGAAACCACGCTTGAAACCAAACGTAGTCTTCAAAACTTCTGGAGTATTTATTACCTTTATACCATCTTTCCCTTTACAGCTTGAACCATAAGAATACAAACAAAATTTTTATTTTTACTTCTCAACGAGTTATTCTTGTAGGACGACATAGAACAATATTGTATTGTAATATCTAAATCAAACATAAATTGTATTTATTTATATTTAGCATATTACATTATTTGTACTTACTTTAAATAAAAAAAATAACTTGTTGCAAGGATGTTGACGTTACTTTCAAAATATTGGTTGTATAAGGTTATGTTAGAAAAAAGGGACAGACCTGTTCATGTACAGTAAAAGCACGAGCACGGGTGTGCCTCACTATCTTGTATTTGTGTACAAAACTGTGACGTCACAAAACCAAACTCAGAATCTTTATAAAGAAAATCATGAATGAAAAGTATTATAATATTAAATATTTTTGATGTATATATGCATAATATTAGGTAAATTTTTCATTTATGAAAGAAAAATCAACATTTTTTCTTTTTGGTATGACCCCATTAAACACGTCGCGACCTGTTTGCTTACGTAGCCCGGCCGGCTAGCGAGATTGCGTCATCGCTATAAATAGACACTCGCTCATTGCTGCGGCGACGGCTGGCGTACAACGTTACATTAATAAGCTATTTTAGGTCTCTTTTTAATGCAAGTTTTCTTAAGCTGCTAGTTCAGAACTGAAAGATATCATTTTATTTGACAGAAAGATTTATAATTTGTTCGTTTAAATCCAGTATAGTAATTATATTAACATAAGGTATAGAAGAATATTTTATATTTAATGCTGAACGTAAAATTTCAATTTATCCTTTGTCAAAAATTTTTTTTTTAATGAATGTTTCGAGTATTTGAAATAATCGTGAATTTTATTTATGAAAATAAATATTTGAGATTAAAACGGGGATGTAATCTGTTTTTTAAAAGGGTAATAATTTTTTGTTAACAGTAAAAAACTGAAATATTTTATTGTGCACAACAAAACCAATATTTCAACCATGCAAATAATTCCAAATATATTGTTTTCGATGTACTTGTACTTTGTAAATTGTTTTCGAATTACACATTCTATAAAATAAAATAAAACTAACCTAACAATAAACATAAATTCGTTGTCCTATATCCAAAAGTATTTAGGTTCGTATAATATTCATATCGTTCTTTTGTGTTCCGATTTAATATTCAAGACATAATAATATAACACATGGAAAGAGAGCATAACTGTTTTTTTTTTGGCTTAATTTTTAATAAATAATTTATTTGTTTTCTTCATTGATTTACCGCCATCAAATACAATTTTGTATGTAATACAGATTATAACCAATTCTTATACAGGGTGTTCCATTTAAGTGCTACACTCTTGCTATCTCTAGAAGTATAAGAGATACGACGTTCGTTATTTTATTATTATTATTATAGAGAGGTGGTTGATCTTTGTCCCTGTACTGCGACCTTTCTGGTCTATTGTACCCTCCGTGTTTTACTTCTATTCTAGAAGTCCTGTTTGTTTTGTGAACTCCAGGATTTTCTTTAGACTGATGTCCTTTAGTGTCTCAGTATGCAATTTCTTTGCTCCTAAAAGACTATGTCTGCTTGCCATAAATGCTTCGTAGTGACGTATTAAATGTTGAGGAGTTTCATCCTCTTCTCCACATCCTCTGCATGTTGGTTCTTGTTTAAGGCCCAACCTGTGCAAATGTTTATTTAATTGACAGTGTCCTGTTACCAGTCCTGTTATTAATCTAACATCTTGCTTGCTCATTAACAGTAAGTTGTCAGTTATTTTCTTGGATGGCTCATTCAGGAAGAGCTTGGAGTGTCTCTGGCCTGATATGGCTGACCAGTGCCGTTTGTGCCATTGCCAGAGCAATGTATTAATTTCCTGCTTAACTGTTTCCGCAGTTATTCCGCAGGCAGGTTCGGGTCCTGTGAAAGGTATATTTGTCCCGTCTTTTGCAAGACGGTCGGCTAGTTTGTTACTCTCTCCTAAGGCATTCAATCTGTGGATGCAGTCCAGAATTAATCCTGAGCCTACCTCACACGAGTTTAAAGCTTTGAGTGCGGCTTGGCTGTCTATTACTATGGAGATTCTTCTATTGTGGTAGTTCTTCCCCCATAGTAATTGCACGCTGGTTAATATTGCGTGTACTTCTGCTTGGAATACTGTTGCATTTGTCCCAAGTCCAATACGAAGTTCGTTAAATTAACAAACAATTTCTAAATTATATGACTATTAAAATGAACAAAACAAAATTTTTTTCTTGATCAGTGGTTCTCAAAATATGGGACCCAACTTTTTTATTTTAAATTAGAATCTATCTTTTTTATTAGCTTATTCAATTCAGTATTTATTTCTGAATACAACGATATAACACACTTATTAGTCCTACATAATAAAAATGTTGAGAAAAATGCAAATGAGAATTGTTATTATTTCAATTTAATGATACAAATGAGAGTGCTGTGGCAGAATAAATTTAATTTTTTTTTACGAAAAAAGATAAAATTATTTACAAATATTGTTCAGAATTATTTATTTAAAATAAGATTCATAAGGAGACACCCGGTATAGAAATATTAGAATTATTTAAAATCTTCGACAACTGTCATAGCTCAACAGGATTTACCAATCACTCTACTATACTGATTTTGTATAATTAAAGCAAATGTGACTGTTTACGTCGTCTAGTAGAGATTGTGCCAAATGTCATGAGCTATGAAATGCGCAGATCAAGAAGAGAGATAGCTAGACAAAGGTCAGACAACAGGGGAGAGAGAAAGAGAAAGATAGTTTTGCTTTCTGCGCAACAGCTCTTGAAATTTGGCACGGCTATAACTGCAGGCATTTCTCTTTTTACGTTTTTCCATTTATCCAACTACTCGATGTGCGGGGCCACTAGGCCATGGCCTAGGTTGGCCTTATGGGTAATCTGGGCCTGAATGCGACATTAAAATATTATAATAATAATAATAATAATAATAATAATAATAATAATAATAATAATAATAATAATAATAATAATTATAATAATAATAATAATAATAATAATAATAATAATAATAATAATAATAATAATAATAATAATAATAATAATAATAATAATAATAATAATAATAATAATGACTATACCAGTGTCATAAAAATAATATTAACAATATAAAACAATACAATTTAAATTCCCATCATTGTTTCAGAACAAAACGTCAAAATGTAATAAATGACGTGTTGCATATTCGTAATTCGTTTTTTAGGTTAAAAAATAACAGCGAGTAAAAATACAATAAATATTTTTCAGTGAATAAAAAAATGGCGGCTTGTGCACGGGTCATAAATAAAAAGCAAGCATTGCTGACCCCCCGCCCCTTCCCTATGATGCACGGAAAATTGGAATGCAAAAACTAGAAAACAAAGCGAAATAAATTACTGTTCGCACAACACCAAATAGTTTTCATTGCGCTGGCATATTTTTCCCGCGAAGCCTGCTATGCTTTGCAACATAGTGGCGGTTGGTTTCATTTAAAATGATATGAAGCCAACTTCAACGAAGTATGAATTTATGAGCGCCATGAATGCGAAATATGCCCGCTTCAATCTTTGTGCGCGCGACTTGTACTCGACTTGAAATTTAGTCCAGGATTTACGTGGATCTGCTACTTACTTTGACTAAATAATTCGCCTTTACGTCGCCAAGTGTTCACTCCTTCAACCAAGAGAATTCTGTCAACGTATAAAATGTCACTTTTAACACTCAACTTCTTATTTGCTTCGTCTACTATAAAATAGTAAAATGGGGTCGCGTGCTTTAGTTAACCGGTTGTAATTCAATTCCAACCGAGGTAAAATTTAAAATTTGGGTTAGGTGTTCACAATTACTCGAATTCTGTCGTATAGCATTTATTTTCTTACGCAACCGACGTTTCGGTACACTTGCGTACTCTCATGTACACAATAGCTACTTGTGTATTAAGAGCGCAAAATTGGAAATCGCTCGAAATCGACAATATCCATTTGCGCTCGAAACACACACAAGATTTTCTCTACAGTCCTCCACCATAAAAAAAATAATAAAATGTACACTTTGTATTTACAGTACTACTCAACAGTTTTGCAGTGAAGATAGGAACGTATTCAAATATGACTTCAAGATATTGTTTTGGTTTTCGTTTTTACGAAAAATTAATACCAATTTTGTAATGAATAATATATGTTTTGTATAATTTATTTGTTTCAAGTACATTAAACTAGTGCAGTGGAAAAGTGGATGTCCACTGGGAGCGTTCACGCCAAACTTTTGCAGGTGGCACCACAACTGTTCACACAATTTATTTTATATTTAATTTTAATTTATCGTTACTTTACATTCTTCTTGAGCTATAGCTTCAATCTAATCTAAGCATTTTATACTTTCGTTTTCGTAAATAAATGCCATATTTTATTTTCACATCAGTGCGACATTTTGTTTGGTTATGTAATATACCGACAGAGCAGTTATATGTCAGATTGAATTATGAAGGTGATAAATGTGTAATTACAGTGTCATTAATACCTGACTAAACGTTTCTATTAACAATGTAGACAAGTGACATTTCTCAACATTGTATAGTTAGAAATTTGGACAGCGAGTGTTTTTTCAACTTTGTCGCGCATGAGCGGCAAAGTGACATTTTGCGTTAACAAAAAAGAGAGCGCAAATGGCTACTTTGTATATATACTGTAGAAAAAATAAATTTATTTCTACATTTAGTTTAGCAAACACACATCAATTTACTCTTAAATTCGGTAGATTCTGTTTTGTAAGATCTTACTTACCTAGATGAAGGTAGAAGAGTGTATCGAAACATTGGTCATTAATAGCGTTTTCCATTTATACCAGTATATTTAGTTTTGCATTTAGTACAGCTAATGACGGCATGACCAGTACTACAGCTACTGGTTCGCGGAAAATTCATCGCGGGTAAATTGATCGCGGTAAATTTATCGCGGAAAATTCATCGCGGGGTAAATTGATCGCCGGTAAATTGTTCGCCGGAAAATTAATCGCGAGGTAAATTGATCGCTGATAAATTAATCGCGAAGAAAATTTATCGCGAGGAAAATTGATCGGTAGAATATTGATCGCCGGAATATTGATCGCCGGAATATTGATCGCGAGGAAAATTTATCGCCGGTAAATTTATCGGGAGGAAAATTGATTACGGGGAAAATTGATCACCGGTAAATTGATCGCAGCGAAAATTGATCAACAGAAAATTAGTCGCTAATATAGCATAAATTCATCGTCAAGAAAATTATAAAATTAATGTATACATAATAAATTCATCATATTCAATGAACAACGAGGGGTTAAAAGGACGGCGGTGGTGACTGTTGTAATATAAATAATTCTCTGAATTTTGCTAAGATATGAATGGGAATTCTTAGACTTTGTTCGCCAACAAAGTAAAATTATATTGTTTTCTCCACCTGCAGAATTTTGTGAAGATACGGCTGGGATGGAGAAAATAATGAAATAAAATATTAATAATCAAACTGCAGATTATCAGTTGTAACACTTTTTATTAAAACTTGTTACCTAGTTAGTAGTTACACAATACCTAACCTCAAATCACTAACCGTCTTCTTCTACTATACATTGTAGTTATTGTTATTATCATGTCCTTCTAATATTTTTTTTGTATCCGTATAAATAAAATAAGTCTAAAACAGATCTAGTTTAAAAGTGAAATATTTTAATAGGTAGGTAAGTTTTTTAAAACTAAATTATTTGTCTTATAATAGATAATCACAACAAAAAAAAATAAAGTCTTTAACACAACTGTTTTGTTATAAACATTATTTTTTGTTTGCATAAATATCCTTTTTTGGTGATCAATTACGAGGTCAATACTTCGGCAATCAATTTTCCTAGCGATCAATTTTGCAATCCGCCGGAAGCCAATCACCCCACTTCGCTCCTTGTTGGCTCCCAACGATGCTTAATATAATATCCCTAACTTTTCAGGGACAGCAACAACTACATTAAACGTGGTTTTAACTGGGATGAAGGAGGGGTTGAAATTTAATGTTGGCCAAAAAATAGTTCTGTTGGACCCTGTAACACTAGTAAATATTTTATTACTATTTGCACAACCCTATGTATTTTTTAAAAAAACAACCGTAATAACTTTGGTTTTTAGGTAATTAATTAGTAATTAATAAGTACTAAATTTTCTGATTGTGATTGTGCCGGAATGGTTGTGCAAGGCTCAGGGACCCAAAAATTGAATTATTAAAATAAAATTTGCATCAATTATATTTTTATAAACAATATTTTTTGTGTGCATAAATATTCACGCGATAAATTTACCGGCGATCAATATTCCGGCGTTCAATTTTCCCCGGTATCAATTTTCCACGCGATCAATTTACCAGCGATCAATTTACCTCGCGATCAATTTTCCGGCAATAAATTTACTGGCGATATATTTTCCAGACGATCAATTTACCGGCGACGAATTTTCCCCGCGATCAATTTACCGGCGATCAATTTACCGGCGATGAATTTTCCGGACACGCTCATACACCATTACTCTGGATCATTTCTAATTACATTTATCATCGTTCCCAAATATATATCCAAATAATTATCTGTAGAACACATTTTTACCTTCCATAACCTTTAGGTAAGGATGATATTATCTTTTGTCAAAAAAAAGGGTGGTGAGTGTTTAATGAATAAGCACGTTTTAGGGTCCCTAAAATACGATTTTATTATTGTTACGATGATGTTTGTATGTGTTTCTGTATATGTGTGTATGTGTTTCAGTATATGTGTGTATGTGTGTATGTGTGTTGTGTGTGTGTGTGTGTGTGTGTGCGTGTGTGTGTGTGTGTGTGTGTGTGTGTGTGTGTGTTTGTATGTGACAAAATTTTCGCCGGCGATAACTTTAATACCACTATTTCAAATAATATAAGTCTGATTAGATTTTGGTTATATTTGGTCAACCGGAAGTACCCTCATTTGAAGATTTTAACAGTTTTTCTTGAAAAAACGATGTTAAATATAATTTTTTCTCATATAATGTTACTAATTATTAAAGAATTTATTCTCTATACGATTTGACTGCATTTTATGCTTGATAGGTTACCATTATTTTGCACACCCATCAATGAGTAGTATGCCGTGTTGTTTATATTTATTTGAAAATTTACATCGTTTCATTATATTTTAGTGATATATCCAGTGAATTTGAACATGTATTACATTTTACGTAAATTTAGTTACTGATTTATTGTGTGATATATTATAATGTTTTTATATTTATTATCATACACAAAACATAAATATTACATTAAATGTGCATTATCGGTGCATGTTTTACTCGCGATTTAATTTAATTAAAATTTTAGAAAATAAAAATCGTTTGTTTTAATAAATTGATTAATTGTATGTTTTTCATGAATTTGTTTTGTCTTCATAAAGCAAACACTTGTAATAAAAAAAACTGATGTGGCCAGCACATAACCTCTCGCCAGATATTTTACCTGGTTGTACGCATAAAATAAAAAATATTTTTAAATACAAGTACATTTATTCATGTCGCATTACAAAATAATTCTCACATATATTTGCAAAATCTATGGGATATTTTAATATAAATACATACATACATTTTCTTTATATTCAATATCTTGAAATTTTATTTTCTACCTTCTTTTTCTTTATATTCGTCATTTTTTCGCAAATTCATTTTATATTTGTTTTTACGTATATTCTTTTGCGTTGTTGACTTTTTTTATTTTCATAATCTTCATCAATCTTCATAATGATGTACAAATATTTTTAACAGTGGCATACAAATATTTTCGACAGTGCCATTTATGTGTCAATTACAAACATTTGAATTTCTTGCCTTGAAGTAGTTTGATCTGAGATTTTTTACATCAAATTATTTTATATGCATTTCTTTATCTCTAAATCTATAGAAGATATAATAATGAATTTATTTTTTATCGAATAAAGAATTTAACGTTCTTTAATAGAAGTATTTACATAAATTTTCGATAAATAATATTTAGAAGATTTTTTCTTGTACTTAACTACTACTTCCGGTTGTCCACCTGTTACCAAAACTTAAGCAACTCTGCCCATTATTGTTAGATTGAGGAATCCGTAGTTAAAAATGTCTTAAGTCTTATAGTATTTGAGAAATCATGGATCCAACATCCACACACACACACACACACGCACGCACGCACGCACGCACGCACGCACGCACGCACGCACGCACGCACGCACGCACGCACGCACGCACGCACGCACGCACGCACGCACGCACGCACGCACGCACGCACGCACGCACGCACGCACACACCCACACCCACACCCACACCCACACCCACACCCACACCCACACCCACACCCACACCCACACCCACACCCACACCCACACCCACACCCACACCCACACCCACACCCACACCCACACCCACACCCACACCCACACCCACACCCACACTCACACCCACACCCACACCCACACCCACACCCACACCCACACCCACGCCCACGCCCACACCCACGCCCACACCCACACCCACACCCACACCCACACCAACACCCACACCCACACCAACACCCACACCCACACCCACACCCACACACACACACACACACACACACACACACACACACACAAACACACACACACACACACACACACACACACACACACATGCACACACACACACGCACGAACATCATCGTAAAAATGTTATAATTAATCTTAACACTTGCTTACTCACTAAAATCTGCATATGCGAAGGTATAAATGAATAAAAACAATCTTTTGCAAAAATCAAGAGTGTTTATAAGAGCGATTAACAATCGGTACCTTTTGTACAGATTATTAAACACTGATTAACACACTAGTTAATTGCAATGTTTTACTATTTATTATATCTTAATGAGAGTATAATTCAGTAGTCACGTGACATTTTTCCGCCAATCAACGTTCAGAATCTCCCTAGTTACATGTCTATCACAGCGATGATAAAAAAAAACAAAGAAATTATAACCTTATTTATATTCGTTACAGGGGGATTTTTTTCTTTATTTACAACATTAATAGTTAATTATGTATATAAAAATGTGTGGTAATCAACAACGATGAAAATAATAAGCCAATTGTAATATTAACCTTGTTGTAACACAATACATAAAAAGTAAGGTTAGCAGCACAAGCACACACAGTGTGTCAAAAAAATTCATTACTTATATTCTCTCATTAAATATAAGTTCGTGATATATTTAATAATCGAAGATATTGTTCGTGAAACCGAAGCAGCACAGCAATCTACAACTCGGCTTCACTCGAGATTATCATCGATGATAATCCTATCAATTGTTATATTACGTATGAGAATATTTTTTTAGGTTAATAGCGTTTGACATTTTAAGTTTTGACATTAATTGTTTAGTAGTAGCATTTATGATTACATAAACTTCAATCGTTTATAATTGATTTGTATATTTAAATATATAAGAAGCGCTGTTTTGGCGTCATTCAGGCCTCATTTCAAGGTCAAAATTGAACCAGAATTTACCTTGTTGTTCTACTATTTAGTAAATATTCATAATCAAAATATATTGCGAAATTTGTATTGTTTAGCGTGAAATTATGACAACGTAGACATTTATTTTGTGGCTGATCCTCTCGCTTTTTGCGTACATTTTTAACTCGACCCATTTCATTGCTAATTGAAAAGAAAAATTTTGTCAATTAATTTCATTCACCAGCTAATTCCATTTTTACGCTCTAATTCAATTCCGCAAATTTTTGACATTTTACTGAACATGGCATAAAGGCTCCATTATTGCATGTTAGTTTTTGCATCATTAAACAAAAACATTACCTTCACAAACAGGAATATTTATCAACTGTGTAACGCTTGGATCTCATACAAATCACTACGTATTACGTATGCGCATTACACATTATGCATTTCTAATTACGCAAATAAAACGAGACTTATTTGCATATCTCACGGGCGCAGTGCACCTGCTGACAAATTTGTACGCAGGAGAGCAGAGTTCGTTTGCTAAGATCATAACATTTGTAGTTACAACTCCATCAAGGGATATTACCTTGCAAGATATGTTATCTTATTGATATTTGCTTCCGTATATACGCAAATCATACGAGTATGTCAATGGATTAAAGCCTTAGGCACAAAGGTTGTATTTCCAGTGCTGATTTTGAGATAACTGTGTATTCAGTTATACACTGACTTCAAGGGGACTTTGTAGTATGTTATCAGTCGGGAGATCATCCAAATAGATATAGGAATGGTTCAAGTTTTTTTTAATAAAAAATCTTGCTTTAGTATTTATATGTACATAATTATATGTTCCCAATGTTACAAAAAGATCTGTATAATAGTATACCTATTATACAGGGTGTTTTTAAAGAAGCATACAGTGACTACGTTTATCTCGACGTTTGAAGCCGCTTGAATTTAATAAATTTCTTTTCAATCTTCGAAATAAACGATCGAGATTAATATTTCAAATCGCTCGAAAATGTTAAGTCAAGCCTATAAAATAAAAGTCTTGAACTTATGAAGCGGCTTGACTTCTGTCGAAATAAACAGTGAAGCTTCAAATAATGGAACTACGCATGCGCACATCCGCAATATGTTGGACTGTTAATAAATTCATGTCATTTTTGGTTATTTTACCACATTTTATAAAAGTGGCGACATGATACTTAATAAAATTATTATTATTATTATTATTATTATTATCTATTGGTCCTGCTTTAATTAAGTTAAAATTATCCGGATTAGTCCTTATATTTGTGTAAAAAACAGCTTTACAGTTACCATTATAAAAAAATTGTATTCAACTAAGTTTATTATAGTCATCAAGGAGAAGTTTTTTTTTGTTAATTGACGATTTTCACTCTGTAATCTGTGATTTTTAACTATTTATTTATTTATATTTTTAAATATCCGTCTTCTATGTATCTACGCTTATCCACATGTGTAAATTTTTCTTCAACTGAACCATTTTGTAAGTTTCAATTTATACGATTTTTTTTTGTTTATTGTAATTTAGATTTTTGTATTTTATTTGTGTTCTCATGTAGTATTTCACTCTGTATATATTGTAGAGCCCGGAAGAAAACCATAGTATGGTCGATACGTCGGCATGAATAAATTTTATTATTGACTGCTAGTCTAGTTGTTACTTCTTGTTCCATCCCAAACACAGTCGAAAATTGTTTTCTTTGATTTAATAAAATTGTCCAAAAGCGAAATATTTGGAGTGATATACAAACAAATATTTTTTAATGTTTTTGAAAAAGAAGTCAAATAACATGACAATTTTTAGATTTTGAGGTTACAAATCCAGCATGAAATTATATCATATACCTCTCCCTGTCTGTCTGTATAATCTAGTATTTAACTATCTTTTTTTAGTCGATACAAATTATAGATCCTAATTTCAACCCGCTGAGATAAACCAATAGGATTTTTCAATATACTTGAAGTCAAGATAAACGTAGTCAATGTTTATCCGATGGTAAGACTAATCACATAGATAGTAAATCTGGCAATAATTTTTGTTTCATACAGTGGCAGTGCGTGAACTAATAGTAAGGTGAGGCCAAATATTAAAAAAAAATCTTTTTCAGTTCAAGTACAAACATTTTTGAACGCTACTTAAATAATCAACACACAATTAGATATTACCTATGCCTATTGTAAATGTACGAAAATAAAAATATAGTATTCATTTGTACATTAAATCAATCCGGCGTTCCTTCATATTAGCAAATCTGTTGAAGAGCGAAAGACTATCAGGCTGACGACTAACGAAACGAAACACGAATGACAGGCTAGACGATATACAGTACAGCGTGCCAGCGTGCAGCCCAACCATACTGCGTTTGTCCCCACCACTCACCGAGGACGAGAAATTCTTATCCTCACTTATATTATAATTATTACATTATACTTAATCCGATGCTTTTATTTTGCTATTTTACGCTTGTAAGATTATATTTTTTTATATTTATATAATTCAAAAGAACTAATAATGAAAATATTAGCTGCAAAAGTAATTATTGTAATAATTTATTTATTTAACTTTTGTCTTAAAATATATCAGTTCAGTTAAATTATTCCCATTGTTGTAAATAGTGTTGTTGTTAAATTTGCCTTTTCTAAATTTATAAATATAAACAATTCTACAATTCATTATTGAACATTGTTTATATTTATAAATATTTAGTTTAAAACTGTGACAAGTAACAATACAATTAACTTAGAAATAGATACTAAACATGTGTTTCAAGCTCTTAATTCATTATGTGTATTTAATGATTTAATACCCTTCTGTTAGTACCAACAGAAAATTATTTATTCTTGACGTAAACCTGTTCCCAATAAATCTTAAATGATCTGATTGTTTATTCCTGCTAATATTGACGAAATCGATATGTATCCAAGCTCCTGCTTCTGTTGTGGGTGCAGATAGATGCACAGGTGTACAGCAGGTGCAGCTCCATGCTAGACGAGATCCGTCGCATTGACGCCTAGCAGGAATAGGGCGCCAGCGTCGCTACCGTCGATGTTCATGTGTTTATAGCGTATACACTAGCTGCTAGACAGACCGGGATTAGCACGAAATTTAAACACTCTTATTAATTTTGTTCATTTACTATTTTATTAAACAATTTTTTGCTGCGATGACATTCTAATAATACCTATATTTAGGCCCGATTCTACCACCTGTAGTTAAAGTGACATTTGAACCATTAGACTGCAGGTTAGAAGTGGTGCGAACCACAGTTGTAACTTTCAGTTAACTCAAAGGGTGCATTCGCAAATGAAAATTAGGTTTAGATTTATGGTTTATGCTTTAGATTTAAAGACTTTGACCGCATATTATGTAATGACTCCATTCACACTTCAGAATTTAGGGCCTCTAAATGCAAATCATGAAGCTAAACGTTGCAAGATCCAAGCTTTAGGTTTATGATTTAGTTTGACGTCACAAACTTCACCAATGAAAACGATTCTGAAGTAATATAGATATATACACCCATCTTTATTTAGTAGCCACTTGGTGGATTCGGCTTTGTAAACAAATGCGAGAGAAACATGGAGACTGTCATAACTTAATTGCTGAAATATAACCAATAATATCAAGCGAATAACAGTTTCACGGCACACAGGTGTCTTGTTGAGTACTGCTCTACCGATATTTTAATTTTGTTTTTGAAGCATTTATACAGATGTCTGTACATATCAAAACTAATTTTCAGGTAATTTAAACTTACATTTATGAATAACTTACTTAAACCTAAACAGAAATCATAAACCTAATTTTATTTGTGAATGCACCTTAACCAAAGATGGTAAGCACAATTTTGCAACATAACCGTCGGTTATCATTAACTGTCACTTTGACTAGACACGGTAGGGCCTTAGTGAACAGTTTTATTAATAAGTAACTAATAAATGATATCTTTCAAATAATCACGGCGTTTGATTACTCAAACTGAAATTTTAACGTTTCTATGACACTAAACAACACATCTTACACACAACTAGACGAGCTGTGGTTTCGATCATATTAGATACGGTGTGAAGATAGTAAACACTACAAATTTATTTATTAAGCATCGGGCATTGTTTACTTCACATAAAACGTGGAAAGCACCTGATAGTTGTCATTATGTAAAAATAATTAACCTAAAAAGTATGTTCCTGTATTTCTGCTGTCTTAATTTATAGTAGTAAAAAAGTCACTATTTTTCTACGATCAATAGAAAAGTAGGCTTTTCAAACGTTTTTGGTTATAGAAAATGTATAAGCTCTTTACAGACAGTTGCTACAAAGTAGGTTGTGTATACGTCTGGTTGAAAATACCTTTGCAGACCTCCAACTAGCCCCTGTCCGTAAAGAACTACTTTTAATAACCCTTACAAAGAACATTTGTGCGTACAGATCATTTTAAATAAATAACCTTGAACCTTTTAGCTGTAGTTCCGAAATTATTTATTTAAAAACCAAAGTTTCGTCAGCATAAAGAGAAACCTTCTTCAGAGCGAAAATAAATGACAGGATAAAAGCAAACAAGTAACTATAGATATAAATATTACAAATTATAGCATATTTAAAATAGGCAGCCATATTATACAGTGTGTTAAAAAAACCTAAATCGGGGTAAGCTATGAACTGAGAAACGCAAGTATTAATTTAAAACTACATTCACAACTATTTTTTTAATGCGTGAAGTTAAGAAAAACAGCATTTTCTGCAACAAAATTTAATTGATATTTGACATCTGTATTTATTCATATTACTTGTCAAAATTGAAGTTTATCATGACAGAAAAGGATTGCTGAAGCGTATTTCATTGTTTAATTTTATTTGAGCACATGGTATTACAAATGTTTCACTAGATGCAGCTATTTGTTTTCTTCGAAATTGAAGATTTTGAGATTTCTTGCAAATTCATTTTGACAGCTGTCGCTAATCTAAATCTAAAACTTAATGCATAATGCGTAATGCATAAAAATTTGGAGTTTGCAAACTTTTGTTGCTATGCATTGTGTTTATGCATTATGCGTTAATCTTAAAACTAGCTGTGAATGGTCCTGGGCGTTGCCATATATAAAACTTCGTTACGCATTATCTATTGCATTAAAAAAGTGGCTGTGAATGAAGCTTAAAAGTATTTAATTAAATGTCAATTTGACACTAAGTATTGTCAAAAATGTTATCTAAGAAATCAAATCACTTTAAATATTATTTTAGAAAAGGTAATAAATTAGACAACGGCGAATGACAAAATAGTGTAGCCTTCTTTAATATCTTTTTTCCTTAAAATTGTATTCCAAGATCAATTTTGACATCTTGACTTTTAAATATCTCCATCGCTTACAAGAAGCGGCAACTAGCATGTTCGGCGCATGCTCGCATATTTAATTCTAAATATAAAATTGTCACTGGGAAGAAAATATTCCTGTCCGCTAAGAAATATATTTTAGTTTCACGAGCATGCGCATACAAACCCATTTACCGCTTCTTGTGAGCGATGCAGATGTATCTCTATCTCATATTGAACGGATGCACAATACATTGGCGAGATAGGGGATCAGCAGTATATTTAGTTAATAGGTATATGGTCCAGGGCATGTCCTGAAACTATATCAACGTTTCGGTTTCTAATAAACCATCATCAGGGCTATGTTAATATACAGTTGGTAAAACTAACATTTATTCCAACTACATATTAACTTAGGCCTGATGCTGGTTTATTAAGAACCGAAACGTCGGATTGTTAAATAAATGACATTTTAATAAAATTTTACAAAGGCTGCATCTCCAATAATTTTTTCCGTAACATCATACAAACAGTCAAGAAATACCAGTAACTATATTGTCAAAAATTTTATCTAAGAAATCAAAGCTTTTCATCTTGAATCTTATTTTAGAAATGGAAATAAATTAGAAAACGGCGAATGACAATATACTATATCTTCCATTTTATTACCTTTTTTCCTTGAAATTACATTTCAATATCAATTTTGACTTGACTTTTGAATTGCTTACTCCGTGTTAGGTTAGGGATTATTACTTTTAGTTTTAAGAATCCAAATGGCTTCTTAATCTAACGTTAATAGATATAGATCTTGAAATAATGACGTATAGCTATAGTATGACCAGGGCATGTCCTGCAACTGTATCAAATATTAATACGCATTAAGTATGTTCGTTATAGTTTAGTGTGCAAGTATCTCTATTAGATTTATCCCGCAAGTGAATATGTGTGTATAAATTCCCCCTAAATGCAGTCCTGCGTTGCACCTGCATATGAGTTATGTATGTCGCTGCAAGCCCGCCTGCAGAATATCGATAATGTCAACTTAAGGGTAATACAAGGAGCAGGTCGTATCGCTCCACGCTGTACATTCGCTGCTTTAACGTTCCTATCTGTATACACTTCATCGGCACGAGACTGGAGGTACACTCAAGTTCGTTTCCTACAGTCGACAACCGACTACCTATCCATCGAATAGCAGTAGAATAGAAAATAGAGATATCGAAAAGCTGCAAGATCGACAAGGACCTATACTATTGTGTTAGCTATACAGTGTGCTGCGATGAGGGTAAATTGAAAAATTCGCGGCCTATCTAAAGGAGGGTAACACTAGGCGCACAATTATTCTTTGTGAGGTTACATGCACTCTCATTAGTGTTTCTGCGAAGTTTTACATTAAACCGCTAATTTGTAACTTAATTAGATTTTGATGCATGCATTGACTTTTAGAAACAAAAATAAAACACTGGTGCAGAGTTCACATACATGCTCCAAAAGCGCTTAACGCCGAAGCAAATTCATGAAGACATAGCAAATACTCTGGGAATATCGTTCACTTCGTAGAAAATGATGAAACGTGGGCAACTGAATTTAAACGTGAGAAGGGATGCATTGGTGTGTATTTCGCGGTGGAAATCCTGCAACTGTTTCTAGAAAACGTTAATTTGAATCATGGTATGGTCATGGCAGATCGACGAAACAAGGTTGGAGAAATGTGGGCATCTCCTATAAACGGATTCAAAATATTTTGATCAATGAGTTAATAATGACACCAATTTCTGCGAGGTGGGTCCTCCGTCTTTAGACGGTTGAACAGAAATATAATATTAATAATAATAATAACAATAATAATAATTTTATTTATACTGACAAGAAGCAGATATAATTCCAATTACAGCATATCAGTTATGATTAACATATAAAAAGAGAAATATCAATATTAATATAATGTACAAGTGTTATTAAAGATTTATTAAAAATATCAATTGTATTGCATTTCGATAGTAGCTCATTTACATAAATTAAGGCTTTATTTAAAGTTATAAAAGAAAAATTACCCAAGATTTGCATATATCTAGACCTTAATCTAATATCAGGTACGAAAATGTTTATTTTGTTTAATAAATCAGGTACATCTACTTCACTCTGTACAATTTTCGCTACAAGAATAACCAATCAGTGCTTTCGTCTATGCATATTAAATACTTCCAATTGTGAAGACTAAGAAACTCTTTTGATGTAATTAGCGTATATATTATAGGTTCGTAAGTTTCTTAGGAATAGGTTTTGTACTTTTCTGTATGTTTTTGAGAGGTTGGGTACCAAACAACAGATGCATATTCTAACCTGGATCTCACAAAAGAATAATATAATATTTTTACAGTTCGCACATTAGTAAAGTTCGTAATATGTCTTAGCACAAACCCCATTTGTTTATATCCTACCTTAGAGATATATTCTATGTGGTAATTAAGTTGAAAATTGGTAGTAAAGTAGACTCCAAGATCCTTAAATAAGTTCACTCTTTCAAGTTCATTGTCATTTATTTTGTATTTTCCAATATGAATTGTTTTTGATTTTGATATTGTCAGATTGTAAATGTGATAAGTCACTTTCTGTAGGCACTGGCATGAAAATTTTAAGATCGCCTGCATATAATAGGCACTGAGCCCATTGAAGCACATCTGGAAGATCGTTTATCGCAAATAAAAATATTAATGGTCCTAATATTAACCCTTGAGGAACTCCGGATGTTGCTGCAAAGTAATCGGAGACACAATTCATGTATGATACCACATTTTTTCTATTTGTTAGATACGATTCCAACAAAAAGATCGTGTCTTGATGTAAATCAAAGTTGTTTAATTTTTGTATTCATGTATCATGTCCAATTTTGTCACAGGCTTTTGTCATGATATGTTTATACAGATTTATAATTCCCACCAAATATCCGAAACAGTGGAAGCATCTTCATCATTTTCCATAAATGCAATTCCTAAAACATTAATTCAAAAAAGTCCAAATAAGTAAGGAATTAAAGCATTAAGAACTAAGGTAAAACTTTGCAGAGACAGTGTTACAAATTTCTGCGTGGTAGATCTGCTGGCTTCGGACGGTTTATCAGAAATGTGTTCGATTCCAGACGTCGTCCAACTTATTGCTCTAAGTTGAACCCGATATGTTTATAAATATCCTTATAAAGATTTGAAATTAGTACATTAGAAGCAAAGGGGTTCACATTTTCCATAAAGGGCAATATAAACGTTAATTCAAAAAAATAAAAAAAATAACGAATTAACTAATTAAGATAACACTTTACATAGAATCTAATGATAATTCACATAACCTTATAAAAAATAATTGTGTGTCTTGTGCGCCCTCTCTAATTTAGGCCGTAAACTTTACAATCTGTCCTCGTAACCTTATGAACTAATGTGTAATAATATTCACCGGTTTCAGGAGATTAAGCCTTTGTTTACATATACAAAAGTAGGCTGGTAACTAAGTATTAACTGTATCTGTACGGTAATATTATTACAATACAGATTTGTCAACAACAGTATACAAAATGAAAATAAAACAAATAAAAGTATAATGCTGTCCAATAATAAATACAGATTACGTTAGTGTATCTTTTTTTACACAGTTTACTTTATTCTAAAATAATAAACATGATGAATAAAGCACTTAACTTGAATATGTATCATATTGACATATGTCAAAATAATTGTTATGTTTATCATAGCATTCTGTAAGCAGCAATAATAAAAGAATTTAAAAATATAATATTTAATAATAATGACTTCATTTTCTGAAACCGATAAATTATTGAACAAACCACGGATGTTATGAATCATAACAAGCCTTAGATGTCTTAAAATCCTCGCTCTAAGAGCTCGGATTTCAAATCGACATCTGCGGCTGTTATGATACTCAAAACATTCCTAGGTATTAATAAAGGGAAAATAACGGAGCTGCAGTCACTTCTTGTTGAAATTTTATTGAGATTTAAAACATATAACCAACGTTTCGATCACAATTTGATCATCATCAGGGTAACGTTTAAGGATAAATTTAGAAAGACATGAAAATGAAAAGTTATTTAAGGTCGAAACTTTCGTAAAAATTACAATAAATAAATAAAAAACGTGCGTACATATCAACATTGCATATAAAACATGTTTTTCTAAATTTATCCTTAAACGTTACCCTGATGATAATCAAATTGTGATCGAAACGTTGGTTATATGTTTTAAATCTCAATAAAATTTCAACAAGAAGTGACTGCAGCTCCGTTATTTTCCCTTTATTAATACTTTCTACAATCGAATCATTCCTAACCAGTTATTCCTAGGTATGTTAATATCTATTATTTGTTTACCAAGTCTTTTTGGCCGGCCTCGGCTTTTGCCTCGGTAGCGAACTTCAAATTAGGCCAAAAAATACCACTTTTACAGCCTTGCTGATAATGGGGCAAATTTGTTGTCGCTCTGGCGTTTTTCGATGTTAGGACTATTCGAAAGAATAGCTGTCGTTTGTTCGACACAAACTCCTATATGAGGAGTGCACTCTACCGCTGTTATCGCTTAAAAATTCATCAGCATGGACTAATTACATCGATTGCTTTCTTTTTATCAGTCCATTTCATTTTCATGAATACGTCCTTTTCATATGAAAGGATAAATAGTCGTAATGACAATGTTCCTTTTTAAGTTTTTGTTACATGTACAAAGGATTTAAATTCAATCCTCTTTGTTACAAACCTGAAAAGATTTAATTATTTGTTTCATGGTTTTTAGTTATAATTGTTTTCTTTGAGTTCATTTGGTTTAAATTAATTAATTTTTATTCTGACAATGGAATTATTTTCATCAAAAGAAATCATTTAAAAAGGTTTTGTTTTATAATTATTATTATTACAAAGGATGTCATTACAAATTTTATTGTTATACATTAAATTTTTAATGAAAATTGTATTCAATTTTTACCTCTCGCTAAAAGAGGTATTGTATTCATGCTAAAAATCGCATATCCAGATTTTAGTGAATAAGCACGTTTTAAGGTCCCTAGAATCCGATTATAACATTTTTACGATGTGTGTGTAAGTGTGTGTGTGTGTGTGTGTGTGTGTGTGTGTGTGTGTGTGTGTGTGTGGATGTGTGTGTGGATGTTGGATTCACGATATCTCAAATACTATAAGACTTAAGACATTTTTAACTACGGATTCCTCACTCTAAGTAGTAGTTACAAGAAAAAAATCATGTAAATATTATTTATCGAAAATTTATGTAAATAGTTATATTAAAGAACATTAAATTCTTTATTCGATAAACATAAATTCATTATTATATCTTCTATAGATTTAGAGATAAAGAAATGCATATAAAATAATTTAATGTAAAAGTTCTCAAATCAAACTACTTCAAGGCAAGAAATTCAAATGTTTGCAATTGACACATAAATGTCACTGTCAAAAATATTTGTATGCCGCTGTCAAAAATATTTGTACATAATTATGAAGATTATGAAAATAAAAAAAAGTCAACAACGTAAAAGAATATACGTAAAAAAGAATATAAGAGGAATTTGCGAAAAAATGACGAATATAAAGAAAAAGAAAAGGAAAGTAGAAAAAGAAAATTTCAGGATATTGAATATAAAGAAAATGTATGTATTATACATAATTTATATTAAAGTATCCCATAGATTTTGCAAATATATGTGAGAATTATTTTGTAGTGAAACATGAATATATGTATTTGTATTTAAAAATATTTTTCGTTTTATGCGTACAACCAGGTAAAATATCTGGCGAGAGGTTATGTGTTGGCCACATCAGATTTTTTTACTGTTGGAGTGACGGTAACATAACAATTTTGAAAATTAATAAAAAACAAATTTATTAACAATGCATTCAAACATTCGTCCTACATTTTATACTAGTACCTATACAAAATTATAAAACATCTATTCTATTCTGTGATTAGTTCCATGTGCTCGAAATATTTGACTTTTTTTCTCGATCGCCACACCGTTTCAGAAAAAAATTAAGGACCATTTCAAACTTATATGTCCGATCATCATCTTTATTCGACCGTACTAGCTCCGTTAATATTTATGTTTATTATCGAAAGCTCCATAAACGTGCACTTGGTAAACGTTATAAAATTGTTATTTACCCACTGAAGGAGAAAACATAACCTATAAATTGAAACCGGGAGAGAACAAATGGCGTCCGTTAAAAATATTACAACTGACATTAGTAGCTTCAGGCTACTATTAATTCCATTTATTGCTCTAGTAACATATTCACTGGTGGCTCTATCTACGACGTACGTACAAGGAAGATTTATTTAGAATAATATCTATCTAGCCAGGAAAGAAAAGACGAGCGATTGTAATGTTTTACTATCAAGTTACTACGATATTATGTGTATTTGTCTGCTTATTACCCAATAGGCAAAACTAGGCGACTGCCTAGGAGCAAAACACTTAGGGGGCGCCGCCGTCAAGCACCAAGTATTGAGACAAAATATTAAAATAAAAATTAACTTAACACACTGCTCAAATGCAAGGAGATCAAAATGAATGCTAGGGAAAATTAGAAAACATTCGATAAATTAATTTAACATCGACATATTCAAATTTGAATATAGCTCTACGAATTTTTTTATGTATCCCAGATACAAATTTTTCTGGCGAATATTCATTTTCGACGCTACAAAGAATTAAGACCTAAGGTCTATTGGGACAAGAGAAGCTAAATTCTTTGGCAACATTAAGTATAGAAAATGATATTTCAACTATATAGTGTTGTGAAAATAGGAGCAGTTTGATCTTGTTGTTTGATTGGATAATATCGGGTTATTATTCAATCAGAAAACAAGATCAAACTGCTCCTATCTTCGCACCATTTTATTGTGAAAACGGGCAGTTTAAACCTAGAAAAGCTGATTTTTACCTTCCGTCACCTTTAGGTAAGGAAGGTATTGTCTTTGGTCAAAAAATTCGATGATGAGTTTTTAATCAATAAGCACGTTTTAGGGTCCCTAGAATACGAATTTACTATTTTTACGATGATGTCTGTATGTGCGTGTGTGTGTGTGTGTGTGTGTGTGTGTGTGTGTGTGTGTGTGTGTGTGTGTGTGTGTGTGTGTGTGTGTGTGTGGATGTGTGTGTGTGTGTGGATGTGTGTATGTGTGTGTGTGTGTAACAAAATTTTCGTCTGCGATAACTCTAATACTACAGTTACAAAATTTTTAATTTTTTCGTATACTTCTTCGTTACATCCATATGAAGAGCTGATTAGATTTTGGTTACAATTGGTCAACCGGAAGTACCATCATTTGAAGATTTTAACAGTTTTTCTTGAAAAAACTATGTTAAATATAATTTTTTCACATTTGATGTTATTATAAATATTAAAGAATATTTTATTCTCTATACGATTTGACTGCATTTTATACTTAATATTAAATGGATACAGAGTTAAAAAATTATAAAAAAATTAAATTTCATAAAGTAGCCATAGCTTTGGAAACAGCTACTGTATTAAGAAAATTATAATTGAAAGATGTCAGTGTCAAGTGAAATTGACATAGTGTGTATGTCTTATAATTTTACTGGAAATATAGGATCTTTTGCTTTCTGTATGGAATTTGTATAAAATACATACAACTGCTTTAAGGTAATGTACAAGAAATAATAATAATAATAATAATAATAATAATAATAATAAATCTTTTATTTCTGCAGATACATTACACTGTATGTAGAAAACGTCACAAAATAATAATTTTCTGTATGAAATTTGTATAAAATACATGCAACTGCCGGAAGGTAATGTGCAAGAAATAGAATATTTAATTTAGCAAGGAACTTTCCGTATGAAATTTGTACAAAATAAATAGAACTGACGGAAGGTAATGTGCTGGCCACATCAGATTTTTAATTTCTTTGTTGACTTAATGAGATGTTGATGTGTTTTGCAATATTTGTATTTTAAACAATTTTTGTTGTGTTTTCGCTGTGAATTTAAAAAATTCTGACAGACAGATGTCAATGTCAAGTGCGATTGACATATTTGTGTTATAATTTTACTGCAAATATAGAATCAATTCTAACAAATTTTCTGTATGGAATTTGTATAAAATACATAAAATTGGCCACGAATTGACGGAAGGTAATGTGCTGGCCACATCGGATTTTTTAAATTATATTAGTTTCCAGTGTTATTGCATAGTTGGCTGCTTTATGAAATTAAATTTGTTTATAATTTTTTTACTCAATATCCATTGAATATGAAGTATAAAATGTAATCAAATCGTATAGAGAATAAAATATTCTTTAATATTTATAATATCATTAATTGTGAAAAAATGATATTTAACAGCGTTTTTGCAAGAGAAACTGTTAAAATCTTTTAAATGAGGGTATTTCTAGTCGACCAATTATAACGAAAATCTAATCAGCTCTTCATATAGATGTAACGACGAGGAATACGAAAGAATTATAATTTTTAGAATTGTAGTGTTGGAGTTATCGTTGGAGAAAAAATTGACACAGACACACACACACACACACACACACACACACACACACACATACACACACACAAACACACACACACACACACACACACACACACACACATATATATATATATATATATATATATATATATATATATATATATATATACATATACACACATACACACACACACACACACACACACACACACACACACACACAACACACACACACACACACACACACACACACACACACACACACATACACACAGACATACAGACATCATCGCAAAAGTAGTAAAATCGTATTCTAGGGACTCTAAAACGTGCTTATTTATTAAAAACTCACCATCGAACTTTTTGACCAAAAACAATACCTACCTTTCTTACCCAAAGATATGACGGAAGATAAAAATAATGTAAATGAAAGCCTCAACAGAGAAAATAATATAAAACACACCTTAGAATTTGTAACTCGTGCTGGAATAAGTTGCCTTATGTAACTTAAGTTTTAATATACTTTAGGTAATGACTACTTGAGACACAGTTCTTGAAATGAAATACAATATAGACTTGAGTCTGTGAGAATGTCATATTAATTATGAAATTAATTATTACAGTTATTTGTTTATATTATTCAATTAGAACAAACACTGCGTTGACAAATTTCATTATCCCGTTATTTTAATACCAAATTTTTATTTATTCATACAAACTTTAATTCATTTATTAAAATTCAAAACCATGTTTCAGTATAACTTTGTTGAAATAACATTTATTTTGTTGTTTTGCACAAACAGAACAAAATATCAAAAACTGCTCTCCACATTTTATGTGCACAAGATTTTAATATTTTAGCATAACACGAAACCCGAATAATCAAATCGTTTAATCAAAGTCAAAAATATTATTCCTCCCCTCAATAACATTAGAACGAAATTCTTCAAGTGGGAAGAAAAATGGCGTCGAATAATAAAAGTGGCAGGAAATATTTAACCTTAAAAGTATGTGTGACGTAAGCGACATACGTCGCGAGCCGGATGAGAGGGTGAATAATGATGGAATCTGTTCGAGTTGCCATCTAGCGTGCACTCACCCAACTGCAACTGCAGGCTTTAATCAACTTTACGTGTCGATGAAAAACATGCGCTGTGATAATGCAGTCATTTTTAACATGCCATTCCGGAACATACGGGGTGATTCAGAATATCTTTCCAATCATGAAGGAAGACAATGGGCTACTTGCGTGCCATTATTTATTTAATATTTTTGAAGATAAAAACTTGTTACCCATTTTTTTCTTTTGGCAAAATTTTTATTAATTGGCCAGAAAAAAATTAATGAAATTTTAATATTTAAATTACCGCCATGTATGACATAGAATTACGCCGAACCAATGAATGGCCGTAAAGCAATAACATCGGTACGTCCAATAGCAACGGCATGTGCGGGTAATTTAAACATGACAGATCATCTGTTTGACGTTTGAATAATAGTTTGGAGGTTAATATTTTCGTTTGTCATTTTAATCTTGTACGATTATAAGCTAAGTTAAAATCCATCAAAATCCTGCTTAACAAATCGAAATATGTAATAAAGGTAACAGAAACCACGCAAATTGTAGATAATAAAGAAGACAGACAGTGACAGAAAATGAACTAATATCAAAATTAAATTAAAATTCGCACTCGCTCGCCATCTACAGGTTACATTCATAAATATGCATCCCTTTCTGCAGTTCAAAATAATGACATGAAACGTATTCTAGCACGAGTTATAAATTCGATTCCGAGCGCGCAGCGGCAAGTGGGAGAACGAATGAGTGCTTGAATTGCCTTCTGTAACGCGTGTTTTATAATATTTTCTCTGTTGAGGCTTTCATTTACATTATTTTTTATAAAAATATTTGACAATTTGCATTAAGGAATATTTTTGGTAGAATGTTACATTGATTTGTGCTTTTTATTCTGTCCGTTGCCTAGATATTCACTGCAATCATTCCAATCTCAAATAACAAAATATCACCAAAAATCATATAAGAATGAAGCTCCTTCTAACATCAATATGCGTGGTAGAATGTGACATTCTAATTCCGAAACAGAGAAAAGAAATTCTTATTCTTTTATAACTATTTCCATTATAATATTTCTTTAAAACTAAGATTCCTCATTCGAATAAACAAGTCAAATTGACGTTTGACATTTATAAATAATTTATGAAACCCAGAAAAACATATCTGATGTGTCCAGCACAATACCTTCCGTCAGTTCTATCCATTTTATACAAATTCCGTACAGACAGTTTCTTGTATTTTGTATAAATGCCATACAGAAAGTTTCTTAAAATTGATTCTATATTTGCAAGAAAATTTTAATACAAACATACTATGTCAATCTCATTTGACATTGACATCTGTCTGTCACAATTTTTTAAATTATATTAGCTGTTTCCATTGTTATTGCATAGCTGGCTGCTTTATGAAATTTAATTTCTTTATCATTTTTTAACTCAGTATCCATTGAATATGAAATATAAAATGTAATGAAATAGTACAGAGAATAAAATATTCTTTAATATTTATAACAACATCAAAAGTGAAAATATGAAATTTAACAGTATTTTTTTCAAGAAAAACTGTTAAATCTTCAAATGAGGGAATTTCTGGTCGACCAGTTATAACCAAAATCTAATCAGCTCTTCATATGGATGTAACGAAGAGGAATACGAAAGAATTATAATTTTTAGAATTGTAGTATTGGAGTTATCGATGGAGAAAAAATTGTTACACACACACACATGCAGACATCATCGTAAAAATGGTGAAATCGTCTTCCAGGGACCCTAAATCGTGCTCATTTATTAAATACTCACCACCGAATTTTTTGTCCAAAGACAATACCTGCTTTACCTATAAAGGTGACGGAAGGTAAAAAACGATACAGCTATTAATAGACCGAAATTTCAAAATTTCTTTTTAAAATTGTGCACAACTTTATACTCAATAATTATTATCCGTTTGTTCATATTTTTTGTGTTAATTTACTACTAGTTTATCGATGATTTTGACATATGTATAAATTGTAACTAAATAAATAAATAAATAAATAAATATATCATCACGCCATATTACCCATTGCTGGGTGTGCCAGTCTGCCTTGTACACAGATGTCGGTAATGATGATGACATATTTGTACCGTGTGGGCGTTTACCAGGCGTCACCTCACGGGCACTCATTGCTGGCGTGGAGAGTGCACCACAGGAGTCAATTATGTGCCATTTAAAATTTGAAATATTTGGCGTCGGTCGGGATCGAACCCGGTTCCCCAGATTCGCGACCTAACACTCAGGCACGCGGCCACGAGACCCCATAATAACTAAATTGTAACATAATTGTAACTAAATATTCATATTCATGTATTTATATATATATATATATATATATATATATATATATATATATATATATATATATATATATATATATATATATATATATATAATAGTTTATCTGTAAAAAAAAACCCAGTTGATATTAAAATAATAATCTCATTTCATACTGCTACATTGTTTATATCTCATATCTATTCTATTATTAAAGTACCCTTTAAGCGCTTTTCTCGAGAGTAAATTACTCTTTTTATTACTCTTTATCTATTTTTGACAGACCATAGCCCGCTATTAATTTTCAACCAAGAAAGTTCAGGTTCTAGTTCTTCAACATACAATGTATTTACGCTTAGTCATCGCTTTTTCCCTTATTCTTTCTCACAATTCAAAAATATTTCTTTTACCCCTCGAAATAAAAAGCCTTGATAATTCTTATTTAAAATTCTTCTCGTTAAGTCAAAAAAACAAACAGTAATATAACTGGTACTTGATTTGAATATCAAGAAAGTCAGAAATACGTTGATAAAAACGACACAATTCGTCAGTATTATGTAAATTTTTCAATGATCACATTTGCGAAATTGTAATTCTTTGTTCGTTCCCAGAGGGACTAAAAACGTAACCTCAAATTTAAGGTGGAATTTGATTAATAGTTAATAGAGGAGTAATGTTAGAAACTGGTATTATTAAACATGATCGACTTATTTTATTGAACATGTTAGCGTTTAATTTCAAACTATAAAGTGAAGCCGAACATTGAAGTAAATTAAAGACTTCGCGTATTATCGCGCAATTCAGGGCCGTATTCAAGGGGGATCAAAATAATATTCTCATAAGGACTGGGCTCCATAAAAGCGCTTTTATTATAAAAGTGTGCTCGTGATAAGGGTTAATATGCGAGGACTGCCCTAAATTTAGATACATTAGCTACCCAAAATAAAAAAAAAATCTGATGTGGCCAACACATGACCTCCCGTCAATTTCATGTTTGAAATAGCAATGAACTTTAAGTAAAGTATCACTTCCGGTTGATCGTTCGTAAACAAAATCTAATTTGTTGTTCCAATAAATAGAAAAGTCTGTAATACCAAATTTTGGATTATATTTTATTATGTTTTCCTCGAAAATCTGTTAAGAGCTCCAAATTAAGTACCTCTTCCGGTTTATCATATAGGTATAGTCAAAATCTAATGTTGTTTCAAATTATACACGTGTATGCAACACGCGTGTAAAATAGTATTTTTTGTCTCGTGCTACAATTTCCGTAAAACATCGCACTTGACCAAAAAAGTACTAATATCATAAGTATGGTAAATAGTTACCGGAAAAATTTTCAGATTGTTACGAAAGCTGGTTGCCTAGCAATTTATTGAGTGACATTGACAAACAAATCTCGAGTTGTCAACCGAGTGATTTTTGATCAAAGTCACGAGATAAATTGGCAACAGGCTCGAGTAAAGCAATCGGAAAATTTTTCCAGGCTAAATTTAACCCCGACTGGTATTCGGATGACTAAAAATCAGGTAATAATTTATATTCAAAAAGTTATGTTCGACTGTGTTGGGGATGGAATAAATAAAGTTTCGGACTAGCAGTCAATATTACAATTTATTCACGCCAGGCGTGAATAAATTGTAATAATATTGACTGCTAGTCCGAAACTTTATTCCAATAATTTATATATTTTTTTTTCTTGACAAAAATCTAATTTTTATTGTGTTTTAAGGTGTTATATTTAAATTTGCTTTTTCAACGTTTTAAATAGATTCCTGTCCAAAACGACTCGTTTTTAATACAAACTGATAACACTGAAAATATACACACTTTGACAGGTATGTAAACAATATGTTTCTAAAACGTCAAAAAAAATTCGCTTATCAAAACTCACTTACTTGTAATAATACGACATCTTATTGGCTTAAAGGCTGGGAAACTTTTTTTTTGACGTTGTTTTGTCGAAATAAAACTTAGTAACTAGGTAGAATCTTGAATTTGGATTGGCTTATAAATTTATGAGTGAAATAGTCAAGAAAATCTGTTTATAGCTTCCTGTAAAGTAGTACTTCCGGTTTATCAATTTTAGAAAACATCTAATATGTCGTTCTCATTAATATAAAAGTCTTAAATACCAAATTTGAAAAGTTTTGGATTGTATCAATTTATTTATTGCGAAAATCTGTTCAGAGCTTTATATAAAGTATTACTTCTGGTTTATCAATTTTAGCCAAATTCTAATATGTTGCTTCCCGTTATATAAAAGTCTTGAATACTAAATTTGACAAGTTTTGGAATATAATTTTAATTCCTTCGATATCTCGATTCACCTATAGGCAGTGTTGTGACAGATCAATTTATAAAGGATCTAGACCAAGATCAAGATCTTTACAATTAATATGTACTAGATCAGATCATATGTTAATTTCTGCGATCGGATCTTTTTACCTTCCGTCACCTTTAGGTAAGGAAGGTATTGTCTTTGGTCAAAAAATTCGATGATGAGTTTTTAATCAATAAGCACGTTTTAGGGTCCCTAGAATACGAATTTACTATTTTTACGATGATGTCTGTATGTGTGTGTGTGTGTGTGTGTGTGTGTGTGTGTGTATGTGTGTGTGGATGTGTGTGTGTGTGGATGTGTGTGTGTGTGTAACAAAATTTTCGTCTGCGATAACTCTAATACTACAGTTACAAAAATTATAATTTTTTCGTGTACTTCTTCGTTACATTCATATGAAGAGCTGATTAGATTTTGGTTACAATTGGTCAACCGGAAGTACCATCATTTGAAGATTTTAACAGTTTTTCTTGAAAAAACTATGTTAAATATAATTTTTTCACATTTGATGTTATTATAAATATTAAAGAATATTTTATTCTCTATACGATTTGACTGCATTTTATACTTAATATTAAATGGATATAGAGTTAAAAAATTATAAAGAAATTAAATTTCATAAAGTAGCCATAGCTATGAAAACAGCTACTATATTAAGAAAATTCTGATTGAAAGATGTCAGTGTCAAGTGAAATTGACATAGTGTGTTTGTCTTATAATTTTTACTGGAAATATAGGATCTTTTGCTTTCTGTATGTAATTTGTATAAAATACATACAACTGCTTTAAGGTAATGTACAAGAAATAATAATAATAATAATAATAATAATAATAATAATAATAATAATAATAATAATAATAATTAATCTGCAGATACATTACACTGTATATAGAAAACGTCACAAAATAATAATTTTCTGTATGAAATTTGCATAAAATACATGCAACTGCCGGAAGGTAATATACAAGAAATAGAATATTTAATTTAGCAAGGAACTTTCCGTATGAAATTTGTACAAAATACATAGAACTGACGGAAGGTAATGTGCTGGCTACATCAGATTTTTTTCAGATCAGATCAGAAATTTGGGATCTATTTTTCTTAGATCATAAAAAAGATCAGTAACGATTTTCAAATGCTTTTCATTTCCCATTAATTAAATAGGAATAGAAAAAATATTGAATTACAAAGAATATACAGTGTGTCAAACAAATCCTCACTCGGAGTACGCTATGAACAAAGAAATATATGTCTTAATTTAAAAGTGTTAAATTAAGTGTCTTTTGAATTGAATAATGATGAGACATACGCGTCCCTGTTCATAGCCCACCCCGAGTTTTCTGAACACACTGTACCTAGCCTCTTATATATAAAGTATACCTTACTCATGGAAGAAAAATTAGATTCATACTTAGTTTTATTAATACTAAATTAATGAATAAAGTAGAAACAGAAACAAAAATAATAATTTTCGTCTTCTCCAATTTTATTCAAGTTTCCCTTTAAAAATATCAAAGATTGATATTTATTGTCACTTAAATTGCATCTTCTAGAAGCTAATATTTGACTGCCAATACTAATTTTCACTAAGTTCCAATGGTGTAGATGACGGTAAGGTCATTCGAACTATTTATTTCTAAGGTATTTATTTTATTTTACTTGATCATTTTTAATATCATATCTTACAGTTTTTAAATCTAGATCTAGATCAAGATCTGAATACATAAAATGATCTAGATCAGATCAAAAACTGTATTAAATGAACTAGATCAGTGATTTAGATCAAATCAGTCACAACATTGCCTATAGGTAATATAACATTTTTTGATCGAAATGATCCCCGAAATATATGGTTTGTCGGTTGAGTCGCGGAACACTCTGTATAATATTATATTATACTTGTATATGTTTATAAATCACATTTACAATCATATTTGTTTAAAATTCCGTACATTTCCTATGCTTACACTGTTGTCGTTCGAGACGTGGCTTGAAAGCAAGAGGCTAGCTGTGACGTCACGAATTTAGCATTCAGGCCTGTATTCTCGTGTGGCCTCGACTTTACACGATACTGGTGCCAACATTCCGAAACAAAATTTCCCCTAGCCACCAGTGCCTTTATATCTTAATTTTAGGACGGCGCTTGTATATATATTTTCTGTTATTTAATTTGATCGACTTTCTCAAATCCAGACCTGTTTTAAAATGTTTATTCAACCTATTTCCAAGTATTCTGATAGTTTATATATGTCCCCGAAAGGAAATGCATACACCATTTTGAAATGTTAGAAGTATTTCCAATGAATTAATTATAAAATTTCCAACATAATTATGCAGCTTAATAATCCCTTTCATTGAAGCTTTGAAGTGAGTTTATAAAACCGTTGCCGGTTTTTTAATTAAAGAATATAATAGCAGGACATAGAAAAGCCATTATGAATGTGTAATTTATATATGAAAATACCTTTTAATTAGAAAAGCGGGCAGCTGCATAAGCGGTTCGTAATTACTCGTATGTGCGCGCGGAACTTTTGCAAATTAACTGCCGAAAGTATTCGGGGAAGTTTATTACAAAATGCACTTAACCACATGGCATTATGGCGTCGCATATCGCAATGAAATTCTAAGCGTCGTGACACATCTGTGCTACACTGACGCTTATGTTATGTATCGTGTACATTACACCAGAGCATCAACCAGTAAGTTTCTTCATGCAGCGACTTTCAAAGATTCCAAAGCTTTCTTTACCATCATCTTTATCAAACAAAATGAAGGAAAATCACAACAAATTGCAATTCAGATTGAATTTTTTTGTGGATTTAAAATTTATTAAAAGAATAAAACACCTGGACTTGAAATAAAATTATAAAAATCTGGTGTGGCCAACACAATACCTCCCGCCATTTACAGCCCGAGTCACAAAAAGATTAGCGAATTTTACTATAATTTTGACAGTTTATTTTTTTAAATATAGTCTAATCTAATCCAAGTAACTACCTTTTTTTAAACCCCTCAACAGTATTAAATCCCAATTACAGATCCATGCCTTAGTGGGATTCGAACCCAGAGCCCCGAGGGCACTCATGACATGAGGCATTGCTCTAACCATTGAACCACCGGAACTATAATAAAATGAAGATTAAATTATAAATACCGGGATAGAATAGAATTCACTAATCCAAAAATGACGATTAGGTTAAATATTTTTGCGAATCGTTAATTTTTATTAATCTAAATACATACCTACATATTTACTTATGCTGGAAACTGTATTGAATTCCTTTTCTATTGTTCTATTTACTTTTTCCTTTTTAAAACGTTACTAATATTATTTTGAAATGATTAGTTCTTTGATAGTGACATTTATCTGTTACATACATTTGAATATCTGTGTTTTGTTTGTATAAGTGTAGGCTCTGGGATTTAAATTATAGATAATTTTATAAATTTATCTGTAAAATATATAGAAAAAGTATAAATGCAAATCTATAGAAAATTTAATAATATTTAATTTTTATAATAACATTAATCTCGAAAAAATAACATAAAGGTATTTTTCGAAAAAAACTATTTTGAGCTTCTAGTAAAGTACCATTTTCGGTTATCCGATTTTCACCAAAATCTAATGGGCTCTTTCCAATACAGAAAAAGTTCGAAAGACAAGATATCAAAATTTTCTGAATGATAGTATTTGAGTTAGAGTGGAGGTTCCACACACACATACACACAGACATTATCGTGAAAATGTTAAAATTGGATTCTAGGGACCTTAAAAGTGGTCATTTACCAAAATCTCGATATGCGATTTTTAAAACGATCCCTATACCTCCCTTACCAAGGGTAGTGGGAGGTAAAAATGAAGATAGACTTATTTCCTTCTTGTTAGAGATTCTCGGGCTTGGGGCTTGACTTGAAGCTTAAAAGCTCAGCTTGGCTTGTTATTACGCCAAGCCTGGCGTTTAAACAAAATCATTTTTAGTTTCAGTGTACGCAGCCAAGATAAGGCCATCATTTTTCATTTTAAGAAAAATCATGTTTACCACTATTATGTAACTTAATTGAAAACAAATCTGACAATGACAAAATCGTAATTTTATGAAGCTAACATACTTTTTCAATGTTACGAGGGTATCATCGAAAGTTTCTGCAAACAAATATAACCAAAGTAGCTACGAAAAATAAATCATGGCAAAACAAAAGTACATTCTTAGGTAGCATTACAGTTTTTGTTTCAATTTGTCATCTGTTATCAGTAATTGTCTATGTAGTTTTAAAGTACGCACGTCGCTCTGAAAATGCAGTTAACAAGAGAAAATTTGCTAGTCATACTCGACTCGACCGTAGCCCAGAAATGTCAATAAATGGATTCTTTTGGGATGCCCCTCTTTTATATTATTCATTTATATATTATTCCTGCCTATTAAATTATTACATGAAATATCATGCCCATAATAACTTATAATTAATTTATTGTTGATACTCCTAAAAACTAAAAAGTCACGCATACTCTTAAAATTAAATTATGGAGTTTGACACGAAAAGTTTATAACAAATATATTCATTAACAGAATTTTGTTCTAATTTTATTATAAAATTAGTTACTTTCATTTGAAACGTATATTTAATTGGATCTATAGAGGGTTAAATTAATATTATGTTTCAGTGTAATACGCCTATATTTTCTCAACCGAAATGTATATTTCAGAACGACAGTATACAAAGATTGATTAGAGAATGCAATATTTAATATAATGAAATGAGTATGTAATTATGTACAGTGCTTTACTTAGTAGCAATAATATAGCAGTATTAATATGATAGCTCATTACTCTAATGAAACGTCCGTACTCATATTAGTTGGGCCAATTTACATTTTTAACAAATTATAAAATCTACTCAAAAATAGTGATGCACGACGAGGCGAGAGTACTCTCACATCTCGTCTCGTCTCGTTGCATTATGCGAGATGATAACGAGAGCGAGATTGCAGTATAAAATTCGAGGCGAGATCGATATAACAACTGCGAGAAATCTCGCGAGAATCTCGCAATAAAAAGTATTTGTAACTTTATAGCTTTGATTCATATATTCAATGAAAAATGCACCGTACAAGGAGTAGAGTCAACGCTAATTCATGCATAGAACACGTAAATGTAAAAATTATATGAATTCACAATATTTTTTGAGTATTTAGAGCCGATTAGTATCGGTCTCTGAACGAGAAAATGCAAAAATAAAGACAAAATCGGTATTGTATCCAGTAGAACTAGTTTTCGCTAATATTTCAACCCCAAATTCACCCCAGTTAAAACCACGGTTAATAAAACTTGTCGCCCCTGAAAAGTAAAGGATGTTATATTAAACGTCGATGGGAGCCAACAGGGAGAGAAGCGGAGTAATTGGTTGCCAGCTGGTTACCAGTGTAGCGGTTTTTTATGACTTAATCTTACTTAAATAGTGGCATATATTTAATGAAAAAGTGTAAGTACTGTAACGTTTTTATTTATTTGGGTGAAGTGTAAATATTAGACAATTATTATTAATTAAAATAAAAGTTTATTATAACGATAAATAGATATTAAATATAATTAAAAGATGATAAAGATGAACACTACGATTAAACAAATACTAAACACTAATAAAGACTAAGAATATTATAAGACACTTAAACACTAAGATTATTTATTTAAACAATATATAGATCACTTATTTATTTATACAACTGTATTTATTTATATTCACCATTTGTCTACTATCTGTTTATATCACCAACTGTTTTACACGCAACACTTATTTTTATCAGACTGTCCAATGCCTTCGCTAACAGTCCTTATATACCTCGGCATCCGTATTCCAGAACTCACTAGAAGATTTCTAGATAAAACACAATAGGTTACATCAACCGCGTAATTAAGCAAGTCCCGACACGTCTGCTGCGTCATCGCTAACAATAGACACTCGATCGTCCCTGCGACAGCGACGGGGACAGAGGCGGTAACAGTGGCGGCGACGGCGGGCACTGCACACAACAGTACTTTTAGTTACAAAAAATATTATTTTAATGTTTAATTCGTTTTACTGATGACAGAATGTGTTCGTATTGGAATAGTTTAGAGATCACAATTTGTTGATAAACTGAATATTTTAGAGATAAATTAAATTATTTACTAACTTATCACATTTTCTGGTGACCGTAAATTAATAAATATTATGTTCGTATTGAAATAAGTTGGTGACCAGAATTTAGTGTTTCGTCTCTTTATTATAGTTCTACGACTGCAAATACATGGAAGACGATGCTATTGGTGCGAACTTGTCTCTTGTAGTTAAAAAATTACGTAAGTACGTAGTGCGCAAGCGCTTATTTTTATAGCGAAACTCTCGCGAGACTCTTGTGCGAGAACGAGATGACACCCAAAAAAATGTGCGAGAACGAGAGCGAGATCGGGATTACAGATCCGAAAACGAGACGAGATCGATATTTTATATTTCTCATCTCGTCTCGCCTTGTGTGCATCACTACTCAAAAGAAAATTCTACAAAATTCTTACGGCTACTATAAACTTAAAACTTTTAAGAAAATTTTAGGCCAATGACTGGTGATAATAGGTCGACCGTTATTTTAAGGGTTATCTTCTAGTCCAGATTTCGGTTCTACCGAAACCCTTTACTTTTTGGCACAGTGAAAAGCAACTTCGTAAAAATTCAGTGCGTTCAGTAAAATCTACTTTGCAAGACATATCGGACAATAATCACAGGAAATGTAATATAAATATGTTCAAGCTTTGTCCGGGAAATTTTCGAAATTCCAGTTGTTGTGACCCGAGTGTGACCCAAAAATGGGTGGAGATATGAGCCTTTCATTTGCACGGAGAAATTACTAAGGCCCGGTATTTTCACTTTCGAATAAAGTTTCGAATAAGTATTCGCTAAATAATTTATTCTATATATTTATCCAAGGAATAATTCAATTGCGTATTTTCACACATTTTACACAAACAAATAGCTATCTGTCGAATAACTTTAACGTTCTTGAATTGGTAGCCTTGCAGAGTGAATTTGTGTCAGTAGAGAAGGATGGAGTTTGGCGTAGTCACCTTAAGCAGACAAGAGTGAAAGTGTCAAATACTTTTGAATCCGTAGTTGTCAAAATTTTGTTTGACATCTTTAATGTCAATGTTATCTATATTTTGTATTTTTAGCTTCGGGAGACTGTAATTTAACAAATGTACCATCTAATTCAGCACTAAATAAGATATGTACATTGTAAAATTGTCCTTGTACTTTTTATATATTTCTTTCAGTTCAAAGTAAATGTTTATCAATGTTAATGTATTCAACAAAAGTAACCAAAATTCGAAAATATTTTGCCAGCGTCAAATGACAGGTTCTTTATAATGATATTTACCTATTTACTGTTTGAGATCAAATGCGATCCCCAATATGTGATAATAAATTGTTATCATAGTCGGAATCTGTCAAAAATTATTTCATGTATGTGGTTATGTCGCTGTCTGATGGTGTGTGATCGATTTCTCACGTTATTTATTAATTCATAGTTAATAATATTTAATATATCCATTTTGTCAATAAATATGCACTATGTGGAAATGTAATAAACTTACGAATAAACGGTTATTCGCTACCCAAGTACCGGATAATTTATTTCGCGAATAGCAGATGTTATTCTTTCGAATAAATTTACTTACAAGTGAAAAGACGGCAAAATTATTTATCCGAAAGATAAATTTATCTAAACCTTTATTCGTAAGTGAAAATACCGGCCCTAATTCAAACAAATAAGGTAAGATTTTCAGTTTAAATTTTTCGTATTTCAAATTTGTATCTCAACTAAGTGCGGCACTGTCTTTGCAAGTTCAGGTCTGAAATATGTGCAGTTGCACTCAGCGAATGTGCAGTTGCAGCATGAAATATTAAACCATGCTGTCGCTATTCGACCGAGTAGCCACACCCATATAACCTACTAACAAGGAGAAGAAATAATGACTATATGGGTGTTAGCAAAAAAAACTTTCAGTTAAATTATAAAACTTTTGTTATTAACGTGAGATGGACAGATAATCTGTTTCATGTTTCGGTACTTTCAGTAATAATGAGTATTTTAATGCTGTAATTTTATATTAAATAAGTTTGAAAGGTCAAATTTCACTGGATTTTATTGTGCCCCGGATTTCATTATTTCATGAAGATTTATAATTTTGTCGCTCTCATTATACAAATAATTTCAAATTTAATCACTCTTATACAACATTAAGTACAACATTTTTGGATGAATTTCATACTTTCGATGTAATTTAAAATTTAATTATAAATATTCAGTATAATATAACTTAAATTGAATAGAGTTTTGCTTTCAACAAAATTGAATTTAAAATAATTAAACTTTTTAGATTGATAACAATTTAAAGATGAAAAATTATAATACCTACTTTCAAAAGTATTGATCCGTAAAGGAAAACAATTACCATTATTATGTGTCCATTTCATATTTCATACAACACAATAAAATAAACATAAGTACCTAATGGTAATAAAAAGCGACAAATGACTGTTTCCATTATTATTAATTTTAATATTTAAAATCTATAATAAAAATTACAAAGTTGGGGACGAACTTAAGTGTGACTTTTTGGTAAAAAAATCTGATGTGGTCAACACAATACCTTCCGCTTTTTAATTTTTATTAATTTAAATATACATACTTACATAAATTAATTATGTTGGAAACTGTATTAAGATCCATTCCAAATAATCATGGTTTTTACTATTTGCTTATTAAAACGTTACTATTATTAATTTGAAATGATTAGTTCTTTGACAGTTACATCTATCTGTCAGTTACATACGTTGAGATATGAACACGAGATATGAACTGTGAAACAAAGGAGTTGTGCTTGTTTAAAGCGTAAGCTCCGGGATCGAAACAAAACTATTTTAAGCTTCAGGTAAAGTACCATAATCTAATGGCTTCTTCCCATATTAGAATAAGATAGAAATATAAGGTTTTAAAATTTTCTGAATGATAGTATTTGAGTTAGAGTGGAGGATACACGCGCGCGCGCGCGCGCACGCACGCACACACACACACACACACACACACACACACACACACGCACGCACGCACGCACGCACGCACGCACGCACGCACACACACACACACACACACACACACACACACACACACACACACACACACACACACACACACACACACACACACCGTGAAAATTTTAAAATTGGATTGTAGGGACCTTAAAACGTGGTCATTTACCAAAATCTCGATATGCGGTTTTCAGTACGATCTCTATACCTCCCTTACCAAGGGTAGCGGGAGGTAAAAAGGTCCTGAATTCTACTTTCGGGTTTGCCGAAGCGAAATTATCATTAATTTTACCTTCCATCATTAATCAATAAGCACGTTTTAATGTCCCTAAAATTCTTCTTCGTTACATCCATATGAAGAGCTGAATAGATTTTGGTGACAACTGGTCAACTGGAAGTACCCTCATTTGTCGGTGTAACGAAGCTCATTTATTATTTCGGATATATTAACTTGACTCATAGCTGTGATACGAATAGCGTTATTTTATGTCAGTGTTACCGACACTTACACTGTACACTAAGAAATTTCAGCGGTGTAAAGATGATTTGGTAAATGGTAAGACAGACTAGTGTATAAATCAACACTAAAATTTGTAAAATATCGCACAGTGTAAATATAATAATACGGTAAAAATTTAAGGGTGTAAAATACTTTAATATATGTAATTCTTACACTATTTAGTGTATTTATTTTTAAATAAATTTAATTTTACACTCTATATGGTTATTTCAAATTTTTAACCAATACTAGTGTTAAATTACACTGGAGTTGGTAGAATAAACACTATAATTATTATTAAATACACTGCGGTGTGCGCTATATACACAGTTCAGTGTTATCTACTGAGGATTGAATTGAAACTAATTGAATCATGGTCTAAATGGCGTCAGCATATAGTTTTTGATACACAGAGTGAACGTTATTTTTGAATTATATAAAAATATTGTCGACCATATTGAACGTATCGTGCTTCCTAAAGAAAATGAGACTGGTGAGTTATACTTTAATTTTTATTATTATAATATTATATTATAACACTTTTAACCATAGCGTGGGATCGAACCACTCGCCTGTTTGTTTTGATTCAAATGCGTCCACCGACAGTAAAAGGAAATAAAGGTGCCAGAAGTACATATTCCTCTTCCATTGAACACTTAATTAGTTTTTGTGAGGTGAGTTATAAAACTATGTAGATAAAATAAAATTTAAAATAATTATCTCATTTTAGACTGGAACTCTAGCGGAGAGACATCAAGAAAGTATGTTCTCACAGTGGAAAGTATCAAATATTGGTTTGGATTTTAATGTTGAACCTTACGAGTATCATTCCACGTTACTAGAAAAGTATTTTTTTTTAAATGTGATTTTAACAAACATTGATATACCTGTTAATATTACTGTAAACGTATATTCAGGGATTTCATACGGTTTTTGATACAAACAGAAATATTTTATCATGTTAAGATAGATCAGAAACAGAAAGAGAGTAATTACAATATAATATAATTTAATTTATGTAAATACAAAGAACCGTATGAAATTTGTGTTTGTTTAGGAGAAAATTATGTAGTCCCGCGACATTCTTTTTTTATAAAATGAGAATATTTTTCTTGTTTTATGTATAAATAGTTTATTGTATTAATAAATATATTTAAATATCAATATAATTTTTATTTTTATAAATCAACTCATTATAAATGTGACACAAATTAATGTAATAATTTAACACTATTTCTTGTTAAAAATACACGCAATTGAGTTTTGAAAATATCAGGTGGACACTCACAGGAGTGAAAATTACTAACGTACGAGTAAAAAACAACACTAAATCGTGTGCATCTTGTAACACCCTTACATAGTTGAAATACACTATTTGGTGTTGTGTGTATAACACAATTTAGTGTCATGTTACGAAAAAATACGTGTTAAATTTTTAACCAATTAAACGTGTGCTTTTCTACCAAACTGATAAATGGTAAAATTTACACTATATTGTGTGGACTTATATAAACCAATTTTAGTGTTATTAATAACACGGAATTTCTTAGAGTGTATCAGTATCTTATTTTCACACATTTGGATTCACATTTGCTAATAAACTTACCAGTTGATATATTTATTAATTTTGAATGCTTTTACTGTAACATATATTTTTATAATAACAAAATAATAGTAGCATCTCATGTAACCCCACAAAAACTCTAGACACTACGGAATTTGACAAAATGGATGGAGCTAAAATCGTAACTCATGCAATACATAGATGACCTTAAACGGACTTCTTTTTAAAAAATATACTGTACTTGGTGATAAAAAAGCGAAAAATGGCTATGTTTAAATTAAATTTATATACAAATACATATTTTTTAAAAATTCTTTGGTAAATAATTGAAAGCAAAAAATAGGAAATTCACTTTAATGAAAAGACGTCTTTCTGTTTTCCCTTCCTGTGTTTTATTACAATCAAATATTCTTGCAGTGTTAATATTTTATCGTCCTAAATTATAGACCAAAGTGGTAAAATGAATTGTGATAGAAAGAAAAATTCGCAGCGAATGGTAATCTTGAGAAAGAGTTGGCTATTCTCGTGACCGGACGCAGAGTGAGAAATAAGTGCGATTTCGAAGGGCACTTCCGGCTAAGTCACCGGAACAACACGGAAAGGAAATAGTATAATTAGGAAACTGGCGAAATTAATAAAAATGAATTACGCCAACCTTTCGTGCTAGGTCGAACACTTAAGAGGACGTTGAAAAGCTCTTCAAACGATGACGGTTTTGTTTGGAGCTTCGTAGCGTTATTAATTGGAAGTACCAATCATTTACACAAAATTGGATTATTTTCAACAAAAATGTCCGTCTTGGGAATGTCAAAAATTATTTGCATCTCACGAAGGTGACGATTTTTAAAAATAGATAAACATTTACAATCATGGTAGACCCTAAAACTAATTTGCACTTGAAGCGAAAACTATTGTCATTTAGAACTGTTCATTACTTGCTCCTCACTTCTATGAGCAACAAGATAAAAACTGAAGTCGGTAGAACATTTGACTATTCATTATATTGGTTGTATTCACTCACGCCACATTTAGTAAACAAAACTACTATTTATTTATTCGTGTCGAACTAATATATACAGGGTGAGTCTGGGAAGACGCTCCCCCCTTTAACTTTTTTATAAGTATTATAAGTATTAGAAAAAAATGGCTCATATAAAAGTTTTATTATCTTGCATATTCTATTTGATGGCATATGTAGATATTCTTTATAAAGTCAGGTTTACAAGATACGACTATCAACTTTTATTTTTTAAATGGCAACCTATAATTATTTTAATAAAATAGAAACCGCCATTTTTTTCTCTTTTGTGCAATCCCAACCGGAAGTGCACTGGGTCAAAATTTCAAATGTAATTGACTAAGTACATGTATAAACGACGGGATAGCCTAGTGGTAGACTGCTACCCTCTGAATTAAGAGATCGCGGATTCTAATCCGGGTCAGATTGGGAATTTTTCTCTCGATTTTTCTAATACGCACACATAGCCACGAAATTCAGAGCACAGCATTATTTGATGTATAATTAATTTTTTATTATTTAGATACGGATTAAATTAACTTTTTTTATTGCTCGTTATAAGGCAGTTACGAAAAGAAATTTTGATTTTCTTAATTTCATATTCACCAAAAAATAAATTTGCATGTAATTCAAGCTTACGTCAAGGTTTATATTGGAAGCACGTGGTAAAAATTGTTTTGGAAACACGGCAATTTAATTCTGGCATTTATAGTCCCAGTTTAAACTTTTAAACGCCGGAAAGGGTGCGCATTTTAAGGAAAAGTCAACCTTTATGCATATAAATTACAGCATTACTTTTTAAACGTCATTGGCCGTGGCATTATGGCGCGTTGTTGAACTACACATCCACGAGAAACTGAAATTGTTGCAATACTTTTCAGAGTTAAACGGCAGAAATAGCGCTTGCAGTTACAAAATCAAAGTGAAGAGTTGTTGTTTTAAAACTCGTTATTACTTTGCCACGTGTGCTTCTGGTATTTCTAATAAAATGATATTTCTCTACGTGAGGATATCTTGTTCAAAACCATATTTAATGTTTGATACCTGCAGGAGTGCCTAAATAACTTTTAAATGTTTAATGCCCGTTTGCAGAAACGTTCATCAACGCCTAGTTCAGTTATTAGTGGTTCATCAAAATGAACAAACACAGCGCGATTTTTCGAAATCAATGATTTAAATGTCATAAGAACAAGGAAACTGAATCGAATTTGTTCATTTTGATGAACCGCTAACTGAACCAGGCGTTGATGAACGTTTCTGCATATGGGCATTAGTGCTTCAGGCGCAACTTTTAGCGATTCATACTGCTTTTTTTCTTAGGCCCGCTCTTATCAACTCTAGTTAAAGTGACAGTTAGTGATAACCAACGGTTATGTGGCAAAATTCTTCTTACCACCTTTGATTAGAGCTAATTGGGAGTTAAAATTGATGTTCGTATCGCTTCAAAATTCAGTTTAATTCTTAACTAATGGTTAATAAACTGACAGTTTAATTATAGGTGGTAGGATCGAGCCTTAAAGCCACATACGAATAGCTTATGTTATGTCAATGTCAGTACTATGTCAGAAATTGATTTTTAAAATGTTAAAATTTTGGTACTAATTTATGACCGAAATTGATGATGTGGCTTTACCTTTAGCACAGTGTATAAATATAGAAGGTTTTTGTTGACAGATTGATGTCGGCGATCAGTAAGCCGAGATTCTAACCCTAAATTTATCGCCCCTGTACAGGCTGTCTCATTTTCGATGTGTTTTTAAGGTATCTCGGGTAATATTAATGATAGAGCAAAACCGTTTGCACATTCCAGGGTCAACTTTCCTAGAAATGTTTAATAGTCACCACAGGAAATTTCGATCTTCTTTTGTTTCTGAGCTACAGGCAAAATCTCGGTTTACGCTCATTTTGAAAATATCTCATATCTTATTTATTATAAAAGTTAGGAAAAAAAATGTTTAAACAAAATTTTTACCGTTTTTTAAATAGAATAAAATGGCGTAATTAGATTTTTTGAAAACTTAATGATTCTCGAGATATAACACAAACTTATGATTTTTTAAATGGGAACCTATGTTAAAAATAGTCTCGTCTTTTTGCTTATTTTATTAGCTTTTCAATGATATATAACAAGTCGACATTCTTTTGTTTTAAACTTGAATAAAAGACGAATTATTAATTTATTGAGGTGAAAATTTTGGAAATTCTTAAGAAACAAATGAAAAAATCTATTACAGATCATTATTTGCATATTTCTAATACTACTTGTTTCAGTTTTACTCATTTTTTCAATTTATTTACTTCAAAAGCATATTAAACCATCTTTTTCGGATTGTGTTAAAGCCAACTGTAACGTCGATAACTAGTAATTTAACTATCCCGAAAATAATTGGTTAAGAATAATTTTGAGAACATAATAGATATTGAATCAAAATAAACAAATGGTGATTTGTAATAAATTTTTTCATTTGTTTCTTAATAATTTCCAATATTTTCACCTCAATAAATTAATAATTCGTCTTTTATTCAAGTTTAAAGCAAAAGATTGTAGACTTGTTATATATCATTGAAAAGCTTATAAAATAAGAAAAAAGATGAGACTGTTTTCAATATAGGTTCCCATTTAAAAAAAGTTTAAAACAAAAGATTGTAGACTTGTTATATATCATTGAAAAGCTTATAAAATAAGAAAAAAGATGAGACTGTTTTCAATATAGGTTCCCATTTAAAAAAACATAAGTTTGTGTTATATCTCGAGAATCATTAAGTTTTCAAAAAATCTAAGTACGCCATTTTATTCTATTTAAAAAACGGTAAAAATTTTGTATAAACATTTTTTCTGTAACTTTTATAATAAATAAGATATGAGATATTTTCAAAATGAGCGAAAAACGAGTTTTGCCTGTAGCTCAGAAACAAAAGAAGATCGAAATTTCCTGTGGTGACTATTAAACATTTCTGGGAAAGTTGACCCCGCAATGTGCAAACGGTTTCGCTCTATCATTAATATTACCCGAGATACCTTAAAAAAACATTGAAAATGAGACACCCTGTACAATGTGCTCTACCACATAACATTCTAGAACTATCAACACAAATAAAATGACAATGACAACCTAAATCTCACAAATTTGATTAAGACATTTCACTTGTAATTTTAAATGGGGTCGCGTAGCTGTGTGCGTCAGGTGATTGGTTGTGTTTCGGACGGACAGGATTCAATTCCTAGCGACACCAAACTTGAAATTTGAAAAAAAATTCATATAGCACAAAAGAGTTCCCCATGGCAGCTTCGAGAGCCCTTGAGGTAACGCTTAATAAATGTTTTCAACTACAATTATAGATATATCGTCATTACCGAAACCTGCAAATAAAACGAGATTGGTACGTCCAGAAATGGGTAATAAACCATGATTATTTAATTATTTAAAATACGGACATCCCCATAGATTCTCATTCTTGTACAATATCTTCATTTTCAAAATGCTTTCGGAAAATACGATCTTTAGTACCTAGGATTTTATTAGCTGAAGAGGGTACAACTTTCCGTCAGGCATTCACAATATTTTGCGAAGGATGGTGAATCGAAATTGTTTCTTTACTGGATGTTATTCCTGATTTATAACCTTCAACGAAATAGGATTTTCGATATTTGTACATTTTATCGAATATTTACATAAAATTAATTAACGTATGTCAATTTCAATTTAAATTGACAGATGACAGTTACCTATGTGTCGGGAACATTTCTAACCCTACACGCTGAGACATCTGACGGATGCCAACTTCGTAAACACGAATATTTTAGATGAGTTGACCCATTTTTTATATTTATACACCGTGCCTATAGTGAATCAAAGCTACAAATAAATATATTTAGAATAATAGATGCCTCGGTAAGTAAAAATAATATTTCAGCTGACATCTAAAAGACGTTTTTGTAAAAATTATGATTTGATTTTTTGTTTGTTAATCGTAATTTTAATTTCTCTATATATAAAATAAATAATAATAACAAACTATACATTTAATTGTATCAGTAATCAATTTTATTTCATATATTTAGATATGTTAGGCTGCAATATCTAAAACGCTCAGTAAGCGAAATATTTGACCACAGAGTATTGTGGGTTAATTTAAAATTAAAGGTAAAGGGTCGGTATTTCCATCTTTGGATAAAGTGCTGGATAACTTATCTGCCGGATAAATGAACAATATCGCATCAAAAAATTACATTCAATATAATTTACATCATTTATGCTTTTATTTTGATGCGATATTTTATCATTTATTTGACGGATAGTTATCCTGAACTTTATCCGGAGATGGAATTACCGGCCCTAAGTAAAATTTGGTAACAGCTTTGTATGTTTATAAAACTAACAAATACCTACTGATCAGTTCATGAGTTTTGTGTTAAGTTTGTAATAAAAATGCTGTTTTCTAAAAAGAAAACCTAGGATTTCTAAATAATCTTTTTTCTAATTTGTACATTTCATTATTCAACAAACTTGGAAAATTTCCATTTTGAAATGTAAATGTTAACGTTAGAAAATGTTAGTCATATGAGTATCAGAAACCAAATACATAACGAAGTACCAGTAATAACGAAATTACCCTAGACAATGCTTAGTCGTTAGTGAAAACGAAACAACTAACCACTGATTGACACAAAAGAAACTCAGTCCTTCCATATTAGTTATTTAACTCCGAACCATCTAAATCCCAACCCTCCTTTTATATTCACATAACGAACCCCAAATCCTCAATCCACTTCGCCAATTTATCGTACCCTGTGATCTCTCATTGTGTAAATCGGCGATCGGATATGTAAAACATGATTCTCCTCCTCGCTTTCTAAACCTTTCAAGTGGACACTCGTCCTTCAGGACATCAGGGCACAGACACGGAGCGCACTCCTCGGCTAGGAAATTCTATTTCAGCCCTAGACAGAGGAGAGTTCGTTTGAGCGGACGACAAGGCGTAATTCGGTTTGAATTCTGCGATAAGTTATTTGAATATAGATACGAGAATGTTACTTCATGTGGACGATATAATCTTACTAGCACTGGATATTTTCTTATTCTGTTATGTGTACCCGGAAACAGAATTTAAATGTTGCTTTAAATTTTACTTTTTAGACAAATGGAATTGTGTTATTGCGAACTGCAGATATAAAATTTATGGCAAGGGTACTAACTTTACAAAAATGTAAATTTATTTGTTTTCTTACTTAAATATGAAATAAAATTTTCTTCTAAGATAGAGAACAAGCGATTTATTATTGAACAAAAATGTGAACACGGTACAAAAAAAGACGATACAATATTGCATTTGAATCAATAAGCAAAATTAATTTTGCATATTTTGTAACAGCAGAAATTAGGTATATACATGGTGTTTCCTTTAAAACAAGCAGCGCTTTTTTGGGCGAACGAACAACTTTAGTGAAAAATGTTTTATACCAAATTTGATCAAGAATAAGCGGATAATGTATCAATAGTAACAAATCGAATATTTAACCAGTCAATCGGTAGAATAAAATTATATTTTTAAATGGCATCCTATATAATTTTTTAGCCCTTTACATAGACTATTATTTTCTAATTTCAACGATTTAAATATAGCATATGGTTGTATAACAATTATTTAGAGAAAAATGGTATTAAAAACTAGAAATAATGTAATAAAAAATGGGTTTACTACTAGCGTAACTAGGCAACAGACGTATCAATACCTGTGTTATAGGTATATATTATAACATTATTTTTATATTTTGCGTATCGTAATGACCTTCATTTCGATTTGCAATTTTTTTGTTTTAAACGGTTGGTACTAGATGACGTTTCTTTAACCCATTTTTACCTAATTTATTTTTAGTTAATTGACAATTCATTTTATTAGTATATTGTCGAAATTATTATTATTATTATTTTTATTTAGGGAAGATTATTTACATGAAAATGTACAAATGGTTACAAATATAATCACAAATTGAGTAAGTAAATGTTAATTTTAATACCATTTTTCTCGAAATAATTTTTACAGAACCCTATACCATATTTATATCGTTCAAATCAGAAAAAAATCTCTATCTGATGGGTTAAAAAATTATATAGGATACCATTTAAAAAAATATAATTTTGTTCTGCCGGTTGAGAACCACTGGTCGAATTTTCGATTTGTTATTATTCTTGATTATTTCTTGCATATAACATTTCTTCTAGTCATTAATTCTCCAGAAAAAAAAAAGCGCTGGTTATATATTATATAATCTGAGCAAAGGTGAAATGTACTTAGAACGAGGTACAACACGGAAAGAAAAAATTTGAAAAAACCATCGGGATAATAAATAAATTCAAAGCTAACGCCAATACTTCATCCTCATTAACGCTTTTATTAAACATTTTTTAAAATTAACTTTACAAACAGAACTTGTCAATGTCAATAATGCCAATATGCACATGCATTCATTTTTCATTTAATTTATGTTTATATGTCTGCCTGAATGACACATTTAAAAAAAGATAAATGAGAATTAAATGAAAATTAAATTAAATGTAAATGTAAATAGCTGCATAAATCCGCCTATAGCATTGAAATATTTTTTAAATTTCGTTAAAAATGTCGTTAACTACTATGACATCCAAATAAAAATATTAAGACTTTCTAAAAATTTTAGATCTAATTAAAGAAATTATGTGTTTTTCAATTGTTTCATTTCAACAACAATTTTAACATTTTAACCTATAATTTTAGAAATTGTTGTATTTTCGGTGTTTGAAACAAATGAAAATAGACAAATTATATATGGTTGGAAAGCTAAAAATATTCTCGTTTCAATGGTGCAACTTTCTTATATGATGTCTATATAAAAATTAAAACTTTGACATCATAACTCGAAAACTAATACTGATAAAAAATTTGAACATAAAAAAGTAGGGCACTTTTAGAGATGTGCAAATTAAAATTCTGTATTATTTCACATTTGGAAGATATTTGCACAAATAAAAAACTGCAAAATTTACATTTTTGCCTATATCTAGTGATATATATTTTTTCTCAAATAACAAAAGACTCTTTCTCGAGATCCCCATATTGAAAAAGTTATCCTGGACACCCTGTATATGTTCATATGAGTATTTTTCTGACTGATAAACGATAAAAGATATATGATATAATATTAGTATGTAATTGAATTAATTTTTTTAATTTTCAGTTACTATTCTGTTAGATCAATACGTTGACAGATTAACTGTTAATTGTAGTAGTTACAATAAAACCTGTAATGATCTTGTTATTTCTCTGTAATAAGGTGATACAATTTTATCTGCAATATATCCCTGAAACGATAGTTCTACATTTCTAGTTAACTGAAATTACATTGAATTGTGAGGAAGCCGATTTACAAAGAAAAGGAATAAAATGTAAAATAATACCATTAGCGTTATCTTGGTTGGTTGGTAGTGTTTTCCGGAAATGACATAAGACTTTATAATGGCTCTCGAATCGGATTTCCCTCCCCCTTGGTGCGGCCCTGGGGCCGGAAAATGACTTCGAACAGCGACTACTCGAGTTTTCCGGTTGGCTGATCACGTGTCATAATGGCAAAGAGCGTTTCAGGAGAATTACAGGTACCTACTTCCGGTTTTTGTTCACTTCTTCGTTATGTCGTTTGTCCTTTTTCTGCTCTTTCCCTTGTTTATTCACTTCCATTAAGACGTCTTCATTAGTTTTAATTTTGTTGTGTTGTGCTGCTTTTTGTTTTCCTAAGAAACGTGGCCTCCTTCATAATTGATATCAAGGAGCATTTACAACCAATTTGAAATAATTTTTACTTGAAAGGCGTAGTACCTCCGTCAATTCAAGTATCATATTAACTTCAAAATCACGAACTTAATATATAATATAAACTATTCTTGATTTTTGACATGAACTTTTATCACGCAATCGCAATGAAGTATTGCAAAACAAATTAATATATATCTTTTTACCTTCCGTCACCATTAGGTAACGAAGGTATTTATTGTCTTTGGTCAAAAAATTCGGTGGTGAGTTTTCAGTAAGTGAGCATGATTTAAGGTCCCTGGAATACGATTTCACTATTTTTACGATAATATATGTATGTGTGTACGTGTGTATGTTTGTATGTGACGATTTTATCTCCGTCGATAAGTCTAACATTACAATTCTAAAAATTATAATTCTTTCGTATTCCTCTTCGTTACATCCGTACGAAGAGCTGATTAGACTTTGGTTATAATTGGTCGACCGAAAGTACCCTCATTTGAAGATTTTGACAGTTTTTCTTGAAAAAACACTGTTAAATATAATTTTTTCACATTTATTTATATATTAAAGAATATTTTATTCTCTGTACGATTAATAGTACCTATATTCCGTAACTTAACCACGACCGTGGTTATGGTTCAAGTGGTCAGGTTATGGTCACTGATAAGTGGTTGTGATTCGGAACATCTTGGTTAATTTGTGTCGGTAAAGTAGGGAACCACCGCGTCATTAGAAATAAGTGACAACATAACTTTTGTCTATCCTTATACTAACGTAAATATTATACATATCATTGTATAGGATATCGTAATTATATGTATACAATATTATTTCTTATATTATAAGACAAGAATATGACTACAACAATCACAAAAAAATTGTAGTCGTAGTGGTTACGAAAAAGTAACCAAAACTTTCAGGAACCACATTCCGAAATTGAACCGCGATCCTGAAATTATGTTTTGGTTACATTACGGAACGCATAACCAAAACCTTGGTCACCGCGGTTAAGTTACGGAATATACTATTAATTATAGGGATCTATGGCAATGTTGCTAGGCAACCCCTACATAAACATTTCCAACCCGTGGGGTAGAAGCATTTTCAGACATTTCCAACCCAAGAGACTGTCATGGTAGTTAGGAATGACGTATTTCCCAACCTCTAAAAGGTTAGGAATCCACATAACTATAACGATTGTAAATAAAATGTTTTTTTTTATTCTTTCGATTTAATAAATTGTGCAACACCACTTTACAGATATTTGAATATTTCACCAGGGTTTTTTTTATCTTTTACATTATTTTATATATTTATTTTATTTTTTATTTAGTAATGGTAATAATGTATATATGTTCGTTACACACTTTTGTAATTATGTTGAAAACAACAACTAAAGAATATTAAATTATAAATACACGACCCTGAATTAAAAAAAATGTATTTGTTGATTGTTGTTATATTGATTAAGTCAAGTACAACAACTTTCTACAATCAATAAATAATAATATGAATTTTATACGACGTAGATACATAAATAAGAATGTATTTGTACAGTAAAATAAATATGTGCTACAATAAAATAGAAATTATAATGTAGAAAAAACATACATTTATTTATTTTTTCAGTAAACAACTATATGTACTACTTTTTGTTTCCTATGAGCTATTCGTATCAACATGAATATTACAATTATTGTTCAAACATACTGTAATAAAAATATTTTTATGAATAAGTTATAAAGTTTAATATTACATTTCTTTCAACAGTTGGCGCTGTTGTTTCATTTTATTTCCGCTCGTATTTTATATTTCGTTTTATATTATATATAATTTCCTAGGTATTGTTTGAAATATTAATATATTCATTTTGAAATACATTCTGAATTACTGTTTACTTTATTTTTATATTGTGCTGCTGTTTGAGAGCACTCGTTTTCCCTTCTTTGTTTGTTATAAAACATTTAACGTACTGAGGCACTTCTGTATTTCTTTTCATTTTTTTCTTACTTTTCTTTGATGAATGTCACACAGTGCATAAATTATATAATCAAAATATAAAAATAATGTACTATATAGGAGTATTCGATTCAAGCTTCAATGTAGTTTATAACAATTTATTGTTGTGAGTATATATTTGACGACGTTTCGGCCTTGGTTAAGGCCATTATCAAGTCAGACCATGTAATTTACATGTAGTCAAAAATTCTATGAATGACTTACATATAAAAAAGAATTAATTTTATATTTTTTGAAACGCTCGAAATAGTATATTTGTACTTGGTCTGAACTGAATCCGTGTGAATCACTCAAAAAGAGTGATTCTGAAGGGAAGGGGAAATAGGGAACGTAAACAAACAAGCCGCGATGTGTTTAATTACTTCCGGTCGCCTGAACCTTTTGTGTTCATTGTTATTGTGCAGTCGAACGTTCTGGAGCACTCTGGAAATTAATGGCAGCTGTATAAAAGGGAGGCAGCTATGCTCGGGAGTTAGTTAGTTAGTTACATGGTGAGACATATAGAGACATTCACATAGAGTGTTAGTGAAGCACAGCAGTATCGTGGTGAGCGTATGCGCAGTATAGTGTCGAATGAAGGACTCGGGAAGTTACTGGTTAACTGGGATAACTCGGTAGTGTTGACGAGTATTGGGAAGCTATAGTGTACAAGGACAGTAACGGCGAGTCGGGAAGTTACTGGTATACCGGGATAACTGTGGAAGTGAATACTCTGTAGTATTGAAGAGTATTGGGAAGCTAGGTATACGGGGACAGTAACGGCAAGTGGAAGAAGATACTCGGCAGTGGTGTTGAAGAATTATGGCATACAGACAGTCGGTGATACTGAGTCTGTGGAAGAGAGTTAGTTACATAGACAGACAGTGAGGTGAAAGCTGTGACTTCTGTCCGAGCAGTTGAATATACATATCGCGTAAATAGTCTACAAGAGTCTGCAACAGACCGGCAGTCTAAGATTGGAACGCGTAATGAAATAAATAATTAGTAATATCGTAGTAATAAATAGTAGTGTACATTGGTTAAATAAATCAATAGTGTTAGTGTTATCTAGTTAATTATACTGTTAGTCTTAATTATTTTTTAATAATTGTTTAATATTAGTAATAGTAATTTTAATTATAGTTTAATAAACCTTTATTTTAATTAATAATAATTGTCTAATATTTACAATTCACCCAAATAAATTTTAAAAAATCTGATGTGGCCAGCACATAACCTTCCGTCAGTTCTATGTATTTTGTACAAATTTCATACAGAAAGTTCCTTGCTAAAGATTATATTTCTCGTACTTTACCTTCCGGCAGTTGCATGTATTTTATGCAAATTCCGTACAGAAAATTTATGGCAAAAGATCCTATATTTCCACTAAAATTATACGACAAACACACTATGTCAATTTCACTTGACACTGACATCTTTCAATCAAAAGTTTCTTAATATTGTAGCTGTTTCCATAGCTATGGCTACTTTATGAAATTTAATTTCTTTATAATTTTTTTACTCTATATCCATTTAATATTAAGTATAAAATGTAGTCAAACCGTATAGAGAATAAAATATTCTTTAATATTTATAATAACATTAAACGTGAAAAAATGATATTTAACATAGTTTTTTCAAGAAAAACTGTTAAAATCTGCAAATGAAGGTACTTCCGGTTGTCCAATTCTAGCCAAAATCTAATCAGCTCTTCACATGAATGTAACGAAAAGAAATACGAAAGAATTATAATTTTTAGAATTGTAGTATGGAAGTTATCGTAGACGAAAATTTTGTTACATACGCACACACACACACACACACGGACACACACACACACACACACACACACACACACGGACACACATACATACACACACACACGCACACACACACATACAGACATCATCGTAAAAATAGTAAAATCGTATTGTAGGGACCCTAAAACGTGCTTATTCATCAAAAACTCACCACCGAATTTTTTGACCAAAGACAATACCTTCCTTACCTAAAGGTGACGGAAGGTAAAAAAACGTTACAATATTGTTTTTATTATTAATTAATTTCTCATGTTACAAGTTTGGTAGTTTCAAAGCATAAGTAGACCAAGTCCACCTACCTTATTTTAAGAAAACCAAACGATAAAATTGTATTTTATAGACGATGACGAGAGGATTCATCGCGAGTGAATTACTTTTCCCGAGTCGATTTACCAAAAATGGACTTTGTCTATTTGTGGTCTAAGCTCTCCAATGTATAAAAATTAGTATCCATGAGTTTTATCTTGAAAAATATCCTAATACTTTATTTTCTCCCGATCGTAAAATACTTATAGACGTTGAGTAAATTGTTGGGAGGTATGTAGCTGCCAAATTTTCTTGTAAATTGTATGAAGGGAGTAAAAGTGTTGTCAAAGAGTCTCTCACGAGATTCGTTGCGTGGCTCCCCCAGCACAATAAAATTTCAATTTCTCGAGTGCTGCTTGCTCTTTCTGGCAACGCACATCATGTGTTATTAACTTGTCGATCTTTACACGTGTCCTCACTCAAACATGTTCAACAATATATCGAGAGGGAAATGTTAATAACTTTATATACGAGTGGAACTGTGACGTCTTAATAAAATATTGCTTCAGAAAAAAAGAATATATATATATATATATATATATATATATATATATATATATATATATATATATATATATATATACATATGTCTTATCTGTTCATTAATGCAAGGACCACCAATGATATTTCGTAATTTCAAAAAGAGCGCGATACTATATTGCTGTCAATCAAGAAATATTGAAAAAAAAAGAAATAAAAAATAAATGGCGATTCATACTGCCCTTATGTAGGGTGGTGGGAATTAAAAAATGTCATATAAAATAGATACCTACCTTACAAGTACAAAATTTACTGTTTTAAAGAAGTCCGATGAAGGTCATCTGTACCATGGATGAATTAATAAACTGGTTTACATTTATTTTTCTCCACTGCTTAATGACAACAGGCGTGTCTTTCAAAAATTCGTTGTTTCGACCAAGTTACGAAATGCTTAATGTTGTTGACAACAATATCGCTGTAAACATATAAGTTTATTTATTCATTCAGATTATTGGGTCGATTCTGATCACATCTGTAAGCTTACCTGTAAGGCCTGTAACCACTTACGATCAAAATTGCAATTCTTATCACATCTGTAGCTTACAGAAAATCTATAAATTCGTAAATTTTTACGGTGACACAAACCGTGCCTGTAAGCTTACAGACGAGTTACAGATCATTTAATAAATAATGAATCAGCAACAAAGATTGATATTTATTGGTATATTGTTAGAAGAAGATGAGAATAGGTAAATTTTGTATAATAAAATAGTAATTTCGGTAATTTTTTTTTCAATATTAATATATTTAAGGAATTATGCAAGGTTAGCTCGCAGAAACTTAAGAGACGCGTCAAATTCTTTTGAAGGAGCGGAAACCTTTTTTAAAACAATGTTTAGATTTAATAAAGCAATGGCTTTAGAATTAATTAAGACTTCAATTCATTTAACTCATTCCCGCAAATAGTGGTATTTATTATCCCACTTCGAAATACATTATCAGATTCCATTAAAAATGTATGTACATTTCATGCTGATCCGCAATGCTATTCCTAGTACCCTTTCTTTTCTTCGTACCGTTTTTCAGAGATCTAAAGAATATTTAGCGTTAGAATTTTGTTATTTCTTAAATTAGATATAAATAATCACAAATTTCATAATAATCAATGACAACATATTATGTTAAATACTTATTTATGTACAATACTTACGCCATACTGACTCCAATATCAAATAATATAGTGATATTGTTGTTTCAATTTCATACACTTGTCACATTGACTTTTTGTTTGACGTTAAAATGTTTTATATGAAGATAGCCCCATGTATTAACGTTATGCATAAAAAAGTAGCTGTGAATGAAGCTTTAAGCTTTCAAGATCTGTAACTCAGCTCGTTACAGATATGAGAACAGAATTGCCCTATCTGTAAATTTGTATACTTTGCATTTACAGATCAACCGTAAGCTAAAAATTTACAAATTTACATCGACCCATATGTTACCTTGATTCATATCCGTGCGTTTATTTTCTGTGAATGTCACTGACATTGTGTCAGTATCTTATATTTCACATTCGTTTCACATAGGCTAATAAAGTTACCAATTGAGTTATCTTTGAATGTTTTACAATAACATGTGTTGTTATAAAAACAATATAAGAGTAAGTATGTTATGTACCCTCGTAAAAACTAAACGACACTACTGAATTTGACAGAATGGGCGAAGCTAAAATTTTAACCATACAATTCCAAGATGACCTTGATCAGACATCTTTAAAAGTTTAACTATACCTAGATTATTTTTCTTTGAAATAAATTCAAATATTATAATACACATTACGTTTATATTCAATACCACATTAATAATTGCTGGCAATAAATTAGTACTTAATTTTTATTTTTGTGTGATGAAGTTCGGATTTCATAATGTAGTAATGCAAATGAAATTAGTGGTTTTGGATTAATTTATGAGCTTTGAAACCGCAAAATTATAACGCATCTAGAATATTAATGCTTATTGCAACATATTAAACAATCAAATTTTGAAATGTAATTTTAGAATGATATTAGAATTAATTTCAAACTAATTACGTTGTCATTTAATAGAACAATCGTGTTCTGTGGTTAATGTCAGTTGTTAAATATGCAAAACGGGTTACTAAAATAGAACCTCTACAAAATTTAAAGCATTTCTTGCACGATGTTTCTTTTCTTTGCTTAATCGTAAGAATAAGAAAAAATATTTTACCTGTATTTTCTATTTTCTTTCATATATAAAACAAATACACAGATTTCGGCAATGATGATGTCATATTTGTACCGTGCGGGCGTTTACCAGGTGTCACCTCATGGGCACCCATTGCTGGCGCGAAGAGTGGACCACAGGGGTCAGTTTTGTGCCACTTAAAATTCGAAATATTTGGCGTCGGTCGGGATCGAACTCGGTTCTTCAGATTCGCGATCAGACACTCAGGCACGCGGCCACGAGACCCCATAATACTGTTTATTCATGACTATTTCACTCATAAATATATAAACCAATCCAAATTCAGAATTCTACCTAGTTACCAAGTTTTATTTCGACAAAACACCGTCACAAAAAAAATTTCGCACCCTTTAAGCCAATAAGATGTTGTATTTTTACAAGTGAGTTTTAATAAGCAAAATTTTTTTGACGTTTTAGTAACACTGTGTTCACATACCTGTCAAAGTCTGTATATTTTCAGTGTTATCAGTTTTTATTAAAAACGAGTCTTTTCGGACAGAAATCTATTTAAAACGTTGAAGCAGCAAACTGAAACATAATACCTCGAAACACAATAAAAAATAGAAGATTTTTGCCAAGAAAAAAAAATTACCACTTATGACATTATATATGAGAAAATTGTCATTGAAATTATAATTATTTAAATTGCCGCTTCATCTTTCGTCAGACGTCAGCAAAGTTCACACCAATGAAGGAGTTGCTTACATTTGCCACCGACAGAATTTAAACGAGCGACAGCTGTCAACTATGTACCAGCTACTAGTTTTGTCTATATTATAGATTTTTATATTTTGTAAAGAATCAAACATGGTTGTAGAAAAGTGTTTTGTGCCAGTGACAAAGAAAAAAGAATGAATCAAATGTTTAATGCTAATATTAAATAAACGTGTAATCATTTACAAAATCAAAGATAATTTTGATGTAAGCCTACTTAAATGTTATTATTATTAAAAAGGGATGTAAATTTTTGCAAGCTATTATTATTCCTGTAAAAATGCTAATAAGATTTGGGAAACAAGTTATGTACTTAGAAATATTATTGCTCTCGATGAGTTCTATCCCTAGTTAAATTTAATGTACTTATTTCTGTTACAGTCTATATGTTGATTCCTATAATTTGTCGGCTCCGGTGGCTCAATGGTTAGAGCAACGGCTCTTAGTCATGAGTATGCTAGGGGTTCTGGGTTCGAATCCCACTAAGGCATGGATATTTGTATATGTAAACCTCTCTGTAATTGGGATTTAATCCTGTTGAGAGGTTTAAAAAACAATTGTTTATACTTTAAAATACCTACGTCGTTAGGCATTTACCCATCTCATTAACTTTTAAATACCTTTACTGGTTTCAGGATATTAATCCATTGTTTAAATGTATAAAAGTAGGCTGGTAACTAAGAAATAACTGTATCTGTATGGTAATATTATTACCATAATGCCTTGTCACCAACGGTCTACAAACTGAAAATAAAATAAAATGAAAGTATAATGCTCTTCATTAATACATATAGATAACGTTAGTGTATCGTTCTAAATACGGTATACTTTATTCTAAAATAATAAACGTGAGGAATAAAGCACATAATTTGAATATTTGTCATATTGACATATGTCAAAATAATTGTTCTGTTAACCATAGCAATCTGAAAGTAGCATTAATGAGAGAATTTCAAAAAATGGTATTTATCAATAATGTCTTAATTTTCTGAAACCGATAAACTATTGAACAAACCACGGATGTTATGAATCATAACAAGCCTTAGATGTCTTAAAATTCTCGCTCTACGAGCTCGGATTTCAAACCGACATCTTCGGCAGTTATGATACACATAACATTCCTAGGTATGTTAATAGTTATTACTTAAATTTAACTTGTACAACATTGCTTGTGAATTTATTAACTAAAATTGATATATACATGAAGGAATCTTAAAAATATTTATTTGACAGATAGTTGTGCGAAAAAAGTTTGCGTAAACTTTTGTTTAAATACGTTAGTAATACCAAATGTGAATTCAACTATCCTAAATAAATTTCGCCATTATAATCATGTATGTCTTTCTGGAATGTTTTTGATGAAAAACTTGTGACGTTTTTGCTGCGCATTTCAATGTAATTGAATTCAAACAGTTCGCATTCGTCCTGATGTTTCGATTCGCTATTTTGTTAATCCTGAACTTGATTTACTTACTGATTGATTGTACTATTTACCTAACACAGAATCGCAATTTTATTTTGTTTATTTGACTGATTGATTAGCAGCCTTTGCCGATGTCCCGGTTCGGTACTCGAGCTTTAAGCCGAGTGGTAATTTGTCAGCAGAGTAGAGATTGTTTTTTCTTTTGTTTTTGTTGCCAAGCAGTGTTGATGCATGCTGACCAACAAAGCCTGTTGTTCAAAGAATTAGGTGAATAATTTTTTGTAATGTGAAATAAAATTTGGCACGGTTAATTAGTGTGGATTTAATTGTAACAGGATTTGCTAATTTCAGAACACTCCATTTAGAATTACGGATTGTTTTGATGGCCAAATGCGTTTGCTACTAGCAAATCACAGGATTTAGTATAAATTTTACAGGTAATGAAAAACAAACAAAGAACAAAACTGGATATTCAAGTGGGCAAAGGCCTGAAAGCTTCATTTGATTTAAAATATATTCACAATAAAAATGATTTGCTGATAATGGTGTATTCATAATAAATTCGGAACTACAGTATTGTATTAATACATAGTGATCCAGAATGATTGTAGGTTCCGCCTTGTTCTGATTTTTCGTATGACGCATCGGAGTGATAGTGAAATACGATTGACAGATTGCATTGGCGTACATATATCCATTCATTTTCAACATTCCTCGCTACAAGAATATATAGTTCCAAAATAAACTTTTCATGTTCTTCCATAAACAACCATTCTAATGTAAGGTAAAAACAAACTTTGTCAAAAAAATACATAACGCCGCTGACTTTTCCAAATGTCGATTATATAGGAAACATAATTTGACATTGCCGATAAATTGATATTATTTTTTTTTTCGTGAAAGATAATTTTGATCATAATCAGAACTTTTTCAAGTCACGTAACATTCAATCATTCTGGATGACTCCGTATAAAGAAATCCCATGCGACACTCTAGAAGTAAAAAAATCCTATTTTCGGTTGTGTCAATTAAATATAAATATTATGTTATTAGGAGTAGAAACCGACCATTTTGTGTGGATATCATTAATACTCATATTACCATAAGTATCCTTAAGAAAAACATAAAAATCAAACACCTGTAGAGTACAGTTTGTAGAAATGTTACTTTAAGGCGCTTTAAAGTTGCATTCACCAATGAAAATTAGGTTTAGATTTATGGTTTATACATTAGATTTAAAGACTTTGGCCGCATATTATGTAATGACTCCATTCACACTTCAGAATTTAGGGTCTCTAAATCCAAATCATAAACCTAAACATTGCAAGGTCCAAACTTTAGGTTTATGATTTAGTTTGACGTCACAAACATGAAGACTTTCTTAACTTAATTGCTGAAATATAACCAATAATGCTAAGCGAATGACAGTTTCACGGCGCACAGGTGTCTTGTTCAGTACTTGGCTATCGATATTTTAATCTTGTTTTTGAAGCATTTACACAGATGTCTGTACATATCAAAACTAATTTTCAGATAATTTAAACTTACATTTATGAATGACTTAAGGTACATTCACAAATGAAAATTATGTTTAGATTTATGCTTTATACTTTAGATTTAAAGAGTTTGGCCGCATATTATGAAATGACTCCATTCACACTTTAGAATTTGGTGCCTCCAAATCCAAATCATAAAGCTAAACATTGCAAGGTCCAAACTTTAGGTTTATGATTTAGTTTAATGTCACAAACTTCACCAATGAGAACGAGTCTGAAACGATATAGGTATATACACCATCTTTATTTAATATTCATTCGGCTTTTTAAACAAATGCGAGAAGAACATGGAGACTGTCAAAACTTAATTGCTGAAATATAAACAATAATGCCAAGCGAATGACAGTTTCACGGCGTTAAGTACTTCTCTACTTCTCTACCGATATTTTAATCTTGTTTTTGAAGCATCATAGATGTCTGTACATACCAAAACTAAATTAAAGTTAATTTAAACTTACATTTACGAATGACATACTTAAACCATAAACCTAATTTTTATTTGTGAATGTACCTTTACTTAAACCTAAAAAACCATAAACCTAATTTTCATTTGTGAATGCACCTTAAGGTATGCAGAATCCGATTTTAATATTTTTACAATGAAATCTGTGTCAAACTTTTACCTAAAATAGGAAGGATCCCTTAGATTTTCAAATTAATCAACGAACAGTAACAGACACTTTATTTAAAAAAATTTCTTACAAAAATACCTTCAAATATATTTTTTTTGTCAACTGTTATAATAAAAATTAACGAAAAATTAATTTTCTGCAAAGTAAATTATATTACAACTTGTATCTTTTGGTGAATCTGTTATTGTGCCTCATTCGTAGCTTCTGTGTGAAAGCAAACCTTGTGTGAAACAATTACGCGAGTTGGACATCTATCTCTAATTGGTGGAAAATAGAACTGTGCTGGGTTATTGGAAATATAATGCAGAAAGATAAGCCATACCGTAGCGTAGTGAATCCATCCTATCCTATCCCGACCGAGCGGTTACTGGCCAGAGGAGTTTTTCCTCTCGCTGCCTCAGACTTTCTGCCAATTATCCACGCTTCACTGGCTCGGGAGCAATTCTCTTCACACACCCTCACTTACAAAATCATTCCCGATATAAATTAAATATTAAATTGATCGCATCGCATCGCCCGTTCTCACTACAGACTCATTTTCGCACGTCACCAATATTTTATACTCATTTATTTTTAAATGTCATTCATTTATATAGAAAAAGATATTAGAGATTTCAGAAACAGATAGAAAAGTAACACGAAAGATGTTAAATCCTACTGTGGCAATTATTAAAATCTCACTGCTATTGACATATGATATAACTACTTTAATAATGAGGATGGTAGTAGAATTATACAACAATGGAGAGAAAAACTTCAGATTTTTTGTCAAAGGTGTAATTTGCAGTGGCGTAACTAACGGGCCCGCATTGCGGGCGGGCCCCCGGCTCTAGAGAGGCCCCATTTACATGATTTATAATTTTGTTACTACTGCGAAATTTTGAATTTAATCTTTTTTTTGTAGCAACATACAAATTTATTTTGTACTTTATTTTCATAAATGTCAATTTCCAAAAATAATATTGGCTAAGGGGCCCCTTATCCGCTATGTAAAATCAAGCTCTTTATTTTCTATCACATTTCGGCCGGTGGAATTTCGATTTCTTAGCAAATATTTTCCTGCAAATGTGTTTTCCTTTAAAATAACCTCATAAAAAGAAGTCTGGGGCTGTCAAATCAGGACACCTGGCGGCCAATGTGGGATTAAATAACGATACGAGAATGATTTTCGCAAAATTGCTACTATTTAATCTGTATGATACTGCATGATCCATCTTGCTAATACCATATTTTGTCCAAGTTCTTTCATTTGGGATACCAAAAATGTATAAATCAATTTCCTGTAACTTTCACCAGTGGACAGTGCCACCAATTTCATTTTCAAAAAAAAATAAAAAATACGGGCCAATTACATTTCATAGTAAATGCCACAACATACAATGACTTTGGTGGGATGTAAAGATGCCTAATCTTGGATTTTCAGGCCTCCCATATTGGTTATTTTGCTTCTTAACATGTCAACACAGATGAAAGTGAGCCTAGTCACAATTTCCACAAGTTCTTGGGTATGTAGTTCCTCATGATAAACGCTACAATTAAAACGGGCCCCAAAAACTTTTTGCGGGCGGGCCCCCGAATTCGTAGTTACGCCACTGGTAATTTTTTTACAGAGCACCAAAGAAAAAATATCATTTTCTCCTGAGGTGTATATAGGGTGTTTCATAACTTCGAGTAGAAACTTTAAGGGAATATAGTACTGACTAAAATGAGTAAAAAAGCTAAATCAACATAGATCTGAACTTTACATGTTTCCGAGCGAGAAAGAAACCATTTTGTATTAGAATTGAGAAAAAACTGACAAAGATTGTGTTTTCTTTATCCTTGTTTGAAAATAATTTTAAACGTCAAGAATATTTGACACCTGTTTGCACTTTTGTTTAAAACGAGGAAAATGAAAACATCTTTATTGTAGTTGATGACAACGAACTAATAGTTGTTGATTACAACAATGTAGTTTGACGAGAACTAAATTTAAGATTTCTTTAAGTAGCGACAGATGTTTACGCTTTTATTTAAATTTTTGTTCCATGGCATCAATGATTTTTGCAAAAATGTTATTATTGTTTTCGACTATTTTTACGGCCCACCTCATTGATGTGTTGGCCCACCTGCTGGCCCACCCAAAAAATTTAAAGATATTTTGTTTATTTTATAAAAGAGATAATAATTTTAGAACGTACGTGTAATACAATTTGTGTGGATGTAAAACGTACATATTGCAGAATAAACATTTTAGATTGTATGTGAGCCTACTGCCAAAAATAAGAAGGGTAATATATCTGTCCGTGGAAAAAAATTGAAGTAACTATTTTTCAAGAAATCGCCCCAATGGATCTTTTCAATTTAACGGCTATCTCTTTCTATCACTGCAAATAGTAAGAAAATGGCGCGACCAACTGCCAGTTGGTCTGTCAAACGAAATGTCAAAAATATTGCAGTCATTAAAATACCTGTATTCTCCGTGAAAATTTGCATCGTTAGACATTTTAACTTCAATAAAAGCTTTTGTAACTTATTTCGATAAGATTTTTTTAAGTTAACTGAGATATTTCCACATTTTACGTCCAATTTTTTTAGAAACAAACGCCATAGATCTCTGTTTTTCTTACTATGCGCAGATCCCCATTGTATAAGAAAAGTATCTGGACTAAAAATAGATATACCAATTCTGATGAATTCACAAAACTGAAATTACTTTACAAAAATTAAAATATGTTTAATTAGCGTGTACGACAAATTTTATATGGAATACAGTAAATTGATAATTCCTTATTACATTATTTATTAATATTTGTTTATTTTATTTTACCGTTTTTATGCTGCTATCTATATTATGGTGATTGTAATTTATTTTTATTGTAATACTGTTCTTAAGATATAAAGTATGGCCCCCTCAGATTTTTCATTGGCCCACATTTGGCCCACCCAGAAAATAATCTTAGTTACGTCCCTGCGGCGAATTGACCGTCCCCTAGAACATTTTGCGGTAGTATCTGGTACCCGTACCACTACTACTAAAATAATAAGTTGTGATTTTAAAATAATAAATAATAATAAAACGCATAATGTGTACCAACCCTTAATTATTATAAAATATGCATTAATATTCTTGTAATGATTCTTAAAATATTCCTCTAAGTTACGAAACATTTTTTTCTTTCAACAAAAACTTAACAATGTCACAAACATTCTTAAAACTCTTTACAAACTATTCTTCTTGTTAATTTTCCAAGCAAACTTGATACTTCCAATACAATACAAACAGCACAATAATGGTTATAATTCCATAACGTATTCATCAGTGGCTGTCGCTTCTGAACAAAATATTAATTTCTGTGCTGGCTGGAGGCAATTACGTTGTTGAGTATAAAACCACATTAATTAATATCTGTTAAGAACACGCTCAGTAAGCTGAAAACCGCGGTGTTCTATGTCACACGCTCCGCACGCACGATAAATAATTAATCCTTTTCTCCAGCACTTCATTCTTCACAGAGCACGAGCGACTAAGAGCAAGAGCCTACTCAGTGCTGATACGCTGATACGCAAGATGGAGGAGTGCGAAAGATTGACGAAGAAGAGAAACTCAATTCGGTTAAGATGTAATTGTGCTCGCTAGATTAAATAGAGTAGGTAACTTAGTAGAAACGTGAGTTTCTAATATCAATTTGCCTAGAATATGATCACTAATGGAAAATGTCGTACGAATCAACTAAACAAAAATAAGGAAAAAATTCCAACCTTGATTACGAGGGGATGTTGAACAGCCTAGACTATTTTCAATTGACAAAAACAAATGCGGTTGCTATGAATAGTAGGACAAAATATGACCGACCAAATTTTGAACTTAATAAAATCTTTAGAAAGAACTGTCTTCGAAAGAAATTTTCGAAATTCTGAATATTTCAAACGAACAGGTTTTCCACATTGTCCATTCTGATTTGGGTATGACAAAAGAAGTAATATTATAAGACCTCCAGATTTTATCGATAAATTTTTATTTTGCACGAATTTTTTTGCTTAGCAACATACACAAAAGCAAACTGCATAGTAAATCCTGACTCCGAAGGAGGAGGGGTTTTATCTAATGTCAGTTTGGTTGAGTGATTTTGCTAAAAAACAAAAGGAATGAGAAAATCAGAGAGGTCGTGTAGTATTGAGTGAGATAAATTCCAAATACAACGTAAAATGAAACAATTTCATTATTATTTTATTTTTAAACTTGAAATATTAATTAACTGTCACACTGACAATTATAAACAATAATAACAGTGATATCATATAATACTGTTCCCATTGGTTGAATTTTCAAGTGTTTTCCATCATGATTGGTTAAAAACTAGTCGTTGGAATTTATTAGCTAAATAAATCTCAAACAACGGTAATAATAAATAATTTCCTATATCCGGATTAGGTATTCCGAGAATATCTGTTAAGCCTGTGTTAAAATTTTGGAAAAAGGTCGAGGCAAAACGTTTAAAGGGATTATCCCTTTTGCAAGACAATGCGCCTGATCACAACTCGCGGTTAGCTCTACCAAAAAATAAACGCATTAGGCTTTCAACTGGTTGATCATCCAACATACTTCCCTGATTTAGTACCATAGAATTATTACCGACTGTGAAAAATAAAAAAAAAAACATTTGAAAGGACACAAATTTCGTTCAAATCAAGATGTAATAAGTATTGTCGAAGACCGGTTCGCAAGCCAAAACAAAGATAATTTTTTAATGTTTAAGGTGCATTCACAAATGAAAATTAGGTTTAGATTTATGGTTTATACTTTAAATTTAAAGACTTTGGCCGCATATTATGTAATGACTCCATTCACTCTTTAGAATTTAGGGTCTCAAATCCAAATCATAAAGCTAAACATTGCAAGGTCCAAACTTTAGGTTTATGATTTAGTTTGACGTTACAAACTTCACCAATGAGAACGAGTCTGAAATGATATAGATACATACACCCATCTTTATTTAGTATCCACCTGGTGGATTCGGCTTTTTAAACAAATGCGAGAAGAACATGGTGACTGTCATAACTTAATTGCTGAAATATAACCAATAATGCCAAGCGAATGATAGTTTCACGGCGCACTGGTCTTGTTGAGTACCTACTGATCTACCGATATTTTAATCTTGTTTTTAAAGCATTTACATAGATGTCTGTACATATCAAAACTAATTTATGAATGACTTAAACCTAAACAGAAACCACAAATCTAATTTTCATTTGTGAATGCACCTTTAAACTTAAACAAAAACTACAAATGAAAATTAGATTTATGGTTTTTGTTTAGATTTAAGTAAGTCATTCATAAATTCAAATTTAATTAAACTCTAATTTAGTTTTGATTGTGCTGACATCTATGTAAATGCTTCGAAAACAAGATTAAAATATCGGTAGAGCAATACTGAATAGATACCAGTGCGCCGTGAAACTGTCATTCGCTTGGCATTGGTTATATTTCAGCAATTAAATTTTGACAGTTCTATGTTCTTTTCGCATTTGTTTAAAAAGCTGATTCCACCAAGTGAATACTAAATAAAGATGGATGTATATATCTATATCGTTTCAGACTCGTTCTCATTGGTGAAGTTTGTGACGTCAAACTAAATCATAAACCTAAAGTTTGGACCTTGCAATGTTTAGCTTTATGATTTGGATTTAGAGACCATAAATTCTGAAGTGTGAATGGAGTCATTACATAATATGCGGCCAAAGTCTTTAAATCTAAAGTATAAACCATAAATCTAAACCTAATTTTCATTTGTGAATGCACCTTTAGAGTTACTTTATATTCGTTGTACCAAATGTATAAATTTAAAAACAGATTACGTTGAATAACAATTTTTTTATTTTTGAGATGATCTGCGTGTTCTTTCTTTGCTAGGCTATAAAGTAATTAGTCCTTATAATATTATTTAATAATTACAAAAAAATATTATTCTAATATACACTTAATAAAATATAAGCACATTTTCGTAGTTCACAAATCTATACGATATACGAGTAAATTTATAGAGTTTTGCAACTTTATGCGTTCAATATGTATGTATATAAATATAATTTTACAAAGTTACATAGTGGGTCAAGTGTATAAAGTGTTCGCTGTTATGATCTTGTAGTGCATTTTTTGCCATTCATGTATTCAATAAAACATGATCAACATAATGCTCTTTGAAAACAACTCCCAACACAACAAAATCACAAGAAGTTGGAAGTTTGAGCGCCGCAAATAAATCCCGGGCTATAGAAAGCTCCAATCCATAATTCATCCGATGTGAATCAACGTACGCTTTGCGTAAACGCTTCTGGTTGGCACATCACAAACAGGAATGGCGGGAGAACGAAACAAAAGCCAGTGCCTGTTAGCCAACTTGATGGCTCTGTTACAATAGTTTCGACGTCAGTGGCGCGTATTTCAATTTTAATGACAACTAGCGAAATTCGTAGGGAGATAACCGTGTTGCTTTGTTGAGAAATATACGGGTATTGTTTACTGATTTCTTGAATTCATTGAATTGCCGAAGATTGTCGAATTTGTAGCAAGCTATAAATTTTGGATTTTAAGATGTTTCTACTCCTAGTGGTATGTATTTATCAGAAGAGAATGCTATTTTTCCCTCGGAGCTTTGTAGTTTTTGATCTATGCTCATGGGATTCTAATTACACTTTGAGAAAAACATTTAAGTGGTCTGTAACATTTGTTTACAGTTTTTCCTTGACAATGGAACTGAATATTTTACTTAGATTCCTAGGAAAATAATAACTGTAATAATATCAGCCATAAAAATAATCAATCTATTCTTACTAACCAGACATCATACAACAAATATCCTTCACTCAACATATTAGTGACCGATTTTCGGTAGCGAAACACCGCAACCGGACCACAATAATAGTTACGAAACAATCATCCTTCGCCACACATTCCTCTGTCTAAGCACACTTCTTTCGCCTCGGCCACATTCATAATCGCATTCATACACGCTCTTCTTCTCTTCCTATTCGGAAACTTTCTGTCTTTCAGCTCCTTATCAATCACATTCATCCACTTAAGGCCCATTCAGAAAAAAAATTAGTGGCATCGGTAGCGTAATAAATTTACAGTAAAAATTATTTCCGTCCACAATGAAAAATTAGTGAAATTATAATTTCTAGGAATTTTTTATTATAAATTACTAGAATGCAAGGTTGACAGTTATAGCTGTCATTTTATTTTTGCACAAAAAGCAACTGACACAGATGATGACTTATTAATTACACTTATCCACAAGCACTTCATTGTGTGAGATAAGCGAAGAGATTAAGGGAGTTTAAAAATATTACAAAAAAGAAAATGCGTGGGCACAAATTGCCTTTGAAATAAGCGAAAATTGTAAGTTATACTATTATTCACGAAAGATGACTATTCAAGGTCATTTGTTCGAAGAAAGAATACACATCACTTTATAGCAGTAGCTTAGCAACATTTTATATTAGAAAGAGAAAGATTATTTGACCTATGTCTATTTAATTTATGTGGTGTAACAGATATACGTAAATAGTGGCATTACTTTCTAACACACTGTAACTAATAATGACATATGTCGTAGAATTACAGATACCTAATTATCAACTGCACTGCCCTCTGTGCGAATATTTACCCAGTGGCGTTGACGTTTAAATCAAATTATTATTCCTTGGTTTATAAGTTAATTCTATGTTTTTGTATTTTGCAAAAACATAAGTGAAGAACATAAATCTTTCAGAAAGGTATTATTTAGAAAGAAACATCACTTTCAAATAAATTACTCTTATTTTTTCAGTTAAAATGTGTCCATAAATATTTCATGTTGCACGCCTATGCATCCGAAATGCAATGAAGTTATCTGTAAGTAATATTATATCAGACGGCTCACAAATGACCTTGAATAGTCATCTTTCGTGAATAATAGTTTACGTGTTCACTTTTAATTGTGCAGAGTTTATTAATAAGTATGTTTGTTTTTATAGCGCAACGTCTGAGGCACACCACAAAGTGATCCTTTTTCTATTGCTCATTTTATCTGATGAAATCAGAAATCAGATGTCAATAAACGTCAAAACTGTCAAAAAAATTGCCACTGCGCTACTACTAATTTTCTTAATTTTTGGATGTGAACGAATACATTTGCTATAACGCATTCAATCTTTTACCCAGGCCACTACCACTGCCACTAATTCTACCGCTACGTTAATTTTTTGTTGTGAATGATACTTTACACACTGGACGGCCGCGCAATCGAACACCCTGTAAAGTAATAAATAAATAATAATAAATTCGACCCAGCAACCTTTGCGGTTTCTTCGATATTAAATTTTGCTTGTTTTAACAATTACTTGAAATCTCGGTCAATTTAATGTGCATGTGCTCTTTACGAATTTTTTGTACGATGTGTAAAACTGAATGTTAAGAACGAATGTATTTTGTGTACATATTAATTTTTCAAAATTGTGATTTGATGAGTTTTTAATCTTAGATGAATGGTGGGGATGAATGTTTTGCTGTCACAGGTAGTCACATACAATTAACTTGGTTATTGTAAAGATTATTTGTTTATCCTTTAATAAATATTTTTATTATTTAAAGAATAAATATGCAGACAATTTCGTGGAAAATAATATAGCAAAGAGACGTAAACTTCATAGAATTAAAAATTATATGGTAGTTATAGTAGGGGAGACCGGTGTCAATTGTTACGAAATTTAAATTTTTATTTTTCATGAGTTAACGTTACATTTCGAAATTTTGAAATTAACTATATGAATAATATTTTGAATTTTAAACTTTTGAAAATGTGATAAATATAAAAGTATAAGGATTTTTAGTCAGGCATTACAAATGTTACAATTGAAACCTAACTGGTGTCAATAGTAACAGGGCCAGTGTTAATTGTAACAAATTTTAACAGTGATAAAAGAAGAAGTTATTGAAAAAATTATTTATTTATTACCTCAGAAAATACAAAATTCAGATGACTCAATTAAAAGCAAACAAAATATATATTCTGTTGGTGACATTGACCATTTTGACCAATGCCTTTAGACGCTAACGAAATTGCAGTTTAGGTAAACATAAAATAGGTCTTTCTTTGTACAATTTAACTTGCCCGGTGTCCAGATTTTATATTTTCGCCACTGCAATTAATCTCCTGTGCTCAAAAAATATGGGCCAATACATATCACAGAGTTTCCTCATCGGAGCCATCTGAAGAGTAATCTGCGACTGTTACTTTCGGAACTATTTTTTCGTTTTTTCCTCTTCTTCTTTTATGTTTTCGATAGCAGTGGTTTTTTCTTGTAATTTTTATCATGATCAATACTGTACTTAATTATTAACCACGTTACAATCGACACCGTGGCATGTGTTACAACTGACACCGCTTCACTTATAAAGATATTATTTACTTTTTTGTATTTATTATGTAATAATTCGAAATGTTTTTTAATGAAAAATAAAAGCAGATATAACTCACAAACTGATCCTTAACTTAAAATATTTCCGAGCAGAGCACTTTTAGGGTCAGTTGTATAAAACGTTGTTAGCTGATCATGTGTTTAACTACACATTGTAACCATGACTACGTATCAAAAATACATTGGAAAAGAAGCCTTGTCAAAGTTAACAACGTGATTAAAGTTAACAATGCTTTGTGCAACTGGGCCATAGTGTTTTAGAAACAATGTGTGTCACTACCTGTATTTACTTTTTTGTCGATTTACGGACATTCGTCAGACACAGACGCCGTATTTGCGCGTATGTACTTACACTAAATACCAAAGAGCTATGACTCTTTCTGCTTCACTCTGCAAGCGCGTTTTAATCTACTTCGAAAAGATGGCCCTGTTATCTACCCTTGTTACATTTGACACCGGTCCCCCTACCGTACAATTTAAACCACATTTTAGAATGAATCGCACTACATATGTAATCGAAAGAATAACACAAGCCCATATAATGAATGCCCACTTATAGTTTTGGGCGATCCAGAAGAACATCTGAAAATATCGTGGTTGATCTTTAAAAAGATACTGTCAAATTCAAATAGTACTCAGACAGAAGACATCCAAGTTACCAACAAAATTTGTCTTTTGTCGTTCTTTTTACTTCATAAAAATCTCACTTGATCTCAACTCAGTTTATACTCAACACGTCAACCAATCAATCTTAACTATGTTTAACTTTCCCTTGTTGTACTACTGATGATGAGAACTTAGTTCTCGAAATACGTATTTAGTTTTTATTAAAATTAATTTTAAGGTTAAGGGGTAATTATAATAGTTATATTTAACCTTAGACTCCATCTATTATTAGTAATTCATTAAAAATGTTTTATAGATATGAGTACAATTTACATCATACTCATATTTCAAGTTATTAACATCATCATTTGCAGCACTAATCCTCTATATGTGCAATAACTACCCTTTTAAACTACCCCTTCTTTTATAAAAAAAAAACCTGTATTACTCCGCTGGGAGTAAAACATATCGAATTGTTCGGAATTTCAATAACCTGCACATTTTAATGGCGCGTTCTTGTGAAAAACAAATCATCCGGCCTTAACGAACTCCAGTGGCGTACCCTTGGGGTTGGGAAGGGCACATGCTGATTGATCTCCGACACTGAGCGGAGTTGCGGCAATCAGTCACTGGTTGCTAATGTGATTAGGGTGGTTAGTACCAGTGCCGTGCTAAAAGGGTGGAAAAAGGGACTGATGAGAGGATTGATTTTTTTCGTAATGGAGTGTATGATTTGTAAATGGGGTTAATGTATGGTTAAGAGTTATAATTAAAAATGATGTATGGTAATTGTTATACGTTTAGCGTAGGATTTTCTATATTGGCGAATATTAGGAGTAATGAAATGGTAAATTGGAAGTATCAGGCAAAATTCAATTCAATTTTTTAACGAATTTCGGCTGCAAGATTTAAGATACTTCTAATAAAGATTTTTTTTACATTAAATTTTATTTACCATTATATAAATGTTATACATGGTATTGTTATACATTATGTAATATTTTATGTTAGTGTTTGGCTTTAATGGAGTCGGTGGGTTGCACTCTCCTGTAACAATGGTTTTGTTAATTTATTATTTTACTTTAGAGTTTATCAGTTGTCGCTATTGGATTATTCCTCTTCTGTTGATAGTAGTAGGTCTTGCGGTAGTCTTTTCTTTAATCTCGTGTTTCTGCTTCTTTTTCCGAGCTGGTAATGTTTGGCCCTAGGGCATATGTTCATGTTGTTGAAGAATGTTTTAGTTATTTTCTAAAATAAATAAATAAATATATCATCACGGCATATTACCCATTGCTGGGTGTGCCAATCTGCTTTGTACGCGGATATCGGTAATGATGATGACATATTTGTACCGTGCGGGCATTTACCAGGCGTCACCTCACGGGCACTCATTGCTGGCGTGGAGAATGCACCACAGGGGTCAATTTAGTGCCATTTAAAATTAGAAATATTTGGCGTCGGTCAGGATCGAACGAGGTTCCCCAGATTCGCGACCAGACACTCAGACACGCGGCCACGAAACCCCTTAGTTATTTTCTGATATGTTCTTTTACTGTGTTGAGTCCCATTTCGCGGTGCAATTGTGTATTCCTAATAAACCATGGGGCATTTACGCCAATCGTAGGACTTTTTTTGTAATGTTTGGATTTTATTTATTAGGGTTTTGGCTGCAGTACCCCAGACTGGGCATGCATATGTTAATATTGGTCTTATTATGGATGTGTATATTAGTTTCACGTATTCAGGTTTTAGTTTTGTTTTTCGATTAATTATTGGGTACCTATAATATCCCAAGTCTGTGTTTTATTTGAAAAATCCTTAAATAAAACGCACGGAACGAAAAATGAAGAAAACACAAACATAATAATTGACCTGTAACCAAGAATCATAAACAACATAAGCAATAATTTTGTAATTCTGCTAAAACAGATTTATTTTTCATAGTTCTTTCACTAAATTTCCGGCAAAATCATTCGAAATCTTGTAACCTTTCTTAGAATCCACTTCATGTATCAAGGTTATTTTGTTTTCTGAAATTTCTAGATTGAAATACGCTAATTAAATTATTAATATTATTATTTGATGATTTTATGAAATTTTAAAAATACCATTAAATGTTATTTTTTCGATATTAATGTTATTATAAAAATTAAAGATTATTAAATTTTCTATAGATTTGCATTAATATTTTTTTTTTATATATTTTATGGATAAATTCCAACGACAAGTTTTTAACCAATTATGATGCAAAACACTTGAAAATTCAACCAATGGGAACAGTATTATACTGATAAAACTCCGTTACCCCGATAATTTTCCGCTACCAAGTAAATAAACTGTTGTTATCGTTTATAACTGTCAGTGTGACAGTTAATTAATATTTCAAGTTTAAAAATAAAATATTAATAATTAAATTGTTTCATTTTGCGTTGTCTTTGGAATTTATCTCACCAAATACCACACGACCTCTCTGATTTTCTCAGATAAACACTCATTCTTTTGCTTTTAAGCAAAATCACTCAAGCAAACTGACATTAGGTAAAACCCCTCCTCCTTCGGAGTCGGGATTTACCATGCAGTTTTCTTTCGTGTTTGTTGCAAAGAAAAAAAATTCGTGCAAAATAAAAATTTATCGATAAAATCAGGAGGTCTTGTGATATTACTTCTGATAAATTTATAAAATTATCTATAATTTAAATCCCAGAGCCTAAGCATTGAAATGTATGTAACTGACAGATAAATGTCACTGTCAATAGAACAATGGAAAAGGAATTCAATACAGTTTCCAGCATAATTAAATATGTAGGTATGTATTTAGATTAATAAAAATTAACGATTCACAAAAATGTTTAAGCTAAACTTAATTTTTGGATTAGAGAATTCCACGGGTAAATTCTATTCTATCCCGGTAGTTAAAATTTAATCTTCATTTTATTATAGCTCCGGTGGCACAATGGTTAGAGAAATGCCTCATGTCCTGAGTGCCTTCGGGACTATGGGTTCAAATCCCACTAAGGCTTGGATGTGTGTGAATGTGAACCCACTCTATAATTGGGATTTAATCCTGTTGAAGGGTTTAAAAAAAAGGTAGTTACTTGAATTAGATTAGACAATATTTTAAGAAATAAACTGTCAAAATTCGCTAATCCAAAAATAAGGATTAACTTAATCTTTTTTGTGACTCGGGCTGTAAATGGCGGGAGGTATTGTGATGGCCACACCAGATTTAAAAAAAAATTCCTTTACACTAATATTTTTTTAATTATATTTGTATGTTTTCTTACTGTCCTTCTTTCCATTTTATTTTTATTTTGGAATCTATTACTTGTATAATCAAAACAAAAATTCAAAATTCGCGCATTTAAAACCCGGAGGTAGAGCAGTATGGCGGTCTCCTATGATGCGCGCAAATTGAACCTTAAAGCGAGTTCCCGTTTATATTTAGTTCAGTGGCTTCATCGCAGCATAACTGTATATTATTACGCAGTGGCGATATGCATGATCTGGTGCAAGAAATCATAGTTAGCTTGTTGGATTTATTTTATATAAATATTTTACTGGCAGCATATAAATAAACCGGTTGCTTCGAATGCCACAAAAACATTTGTATGATGGCAATTAACGTATTCCAAGGGACTCATATCTAGCTTTTATTTTGTTTAACGTTTTATTGTTAATAACAAAGCACATTTACGTTCATAAAGTTGGAGTTTCATATTTACATTAAAGCAAATTGATCATACGGAATTCATATTTATTTTATTGTTCATTACATCATTAAAATTTTATTGTTGTTGGCGTAAAGATAAACCAAATTATACTATTCCATATAAAATAATTGTATACGTACCAATCACTAGTATTTATTCAGCATAGATAACGAACTTGCCTTCGAGTATTCAATTTGTTGACTCACCTGAGAATAAAACATATTTTAATACAAGCTCCGTCATTTCCAATATGGAATATTTCCAATAACTGCTCGCATGCTCGTTTCCCGGCCCTTCGTATCATCATTATTTTCAAGGAATTTCATAACAAGAAAGAAAACAAAAAGGAGAATGTTGCTTCAGAGATTTAAAATGCAATTGGACTTATGGAAAAGATGATTACGTAACAGACCATTTCCTCTGCGAGGTACGTTCAGAAATATACAGGATATTTATTTCCTTTCAATAGTCGATAAAGTGCCCAAATGTATTAACGACGTTTACAAGATGGCTTCCTCTAAAACTTTTTGCAAAAAAGATGACGTAGGTGGAGTTTCCTTATTAATTTTTCATGTCGCTGTCAATATTATTTGCCTGTCACGTTTATGAAATATTTTTAAGTATTAATATTTCAAAATAAACAAAGAAACTATGCATTTCAATAACTTTTATAACTTCCTTTTAATTTTACAAAATTATGATCATTAAACAATTAAGTAAAACAATAAATCTCTTACAAATTTTATTTGAAATTTTGCGGAAATATAGGAATATTTATTTTTATAAGTTATTAGTTTAACTTTTGTAGCTCTCATGTATGCAGGCATTTTACCACTCTTTAAATTGTATAACGATACTTTCATAAATAAAAAATAAATAAATATATCATCACGGCTTATTACCCATTGCTGGATGTGCCAATCTGCTTTATACACAAATATCGGTAATGATGAAATATTTGTACCTTCATCCTTGTATTAATTCATTTTTGTAATATAATTGTTAGTTTTCCAACTATGTAGCCTATTCAGAGAAATACAGTCATAAAGGTTGCTATGTATATAAAGATTGTTATCATAAAGACATTTGTAACAATCTTTCTCTAACACTACTATGGAATTCATACATTCTGCAACTGAAAACTGTTACAGAATGAGGACATTCTATCATACTGTTACGGAATAATATTCCGTAATACGCAGTCACAGACCACTAGTTTTTCAATTCACCCATTTAAAATACATGGGAAAACGCAATTGTTTTCAAAATCAAGCCGGCTTTGCTTGGCGCTTTGTTTCTTTGATTTTGTCAGCTCAACTGCCTTAACTGTCAAATTATAAATGAAATGATTACAGAATCTAATTGTACGCCTTGTTTTACGCGTTTTGAACTTTTTACATGGTAAGTTAAATAAAAATTATTGCTTTTATTACATACCCATAATATTTTATTTTTTTCAAAAATGTCAAGTGATAAGCAAAATGTATTTTTTAAATAGTGCTAGAGAAAGTATAGTCTAAAAATCGTATGGAATAGTATTTCCGCCACTCGCGAAACCGTAGACCTCGCCTACGGCTCGGCCTACAAACTTTTCGCTCGCGCGGAAATTATCTATTCCATACTAGTTATAGAATATACTATTATGAATTTGTCAATTCATATAACCTACGTCGTTATTATTAACAATTACAAAATAATACTTGTGAGTGAACCAGATTATTTAACAATAGGTAACTTCATTATGCGTATATGAACCTAATCTAATCTTAATTTTATCTGTCAACGCTTATGTGCAATATGATATTTATGTCATATTTGGAAACTTCTACATTATTTAGAACGGCTTTGTTAATTCCTACAAATGACCTTAACGTGATTGAAAATTTATGGGAAGATTTAAATTTATTATTTTGACTGAATATGTAACAGAAACATCACACATCACAAAGAGTTTTCAAGAATACCACAGAATGTCAAAAGTAAGTTTCTTCCATCACAGTCTTCATCGTTCTTATGATCATTATTCAAGTTGAAGCAGAATCTATACGTATAATAAAATGCATCATGCTGTAATATAATAACACCAATATTTGGCAGAAAGGTCAATATTAATAATATTTGATTGATATAATAACCTGTCACATGTCAAATAACAACGTGATAGCAATCATAAATACATAGTTTTAGCAGTCGTTATGATAGAGACTGCCAAAACGCTTAACAATTGTTGACAGTAACCAGTTTCAGTACTGAGAATAACAAATTCGATTTTAACAATATTTATAGTACGTAACAACTATAAAGACCATAACGACTACACAAATATTTAGTTCTGAATAGGCCCCTATATATTAACATAGCCCTGATGATGGTTTATTAGGATTATGGAACAAAGGACAATATAGTAAAATCATTTTACGAAAACTGCTTCTCCAATATTTTTTTCCCTAACATCATACCAACAGTCAAGAAATACTAGTAACTTTACTGATTATTTTTACATATCTGTCAGTTTGACATTCAATGTTACTAATATCGGACATTGAAGTTATTGTAAAGAACACTAGTTCGTTATGCAAATATTTTTTGTCATTTTACGTACAAATTTACTATTGTACCTATATGGTACTTATGTCAAAATTATTTTACATGTACAATAATTATCATAAGGTTGGCAACACTGCATTTGCATTAAATCGTTGTATAATGGATTAGTTTAGTGCCGATTTCTAAACTTTTAATGACGATTTTTTTTTCAAATTGAATTGTTTTATGTTTAGATACGACATTTAATTTATAAAACTGGGATACCTTAAATATATTTATTTCCTTTCAAAAGTCAATATCAATTTAAAAATTGTAATATCAGCTTCATACAATACAACAATAATGACAAAATTGTTGGTTAATTTCAAACAATTTTTGTTTTTTGTTTGATAATGATGATTTGTACTAATTCATCATAATCTACTAATCAATACGAAAGTAGTAGATACTTCATTTGGTCTATTATTACAATATTATTTTGACACAAACAAACATTTGATAAATTTGTTAGCAACCAATCAATAACAAAAACAGTAGGTAAACGTAAATTATACATAATTGTAAAAATGTAAAGAAAATGTTTTACTAGGGTTAATGTTTGGTAGACTCTTAAAAGCACTATTTATAGCTGTACTAAAATATGTAGCGAAAATTAAAATAAATTGTTCCTGTCCTAGAACTATTAACATTTTTTAAATTCAACTTTAGACAAAGATACTTCTGATATTCTGATATACCTGCATTTAAAAAATAATAATTATTGAAATCTATTAATATTGGACTTTGATGCTTTTTACCTCCCGCTACCCTTGGTAAGGGAGGTATCGGAATCGTGCTAAAAATCGCATATCGAGATTTTGGTAAATGAGCACGTTTAAATGTCCCTAGAAACCAATTTTAACATTTTCGCGATGATGTCTGTGTGTATGTATGTGTGGATCCTCCACTCTAACTCAAATGCTATCATTGAGAAAATTTTGAAACCTTGTATTTCTGCCTTATTCTAATATGGAAAGAAGCCAATTTTGTTGTAAATCAGATAACCGGAAATGGTAATTTCCTTGAAGCTCAAAATTTTCATTTTATTATCAAAAAAGTTAGTTACTTGGATTATATTAGACTATATTTTAAGAAATAAACTGCCAAAATTAGTTTAATATTCACTAATCCACAAATAAGGATTAGCTTAATCTTTATTGTGACTCGGGCTGTAAATAGTGGGAGGTATTGTGTTGGCCACACCCGATTTTTACTTCCCACTACCCTTAGTAAGGAAGGTATAGGGATCGTGCTAAAAATCGCATATCGAGATTTTGGTAAATGACCACGTTTTAAGTTCCTTAGAATCCAATTTTAATATTTTCTCGATGATGTTTGTATGTATGTATGTATGTATGTCTATATGTATATGTGTATGTGTGTCTATATGTATATGTGTATGTGTGGATCCTCCGCTCTAACTCAAATACTATTATTCGGAAAATTTGAAACCTTGTATTTCGACCTTGTTCTAATACGGAAAGAACCCATTAGATTTTGATGTTAAACGGATAATCGGAAATGGCACTTTACTTGAAGCTCATCAAAATAGTTTTTTTTCGAAATATACCTTTAAATGTTATTATTTAGAGATCTATCTTATTATACAAAAATAAAGATTATTAAAGTTTTTACAGTATTGCATTATAGCTATTAATATACCTAGGAATGTTATGTATATCATAATTGCCGAAGATGTCAGTTTGAAATCCGAGCTCGTAGAGCAAGAATTTTAAGACATCTAAGGCTTGTTATGATTAATAACATCTGTGGTTTGTTCAATAGTTTATCGGTTTCAGAAAATTAAGGCATTGTTGATAAATACCATTTTTGAAATTCTCTCATTAATGCTACTTTCAGATTGCTATGGTTAACAGAACAATTATTTTGACATATGTCATTATGACAAATATTCAAATTATGTGCTTTGTTCCACATATTTATTACTTTAGAATAAAGTAGACTATATTTAGAACGATAGGCTAACGTTATCTGTATGTATTAGTGAAGAACATTATTTTCATTTTACTTTATATTCATTTTGTAGACCGTTGTTGACAAGTCAGTATGGTAATAATATTACCATACAGATAACTTATAACTTAGTTACCAGCCTACTTTTGTACATGTAAACAATGGAATAATATCCTGAAACGGTAAATACTTTTTCTATATATTTTATGGATAAATTTATAAAATTATGTATAATTTAAATCCCGGAGCCTACGCTTTAAACAAACAGCAAACCTAACTCCGTGATTACACAGACACAGTTCGTATCTCAAATGTATGTAACTGACAGATAAATGTCACTGTCAAAAAAATTATAATTTGAAATTCGTAATAGTAACGTTTTAAAGAAAATAGTAAATAGAACCATTTTCTTTATATTTTAACAATTATCTATAATTTACGTACCTATACCTGCTGTTTTTGTTATTGGTTGGTAGCTGTACAGAATGCTCTTAAATCGTATAGAACAGTCTCATTTACATTTTTCATGAATTATTCGATTGCGACCCTTTCACATTATTGAATAAAATGGAAGTAAAGGGGTAAAAGATAAAGATATATGTTCAGAGAACGTCCTTTGCGATCATCCTGTAGATAGCGACCTGGCCAAGACCCTGGCTTTCCCATTTATTTGTAAAGAGAAGAAAGTTTATTGAATTTTCCGTTTTGGTTCGTATTTTACTGTCAAACGCATGGCCCGGTTTTTGGAAGAGTCAGCAGTCAGCAGTTGGATAAACAGATGACTGCTCTAAAACAGCAGAAAAAATAGAGATCGTTGAATTTACGTTTTGATAGGCGAGAGGTCCGATGGGCCGGACGGAATCCCGGCTTTATTTCATCCGCAAATGGTTTTTATTCCAATTTATATTCAATATTACATTGCTTGTTTGACCATGCGTTCTATCGCTGGATTGGATTACTCTACACATGCCGTCCTGTAGCAAATATATTCAGGAAACTGTTTCATCTATTGGCAGCACCAGCTTTTTATCTTTACTAAATTGCTCCCAGTTCTAACATACGTTTTCTTTAATATTGCAGTAAATTTTAATCGACTGTTGATATAGGAATTCTACAAGAACTTAATGAAGTAGTTTTCCTGTTGCATCTTGCTCCTCCTAATACATAAATCAACCCCTCGGTCAGTTCTATATTGACCTTCTGATACAATGTACGCATTTTATTCTTATAATTTGACGACATTACCAATCTATGTTTTTGATTATGTATCATTATTATTTTAACAAATCTGAAATTTTAAAATAACTTAAACTGTAAGTAATTTAGTCGTAAAGATTCTTAACCAGATATTTGTACCCATAAATGTTTTTCAGAACCCTGAGGATGGTCAATTTGTGACCGAAACGTCGGTGTTGTTTATTGTTAATGTATCAATAAATATTTTGCTCTTCAAGGACTGGTTCTACATTAATTCACCTCTCCAAATTTTCTTTAATACTTTATATTACAAATCATTGCTGATGTTGTAAATTTCAAGGAGAACTTACCAAAGCTCTCAAAGCAGTGTCCAAGCGTATTACAGTGCTGATATATTGCACATCAGTTCCATACTGAAGTATAATTTATTAAGAAAATGTTGATGCTTACATATGTTGTGATTCTCTACAATATTATAATAGAGATGTTGCAAGAATTTTTATATGCTTTCTAAGACTAAATTTTTAAAATAAATATTGTTCCTTAAATAGCATCATGTTTGGAAAATATTTAACAATTAATTATTGAAATTTGTGTAATATTTCATCTGGAACAGAATGTGACGTCAAAGTACATACAGATTAATATGCGACAAACAATCGCTTACTTTTATTTATACAAATAACGTAGATGATGAACAAACTGTTTTCCTATTGGCTATGCTGTGCTGTATCTAGTTTGACATCACGGTTAATTGTGTCAGCTCCTACTTAGAACAAATCTTTCTATTTATTTATTTACAAAAATTACGACAAACTATTTTTTTATTACCATAGCCAAATTTTAAAAAAAGTTACATAACAGTTTGGTAAAACTGTTTCTCTCAAAAAGTATCTTATGCTGCAATTCTGAACAAATCTGTAATAAATATAGTATAATAGCTATTAACATACCTAGGAATGTTATGCACATCATAACTGCCGCAGATGTAAGTTTGAAATCCGAGCTTGTAGAGCGAGGAATTTAAGATATCTAAGGCTTGTTATGATTAATAACATCCGTGGTTTGTTCAATAGTTTATCGGTTTCAGAAAATTAAGACATTATTGATAAATATCAGTTTTCGAAAGTTTCTCATTAATGCTACTTTCAGATTGCTATGGTTAACAGAACAATTATTTTGACATATGTCAATATGACAAATATTCAAATTATGTGCTTTATTCCTCATGTTTATTACTTTAGAATAAAGTAGATCGTATTTAGAACGATAGGCTAACGTTATCTGTATGTATTAATGAAGAGCATTATATTTTCATTTTATTTTATTTTCAATTTGTAGACCGTTGTTGACAAGTCAGTATGGTAATAATATTACCATACCTACAGATACAGTTATTACTTAGTTATCAGCCTACTTTTGTACATGTAAATAATGGAATAATATTCTGAAACCGGTAAATAATTTTACAGATCTGTAACTCTGTAAATAATAAACAAAATCGTAACGAAAGCTACCAATCTTATGTATAATTTTATATTATTCCATAAAAATAGATGCGTTTTTGTCAGATCTGTAAATCTGTAAGTCTCACAGAAATGCAGCATTGGTCTCAAGTTATTACATTGGAAAGTTTCTGTGTTTCTACAAAAACAATCACAGTCCTGCAGAGATTCAGTAAAAATTTAGTCCCGGTGCATTGGTTGTTTTTGAAGGAAAAATTCAAATTCAATATAATGGACTATTTACCTTCAGTCATACCTTTAGGTAAGGAAGGTATTGGTTTCGGTCAAAAAATGCGGTGGTGAGTTTTTAATGAATAAGCACGTTTTAGAGTCACTAGAATACGATTTTACTATTTTTGCGATGATGTCTGTGTAAGTGTTTATGTATGTATGTATGTATGTATGTATGTATGTATGTATGTGTGTGTGTGTGTGTGCGTGCGTGTGCGTGTGCGTGTGCGTGTGCGTGTGCGTGTGCGTGTGCGTGTGCGTGTGCGTGTGCGTGTGCGTGTGCGTGTGCGTGTGCGTGTGCGTGTGCGTGTGCGTGTGCGTGTGCGTGTGCGTGTGCGTGTGCGTGTGCGTGTGCGTGTGCGTGTGCGTGTGCGTGTGCGTGTGCGTGTGCGTGTGCGTGTGCGTGTGCGTGTGCGTGTGCGTGTGTGTGTGACGATTTTTTCTCCGTTACATCCATATGAAGAGTTGATTAGATTTTGGTTATAATTAGTCGACCGGAAGTACCCTCATTTGAAGATTTTCACATCTAATGTTATTATGAATATTAAAGAATATTTTATTCTCTATACGATTTAATTACATTTTATACTTCATATTCAATGGATATTGATTTAAAAAATTATAAGGAATTTAAATTTCATAAAGCAGCTAGCTATGTCATAACACTGGAAACAGCTAATATAAAAACGTTTTTTATTCAGACCGGTTACCTCCGGTTACATGGTAACCGCATTTTATTCAACATACCGGTTACTTGCGGTTACGTCAAACATGTAACCGCGATATGCTGGGCAGTTACATGTCAGGTTACTATTGCTATCCTTTTCTAGCTGTCAAAATACTGACATTTTGGCAGTTAGGCAACTTTCAGTCAAAGTAAAAATGGAATCTGTGACATTTTTTGTCAACTTATTTTGTATTAGATCAGTACGCTTTAAATTAAATGTTTCACACTATTAACAAGATAAATATTCGACAAATGTCAAAGAATTAATTTGACAGAAACGTCTGTAGTAACCTGGCATTTTTTATTCACACCGGTTACGTGCGGTAACCATATGTAACCCGGTTACATGAATAAAAACCGCCTTAAATAAAAAATTCTGATAGACAGATGTCAATGTCAAGTGCGATTGACATAGTATGTTTGTGTTATAATTTTACTGCAAATATGGAATCAATTCTTTCTGTATGGAGTTTGTAAAAAATACATAGAACTGACGGAAGGTAATGTGCTGGCCACATCAGATTTTTTTGTCAAAAGCTCATCAATTGGAACATCATTTAAAACAAAAGATTTGTTTTATATAATGTTAAATTCGGCACTATTATTGGTACAGCTTTTATTAGTATTGAAATATCATTTTACGTATTTCAAAGCTAGTTCATAGTTCTCTCTACTTTTGCATCAAGTCGAAATTAATGTCACAACTTGAATTCGAAACTGTGCAACACAAACGTGTAAAATTTCATATAAACGACATTGAGAAGTTCATAACTTAGTCAGATCCATTTCAATTACCAACTTTACCATTTCTCCACCAACTTCAAAAAACAAAACTACCCAAATTTATTAGAATAATCTCCAACACATCAAGCACAATTAAACTCCAAAAACTTATTAGCAAGTATTTATAACTGGTGCAAATTGTAAATGTTTCGCGTTTGATAAGTTAGCCATGCAACAGAAACGAATCGAGTGTTTGCGCGTTCTGCAATCACGCGGTCTCACACAATTACTCGAGGATCTCAGGGGACGTAATTAGTATCTGAATGGAGAATCTGAATCGTTCGGATCGTCCGACGCGCCTAGCTACCGTTCCTGAGTAAACACTTGCAGTGATCTTGCATACCATTTCATCGAGTGTTGACGCTTCTCAGTTAGGTTAGGATCATTCATTGCAAACAGATAGTTCTTTGTTTCATTCTTCGGGTGTTTTCATGGAGTCATAGGCGCCCACAGGGGGGGGGGGTCGAAAGGGTCGACTGACCCCCCTTTCATTTATGGACTGTACCCATTTTTAAAAATAAAATTATCATTTAATTTTTTCATTTCAATGTATCATTGTATTTCTTAATAATTATTGGTAATATTTTCTTATATTTTAATCATAAATTTATTACATACTATCTATTACTAAGTACGAAATAGCTAAAGTGTCAGAATGAGTAAATTATCTTATGTACTGTTATTATATTACATTATCTTCGATGTTGTATTTTCTTTAATGTGCCGTAGTTTATTCTAATCATTTTATGATCACGTTCTTCTCAAAACTTTTACAATTATCGATTTTACTGTTATATAGAAATAAAGAAAAAGAAAAGTAAATAATGAATAGACATTGCATATTTATTTATATTAAAAGTACCTACGTATGATTAGGGTTGCCGTATATTGTGAGGAGCGCGATTTAATTAACATTTAATTATTATACATTTTATTTTGAGCAGTTCAATAGAATAATTATATTGTTACTCAGTAATATATTTTAATTTAATACAACATTGTATTTTCAGATTGTCTGTTTCTGTAGTTATTGCTTATGCTCGCATCTCGCATCATAAAGCCTAGTAGAAGTGGCAATTCTATGCTTTTAGAGCGTACATACGCATTTTCGTCATAAAATATTGATTTTATTTTTTTAATTATCTTACTTTGCATTAAAACACGTTTGACCTTCAAAATTATTAAAAATTCGCCTGCGGCGTATTTTTTTTTACAACAAAAATTTCGACCCACCTTGTAAAAAAGTCTGCGGGCGCCCATGCATGGAGTTATGTTATATTCTTTTGTTCAATCTGAGATTGTATTAGTTTTGCTCGTAAACTTGTAACTTGTTCGTCACACATGTCTGAGTTGTTCTCTATGTCTTTTTTAGAGAGTATACTGCAGTTTTTCTTTGACTTGTAAGACGAAACTGCCAATATTCAGTTTATTTCGAAATATACACATACAAATAAAGAATAAAGGGCTCTATATTCTACTTTTACCTCCCGCTATCCTTGGTAAGGGAGGTATAGGAATCGTGCTAAAAATCGCATATCGAGATTTTGGTAAATGACCACGTTTTAAGGTCCCTAGAATCCAATTTTAACATTATCACGATGATGTCTGTGTGTATGTGTGTGTGGATCCTCCACTGTAACTCAAATACTATCATTCAGAAAATTTTGAAACCTTGTATTTCGAACTTTTTCTGTAATGGAAAGAGCCCATTAGATTTTGGTGAAAATGGGATAACCGGAAATGGCATTTTTTTAGAAGCTCAAAATAGTTTTTTTTTTCGAAAAATACGTTTAAATGTTATTTTTCGAGATTAATGTTATTATAAAAATTAAAGATTATTAAATTTTCTATAGATTTTCATTAATACTTTTTCTATATATTTTGTGGATAAATTTATAAAATTATCTATAATTTAAATCCCAGAGCAGTTATTCAAATGTATGTAACTGACAGATAAATGTCACTATCAAAGAACTAATCATTTCAAAATAATATTAGTAACGTTTTAAAAAGAAAAAAGTAAATAGAACAATAGAAAAGGAATTGAATACAGTTTCCAGCATAAGTAAATATGTAGGTATGTATTTAGATTCTTAAAAATGTTTAAGCTAATCCTCATTTTTGGATTAGTGAATTCTATTCTATCCCAGTATTTAAAATTTAATCTTCATTTTATTATAGCTCCAGTGGGTCAATGGTTAGAGCAATGCCTCATGTCATGAGGGCCCGCGTGGATCGAGTTCGAATCCCACTAAGGCATGGATGTGTGTGAATGTGAACCCACTCTGTAATTGGGATTTAATCCTATGTTGAGGGGTTTAAAAAAAGGTAGTACTTGGATTAGATTAGACTATATTATAAGAAATAAACTGCCAGGTAATGGCGGGAGATATTGTGTTGGCCACACCAGATTTTTTACAAAATGATTGACAGTGAATAATTATTGGACATTGCGATTTTTCTTTTAAACTATTTACTGAAAACGATGTTTTGGGTTGTAGGTATAACATGTGCCACAGAAGTTTTCTGAAAAATTTTGAATGGACGACACTGTAGTTTGAGGAAAGCATCTTTTAAAAATCCTACGCCTAAAATGTTATTTTTTGCCAGATGCATATTTGGCAAGATAAACAAATAAAATATTACCCATTGCTGGGTGTGCCAATCTGCTTTGTACATAGATTTCGGTAATGATGATGACATATTTGTACCATGTGCGCGTTTACCAGGCATCACCCCATGGGCACTCATTTCTGGAGTGTAAAGTGCACCTTTCTTGTAAATACCGCCCGGAAAGTTACTACAGCTCCCGCCTGTAGTTCGTGCATAGTGGCATAAAGATGAGTCAGACCAATTCTAGATCTCTTCTTTTATATAATGAAATCAAAAAAATACAGCCTGCAATTTTATGTATAAACCTCTTATGCCCAGTTGCACCGATAACGCTTAAATTTTAAGTGTTCCTTAAATTGACAATATCTTATCAAAGCAAAACGTCTAATGAGAAATTGAATATTGCTGTCAAATTTTCGATTGGCATTTTCTTGTTAAAGCTTAACTTACGCGTTCAACGTACTGTCAGGAAACGTCTGCCTCCGAAATTACACCACACACTATATGTCTAAAAACTTTACTTTCACTTTAAATTTTATCGGAGACTGTTTCTCAACAGTGACTTTTTCTGTAACTTAATTACAAAGAACTGTGTTAATTGAGAAAAATTTACGGAACTCACAGGGGTCTTGTAGCTCAATTGGTAGAGCGTCCGACTAGAAAAAGAAAGGCCCTGGGTTCAAATCCCAGTGGGGTCCATGAGTTTTTACAAATCCGTCTTCGTTATTTATTTTATTGAAACTTTATAGGCTTTATTTACACGAAATATGTACAACAATGTGTAGCTGCCCAAAATGAAAACATTTAAGGTGGATTTTCAAAACGTGAAATAATTTTTGCATTTTGCAAAAGACTCATGGGGCAAATTAGAACTAAACTTCGTCGTATAAACGAAAATGGGGCACTAGCTCTATATTAATTATTGTAGTAATAAGCAGGTTAAATATTGGGATTCTCAAGTATCAAGAGATGGCGCTGACCGCATTAAACAATGGTACACTTTTTGTTGGCATTTGTAAGCGTAGCATTACTGTCATTTAGTGGCGTAACTAACGGGCGGGCCCCCGGCTCTGGAGAGGCCCCAATTTACATGATTTATAATTTGGTACTACTGCGAAATTTTGAATTTAGTCTTTTTTTAGCAACATACGAATTTATTTAGTCCTTTATTTTTGTAAATATCAATTTCCAAAAATAATATTGGCTAAGGGGTCCCTTATCTGCTATGCAAAATCAAGCTCTTTAGTTTTCCTTTAAAATAACGCCATAAAAGAAGTCTGGGGCTGTCAAATCAGGTCACTTGGCGGCCAATGTGTATTACCAAAACGTAGGATTAAATAACGATAAGAGAATGATTTTCACAAAATTGCTATTTATACTGTATGATACTGATACATCTTGCTAATACCAAAATATGGGCCAATCACATTTTCATAGTAAATGCCACAACATACAATGACTTTGGTGGGATGTAAAGGTACCTAATCTTGGATATTCAGGCCTCCCATATTGGTTATTTTGCTTCGTAGCATGTCAACTCAGATGAAAGTGAACCCAATCACAAATTCCACCAGTTTGTGGTATGTAGTTCTTCATAATAAACGCTACAATTAAAAACGGGCCCCGAAAACTTTTTGCGGCCGGGCCCCCGAACTCTTAGTTACGCCACTGCTGTCAATTGTGTTTCTTTAGTTTTCGTTTTATTTTCTCATTTATTAGTATTTTTTATTTATAATTCAAGTATGAATAGAGCTTTTGTAGTCGTATAGTTGTAGTTTTATGTAAATGTCAATTGTGTACCATACTGTTTGTAGTTCTAATATTAGCCGTTAGTTAGCGTTTTATTATTTGGAAATCCCAATAGTTACTTTCCTTAAACAACAGTATTATAAATTAAAAAATTGCCCGAGAACCTTTGTGACACATGTTATACGTATGTATATGAGTATATGTACTCGTACATTATGTATGTTGGTAATTTGTATAACGCAATTTAGTAATTCTGGTAAAGTTTATCTAGTACAAACCCCTATACAGGAAGTGTGGATGCGAGAACCATAATCATAATTACTTATAATATCATTATCCAATATTCCTGAGTTTATTCTATCATGCAGTCTGTGTTTGCTTGCTCAAATTAGTGTTTTACATGTCGTCAAACTTTGGACTACATCTGATTAAACAACTGCTGGTCTCATCAAATATAAACGATAATCAAATATTTAGTTAAGGCAACAATATAATTGGAAATCTCATGCTTCAGTGTCTCTCTCAAACACGCTGGAATTTGGAACTTAACGCCTGCAAACTTATGAATTTAGCAAATTACTCACAGCTTCTTACACTATGTATGTAGAGAAAATTAGAATTACACCAAATTCTGTCATATTTACAATTAATGAATAAATATTTAAGGGAAAACTTTATTTTGTTTACTTGGAACACATGTATTCAAAGTGTAATGGAAAATCTAGGTACTCGTATATCACAACATAGAACAATTTTACGTATGATTAAAATTTATTAAACATTTTTTTAATAAACTTTGCAAAATGCTTGACAATTTCATTGTATATTAGGGGTGGGATTCTGCAACTCATCAATTTTTGTTGACAGATTGATGTCGGCGATCGGTAGGCCAAAATTCTAACCTTACATGTAGCGCCTCTATAAAATGTGCTCTACCACATAACATTCTAGAACTAACATGACAAATAAAATGACAATGGCAATTAAGATATTTTGCTTGTAATTTTAAATGGGGTCGCGTAAGTGTGTGCGTTAGGTGATTGGTTGTGTTTGTCACGGACAGAGTTCGATTTCGACAGACACCAAACTTGAAGTTTGTAAAAAAAATTCAAATAGCACAAAAGAGACCCCCATAGCAGCTTTGAGAGCTTTAAACTATAATTAGAGATATATCGTCATTACCGAAACCTGCAAATAAAAGGAGAATGGTACGCCCAGAAATGGGTAATAAGCCATGATGTTACATTTAATTATTTAAAATACGTACATCCCCAGATTCTCATTCTTATACAATATCTTCATTTTTGAAATGCTTTTGGCAAATACCATCTTTAATACCAAGGATTTTATTAGCTGGAGAGGGTACAATTTTTCTCCAGGCATTCACAATGTTTTGTGAAGGATGGTAAATCAGAATTATTTCTTTATTGGATGGTATTGCTGATCCACAACCTTCAACGAAACAGTATATATTCGATATTAATTAATATATGTCAATTTCAATTTAAATTAACTGATGACAGTTACCTATGTGTCGGGAACATTTCTAACCTTACACGCTGAGACATTTGGCGGATGCCAACTTCGTAAACACGGATATTTTTGATGAGTTGACCCACGTGGTTATAGGTACTGATATCGCTATGGTGACATAGAAAATTGCATTTTATTTGAAAATGATGACGTAAATATGCCAATAATCTTATAAAAAATATGTTTCTATAGTGATAACGGAACCGATAACTATCGGACGTCATACAGAATCTCACCCTAGATGTTAATAATTACTCAGTCATACAGCATTTATTTTTACAAAATCGTTGATTTGGTATACACTTACACCTTCATCAGGTTAAGTAAGATCTTACATATTCATAAACATTTGGCCAGTTCAAAAAATGTCCCGGTTTAGTTTTTCTGAAATCTAGCAAGCCTACTTAAGTTTAGATTGAATTTGATTACAACAGATGTTAAAGAAAATATATCGTTTTCACAGACCAAAGTTTGTTGAATCAGATTCAGACTCTTTTTAACAGAGCTGTTCGCAACGTGAAACTAAATCCTGCATACACCAACACAAAACACTGACAACTGTCTCAGTGTCTGGTCGCGAATCTGGTGACCCGGGTTCGATCCCGACCGGCGCCAAACATTATTTCGAATTTTAAAGGGCACAAGAGTGACCCCTGTGATGGACTCTCCACTCAATACTTCCTTTACTTCGTACAAGGAAGTAAAAAAACAAATGAAAAATGGGTTGATTTAGTTCAGGTCGAGTTGGAGGCGTCTTTTCCAGCCCTATAATACTCCCATCCACATCTGCGTCGGCAATGACAAGTTGAAACCCTGCATTTGAATTCCCCTTGGCGGGCAGAGATCAAGATTGTATTAGGATCGCGCCGCGAATCAATAAAATATCAATTTTTAAAATTGAAATGTAATGACATTGAACACAACACATCTCTAAGTGGAAATAACGCGCGCGTAATATTGCGGAAGAATTGTGGGCCGCACGTGGTTGCCAAAGAATCCAATACGAGAGCTAAAAGCTAAGCCAAGACGCACAGGCACAGCCGAGGCCCACGGCAGCCTGCCACCGCTTAAATTACTTTGATGATTTTTCGATTTTATTTTCTATTTTGTTTCTTTTCCCGGATTTAATATATGTTATTTCGTTTCTCACTCTTTAATACGATTCGTGCTGTGATAAAGGAGTTTATATTCCTGTTTAGCACTTGAAAAGGAACTGCTTACGAGAATTCAAGGAATTACATTTCTTCTATTCCAACGTTCAGTTCCCTAAACGCACTTTAACATTGATTTCTTATTAAAGATCCTGCAGAATATATACATACAATTTAATATTGTAACATTTTTTAAATTTATTTATTTATTGGGTGAAGTGTAAATATTAGACAATTATTATTAATTAAAATAATGGTTTATTAAACTATAATTAAATATTAAAACGGAATTAAATTATAACGATTACTAGAGTAAAGTCGGTGAATGTGGAATACCATTTTTATTTCATTGAAAAAAACATGCGAGAAGATGGCGGTTAATCATCAAATATTGTATATAGGTCATTTAAAATGTACATTACAAAACAGTAACACTTTCAGGTTGATTATCTAAAATGATTCATTTATAAGAGCAATTTTCTTCAAAATGGACATTTTTACACCTGTTGAAAAAGGGATGGTAATGTGGAATACCATAGTGCATTAACGTGGAATATATACCACATAACCATACTTACTTTCACAGTATAAGAAAATTCGGAAAACCATGGAAATATGTTCTTTAAATTATTTATTCCTTCTTATCATAAATATAAACAAAAATAAAATGAGTATGCTATTAGAATGTAACAAAATAAACTACAGTGGACCCCCGGTAATCCGGCCCCTGGCTAATCCGGCACCCCCTGTAATCCGACATGACCCCACCACTAATGTGCTCGACGCGTACCTACGTATTGATTTGATGATGATTGATTCATAGTATGATTTTTATTCATAATTTTTGATTATTTTAGTATGTACATTTGTTTGTACACAATTACATATTTCCTAATGTAAAGTTATTATTGTTTGTAAGTTCTATAGCATTAATGACGTTAATTTCATAATAAAACGTAAGCGCTCTATTGTGTTGTTTAATTTACTAAATTTGACATACATAATGAAGTATGATTTGTACTTCAGAGTATAACATATAGAATCTTATCACTGGATCTGTAATTTGTCGGATTACAAGGTACTCGTTTGTAAAAAATTCCGGACTATAGGGTGTCTTAGGCAGTACTCTATAATCCGACAAATTCGATAGTCCGACACTGAACTGCAAAACGTTTGTCGGATTACCGGGGGTCCACTGTATATTATTCCGCACTGCCTTCTGCATGTTTGCTTCTTGCTAGGTATACTTTTCTGGTACATTTTCTTAAACCAAGAACAGTTATCTACTCATATTATAACATTTTCGCTAATTTGGAATATTCCACATTGGCATACCCCTTGCTATTCCACATTAGCGGATTTGTTGACATTAAATTCCCGCCATCGAATTTCATTTAGGAATTAGTTTGAAAAATATTTTTTAAATTTAGCCTACATCCCCAAACCGCTATCCACACTGCAGTTGCAAAAAATCGTATTTTCGACTACACAATCACTAATAAAACTACGTATCTTTACACTTGCTTAAAAAGCTCAGCAGGCACTCATACTATTTTTCAAGGTTTTTGATGTTATGCACAATATGTAGTTAAATTGGTGTCTCCATGTAGGTAATAACTCCCCTACACACGTGCATTTGTGCCATTAGATCGCAGATGTCGTGTACCATTTTTTCAAAAAGCACCTATTCCACATTAGATGACTATTCCACATTCACCGACTTTACTCTAATATTAAATACTAATTTAAAGTCTAATTAAGACTAACTATAATTAACTAGATAACACTAACACTATTTATTTATATAACCAATTAACACTACTATTTATTCCCACGATCTTACTAATTATTTATTTCGTCTATTTATGTCACTGTTTATTTATATCACGTTCAACTGTCCGCCTACTGACCTCCACTGACTCAACAGCGTCTGTATATTCAACTGCTTGGACAGAAGTCACACGTTTCACCTTACTATCTGTCTATTTATCTACCTTAGGCCCGGGCCACATTATGCGTTTCAGCGGGAGCGCTAAAACAGCATCCGGTTAAACGGGATGAATCATACAGCATCCACATATATCCCGCTCAACAGGAGGGCAGCATTGACAACCCGATTTTAACACAGTCTGACTAATGTCTGATCATTATAGAGCCCAAATAGTATACGTTGTCTATTAAAATATAAAGCCAGACCCTTGTGAACGCTCGCATTATTTCCAATGAGTTGTAGTTATCATGCGGCAAATTGACCGTCCGGTCAAACCGCAACATGCTGCGGTAGTGTCCGGCAACCGGACCGCAACCGCATCAGTGAACGCATTCATTTAAAACAATATGTTGTTGTCTTCCCGGTCAACCGGTCCCGTTAAACCGGTCCCGCCAAAACGCATAGTGTGGCCCGAGCCTAAGGCTGATGATAATGATAAAAAATCTGATGTGGCCAGCACATTACCTTCCGTCAGTTCTATGTATTTTGTGTAAATTTCATCCGGAAAGTTCCTTGCTAAATTAAATATTCTATTTCTTGTACATTACCTTCCGGCAGTTGCATGTATTTTATGCAAATTTCATACAGAAAATTATTATTTTGTGACGTTTTCTATATACAGTGTAATGTATCTGCAGAAATAAAAGATTTATTATTATTATTTCTTGTACATTACCTTAAAGCTGTTGTATGTATTTTATACAAATTCCATACAGGAAGCAAAAGATCCTATATTTCCAGTAAAATTATAAGACAGACACACTATGTCAATTTCACTTGACACTGACATCTTTCAATCAGAATTTTCTTAATATAGTAGCTGTTTCCACAGCTATGGCTACTTTATGAAATTTAATTTCTTTATAATTTTTTAACTCTATATCCATTTAATATTAAGTATAAAATGCAGTCAAATCGTATAGAGAATAAAATATTCTTTAATATTTATAATAACGTCAAATGTGAAAAAATTATATTTAACATAGTTTTTTGAAGAAAAACTGTTAAAATCTTCAAATGATGGTACTTCCGGTTGACCAATTGTAACCAAAATCTAATCAGCTCTTCCTATGGATGTAACGAAGAAGTATACGAAAAGATTATAATTTTTGTAACTGTAGTATTAGAGTTATCGCAGACGAAAATTTTGTTACACACACACACACACATCCACACACACACACACACACACACACACACACACACACACACACACACACACACACACACACACACACACACACACACACACACACACACACACACACACACACACACACACACACACACACACACACACACACACACACACACACACACACACACACACACACACACACACACACACACACACACACACACATACAGACATCATCGTAAAAATAGTAAATTCGTATTCTAGGGACCCTAAAACGTGCTTATTGATTAAAAACTCATCATCGAATTTTTTGACCAAAGACAATACCTTCCTTACCTAAAGGTGACGGAAGGTAAAAAAAAATGTCGAGTTCGAGATAATCTAAAATCTCGACAAATCTTGTCTCGCGGCAACACTAAACACTACGTCTACATTTACGTACTTATGCTTTTTGAGAGTAAATATTTAAATTAAAATTTTAAATAGCAGTGAAAATTCAGCCGGAATATGATTTGTTTGCAATATTTACACACGAATAAAAATTGACTATACTTACTACACATGCCCATGCGGCATGCGTATAAAAATTGTGAAATTCACACTATTTATAGCACTATTCCAGACAATGAAAAAGCTTGTGTTTATTTTCATTGCGCGCTAAAAAAGAAAGGGTAATTCTCGTGGGAAAAGCGGTGTATATGCGTCACTGTAATAAAAATTCACCTGTAACATAATGTGATATGACAAATGTGAAATTTTCACAGCATGTAAAGAATTTTCCTGCGCTACAATCCATCATCTTTTAACAGCATGAATACTTCATATATTGTCATAATCACTGACCCTAAGCATATATCATGTCAGACTCATAAAATATGGTCAGCGAATATTTTGATTAGATAATTACCACGATAAGATTTATCAAATATTTGTCTTATAATAAAATAATATTTCTTCGCCAAACAGTTTGTTACCGCACAGTTTGTTACTGCAAGCGGTTTCCAAAGTAATTTGGTTTATTTAAACTTATACCTGCGACTAAAATAAATTGCTCATTATAGTGTTACAGAATAATAATGTCACATACTACCAGTTTGAAGATACAAAGTAAACTCGCTTTTGTCACGGAGGAGTCTTTGAGCGCTATCATTGCTTGTTATTTTTCAGTGTTTATGGTACTTTTCTGCAACATCGCAGTTTGTTTTACTCGTAACGTACGGTCCTAAACTTTTGAGAAATTTTTTAGATACTGATAACTCTTTTCCTTTGTAAACTAATTATTACAACAATTAACAATAAGTATAACAATTAATATTTAACATTTAAATTATTGATAATGGAGCATTATCTTCATTGGCCCTAAATTTTCTTCTGACTTGCCCCATCATCCTTTGTACATCATCTGGATCGATTTATCGAATCTTTTGGTAAATGCGAAATCATTTGCAGCTTCCCTTCCCTTGTCGTACACTTTTCTGGTCAATATTGACCAAAATTCTTCTATTGGTCGAGTTTGAGGTACATTGGGAGGATTGTTCAATTTCGGAACAAAGACTACATTGTATTTGTTATACCAGTGTCTAGTGATTCTGGCATAATGGCGTGAAGCTAGATCAGGCCAAAACATTATATCATCATTGGCGTATGTATATTTAAAAATTGAAGCAATTTAGAGAGGCATCTTTGAATATATAGTTGTGCAGTTAAAGCTTCTCCTCGAACACGACGAATGTACGGCTGCGAGATATATCCGGCTTCAGAAATGGCACACCATACTAAAATTTTATCTTCAAATTTAGATTTACCTTTGAACTTGACATTGTCTGGTGTGTTTTCCATGTCATTAGTATAAAAACCATCGTTTCCTTTCATCTCTGAATGGGACAGAGTAAAATATTTCTCGTCATCCATTACAATAAGTTTATTGAGAAAATGAATGCGCCTTAACGCACGACATCTAGGGATTCTTTCTAATTGGGCCGCGGTATATATTTTGGTGCCTTTCTTCTTTTTCGAAACACCACGTTATTTCGAGAAAGTGTTTTAAAAACAGTGGTCTTCGAATCTTCTGGCCACAGTTCGTTGTGACACTCCAATTTTGTCTTTAACGGCTGCAATTAATCTTTGTTCTTTCATGTAGCTCAAAATTTTTGGTCGGCCACTTTTGGGTAAATTAACACAGGGTATATCTTCTTCACAATCTTTTATTGTCTGATAAATAGTTGCCACAGAGATATTGTATTGGTATAAATACAAAACATCTAAAAATTTTCTCTAAACTTTAGGACCATACGTTATTTCAGTCTTTGTATCTTTTAAAAATGTTTCCAAAGAGGCCTTACAGAAAAATGTAAACCACACAGTTCATCTTCAGAAACAAGTGAGTAAGAGGTTCAGATTTCCCAATTTATTTTACTTTTTACCTTCCGTCACCTTTAGGTAAGGAAGGTATTGTCTTTGGTCAAAAAAATCGGTGGTGAGGTTTGAAGAATAAACACGTTTTAGTGTCCCTAGAATACGATTTACTATTTTTACGATGATGTCTATATGTGTGTGGGTATGTATGTGTGTGTGTGTGTGTATGTATGTGTGTGTATGTATGTGTGCGTGTGTGTGTGAGTGTGTGTATGTGTGACAAAATTTTCTAATGCGATATCTCTAATACTACAATTCCAAAAATTATAATTCTTTCGTATTCCTCTTCGTTTAGATTTTTGTTATAATTGTCAACCGGAAGTACCCTCATTTGAAGATTTTAGCAGTGTTTCACGAAAAACTATTTTAAATATCGTTTTCTCACATTTAATGTTACTATAAATATTAAAGAATATATTTTATTCTCTATACGATTTGAATGCATTTTATACTTCATATTAAATGGATATACAATTAAAAAATTATAAAGAAATTAAATATCGTATATTAGCTAACTATGCTATAACTCTGGAAACAGCTGCTAAATTAAGAAAATTCTGATAGAAAGGTCTCAGTGTCAAGTGCAGTTCACAGTAGGTTTCTGTTATAATTTTACTGGAAATATAAGATCTTTTGCTAGAAACTTTCTATATGGAATGTATATAAAATACATACAACTACCTTAAGATAATGTACAAGAAATAGAATCTTTTGCAAGGTACTTTCTGTATGACATTTATACAAAATACATAGAACTGACGGAAGGTAATGTGCTGGCCACATCAGATTTTTATTTATATTGTTGTTTACTCCAAATTAACAAATGAGCTTGTAAATTACCTGATACTAATTAACGCAGAGGAAAATTATTAGCTAATTTCAAATTTTATCGTAAAATTTTTCATTTTCCTCTGAAATCCCAACATACACGGTAACCTATAACTTGGTATGTTTAATAAACATATCGCCTGGTTCATAACTAACCATATTAAGTATTTATTTATCATTAGCCAGTTAAAATTGTCCAGTGATGCGTGTATTAAAAACCGTCGCTGTCCTATCCACTGCCGTTCCCAATTCCGGAGTGTTACCAACTTTACCGAACTCAAAGTACATAGCGCGATGCGATGCATTCGACTGTGTCGGGCTGTATTTGAAGGACGATGGGCGCTCGCTAGCCCTTTGTACTATTCGTTTTATTGAACATCGAATGCACTTTGGGTTCACATAAAATTAATCACATAGTTCATACAACAAAAAATTAATTAGTTTTATAGCTTAAGCCAGACGTGAAATTCGTCAGTTCTTTTATCTAAATACATTTTAATAGGGGGGCAATGAATTGGAGTAATTTTTTGAACTTATTTGTAATGAGTAATTAAATTATGGATTAAAAAAGTTAATTAGTTACTTTTCAACAGATAATTTAAAATTGATGTAAAATCCAATACCTGTACGAGTACAATGATATTTTGTGCTTCGCGTAATTGATATAGTTTTTCGTTTAGAATTATTACAAACTGAATGTATAATTAGTTTCACGTGTACGAGCTATGAAAGCCACTTTAAAACTATTGAGAATAAAAAAAATCTAGTAGGCCGTGGAAAACAAAATAAGTATACATTTTAAACAATTATTTCTCTGTCATTTGATATTAAGTTGCAAAAGTTAATTTACTTGCAATTTACTTGCAACTTATCTAATCAGTTTTTAAAGTATCGTTGTAAGTGAAGATATATTTTCTTCCGGTTTTGGCGACGCAGAAAATATAAAAGTAATAGAACACCCGCCATATCCACCTGATTTGGAAACCATTCAGCATTCCAAAATACTATTGGTTGGGAGCTGTTAAGAAGTGGAAGAAAAAAAATCTGATGTGACCAGCACATAACCTCTCGCCAGATATTTTAACTGGTTGTACGCAAAAAACGAAAAATATTTTTAAATACAAATACGTATATTCATGTCTCACTACAAAATAATTCTCACATATATTTGCAAAATCTATGGGATATTTTAATAATTTATGTACAATACATACATTTTCTTTATATGCAATATCCTGAAATTTTCTTTTTCTACTTCCCTTTTCTTTTTCTTTATATTCGTCATTTTTTCGCAAATTCCTTTTATAATCTTTTTACGTATATTTTTTTGCGTTGTTGACTTTTTTTATTTTCATAATCTTCATAATAATGTACAAATATTTTTGACAGTGACATTTATGTGTGAATTACAAACATTTGAATTTCTTGCCTTGAAGTAGTTTGATCTGAGAATTTTTACATCTAATTATTTTATATGCATTTCTTTATCTCTAAATCTATAGAAGATATAATAATGAATGTATATTTTCGAATAAAGAATTTCACGTTCTTTAATATAAGTATTTACATAAATTTTCGATAAATAATATTTAGATGATTTTTTTCTTGTAACTACTACTTCCGGTTGTCCAATTGTTACCAAAACTTAATCAACTCTTCCCATTATTGTTAGACTGAGGACTCCGTAGTTCAAAATGTCTTAAGTCTTATAGAATTTGAGAAATCGTGGATCCAATATCCACACATCCACACACACACATACGGACATCATCGTAAAAATGTTATAATCGGATTCTAGGGACCTTAAAACGTGCTTGTTCACTAAAATATGGATATGCGATTTTTAGCATGAATTCAATACCTCTCTTAGCGATAGGTAAAAATAAAAATTTCAAGTACATTATATTTTTCAGAATATATAAATAGGCCTTGAAGTTCCATTCGTTTATTGTTGTCGTATAAAATACACAGGTTCAATTGGACTGTAAACTAGAATAATGTTCTAATGTTTTTTTAGAATAATTAAAGAATGGAATTTCAAGATTAATCATTTATTCTCGAAAATACTTGTCTTATTGGCATTGTTGAAGATTTTGGACATACAATAAGAATATTAAAAATTAAATTTGCTGAATCATGCAACTACATCCTCCATACCAAAATCAGCAGTCTTATAATATTAGACCTCAAACTATTCCCTCAATCTACTTACATATATATTTTTACGTTTTGCATTGAAATGGCAAGGGCTGAGTTGTGAGCCGCGGTGGTATGGCATGAGCGCAGACTGAATGGCATTACCATATGAGTGCGGAAAGGAAGAATGGCACAAGGACGGCTCCGCGGCTAAAAGGATGACGCTGACGTGACGACAAATTATGCCCTCTTTCCTCTTTCCATATGCTCCCAATTCAAGCGCCCTCACTACAAGCCTTCCGATGAATTTTATTCCCAGACAGACAGTTATGAGAGCTGTTTACCTTATAAAGACCTATTCAACGGGGCACATTCTATAACAATGTCGATGACATCATCGCTTTTATTAATCCAGAATACTTGAATGCTTTTTTCAGTTTCAATAGATATTTATACTCTATCCGTGGGATGATAACTTTATTACAGAAAGATTATTGCAAGAGAGTAGGTATATGTTTCCAGTAAAAATATTTCACGAACGTATGTATAGTTATTTATGGCACAAGTGTGTTATATTGCAAATAAGTCACGCAAGAAAATTGTTATGTAATAAACATACATGTGCCATACAAAATTTTATCCAACAATTCTACATATAATTTAAAATTTAATTAAAATATTTTCTAATTTGACATTACGAAATGACATTTGGTAAAAAAGTGCCGAGAAGGCGAACCATGCGTTCACACGCGAAAACAGTAAAAAAAAATCTCAGGTGGTCAGCACATTACCTTCCGTCAGTTCGATGTATTTTGTACAAATTTCATACAAAAAGTTCCTTACAAAAGATTATATTTATTGTACAATACCTTCTGGCAGTTGTATGTATTTTATACAAATTCCATACAGAAAATATCTAGCAAAAGATTCTATATTTCCAGTAAAATTATAACACAAACATACTATGTCAATGAGCCGGTTTCACATTTTTTTTAAAAAAGTGTTTTAAATGAAAGTTAATGCAATATTTTTTATAGTTATATACAAAATAATAATAATTTATTGTTATTTTCGTAAATAATTAAATAAAAAATTGGAGCCAGAAATAGTGATGGAAAACAACCCCCCACTCCTTTGACGTCGGAGCACATACAGTACGTCATTCATAGCCAATAGGAAAACATGATGAAAAATGGTGGACGCCCAAGTGTGAAGGATGAATTCAAGGAAGAAGGTTTTTAAATAAAACCGTAAAAGTCTAATTCACGCAGTGTGAATTAGACTTTTACGGTTTTATTTAAAAACTTTCTTCCTTGAATAGGAAAGCAGTTTACGTTATTTATATAAATATAAAAGTAGGCGATAGTTTGTCACATGTTAAACTGTATGTGGTCTGACGTCACATTCTATTTCAGATAACGTGATTTTTCAAAATATTACACAAATTTCAATATTTAATTGTAAAATATCAAGGATATTTCGTGATATTTTCGAATTCGAGGCTCTTCAAAGAATAATATCTTTTAAAATTTTGTACTTAGAAGTCATATAAAAAAAATTGCAACAGCCCTATTGCACTTGACACTTACACCTTTCAACCAGAATTTTCTTAATATAGCATCTGTTTCTAAGGTTATGGCATAGCTAGCTAATTTATGAAATTTAATTTCTTTATAATTTTTTTAACTCTATATATCCATTTAAAATGAAGTATAAAATGCAGTCAAATCATATAGAGAATAAAATATTCTTTAATTTTTATAATAACATTAATTGTGAAAAAATGATACTTACTTCGTTTTTTCAAGTAAAACTGTTAAAATATTCAAATGGGGGTACTTCTGGATGATCAATTATAACCAAAATCTAATCAGCTCTTCATATGGATGTAACGAAGAAGAATACGAAAGAATTATAATTTTTGGAATTGTAGTATTAGGGTTATGGCAGGCGAAAAATTTTTCACACAGACACACACACGCACACACACACACACACACACACACACATACACGCACACATATATACACACACGCACATACGCACACACACACACACACACACACACACACACACACACACACACACACGCACACACACAGACATTATCGTAAAAATAGTAAAATCGTATTCTAGGGACCCTAAAACGTGCTTATTCATCAAAAACTCACCACCGAATTTTTGACCAAAGACAATACCTTCCTTACCTAAAGGTGACGGAAGGTAAAAATGAACGTTTAAGGTATTCACAAAGACTATTAAAATATAATTTTTTTCCATTGATACATATTGACATTAGAAATCAATGAAATTGAGCATTTCTTCAAACGCGGTAAAAATGAATATCATTGTTTACATATATTGTCATTTTTATATTAATTAATATAATAATTTGAAAAATGTTATAATTGTGTAGAAATGTATAGTCCATAATTGTAAGACTATTTCATAATATTTCAATTTTTTTAAAGCAATTTATTGAGTTTCAAACTCAACAGACTATAATTCCGAAATGGATAGTATATTTTCAAGTATTTCAGTCACGTTTCATAATTAAATTTTCTATTCATCTAACCGAGTATAAGATTATATGGTTCATCTAAAATAACTTTATAATAACGGTAAACTAGTTATATTTATTATATATTCCCAAGAAAGACTACTAACACTAAACTCTGCTTTATGAATTCACTTAATATATGAGTAACAATATCTTTAATGTTTAGTAGTAGAAGTATGTACTCATACGTATATTGCTAACGAACTGTGGTCATTAAGCTTGTAATAAGTGTGTAAATGCATCCGCTAATGTTATAACAGGGGTTTAACGATAGTCATTACACTCATGAATACATTACTAAAAGTGGTTCAATACTTTTTAGCCATATAGTAACATCATATTGTTGTTAATGCAAGTCCAACCAGTATTTTTTAATAATTTAACATTGTCTACAACCTTTAAACAGAAATCATATTGTTGTATTGAAACATTTTGTGATATGTTTTTTCTTTGTTACAGATCCAGATAAAAACAAATGGCAGAAGGTAAGTTTTGTCTATTACATTCATTAAACTAGGGTTAAAATAATAATTAATCATTATCTCACAACTTCTTTTATAAAAAAAAAATCTGGTGTGGCCAACACAATACCTCCCGCCATTTATAGCCCGAGTTACAGAAAATATTAAGTTAATTCTTATTTTTGGATTAACGAATTTTACTCTAATTTTGACAGTTTATTTCTTAAAATATGGTCTAATCTAATCCAAGTAACTAACTTTTTTTAAAACCTCTCAACAGGATTAAATCTCAATTACAGAGTGGGTTCACATTTACACACATCCATGCCTTAGTTGGATTCGAACCCAGAGCCCCGAGTGCGCTCATGACAAGAGGCGTTGCTCTAACTATTGAGCTACCGGAGCTATAATAAAATGAAGATTAAATTTTAAATACCGGGATAGAATAGAATTCACTAATCCAAAAATGAGGATTAGCTTAAACATTTTTGTGAATCGTTAATTTTTATTAATCTAAATACGTACCTACATATTTACTTATGCTGGAAACCGTATTGAATTCCTTTTCTTTTGTTCTATTTACTATTTTCTTTTTAAAACGTTAATATTATTTTGAAATGATTAGTTCTTTGATAGTGACATTTATCTGTCAGTTACATACATTTGAATAACTACGTTTTGTTTGTTTAAGCTCTGGGATTTAAATTATAGATAATTTGATAAATTTATCAATAAAATATATAGAAAAAATATTAATGAATGTGAATCGTTAATTTTTATTAATCTAAATACATACCTACATATTTACTTATGCTGGAAACTGTATTGAATTCCTTTTCTATTGTTCTATTTACTATTTTCTATTTAAAACGTTACTAATATTATTTTGAAATGATTAGTTCTTTGATAGTGACATTTATCTGTTAGATACATACATTTGTGGGGTCTCGTGGCCGCGTGCCTGAGTGTCTGGTCGCGAATCTGAGGAACCGGGTTCGATCCCGACCGACGCCAAATATTTCTAATTTTAAATGGCACAAAATTGATCCCTGTGGTGCACTCTCTACGCCAGCAATGAGTGCCGGTGAGGTGACGCCTGGTAAACGCCCGCACGGTTCAAATATGTCATCATCATTACCGAAATCTGCGTGCAAAGCAGATTGGCACACCCAGCAATGGGTAATATGCCACGATGATATATTTATTTTATTTATTTTATTTATTTGATACATACATTTGAATAACTGCGTTTTGTTTGTTTAAAGCGTAGGCTCTGGGATGACATTAATCTCGAAAAAATAACATTTAAAGGTATTTTTCGAAGAAAAACTATTTTGAGCTTCTAGTAAATGGCCATTTCCGGTTATCCGATTTTCACCAAAATCTAATGGGCTCTTTCCATTACAAAAAAAGTTCGAAATACAAGGTTTCAAAATTTTCTGAATGATAGTATTTGAGTTAGAGTGGATCCACACAAACATATACGCATACACACATGCATACACACAGACATCATTGTGAAAATGTTAAAATTGGATTTTAGGGACCTTCAAACGTGGTCATTTATCAAAATCTCGATATGCGATTTTTAGCACGATTGCTATACCTCCCTTACCAAGGATAGCGGGAGGTAAAACTAGATAGATTTTACAAAAACTTCAATAATTTAACTTTTTGTACAAAATACCCTTCTTATTTCAAATATAAATAGTCTATATTGTACAAAATGTAATAAATAATTCGTACAAAACAACGCGGTACAAAACCTAATAAAACATTTTTCATTTTCAAACAAATTGAAACAAGTTGTGACGTAAGATTCGCATTTATTTCGACAGAAGTGTTGTATTTATAGTGAAGTGCAGACGTTTTAAACAATTTTAAATTAACAATAGTGATATTTTTTAATATATCAAGTACATTAGACAGTGCAGAAGTGTTTTAAAGTGTGTCAATTTCGTGGCAGATTGGAAGACAACCCTTACGAAGCTGGATAAGGTAGGATAGAAGCATCATTTTACATTAATTGATCGTTGTGTTTGAGTGTTTGTATTGTAATAGTAGTAACAACGATATTGTGATAGTTGATAATCTGGTGATGTATTAATTCTGTTTGTAGTAATCTGACGTTTCTGGGGAATATTATAACTGCATTAAGCATTTCAAACCGGAAATCTGTTTATTTCAATCATCGCATTATATTGTCCATGTAATTACGCACTCTATTATAATATTTAATATATTATGTATATATTCGTTCTTTAATACGATAATCCTCTAGTATGATATTTGTGAGTAATAATTTGTTTACCTAAATAATCATTTGAATAAATGAATAAATAAATAAATAAATATATCATCACGGCATATTACCCATTGCTGGGTGTGCCAATCCGCTTTGTATGCAGATATCGGTAATGATGGTGAAATATTTGTACCGTGCGGGCGTTTACCAGGCGTCACCTCACGGGCACTCATTGCTAGCGTGGAGAGTGCACCACAGAGGTCAATTAAATAATCATTTGAATTTACGATAAAATATATTTACACGTTTCTTGTGATTTGATTAGAAATTTCTGAAGCTGTGAAGTTTACTTGTTTGGAATTTCATTGGATAGATACTTCATATGCTGTTTTAATTGTTTATTATTGGACCTACAAATACACGCCGTTTCGGCACATGGTTATGGCCATTTTCAAGTCAATAATGTTATATTACATTAAGTTAAATTTAAATATTTAAATTAGTTGCATTATAGAAAAAAAATCTGGTGTGGCCAACACAATTGTCAGCCATCGGGATTCGAACCCGAGACACCTATCTTGCCGGGATAGTGCTCTACCAGCTAAGCTATTGGCTGCTTTTCTCTCGATGGCTGAACAATCTTTCACTTTTAAGGTCGTGTAACTTCTGAGGATTTATTAATTGTAACATGATGATTCGTTCACTAGATGTTTAAATGCAGTGGTAGCTTGGCAACCTTACATCTAATCATGTGACGATTATGAAATCCTCAGAAGTTATAGGACCTTCAAAGTGAAAGATTGTTCAGCCATCGAGAGGAGAGCAGCCAATAGCTTAGTTGGTAGAACACTATCCCGGCAAGATAGTTGTCTCGGATTCGAATCCCGATGGCTGACAATTTTTCACAATTAATTTGATTTATGTGATTTATTAATAGTGTTATAAAAAAAACAATTGGAAAGTGCTAGAATAATGGTATTGTTTACATTCAGAAAAATGGGCCTATTCTGTAACTTAGGCCCAGTTGCATAAAACATTGTTAACTTTAATCATGTTGTTGACTTTGACAAGGCTTCTTTTCCATTGTATTTTTGATACGTATCCATGATTACAATGTGTAGTTAAACACATGATCAGCTAACAACGTTTTGCAACTGGCCCTTAGTGGATTATTTTTAACACCTGGTTAAAAAATTTAATCACCAAGTATGTTCATATCTGGAAACATCTTTTTTCCGGTTTGAATCAAACAAAAATTAATAATAGAACATACTTTCAGACATTCATACAAGCCTCTTTAAAATAGGAACTCTTCCCATGGCTAGTATCTTTATCAAAGAAGCATTAGTATCAAATATCAACAAGATCAAAGTTTACATTAAAAATGTTATTTTCTTATTTTTACTTCCTTGTACAAAGTAAAGGAAGTAGTATTCGCGAAAAATTTCGGTTCCCAGATTTCAACGGATATACCCATTTTGGCCATCCCTGAATCCATTCTGACTAATTTCGTCGTGACGTCTGTACGTACGTATCTTGCATAACTCAAAAACGGTAAGCCGTAGAAAGTTGAAATTTTGTATTTAGGACTTTTATAACATCTAGTTGTGCACCTCCCTTTTTGGTCATTACATAGTTTCCAGAAATGGTACTTTATTTGAAGCCTATAATAGATTTGAATGAAAAACTATATTAAAATATAATCCAAAACTTTTTAAATTTGGAATATAAGACTTTTATATCAATTGGAATAAAATAGCTGATTTTGGTTTAAACAGGCTAACCGGAAGTGATATATTACCTAAAGTTGTTAACAGTTTTTCTTGAATAAAATGGTTTCATTTTGATTTTAGTAATAAATGCGTCAAATAAGAGTTTTGAGAATTAAATTCTGCGTCTAGCACATCAAGTATTATTAAATTAGCCCTTTGTATAAGTGAGATACGTAAATTTAAAACATATACTTTTTGGTTTTTGTAATGAAGCTTGCTATGGATTAGGACAAAAAATAACAAAAATATAAAAAAATAGATGTTATTGTCAAATACGTGCAATTTTATAATTGGGTCTATACTTCATATTGATCTTGCGCACAAGGAAGTCGTGTGGTGTCCACATCAGATTTTTTATTTAAAAAAATAAAAGTTGTTTGATTATATGCAATAAATAAAAGGCCTTCAAGTTCCAATATTCCTTGTTTAATTATATTTAGGACGTTTTGAGCTAAATCCGCTCATCATCAGCAACTAAAAAATTTTCATCTTGTGAATTATAAATAAATACATCTAGTATTGAAGCAGAATTACGTTGTCGTACATCAGCGAAAATTGTAAAATTACATGTGAATTATATTCTACGTAGTCAGATGGAGCATGGCAGTTGTTAATGGGCCGTATCAACGGCATGTTGCTGTCGAGTTGGGGGCCCATGCTCCATCTGACTACGTAGAATATACATGTAATTTCACAATTTTCGCTGATGTACAACAACGTAATTCTGCTTCAATACTATATGTATTTATTTATAATTCACAACATGAAAATTTTTTAGTTGCTGATGATGAGCGGATTTAGCTCGAAACGTCCTAAATATAATTAAACAAGGAATATTGGAACTTGAAGGCCTTTTATTTACTGCACATTATCAACATGGTCCCCTCATACAACATTTAAATTGTTTGATTATGCTTAATGGCAATATTATATTTTAATGTGGCCCTTGACAAATTTGTGTTGAACGACCGGCCCCAGAAAATCAAAAAAATTGCACATCCTTCGCCGATAAGAACAACGAAACGTTGAAATTTTCTTTCTCACCCCAGTAATCCCTTTCCGAGAACCGTAAACATTTTATAGTTGTATTGCGCTGAGAAATTTGGAAGAAATGTCGGAAAACAAAAAAAGTAATCAAAATCAACGAAGCACGTCACGAGGCTTGTCGCACGTAATTAACGGCGGCTTTAATGGCCTCAACTCGCGGCTCGTAAAACTGCAGCGAATTTTTTCTACGAACTATTTACCGAACAAAATAAAAATAAATTCAAACTCCTGCTGGGTGTTCCGTAAATCTCGGCATATTCGCACTTTTACGACTTCCATACTATAAAATATAGATAAGAGAATATCTATACAGTGGCTCTCTACATTTTACATTGAACCTTAAAAGTTTAAAACAATACCATAGTATATCTACAAGCAGTATCAAAGAATTAAGAACGTATAGGGCATCTAGCCATTCAATGGGTTTACGTCATCGTTTAGGGATTTTTGAAATTTTCTTTTGGCGACTGAAATGTCCCTACTTAATTGGTAATTTTCCTGCGGTGTGATTGGCTGCCATTACCAATTCGGAGGGTTCGCAAATTTGCCGCTTGGTGGCTACAGGTTAATTTCAGTCGCGAATATATTTACCTCTCGCTAAGAGAGGTATTGTATTCATGCTAAAAATCGCATATCCAGATTTTAATGAATAAGCACGTTTTAAGGTCCCTAGAATCCGATTATAACATTTTTGTGTGTGTGTGTGTCTGTGTGTGTGTGTGTGTGTGCGGGCGTGTGCGTGTGCGTGTGCGTGTGCGTGTGCGTGTGCGTGTGCGTGTGCGTGTGCGTGTGCGTGTGTGTGTGTGTGTGTGTGTGTGTGTGTGTGTGTGACGATTTTTTTCATCCACGATAACTCTTATAACAAACTTCCAAATATATCTATTTTCCGCATTTAAGCTTTCTGTATTCATATAACGAGTTGATTAGATTTTGGATAAAATTGGATAACCGGAAGTGATACTTTACTTTAAGTCCATAACAGTTTTTAATGAAAAACTGTATTAAAATATAAACCAAAACTTTTCAATTTTAGTATTTAAAACTTTTATATCTAGGGGAACAACATGTTATATTTTGGCTAAAATTAATCAACCAGAAGTGATACTGTACTTGTAGCTCTGAACAGATTTTCGTGAAAAATATATTATAATATACTTCAAAACTTAACAAATTTAGTATTTAAGACAATAACAGTTTTTAATGAAAACTATATTAAAATATAATCCAATACTTTTCAATTTTAGTATTTAAAACTTTTATATCTAGGGGAACAACATATTAGATTTTGGCTAAAATTGATAATCCGGAAGTGATACTTTACTTCAAGCTCAGAACAGATTTTCTTAAAAAATATATGATATATTCCAAAATTTGTCAAATTTAGTATTTAAGACTTTTATATGCATAGAAGCAACATCTTAGATTTTGGATATAATTGATAAACCGGAAGTAACACTTGATTTGAAGCTCTGAACAGATTTTCGTGAAAAATAAAATGATACAATCCAAAACTTATCAAATTTGGTATTTAAGATTTTTATATTATTGAGAACGACATATTAGATGATTTCTAAAATTGATAAACCGGAAGTACTACTTTACAGGAAGCTATAAACAGATTTTCTTGAAAAAATATATTAAAACATGATCCAAAACTTCTCAAATTTGGTATTTAAAACTCGTGTATAATTTGAAACAACATTAGATTTTGATTATACCTATATGATAAACCGGAAGTGGTACTTAATTTGGAGCTCTTAACAGAATTTCAAGGAAAAACAATCAAATATAATCCAAAATTTGGTATTACAGACTTTTCTATTTATTGGAACAACAAATTAGATTTTGTTTACAAACGATCAACTGGAAGTGATACTTAAAGCTCATTGCTATTTCAAACATAGAATTGACGGGAGGTGTTGGCCACATCAGATTTTACATTTTGGTATGACCCCATTACAAAACACTAAACTACTTGAATAAATTTATTGGTGTTACTTGACTGTTAGTATGATTGTAGGGATGATGAGAAATAATTAGAGATGCAGTCGTGGTAAACAGTGTTTATTAAAAAGTAGTTATCTTTAGTTGTTTCTGATGTATGAACGTGTTTTATTACCTCTGACATTTTTTTACGATGTTTTCATTCTCACATTTTAGATTTTGTAATGTGTAGTGATCTTATTTTCCAACTGTACTTTAACTATCCGTATTGATGATTCATTTGGAATCGAAACGTAGGAAAGTTAATTAATAAACACTGTTTACCACGACTGCATCTCCAATTATTTCTCATGATCCCTACTTGAATAAACTAAATTTATTTTTCTGTTTTTCCAACAAGTGGGTGAGTTCAAAGAAGCATTGTTCCAAGTCGCAAAAGAGACACAATTCGTATAATATTAAGTCGAAGGGGAGAATTTTCAAAGATTTGAAATGATCTAAGTTATTTTTATATTGTTGGCAAGAAAACGGAAAGCTTCAAAAAGGAAATATGCCTCAATAGATTTTCAATTTAACTTTTCGCGGTGTGTATTTTAAACTACACGATGGCGGAAAACTGGAAACTCGGATATTTTTCTGGTCACAAAATTGATGACATCTTCACATTTACTTTTTGTTTGTTATTGGAGTCAAGATAGGGAGAGGCAGTAAAATCGTTACGAAGTAATGAATATTGTTTATTTACGATGTACGGTCTTGGTTTTGCAAATGATGCAGATTGCATTTATCTATTTACATGTCATTGGTAAACTTTGCACATGCCCATTATTTTAAATTTATTGTATTTAATGTAATTTATTTATATTATATTAATACATCAATTACTAAAATTGCATACGTGAATGAAAATGTTATATAATATAATTAAAATTTATTCCCAATTCTATTATTAATCTACTTTTATCATTTTCTATCGGATTTATTAGTTGCCCCTAGTTTCAGAAATGATGTTACAGCATATGAATCCAATATTACACGTATAAAATAAAATCTATGTATTCGGAGCCTTTCTGAGGGCTGTATAAAGGTATTAACTTCTTTTTTTTTCATAATCAAATTATTAATTGTACGCATCAAAAAATCTGATGTGGTCAGCATATTACCTTCCGTCAATTCTATGTATTTTGTACAAATTTCATCTAGAAAGTTCCTTGCAAAAGATTCTATTTCTTGTACATTACCTTCCGACTGGTGTATGTATTTTATACAATTTCCATACAGAAAGTTTCTAGCAAAAGATCCTATATTTCCAGTAAAATTATAAGACATACACACTTGTTAATTGCACTTGACACTGACATCTTTCAATATGAATTTTCTTGACGGATGCTATTGTAAAGTGCAATTGACATAGTATGTTTGTGTTATAATTTCGCTGGAAATATAGAAACAGTCTGTATGGAATTTGTACAAAATGCACTGCAAATATTGAATCTTTTGCAAGAAACTTTCTGTGTAGAATTTGTACAAAGTACATAGAACTGACGGAAGGTAATGTGCTGGCCACATCAGATTTTTTAACTCTATATCTATTTAATCGTATAGGGAATTAAATATTCTTTAATATTTATAATAACATTAAATGTGAAAAAATAATATTTAACATAGTTTTTTCAAAAAACTCTTAAAATCTTCAAATGAGGGTACTTCCGGTTGACCAATTGTAAACAAAATCTAATCAGCTCTTCGTATGGATGTAACGAAGAAGAATACGAAAGAATTATAATTTTTCAAATTGTAGTATTAGAGTTATCGCAGACGAAACTTTTGTTACACACACACTCACGCACGCACACACATACACACACATCATCGTAAAAATAGTAAAATCGAATTCTAGGGACTCTAAAACGTGCTTATTGATTAAAAACACATCATCGAATTTTTTGACCAAAGGGTCCTTACCTAAAGGTGACGGAAGGTAAGAAAGTAGTTAATGTCTAATTAGGCAAGTCGGAAGGGCGTTTAACACAGGCTATTGTGGAAATAAATGGTGGCAAGCTGGAATAAATTTTATTCCCTTTATTGGGACCTCCAAAAAGACATACTAATTTTCCACCCTCTAGCGACCGCGGATTTTGCCGCCATCTTGGATGAAAGGTGCAAAAATGAGTTTTTGGCTTTTGAAAACAGTGGCCTGTATCAAAATTTTACAAGAACACAAAATTAAAACTCGTAAATTTTTGTATATTAAAGGGTTCTTACATTTTTTACCTAGGATGAACTCTCAAAGAGATATGTTAAAAAATAGTTAACCATAATAACAATTTATGAAAGAAATTTAATTTACTCAAAAAATAAACAACATATGATATTTAATACTTAGTATAATATGTTTTACTATTCATAACAGTTTATATTCGTCGTGACTTTGAAAGAAATAAATTATTAATGATTTTTGTATAACTTTTACTTCAAATTCATCCACAACTCTGGTCCGGTTACAGATATAATAACGAGGTTTAAAAATTTGAATTCAGCATGAAATTCTCATTCATGTCATGTATTAGACGATTTTTGCCGATGAGCGGTTCGCGAGTTACTAACATATAACTCTTTAAAAGTTTATCCTAGGTAAAAATGTGTAAAAATTACGATCATTAATTTTGTATTCTTATAAAATTTTGATACGGGCTAACTTCAGTCTGGTCGAATCAATTCATTTTCAAGCGGGTTGAATCTATCGGGATAAACTAGGTAAATGTAACAAATTCTAAACTAAGATACTTTTTGCGAGAAACAATTACAACAAACTATTTGGCAAGTTCCTCAATTAATAAATCGATCCGGGCACACATTATTTATAAATTTCATCTCGTTAACAACCCCATTATGTAATTTTGTCCCAAAGTAACTAAAGCTCAGCTCGGTAATTCTCTGTACAGTAGGCACAGTTGTCCAGGGAAATATTATTCCATTAGGTTCCGTATACTTGTAGAGACGCTTGACAAACCGGGTTGCAAAGCGCAATCAAATATACATTAGCCTGCCTTTCCCACAAGATGAATGCAGGAGGTTTCAGAACAAGTGAGGGTAGTTTAAATGAGCCGGTTTCCCTACTACTTTTTTCTTCTCTCTTGAAAAATACACTCTTTGAATATTTAAATGAAATTTCAGTTTAAAAATTAAAATGTATCCTTTAAAACTCTAAAGAGATGCTGGGTGATTACCCTTAATTGTTAGTTACAAATATACTTGTTCTTTAAAACCCTACATACTTATTCAAAATTTTCTTTCTTTTTTGTAAACCATAGAGCAAGAATTTTATTTATTTATTTATTTCACTGGCAGTTCTTATACAGGGTGTAAATAAAATAAGTACATTAAATTTAACCAGTAATATAACTCGTCGAGAGCAACAATATTTCTTAATAACTTTTTCTCGATATCGCATATTTTTGTAGCATTTTTACAACCCTGTAAATTGACGAGTCGTTCCACGGATTTTTCTATTAACTTAATGCAGTAACAATGAAAAATTTTGTTTTACCAATTGACAGTCCTGTCAGTTGTTTCAATTAAGTTTTGAATAAAATAAATAAATATATCATCACGGCTTATTACCCATTGCTGGGTGTGCCAATCTGCTTTGTACACAGATATTGGTTAATGATGAAATATTTGCACCGTGCGGGCGCTTACCAGGCGTCACGTCAAGGGCACTCAATGCTGGCGTGGAGAGTGTACCACAGGGGTCAATTTTGTTCCATTTAAAATTCAAAATATATGGTGTCGGTTGGGATCGAACCCGGTTCTCCAGATTCGCGACCTAACATGCAGGCAGGCGGCCAGGAGACCGAGTTTTGATATTTGTAATAAACTTGTTTATGAGGTAAAATTCTGTCAAAATGCTTACGTTTACGAATAGTACACAGAAATTGAAATATATAGATACCTATTGTTTATTTATTTATTTATTTATTTATTTATTTATTCGTGTCTGTACAACATACATTTTACTTTGTGGTTCATATAAAGACAGTGTTATGGAGTTGCCAACGCATTTAGACGGAGCGTTTAAAGGAAAATTGTGATTGTGATTAACGAATGATGATATCCACCAATTTCGCTTTAAAGTATTTGTTGAAAACAAGGAATTAACAACAATATGAATCAGTATCTTATTCAAATAATTCTTAACTTGACTTTCGTATTAAAGCATAATTTAACATTTCACAGCTGCATGAAATTGTCATGAAAATGTTATAAAATTATATCAATTTATGCCTTTTCCTGGAAAATACATTTTAGTTTTTTACCTATCGCTGAGAGAGGTATTGAATTCAAGCTAAAAAACGCATATCCAGATTTTAGTGAATAAGCACGTTTTAAGGTCTCTAGAATCCGATTATAACATTTTTACGATGATGTGTGTGTGAGCGTGTGCGTGTGAGTGCGCGAGCGTGTGCGCGTGCGCGTGCGTGTGTGTGTGTGTGTGTGGCTAAAGAAATTTTTAACTACGGATTCCTCAATCTAACAATAATGGGAAGAGTTGATTAAGTTTTGGTAACAATTGGCCAACCGGAAGTAGTAGTTACAAGAAAAAAATCATCTAAATATTATTTATCGAAATTTTATGTAAATACTTATAATAAAGAACGTTATTCGATAAATATAAATTCATTAATATATCTTCTATAGATTTAGAGATAAAGAAATGTATATAAAATCTCAGATCAAAATACTTCAAGGCAAGAAATTCAAATGTTTGTAATATTTGTATGCCACTGTCAAAAATATTTGTACATCATTATGAAGATTATGAAAATAAAAAGTCAACAACGCAAAAGAATATATGCAAAAAAGAATATAAAAGGAAAGTAGAAAAAGGAAATTTCAGGATATTGAATATAAAGAAAATGTATGTATTGTACATAATTTATATTAAAATATCCCATAGATTTTGCAAATATATGTGAGAATTATTTTGCAGTGAGACATGAATATATGTATTTGTATTTAAAAATATTTTTTGTTTTATGCGTACAACCAGGTAAAATATCTGGCGAGAGGTTATGTGCTGGCCATATCAGATTTTTTTTTTGTTTCCCGGTAAATATTGTCAAAGTTCAATACCAGATAAGAAAGTTCTCTATAAATGTCTGTTTTTATATTTGTTTTGTGTACTGCCTAATGTAAATTTGATATTTGTATGAATTATTAATAGTATTTCATGAATTTCGGATTACATTAATGTATATTTGTTATTAGTTGTGTTTCTGTGACTAATATATTTTGACTAGTATTTATTACAAACTTACAATGAAATAGATTTAAATTTAAATTAAAAAACATTTAATAATGCAGTAAACAACAACAAAGTAAAACAGAAAACAATTGAAAATGAAATAACTCATAAATATAGTTCATATGTCTGGAAAATAAAATCGTATATTTGTAAACATCTTATCAAACTGTATACTATAACAATCTTATAAGTACAATTTTAATTTCAGCTTAGAGCGAGCGCGTTCTCACAAATCCTTAAATTTACATTTATATTAATAAGAAAAGTTATAAGCGAGTTGATATTTATTCATAAATATCACGGAAACTTTCATAAATACCGTCATAAATTTTATATGAGGTGGCTCTGAAAAAATCTCGATTTTCTCTCCCCTTTGCTGCATGGCTCGGAGACTCATCTGCGAAAGCGCGAGCTTAAGATACTAAAATATATTAATGCTGACCGGGTATACTCGTTTTTTACGTTTTTTTTAAGATCTGGATTTAATGTACCCGCAATTTTGATGCGAAGAAGTAAATCTGGTAGTAAAATTTCGTAGAAAGTTATTTAAATATACAACAATTTCTTATTTAATATTTCATTTCCAAAATAAAAGAATGTATTGGTTTTATGTGTTTGTAGTTTTAACTGATAATATTGTACGATAGTCCAGTTAATGAAGACCAAAAAAGACCTTTTTAATTTTAATTGAATTTTTCGTACGCAAAGCGGCCAAAAAATACCGTTTTTCGACCGCTTTTATTATTATCCGATTTAAGGGAACGCCATCTATTATGTCGAGTTAATAAAGAGAAATTTGTAAATTTTATAAAGAAGGTCGACGAAAAAATTTTGTATGCACCACTGCCAAAAAGTGTTATTTCGTCCTCGTTTGCTTTCTGGCCTCGGCTTAGCAGACTCGGCCGAAAAAAATCACTTTTTGGCCTTTGTACACAAATAACTATTGTCCTACAAAAGGTGGAGTAGAAATAATTTTAATACATATATGTTGTTTAGGGTGGCACTCTGATGAAAAATTCAAGTTTTCGACCATGGGGAAGGCAGACGCGAGCCGCCATCTTCGATTAAAGGTGCAAAAAAGAGTGTTTGACTTTCTGACCATTTTACAAAAAACGGGTTTTTACAATTTTTCCTAAGATGAACTCTGAGAGATTTAAAAAATAGTTAATAAAATTAACAATTTATGAAAGAAATTTAAATTAATCAAAAATATACAATATTAGGTGTTTAATACATAGTTTAATAGGTTTTACTATTTTAAGACTTTTGAAGTAAAAAAATTTGGAGGAATAATAATTTAAGTACCTAGCCCTATAATATAGATAAAGATCGAAGTATAAATTCGTTTTTTCTCTTATTTACCTAATTATTATTTCTTTTAAAAAATATGATGTAGCCAGCACATTACCTTCCGTCTGTTCTATGTATTTTATGCAAATTCCATACAGAAAGCAAAAGATCCTATATTTCCAGTAAAATTATAACGCAAACATACTGTCAATTGCACTTGACACTGACACCTTTCAAACATAATTTTCTTAATATAGTAACTGTTTACATTTATGAAATTTAATTTCTTTATAATTTTTTAACTCTATATCCATTTAATATGAAGTATAAAATGCAGTCAAGTCGTATAGACAATAAAATATTCTTTAATATATATAACAACGTTAAATGTGAAATAATGATATTTAACATTGTTTTTTTAAGATAAACTGTTAAAATTTTCAAATGTGGGTACTTCCCGTTGACCAATTATAATCAAAATCTAGCTCTTCATGTAACGAAGAGAAATACGAAAGAATTATAATTTTTGAAATTGTAATATTAGAGTTATCACACACACACACACACACACACAAACACACGCACATACACACACACACACACATACACACACGCACACACACGCGCACACACACACACATACATACACACACATACATACACACACACGCACACACACGCGCACACACACACACACGCACACACACGCACACACACACACACACACACACACACACACACACACATACATACATACATACATCATCGTAAAAATAGTCAAATCGTATTCTAGAGGCCCTAAAACGTGCTTATTGATTAAAAACTCATCACCGAATTTTTAACCAAAGACAATACCTTGCTTAACTAAAGATGACGGAAGGTAACAAATTTTATAAAAATGATACATTTACATTCAAGTTCATTTATAACAGTTTACATACATCTTGGTCTTGGCATCAAAAGAATTAATTATCCATGATTTTTAAATATTTTTTGTCAATGATTTCCATCAAATTCATTCACCACTCTGACTCGGTTAAAGATAGGATAACGCGGCTTAGTTTGTTTTTTCTTTTTTCATCTAATATTTCGACACGCTTAAAGATAAACAATATTACGTATTTAATGCACACACACAGCAATTGGTAAAGTGCCGTGATGTTATATTTATTTTTTATTTACTTTACTATATTCTTTTCTTACCTATAATATCATAGATTATTACAGTTGCATGTACTTTGCTATCAGTGCTTACCTGTAACAAAAGAAAAATTATTATCATTTGTTTCAAATATTCCCATTATCGTTAACATGAAAGAAGTATGTAGTGAGTATTTCTAATGCATTTATATAAATGTACATAAATCATTTAATTTCTTGTATTTATTTTCTTAAAAACTAATGACAATACTAAATATATGACTTATATTTAACTGTCAAACATTGCATTATCATTATCATTAATGCATATTTTATAAAACCGACAATATTAAATGAAACATGTTTAACTCGTTTCCTTTAATGATCCTATATAGCTTGTGACAATGGAGAGTTATGACATTTGGAAATGGTATTATGACTGGAGTTCCTTAGTCTAAGTGCAGGAGTGAATCATTCGCGTGGCTCGATTGTTCCATCACGCCGTTCAATTACAAGTAAATGAGAGGGTAATTAGCCATTTCCAGTAATTGAGTAAACAAAAGAAGGCGCTTGTGACGCGGGTTTAAGAGGAATGGAACCACTGCATACTAGATATGAAGCGAAAATTAAAATAAATTGTTCCTATACTAGAACTATGAACATTTTAAAAAATTCAACGTTAGACGAACGTACTTTTGATATGAACCTGCATTCAAAAAAATTTTTTTTTGAAATCTATTAGTATTTGACTTTGATTTTATGGGGAAAACGGTATTTTTCGTTTTTCCTACAAAATAAAGGTCAAATACTAATAGATTTCAATAATACTTTTTTAAAATGCAGGTTCATATGAAAAGTATGTTCGCCTAATATTTATTTATTTTTAAATACTAATAGTTCTAGTACAGGAACAATTTATTTGAATTTTCGCTTCATATCTAGTACGCAGGGGTTCCATTCCTCTTAAAGCTTCCATAGCTTCCAGCAGACAAGCCGAAATTCTAAAATCATGTGGGGGCAGGCGCACGCACACCCACATACAGGTGGGTAAACACGAGAAACCGTGACAAACGCGTTTAACATGGGAAAACATTTTTTTTTTTAAATATCATCTATCCCGTAAGTCTATAGTGTAAGTTTTTGATATGATTAGAAAGATTATTTAATTTTGCATCGAAGAGTATCTAAATACTTCTAATTTAATGGCTTATTATTAAATATTTACAAGAGTATACTTAATACTATTTGACAGTTATTACTTATAATTTATTAAAAACAATAATTACGGAAATGCTTTCAGTTCAGTAGCCGAGTTGGTTATAGATCTAAAATCCATAATTATTCCCGAGTTCAAATCCCGCCTGGTTTATTTTTTTATTATATTACCTCCCGCTAGCCATGGTAAGGGAGGTATAGGGATCATGCTAAAAATTGCATATCGAGATTTTGGTAAATGACCATAATTCCGGAAATTTTGACACCTTGTATTTCGATTTTTTCTGTAATGGAAAGAGCCTATTAGATTTTGGTGAAAATTGGATAACCGGAAATTGCACTTTACTAGAAGCTCAAAACAGTTTTTCTTCGAAAAATAAATAAATGTTATTTTTTCGAGATTAATGTTCTTATAAAAATTAAAGATTATTAAATTTTCTATAGATTTGCATTAATACATTTTCTATATATTTTATGGATAAATTTATAAAATTATTTAAATTTAAATCCCAGAGCCTACGTTTTAAACAAACAAAACGCAGTTATTCAAATGTATATAACTGACACATAAATGTCACTATCATAGAACTAATCATTTCAAAATAATATTAGTAACGTTTTAAAAAGAAAAAAGTAAATAGAACACTAGAAAAGAAATTCAAAACAGTGTCTAGCATAAGTAAGTGTGTAGGTATGTATTTAGATTAATAAAAATTAACGATCCACAAATTTTTTTAAGCTAATCCTCATTTTTGGATTTGTGCATTCTATTCTATCCCGGTATTTAAAATTTAATCTTCATTTCATTATAGCTCCGGTGGCTCAAAGGCTAGAGCAACTTCTCATGTCATGAGTGCCCTCGGGGCTATGGGTTCGAATCCCACTAAGGCATGGATGTGTGTGAATGTGAACCCACTCTGTAATTGGGATTTAATCCTGTTGAAGGGTTTAAAAAAAGGTAGTTACTTGGATTAGATTAGACTATATTTTAAGAAATAAAAAAGGAACTTAGAGTAAAATTCGCTAATCCAAAAATAAGGATTAACTTAATCTTTTTTGTGATTCGGACTGTAAATGGCGGGAGGTATTGTGTTGGCCACACCAGATTTTTATTTTGTAAAACGTATTATTAAATAAATCAAAAAATTAAAATCTGGATCTAGGGTCCGCCTATGCACATCATAAAAGCGGAATCCAATGCAAAAAATAATCTCTGGACTAGTTGAGAGCAAAATATTTGAATCGCGATCATTAATAGACCTTTTCAATTTAACAGCTATCTCTTTCTATCACTGCAAATAGGGCGCGAGCAGACACGTGACTCGAGCAACCTTGAAGTGCTTGAAATCAGATGATATGTGTGCGCGTGTCATTTTGACAAGAACAATGTCACGTTGACAAGATCAGTGTTTTGATTTATTTTAATTTTGAACTGTTAAAAAGTTATTATTTTTAATTTCATGTGTTTCACTGCATGAAAATTGTTAAATAATAACATTTTAGCAGTTCAAAATCAAAATAAGTCAAAACATTGTTCCTGTGAAAGTGTCAAGCGCACACAAATCAGCTGATTTAAAGCACTTCAAGGTCGCTTGAGTCACGTGTCTGCTCGCGCTTTATATTAAATAAAATGGCGCCAACAACTATCAGTTGGGCTGTCAAACGAAACGTCAAAAATATTGCTGTTACTAAAATACAGTGTGCTCAATAAAATTCCTAACTCGGAGCAGGCTATGAACAGAGAAACGTAAGTCTGATCATTATTCAATTCAAGAGTCAAGATGTCAAAATTGATCTTGAAATGTAATTTTAAAGAGATAACCAATAAAGAAGGGTACAGTATAGTGATATTCGCCGTTTTCTAATTTGTTTCCATTTCTAAAATAAGATTCAAGAAGATAAACTTTAATTTCTGTAGATAATATTTTTGTCAAATAGATATTTATGCTCTGTGCCATTTCAGCCATTCAGTAGATGGTGCTGATATCAGCGCCAATTTCAAGTAGCCGAAATTACATTGGGTAAACTCAACTCTTGTCTCCAATTTCAGCCAATCAGAGAGTACAAGACTACGCCCTATTCTTTACAATACTGAATGGCTTAAATAGAACAAGGTATAATTAAATATTTTTAAATTGACATATGTACGTTTCTTTGTTCATAGCCTACTCCGAGTGTAGGAATTTTTTTAACACACTGTACCAGTATTCTCGGTGCAAATTTGCATCGTTAGACATTTTAGCTTCAATAAAAGCATTTTTGTAATTTCTGTCGAGAAATTCTTATGTCAAAGATTTTTCTTACATTTTACGTCTCAATTTGGGAAAACAAACGCCATGGATCTTAGCAGTTGTTGTTACTATGCGCAGGTCCCCATTGCGCATACCTTCTATCTTTTTAAATTGAAAAGATCTATTATATTGTTCAATTATTTTGTTGTGAGGGGCACAGCCCCCTACAAAATAATTGTTTGTAGGGGGCACGCGCCCCGTTGCCCCCACAACTCTTCGCCCCCGGCTTCCAGAGCCACCTTGCGCACACGAACATGAACTGTTAAATCCCAGAGTTAAAGAACTTCCGAGGGAAAAGCCGATACGATATCTACTAACTCCACAAACAACTCCAATTCGGACTTCACTTGAACCTTTTCTTTCCTGCACAAAAGGAGAACTTCTACAACTTCTAGTTGGGAATTTAACGTCTCCTGAACGCGGACATATTATCCACTCTACACGCCTCGCCGCCCGAAAAGAGAATTCAAATCTATTATATTCCGGAGATTTTCATTCGCAAACGTAACAAGGAACTAGCTAAAGTGCTCCCGCACACAGATTCTATTTGATTTATTCTGTGAATAAATGCACTTGGAGGTTTCTTTAAATTTTTTGTATTGGTTAGGTTAGTGCTGCAGATCGTCTACGTTTCACAGAGATAATAATCGTAAAAGTTTTATTTAGCGATGAAATACTCGGAAACCACAAGTTAAAAGAAATCTTTCAAAGAGAATTGAATAAACTTCATTATTCTTCATATTTACCTCCCGCTACTCTTGGCAAGGGAGGTATAGGGATCGTGCTAAAAATGGCACATCGAGATTTTGGTAAATGACCACGTTTTAAGGTCCCTAGAATCCAATTTTAACATTTTCACGATGATCTGTGTGTGTGGATTCTTTACTCTAACTCAAATACTATCATTCAGAAAATTTTGAATTAATGTATTTCGAACTTTTTCTGTATTGGGAAGAGCCCATTAGATTTTGGTGAAAATCGAATAACCGGACATGGCACTTTACTAGAAGCTCAAAATAGTTTTTCTTCGAAAAATACCTTTAAATGTTATTTTTTCGAGATTAATGTTATTATAAAAATTAAAGATTATTAAATTTTCTATAGATTTGCATTAATCCTTTTTCTATATAATTTATGGATAAATTTATAAAATTATCTATAATTTAAATCCCAGAGCCTACGCTTTATACAAACAAAATGCAGTTATTCAAATGTATGTAACTGACAGATAAATGTCACTATCAAAGAAATAATTATTTCAAAATAATATTAGTAACGTTTTAAAAAGGAAAAAGTAAATAGAACAATAGAAAAGAAATTCAATACAGTTTCCACCATAAGTAAATATGTAGGTTTGTATTTAGATTAATAAAAATTAACAATTCACAAAAATGTTTAAGCTAATCCTCATTTTTGGATTAGTGAATTCTATTCTATCCCGGTATTTAAAATTTAATCTTCATTTTATTTTAATTCCGGTGGCTCAATGGTTAGAGCAACGCCTCATGTCATGAGTGCCCTCGGGGCTCTAGGTTCGAATCCCACTAAGGCATGGATGTGTGTGTGAATCTGAACCCACTTTGTAATTTGGATTGAATCCTGTTGAGGGGTTTAAAAAAGGTAGTTCCTTGGATTAGATTAGACTATATTTTAAGAAATAAACTGTCAAAATTAGAGTAAAATTAAAAAACTTATAGTTAAGTGGTTGAATTTAACTTGCAAGTTTCCATGATTTTACGTGAAAAGTGTTATTAAGTCATTTTTCATTTTTGTTTTGATATCTTAAAAATTACCGACTGGTTGTGCTGACAGCGATCATATGATTTAACAATGGTAAGAAGCCTGAAGAATGCGTGTTAGTAACTGCAGAGCCATTTACCGAGAGAAGCTTTGCATAAGCCATTTTAAATAAAAATGTAAATTAGAACTTATAATTCTGGTAAAAGTAAACCAGAAATAATATTTTAGGCTCGGTATTTTTATCTCTGATTAAACCGTTTGTTAACTTAACTGCCAGTTAAAACGAAGAACGTCGCATCAAGAAATAGAAACGTGTATAATTTTTATAACATGTATATAATATCGATACTATATTTTTCACTTTATCTGGCAGTTGTATTGACAAACAGTTTAGCAAGAGATGAAAGTTTCATTTGTAAAATTACCATTGATTGTAAAACTGGCTCTTAATATCAGATTTCGAGTAATTGTTATATCTAAATAAATGAATAAATATATCATCACGACTTATTACCCATTGCTGGGTGTGCCAATATGCTCTGTATATAGATTTATTTATTTATTTCCACTCAACAGGATAATAATTATCCCAATTAAGCTGGATTTGTAATGACGCAATGTAAGAAGTAACGCGAACGCAGTAGGTAAGGCAGGCAAAAAGATGATCATGTGCTACAGCGATGGATGATTTATACTGAAGTAAAGTAAGCAGTAACGTAACAGCCGCAACGCAAGACTTGGCCAACTACCTAAACTTCTCTACCGCTGGCCAATCAGAAGTCAGCATTTTAAATATTGCACTGAGATTGAGGGCGTGATCCATTTTACCGATATTCGATACCGACTCATCTGTCAGAATTGTTTGTTTGACATAGATATGAATAAGAAAATAAATAAAATTTTATACAATATATCGTCTAAAGATTTCAAAAACAGTCGATGTAGTCCAGCAGCATGTCACCATTTGAGTACAATGTATTCGTAGAAGAGAATGAAGACCGGCAACTACAACTACTGAAACGACAACATGCACAGCTACTGTTAAACCTATATTTATGATTTTAACAAACGCTATTATTATAGACTAAAGCTTTTGATGTTAATTTTAGTGTGATGAATGTGTACGTGCTACTAAAAGTGTGAATAAACATCATTTCACAAATATTGTGTGTTATTTTCTATAAAAACCTATAAAAAGCTTATAAGATTGCCAGCTAGTGCCGAAGTTGAGACAAGACATATCGAAGTTGAACGAAAGATGCCGAAATTTTTGCATATTATTCTGATTGGTTAGCAATAAGACTTTCTGCGTTTAATATAAAACAGTTAGTTCACTTGCTTTACTTTCTACTTTACTGCAACTGCGTTACGTTTTGCGTTATTTCATTATAAATCCAGCTTTACAGAGGGAGGATATAAATACATATACATAAATGAAATTTGATATAAGAAGAGTATAAAAAGAAATCATTACATAAATATTTACTTAAATATCTAACATATATAGAAAAAAAAGAAACATATTGTTTCTTTACTTAAAAAGACTAACATATTTGAAAAAGAAATAAGCATATAGATTCTTAACAAACATTAATTAATTAGATGAATATATTTAACAGAAGTCATTGAATCATGGAATATATCAAATTGAGTGCATATATTGTTGTAAGTTTTACACATTTGTATTATTGGTGAGTTTAATTGATAATTTATTACACAATATGATATAGCAAAAGTTATATTTTGTCTCGAAAATATCTGAGGAACATTAAGTTTTATTTTATTAATCGAAGCAGTCTCATCTATTTTATTGTGAATTAGTTTATGTAGATATAAAACAGACAGAATATTTCTTTTTGTCTGAAGGCTGATTTGTTTTAATTCACTTAACATAATGTTATAACTAATTTCATAGGAATACTTTTTAAATCGAGCGCTTACCAGGCGTCACCTCGCGGGCACTCATTGCTGGGGTGGAGAGTGCACCACAGGTGTCAATTTCGTGCCATTTAAAATTCGAAATAATTGGCGTCGATCGGGATCGAACCCGGTTCCTCAGATTCGCGACCTGACACTCAGGCACGCGGCCAGAGTAATTGTTAACACCTAATACTAATTAATTCTATAACGAATTTATGAAACTCGTAAATTTTGAAAATTGTACATACAGGGTGTCCCAGATTTAAACGGCATAACTTCAAGCATGGATTAAACACGTAAAAATAAGGTGACAAGTTCATTTGAGCAAATGTCCGTAGATGCTTTGTTTTAGAGATATTCACGTTTTTCTTATTGGAGCAGCGTTACTCTAAATAATGAACTTCATAACGAATTATCAAATATTATCTTATTAAGTTGTGATATAATAATAACTCTACGCGGAAAAATTATTCAAGTTTGCCAAACCATATCTCCCGAGCAATGTCACGCAGCAACCAGTGCAGTGGCAGATCGTTGTCGTGCCTGTTTGCTTGCAGCAGGTGCACATTTTCAACAAATGTTGTAAAAAATGATACGTTATTGATTTATTGTAAATAATAAATGTGTTTGAAATCATTGATAATTTTCATATTTTCACTGACATCCAATGCAAATAAACTAAATTTTGTAGTGAAAATAAATAATAACCAAATCATTTATAATGAATGTAATTATTATGTCACAAGTTAATAAGACAATGTATCATATTTCATTATGAAGTAGATTATTTAAAGTAGCCCTGCGCTAATGAGAAAACATGAATATCTCTGAAACTAAGCACCTACGGACATTTGCTCAAATGAAATTGTCACCTTATTTTTACGTGTTTAATCCATGGTTGAAGTTATGCCGTTTAAATCTGGGACACCCTATATACGCGTTGTGTATTCTTACATTTATATTGCGTGACGAAGCTTATGGTTTTTTGTTGGCCGCCTGTGGGTGGAAGTAATATTTGGAAGAGATTTTGATTCACGGAAGCTATCCAGCCGCGTCTTTCCGTCCTTCGCGTTTCTAATTGGCCCACGATACACGTAAGCCTTAAAGCCGGATCAGTTTTTCTATCCGACTTCGTATAAAGCTGAGACTTTGCGAAAAGACCAATAAAAAGAATCGGCTCGTATTAAAGTTGTGTTAATGCTGCGTTTGTTTGCCGGTGCTGCGTTCTTTGTTTGCTTTGTAATTGGTAATTTACATTGAACGCGCTCCCCGCGCTGCATTGTTGATTGTAAGCCGACCTGATGAGAACTACAACCGTTTTTTCCTCGCAATAAATGAAATCTACTTTGTGTAAGATTGCCTCTTTTTCGCACGCCTTGCAATCAAACGATTTTATTAACATTATTACTTTTTTCAGAACGATTTTTCTTCTGCAGTTTTAAACAAAGGGTTTGAAAAGACTGCTATGACATTCCACAATAATTTAATAATATAAAGAATACGTTTCATTCCTTTTGTTATAACCTCAGGTGTACCGCAAGGTTCGACTCTAGGTGATGAATCCTCATAACAATGTCAAATATTTTTGAGTTTTATAGCATTCCATTGGCGTCCATAATATCAACTATGTGCGAATTAGATCTCGACATACGTACCCTAAACGTGCTTCATAGAAAGAGACAGAAGCTAAACTTGGCCACCTGTTTATGTTTACACTTGACAATTTAATTTCTGTGTTTATCGTATTTTGTAGCTTTTACATTTTTACATATTTAAAATAAAATACTTTGCTTTTTGCGACTTGACATTGAATTTGACGTTTCAATATCAAATACAGACGACATACGTTCATGTTTTTATTCTAAACTAGCGCTCGTAGCGGACAACTACGGCGAACCATAGATGCCGCATACGTCATCGCGTTGCGGGTGATTTAACTAACGATAAATTTAATATCGTTTGTACAAAAAAATACGCTATATTTATTACTTTTATTGCATTAATAGTAATATTGCATGTATAGTATTGCAGTAATGTGGAAACATCATTACATTTCAACATGACTAAACTCCCCCACTGTGCATAAATAACTAAACTTTTGCGACATAGTTTCGAATGATAGATAAATACTTACCTAAATTGATGGAATTAACGGATGGCTTTCGTTGAAGAAAATTAAAAATTAAGTTGAAATACATACCTATCTGTCAAAATGAGAGTGGAAATTTTGTTTTCTTCGGTTTACCTAGTTTTTACCCCCCGTTACCCTTGGTAAGGGAAGTATAGGGATCGGGCTAAAAATCGCATGTCGAGATTTTGGTAAATGACCACGTTTTAAGGTCCCTAGAATCCAATTTTAACATTTTCACGTTGATGCTGTATGTGTGTGTGGGTGTATATATATATATATATATATATATATATATATATATATATATATATATATATATGGGGTCTCGTGGCCGCGTGTCTGAGTGTCAGGTCGCGAATCTGGGGAACCGGGTTCGATCCCGACCGACGCCAAATATTTCCAATTTTAAATGGCACAAAATTGACCCCTGTGGTGCACTCTCCACGCCAGCAGTGAGTGCCCGTGAGGTGACGCCTGGTAAGCGCCCGCACGGTGCAAATATTTCATCATTACCGCATCTGTGTACAAAGCAGATTGGCACACCCAGCAATGGGTAATAAGCCGTGATGATATATTTATTTATTTATTATATATATATATATATATATATATATATATATATATATATATATATATATATATATATACCGTGTGTCTGTCTTAAAGGTGTACATAGGAGATTAACATGGGAAATCAGTTGTTTGCAATTTCCTGCTCGCCTAATTATTTTAAGCAAAAACGCGTCAAATAAAAGTTTTAGGACATAAAATTCTGCATCTAAATCAGTAAACAGAATTACCTTTGCCTGCTTTGTAACGACAGAAATTAATTATGAAAATGTCGAAAATTACGTTGAAAATATCATCAGCCGTGGAATTGAACAAAAAATAAATAAATGCTTGACGTTTTATCAAAATGTCAGAAACGTCAAATAAGTTAACTTACGTTGTGACAGATAAAACGTCAAGCATTTATTTATTTTTTGTTCAATTCCATGGCTGTCGATATTTTCAACGTAATTTTCGACATTTTCATAATTAATTTCTGTCGTTACAAAGCATGTAAAGGTAATTCTATTTATTGATTTAGATGCGTTTTTGCTTAAAATAATTAGGCGAGCAGGAAATTTTAAAAAACTGATTTCCCATGTTAATCTCCTATGTACACCTTTAAGATAGACACACGGTATATACAGGGTGTATTTGCGAAGACGAACCCCCCCTTAACTTTTTTATTGTAAGGAATAGAAAAATTTTATTCATGTAGAAGTTTTATTATAGTAAATATACTATTTGATGACAGGTACAGAATTTTTTTATAAAGTCAGGTTTACAAGATACGACTATCAACTTTTATTTTTCAAATGGCAACCTATAATTACTTTAATAAAATAGAAACCGCCATTTTTGTCTCTTTTCAATGATGTATTATTTTTTATTAATGTATTTGAAAACATTCGAGAAAAATAAGATAATTTAGAAACAATTTTTACTTAAATACTAGGTGGCAATGTGAATATAAACAAAATATTTATTGTTTTTTGACTGAATTTTATTATTTTTTGATTGAATTTGTTATTTTAGCTTGTTAAGTTGTAAAACATTGTTACATTTTGCGTATTTTCACATAGCCATCTAGGATATTTTAATAAAAATGATATCTTAATTATCTTATTTTTCTCGATTTTTTTCAAATGCATTAATAAAAACTAATACATCGTTGAAAAGAGAAAAAAATGATGGTTTTTATTTTAGTAAAACAATTTTAGGTTCCCATTTGAAAAATAAAACTTCTTAGTCGTATCATGTAAACCTGACTTTATAAAAAATTTCTGTACCTGTTATCAGATAATATATTTACTATAATAAAACTTTTATAAGAAGAAAATTTTTCTATTCCTTACAATAAAAAAGTTAAGGGGGGGTTCGTCTTCGCAAATACACCCTGTATATATATATATATATATATATATATATATATATATATATATATATATATGTGTGTGTATGTATGTGTGTGTGTGTGTGTGTGTGTGTGTGTGTGTGTGTGTGTGTGTGTGTGTGTGTGTGTGTGAGTGTGTGTGTGTGTGTGTATGTATGTGGATCATGTTTACGCTCTAATTCAAATACTATCATTCAGATAATTTTGAAACCTTGTATTTATACCTTTTTCTAATATGGAAAGAAGCCATTAGATTTTGGTGTAAATCAGATAACCGGAAATGGCACTTTACTTGAAGCTCAAAATAGTTTTTCTCCGAAAAAATACCTTTAAATGTCATTTTTTCGAAATTTATGTCATTATAAAAATTAAATATTATTCAATTTTCTAATGGTCTGCACTAATACTTTTTGTATATATTTTATGGATAAATTTATAAAATTATCTATAATTTAAATCACAGAGTCTGCGCTTTAAAAAAACACAACTGCTTGCTTAGACAGTTCATACTGCTCAAATGTATGTAACTGACACATAAATGTTAATGTCAAAGAACTAATCATTTCAAATTAATAATAGTAACGTTTTAAAAGAAAATAGTAAATAGAATCATAGTTATATGGAATGGACTTTAATACAGCTTCTATAGTATAACTAAATATGTAAGTATGTATATTTAAATTAATGAAAATTAAATAGCGGGGGGTGTTGTGTTGGCTACATCAGATTTTTTATTTTCCAATTCAAGCATGATGTATCGTTTAAATAAAATTAAAAAGTAAGTTTTATAAAACCTGTCATTAAACTAACATGCAATATATTTGTATGAAAATAAAGAACAGTATAAAAGCAGTCTACTTTGTAAGGTGAAATATGGTTTTAATCTAGTGTGGTGAATAAACACGTATTAGTAATAAAAGTAAAGTGAGTCGTAACATTTACAAATCATTTCACAAAGTAACTCACGCAAAACGTCTTACTGGGTACCGTGGAGGTGAGGCAGGAACATTTATCACTCGCAAACACAACAAAAACAAATCAAATTCGTCCGCATTAAAGTGAAAATGATTAATTCAGAATATTTCATGGCGTTTTAAAGCATTGAACAATGCCTACGACGAGGCGATATATCTCCCAGGTTGGAACCCATAGAGCAAGTTTTTATTGCATATCGATTTTCATTACTTATTCAGAATAAAATACTAATGGAAATTCGATAAGGGAGCCACTCGCAAGTGCAAAAGATGCCATAAAAATAAAATATGTTAATTTATTTAATTATGCAAACACGAAAAAGACACAAGAAACCAAGTGTTGTTGTTTTTGTTCGCTACGTGTCGCTACCAGCACTGCAGGAGTATCAAATTCAATTTCTATAACTTAACGTTTTTTTATGCTTTGATGTGTATTTTATTCACCCTCCAAATTTTGCTTTATTATACAATGTGGCAGCTCTGAAAGCTAGTAGTTTTACACTTTGTTTTATACATGACGTGTACTTTGCAGACTCCATACAAAACTACTTTTTATTCAATAAAATGAAAGGATTTTGTTTTATTTTTAATGTTTGTTTTTCATCTCAAAATAATTATTTGACAGCTAGAGCATATATCTGCTTTATAGATAATGCTTTTGGGTTCGTACATTTATATATAAATATCAAAAAGCTGCAGTCATTATACATTTTAAATGACTTTTAAAGTTTAAAAAATTTGTTGGATTCTAGGAAATATGTTTTAAATATTCATAAATGTTAATGGTGGGATAAATTATTTTTGTTTGACCATTTCACTCATAAATTTATAAGCCAATACAAATTCAGGATTCTACCTAATTACCAAGTTTCATTTCGACAAAACATCGTCACAAAAAAAATTCGCACCCTTTAAGCCAATAAGATGTCGTAATTTTAAAAGTAAGTGAGTTTTGATAAGCGAAATTTTTTTGACGTTTTAAAAACATATTGTTTACATACCTGTCAAAGTATGTATATTTTCAGTTTAATCAGTTTTTATTAAAAACGAGTCGATTCGGACAGGAATCTATTTAAAACATTAAATATAACCCCTCAATAAAAATTAAAAGATTTTTGTTAAGAAAAAAATATAAATTATTATCTGATTTTTATTTTGGAAATAGTCATCCGAGATTTTTATTTGGAAATAGTCATCCGAATATCATTCGTGATTAAATTTTATGCTGGAAAAATTTTCCGATTGCTTTACTCGAGCCTGTACTAGAACTATTAACATCTTAAAAAATTCAACACGCAACAAGCATATTGCTATTAACCTGCATTTTAAAATAAAAATTATTGAAATCTATTAATACTGAACTTTAATTTTATTGGTAAAACCAAAATTTAGTAGCATTTCTCGTTTTGCCATTAAAATCAAAGTCAAATATTAATAGATTACAATCATATTTTTTTTAAATGCAGGTTAATATCAGAAGTACGCGTGTCGTTGAATTTTTTAAAATGTTAATAGTTCTAGTACAGGAACGATTTATTTGAATTTTCGCTTCATATTTTAGTGCAGAGGTAACCTCTCCCCTTAACGCACAAAATTGATTTCAGAATTAAATAGTATAGTCACAGTATACACAACATATACATTAGCGAAACTCTGTGTCGGAACTTTTGAACTTTTGATACCAAACTGAGTGACCTTGAATGAAGTCGCAATGTTTCTGTTCTGTCTAAGTATAGCGATGACGCAATCGCGCTAACAGCCGGGCTACGTAATCAAACAAGCCGTGACGTGTTTAATTACTTCCGGTCGCCTGAACCTTTTGTGTTCATAGTTATTATGCGGTCGAACATTCTATAGCTCTCTGGAAGTTAATGGCAGTTGTATAAAAGGGATGCAAGTATGCTCGGGAGTTACATAGTTACATACATACTTACATACAGAGTCATAGAGACATTCACATGGAGTGTTAGAGAGTAAAGTGTTAGTGAAAAGCACAACAGTATCGTAGTGAGCGTGCAGTAGTTTGTGTCGAGTAGGTACTCGGGAAGTTACTGGTAAACTGGGATAGCTGTGGATGTGAATATTTGGTTGTGTTGACGAGTATTGGGAAGCTATAGTATAGTAACGGCGAGTCGGGAAGTTACTGGTATACCGGAATAGCTGTGAAAGAGAATACTCGGTAGTGTTGAAGAGTATTGGGAAGCTAGGTATACGAGGACAGTAACGGCAAGTGGAAGTGAATACTCGGCAGTAGTGGTGAAGAATTGTGGCATACGGACAGTCGGTGATACTGAAGTTGTGGAAGTTAGACAGTTAGTTACGCAAATAGACAGAGAGTGAGGTGATAAATGTGACTTCTGTCCGAGCAGTTGAATATACAGACGTTGTTGAGTCAGTTGAGTATATAGACGCTGTGGAGGTCGGTAGGCGGACAGTTGAACGTGATATAAATAAACAGTGACATAAATAATTAGTAAGATCATATAAATAAATAGTCTTAGTGTTATCTAGTAATTATAGTTTTAGTCTTAATTAGTTTTTTTAGTAATTGTCTAATATTTACACTTTATTAAAAAATTATAGTCGGACGTTAAATGTTGAACGCACCACGGGAGTTAAACGGGCAATAATGCCTTCGGTCAATGTACACATCTCGGGCCAGAGGCCCTCGGAAAGTACACTATTGTCCTCAGGCGTTATTGTCCTTATAACATCCTTGATACGTTAATTACTATAACAGCCTTGAGTGTTACCGCAGGGAGTTATCGGTTGTCAATTGTTGAATATTATTTATTCCATAACAACATAGTTTGTCGAAAAACTTTGTTATACTCATTAAAAATCAACCTGTATAAATACATGGTCTCAAATTTTGCTGGATACAATAAATAATTTGTAAGAAAGTATTAAATTTGATTAAATTAGCACATACTTGCGATATCTATGTCAGTTCGTTTTTATTTGTAATTTTATGACAGTCGTTCACCTCAATTTCAGAGACACCCACCTACAAACTTAACCTCTCATACGATTTTACGAGAGCGCAAATATTTTAAAAATTCCTGTCGTATCATAAAAACTCATTACATTTTAAGTTTTAGTGCCGGGATTATGGGCATTTCTCCGACTAAAAATCGATGGGATATTTGCGAATAGTTCTCAGTCTCCGTCGCTGCAGAGTGGACGGAGGACGGAGCGCAACGCAGTCTTGTGGCAACTTTGCCAACTACAAACTATGTTCATTAATGGTCATGATTAACCTTTTTAATGGGCGAACTTGCTATAAACCTTTATTACTGCTAATGATATGCGTCTTGCGGTGGATGCCTTGCAGAAGTGAATTCCAGAACTGTGGAGATGTTCAAGAGGAATTTGAGATATATGGTGGTGCAGTTAACATATGGATCGCGTGGTTGTGTGCAATAGATGGCCGGTTGTTAATAATAATTAATTAATTATTGACCGATTAGATTCTATGCTAACCATCGGAAAACATACATCTTGAAAAAAATTGGTGGCAGTCCGGCCCCTAGACTTTTGAGCGCCCCAGGCGAAAATTGTAAATTGCGCCTCACATTTATTACAATTTTGTTTAGATTATACAGCTGTCTCACAACTCGCGCCCCAGACGAAACTGACACTTGCCGACGACAATAGGTTGCCAACAAATAGAAGAAAATAATTTGCGGCTGCTTGCATAACGGAGTTACAAGACTTTTTAATCCACCAATCCCGGTAGGATATCTTGAGGTGTGATGATATTATTACAAAATAAAACTGGTTGCTAGGTTTTAAAAATACTACTAGTAAGTTACAAAATTTGTTTGACTTATTGTAATTTTGACACTTTAGAGTTGACTTTTCACTGTCAACAAATTTAGGTTAGCGAAGGTGTCATCCGAGATCATCATTTATATCGTACAGTGCCACGTGTTGTAGCAGCTGTGTAAAATGGGTTAAACGAAAATATTGTCATTTTAATTCTTTGAGATTAAGTAATCAGCGGCTGAATACATGGTAAGAATTTGCCTTTTTTTATTCACCTTGTCAAATTTAATTTGACACTGACATTTTTCGAAAACTACAGTCGCCCACACATTTTAAAGAAGATTTGATTTGTATAAAATTCTAGTAACGTAAAATTACGGCAAACACACGTTAAAGGTGTAGGTCTCTGATTAGTCAATTTTAAGACGTCTTTTCTCGAATATCTTTTAAGCTAGATTTTTTTTTCTTCGAAAATACACATCCGAGTGTAGTCTCGTGTTTCCTCATTCGCTCTGGGGCGCGAGCTGTGAGACAGCCTGTATAGGTACAAAAATTATAAAATAGGCGATTTGTGTCCATAATTCGCGAACAATCACAAAATCTTAATCTGAATGAAATTTTTTGAAAATATTTTGGATATTTAAAATACAGAGATTTTTAATTTCTTTTAAGTTCTACAGAGTCGCTTTATTTTTGTCTAATAACATATACAGATTATAGGATTAGTCACGGGAGAGTTACTTTCAAAGTCCGTTTGTGTGCAACCCGAAATACAATTTACAACAGCGTCTAGCTTTCTCTCTTAAAAAAATAGAATATTTAATTCACAATTGCTTTGCCTGTCTAGTGATGGTTCTGTCATTTTGACATTAAACAATTAAATATGGTCTGTTGTCATTAGTATTTTGGGTTGCAAACAAACGGACTTTCAAAATAACCCTGTATATAGGAAAAGAAAACATATTTCTCAGAAGTCTCGGTATAAATACGTTTCGTTATTTTGCATTTCGGAAAATATAATTTAACTCTTTAACGGTTCATCCTAGGTGAAAATATAAGAATCTTATTTTATATAAAATTTCGATACTGATCACCGTTTTCAAGAAAAATGTTAAAAATCAAAATATGTCGCCTTTTTCCAAATTGGCGAGGGGCTGTTGCATCAGTGTACTTTTCTGTACAGGATTCCGTATAAAAGCTTTCGTTGCAATATTTTTGATGTTGGGGGTATTTTTCAGTAGATTTCCTGAACAACAATTACTTCTTCAGTATTTGGTATGACAATGTTTTTAATTGATATAATCGCCAACGAATTTAACCTTTCTTCTTTCTTAGTATAACGTAAAAAATATAAATTTGCTGCAACTGGAATTGTCAGCATGTTTAAAACTACACACTGGAGGAGTCAATAAACTTATAATTTGATTGTTAATTTATTTTGCAAAAAACTAGTCTCAAAAAATGTCGCCCTAAAACCAATTTCGCCCCAGGCGGTCGCACGGCTTGCCTGTAGCTTAGGCCGGCCCTGATTGGCGGTTCTGTGAGCCCTTAGCACTTGTGCACGAGCCGCCACTGGCGTATAGTGTTTTCCGTGTAAAATAAATTGTAAGTCGGCGAAAAGATATTGACCCAACCTGTCATTTTATATTTTATTCTCCTGTCCCAATATGTTTGGAACTAAAAGTTACATTTAAAAATTGAGTTCCGGCGAAAAAAGCCGAATGCAATTTATGAAGAAAGCTCGTGTCATAAATTTCATGAATTGTCTTATCCGCTTGAAAACGTCCGTTCTTCAATTTTGTCCGATAAGAACTTTCTAACTATAGAAAATAAAATCCAGCTGATGCAGGACTTTATTTGCGGTTTTGAATTTATTGCAAGATTTAAGACAATGTACCACTCGATCCTTCATTTTAAACAGAGAGACAATGTTCTGTTATTGTTCAAATTTTCTTTGTATACAGGGTGTAAATGAAATAAGTGCATTAAATTTAACCAGTAATGTAACTCGACGAGAGCAACAATATTTCTTAACAACTTTTTTTCTAAGTCTTTTAGATTTTGAGTTAAAATTCTTTAAAGATTTACTGCATATTTCGGCGCGCGCCCATGGAAAACAAATGGCTGCTGTCGTAATCAAGTGAGATACAAACAGCTCAAAAATTGTCGGTTATCAGTTACACTTGCAGTCACAGTAATTAATAAACGAATCAACGGAAACAACATTTATTATTTATTAATTCGTAATAGTGCAATTTTTAAAATAAAGAAATATAATTTTGGATAACAAAATTATAAAGTTGTGTATTGAACCAGGCTTTTAATAACCTGTGAATAGTGGAAGACAAGGAGGGGCGAGGTAACGAGAGGAAGATCAAAAGCATAGTTATTAGGTTATAAGATGATTATTTATCGTCGATAAATCATAATAGTTTAAATACGTTATTCAAAAAATGTAAGTACAAACTTTTGTCCATTTAAAAGAGGTACTTGAGTACCTATAATTAGTCGTCCATTTATTGTTCCCACTCAAATATGTTTTAATGAAAATTTTTACAGCATTTTCGTCTGTCGAAATGTATATTGTGCATAATACATATACCTTCCCAAGTAAATTCAGTCTCATTAATGAACATTATGAGCCATTCCCAAAATTGAAGTCTGTTATGTGCTGAAAACATAGAACTTTTTGCACATGTTATGGATATAACTGTTGCTTTTTTTAAAATTGTCATATGTGACACTCCGTATTGTGATGTGATAAAGATGTACAAGATTAACAAATTTGGTGATGATTTGGAAACGCTCCGTTTAAATGCGTTGGCAACTCCATGACACTGTCTTTATGTCAACCGTGATGTCAAGTAAAATATAGTACAGATACGAGTAAAAAAATAAATAAATAAACCATAGGTAAGTAATTACAATGTCTGTGTACTCGCATTTTACAGAATTTTACCTTATTAACAAGTTTATTACTAATGTCAAAATTTAATTGCAACAATTGACAGGACTTTCAATTGCTAAAACATAATTTTTCATAGCTATTGTTACTGCATTCAATTATCACAAAAATATTTGAAACGACTCGTCAATTTACGGGGTGGTAAAAATGCTAAAAAAATATGCGATTTCGAGAAAAAGTTATTAAGAAATATTGTTGCTCTCGCCGAGTTATATTACTGGTTAAATTTAATGCACTTATTTCATTTACACCCTGTATATGATTAAAGAATCGTTGATCGTTCGTTTTTCATTCGTCAAGGAAATAGTGAATACAAATTTTCTATCTGAATTGCTAGATACACTTTGCTGGAAGTCGTACGTTTTCTGAATTCATAGTAAAGGTTTCTGACATTTTTATAACCCTAGACATGAACTAGAGATTGATCTTAGAATACATGAATGAAAATCGTCTCTTCAGTTGCATTTTGCACATAAAATTTTATTGTTCTATTCTTGGGAAAATATTTACATAGCCCAAATATTAAATAAAAACGCCAAGTATAGCATTCGAATAGTGAAATGCAATGCAATTTTTCAAACGGAATATAAAATAAAGCATATTATGAATAAATAATGGAAAAATAAAAGTATATCAGTAGATTATATTAAAATTATTACTATTTGTTGAAATTTTATACATGTTGGGGTTGGGGTTTCTCGGAGCGTATCTAGAATGTTTTGTGAATAATTGGATACCGTTTCATAAATTGTGTTGAAGTTCTTTGTGTGAAGTATACGGCAATAGACAATTGAATTTTTTTTGTGTCCAACACAATACCTCCCGCTATTTAATTTTTATTAATTTAAATATACATACATATTTACATATTGAGTTTTGCTGGAAACTATATTAAGATCCATTCCATATAACTATGGATCTATTTACTATTTTCTTAAGGCGTCAAATATTATGTGAAGCAGAGCGGGATGAAATAATTCTTACAAAATTACCGATTGAAGTATCAAATTTTATAAATTTCCTAGAAGATTGTATGAAGAATAGATGTTTAAGCAAATAACTTTTCAACAGATATCTTCTACTAACATGAAAAATTCTTTTAGGTATTCATATTTTCTCATTGTAAAAGATACTTATCGTATGAATAAAATTCCAACAATGGTCGTTTGATTGCAATAATGAATTATATAAAAATGTGTTTCGTAAGTTAATATTTGAACAAGATATAATACAAGAAGTAGAAAATTGTCTTAAAATTGTATAATACTTGCAGTTGTATGAAATAGAAGTCTATTTTTGACACAATTCATCTATTTATTATATATTTTGTACATGTAATGTTAATGTTAAAGACAGAAATTCTCATGGTTCGTATTTTTCGTGTTTTTTCTTTTCCGAGCTTGTGCAACTGATTCCACTTAGAGCCTGGTATATTTTCAATGAAGAATCTTCTTCATTTATTGCGAATATAAAAGAAAAATGTTAACATCATCCACTGATATCGTCATATGTAGAAACTTTCTTCTTTCCAATCATTCAAGTTTTCTAACTTGTAACATTTAACTAATATTATAAATTATAATATAAATTTAAATATAATAAAATGGTTTACAGAAATTACACATATTATGAGAAAAATTATATTTTCTGCCATAGTACCTTCGCTGGTATTTTGACTTTTTTACCTCTCGCTAAGAGAGGTATTGGATTCATGCTAAAAATCGCATATCCAGATTTTAGTGAATAAGCACGTTTTAAGGTCCCTAGAATCCGATTATAACATGTGTGTGTGGATGTGTGTGTGAATGTTGGATCCACAGTTTCTCAAATACTATAAGACTTAAGACATTTTTAACTACGGATTCCTCAATCTAACAATAATGGGCAGAGTTGATTAAGTTTTGGTAACAATTGGACAACCGGAAGTAGTAGTTACAACAAAATAATCATCTAAATATTATTTATCGAAAATTAATGTAAATACTTATATTAAAGAACGTTCAATTCTTTATTCGAAAAGAAATTCAAATGTTTGCAATTGACACATGAATGTCACTGTCAAAAATATTTGTATGACACTGTCAAAAATATTTGTACATCATTATGAAGACTATGAAACTAAAAAAAGTTAACAACGCAAAAGAATATACGTGCAAAAGAATATAAAAGGAATTTGCGAAAAAATGACAAATATAAAGAAAGTAGAAAAAGAAAATTTCAGAATATTGAATATAAAGAAAATGTATGTATTGTACATAATTTATATTAGAATATCCCATAGATTTTGCAAATATATGTGAGAATTATTTTGTAGTGAGACATGAATATATGTATTGGTAATTAAAAATATTTTTCGTTTTATGCGTACAACCAGGTAAAATATCTGGCGAAAGGTTATGTGTTGGCCACATCAGATTTTTGAATTAGACATATCACATATATAGCATTTTAAATACTTTCTTTATTTTTTTCAATTTACTATGATGTATAATATTCATATACAATAGCAACAACTCAAAATGAAATTGTAAATTGTATCACTCTCGAAATGTCAAAATTGATTCGGTAATCAAAAATGCCAATGTAGCCGTTAGAGGCGCTGACGCTCAAAATGTGCACATCGCCTATAGGCACAGTTATGAAATTATAAATCAAGTTAGTATATCCAAAAAAATAAAGGATCTTACAGCGACAGTATTGTCAGCAACGAGCATCGTTTTAAAATGCATGTCATAACTTAAACGAAACAATATAAATCTTTGAAAGACAAGTATGCTACATTCATCCGTATTTCTTACGCTTCTTCTCAATGCAAATATAAGAAAGATAAATGTATGCTAATAATAAGTGGATAAAAGTAGTTTTTAATAAATTAATGAATTCATGATATTCCCAGTTCAACCCCCGACACTTGCGGAAATAAACAACACATTTGGAAAACATTTACATGTCATTTTAATTGTATTTCACATATATTTATTTGGAATGGTAGAGAAACAAGTACTGTTTTATTATTCAACTCATTTTGTAGTTTTATCAACAAAGAGATGAATTTTAAACTAATTTATTTCTTGTTTACAAAATAGACTATTAAAAATAATGTACAAGACAGCAAACTAACCTCATTTCAAAATAAAAACAATTTCAATTCATTTGTCTTCCGGCGTAGAAAAGATAATGAATTAAAATTCACTGCACATACCCTGATATTAACTATGTTAGGGTAAAAATAGTTCATCATAGTTGCTCATTCCACCGCTTGCGGCAGCACAGCAGTGATGCACTGGTTGGCGAGGAATTAAAAATACCCGGAGCTGTAAAGTGATGAAGCGTTTTACATAAATTAAAACTTGCACAACTATTTGCGGACAGCAGTTGTTCATCTGTTTCAGCTGTCTTGAATATGCATTTCGCTGAAAGGAGACATTTTTGTTATTTATGAAAGGTAGTTTGCATTTGCAAAATATGTCTCAAGACAATGACATTAATTTGTAAGATTGTAGGTATTCATAATGTTGAATAGAACAGCATGGATTTGTAAAATAAGTATCTATTAGTTAAATGCCTGTTTATTTCTTACAGACATATTTAACTTGAATGATAACTAGCATGTCTCCTAGACAAAAAAAAGTTTATAGTACACTGGCGGCGCCAGGATGTAAATGTAGGGTGGGCACAATCAAAAAATGGTTGTGCACCAGGGGAAGGGGTAGTCGTAAAGGTAACCAGAAAAAATCTGATGTGGCCAGCACATTACCTTCCGTCAGTTCTATGTATTTTGTACAAATTTCATACGGAAAGTTCCTTGCTAAATTAAATACATATTCTATTTCTTGTACATTATCTTCCGGTAGTTGCATGTATTTTATGCAAATTTCATACAGAAAATTATTATTTTGTGACGTTTTCTATATACAGTGTAATGTATCTGCAGAAATAAAAGATTTATAATTATTATTATTTCTTGTACATTACCTTAAAGCAGTTGTATGTATTTTATACAAATTCCATGCAGAAAGCAAAAGATCCTATATTTCCAGTAAAATTATAAGACAGACACACTATGTCAATTTCACTTGACACTGACATCTTTCAATCAGAATTTTCTTAATATAGTAGCTGTTTCCACAGCTATGGCTACATTATGAAATTTAATTTCTTTATAATTTTTTAATCCATTTAATATAATAATAAGTATAAAATGCAGTCAAATCGTATAGAGAATAAAATATTCTTTAATATTTATAATAACATCAAATGTGAAAAAATTATATTTAACATAGTTTTTTCAAGAAAAACTGTTAAAATCTTCAAATGATGGTACTTCCGGTTGACCAATTGTAACCAAAATCTAATCAGCTCTTGCTATGGATGTAACGAAGAAGTATACGAAAGAATTATAATTTTTGTAACTGTAGTATTAGAGTTATCGCAGACGAACATTTTGTTACACACACACATCCACACACACACACATCCACACACACACACACACACACACACACACACACACACACACACACACACACACACACACACACACACACACACACACACACACACACACACACACACACACACACACACACACACACACACACACACACACACACACACACACACACACACACACACACACACACACACACACACACACACACACACACACACACACACACACACACACACACACACACACACACACACACACACACACATACATACAGACATCATCGTAAAAATAGTAAATTCGTATTCTAGGGATCCTAAAACGTGCTTATTGAGTAAAAACTCATCATCGAATTTTTTGACCAAAGACAATACCTTTCTTACCTAAAGGTGACGGACGGTAAAAAAGGCGCCGCAGGCATTTTTTTTTTCGTCCAATGTCAAATGTCTTATTATTTAACGTGAAGCTGCATGTTTTCCCCCTTTCATGTACAAAAATAAATTGCCAGATCACAGATCATTTTAGAAAAGTGAATATATTTAACGGATTGTTAACTTACCTGGATAAACTGTCAAAATTGAATATCATCTGCACTTCTACTATTGCAATTATATTTTACCTGACATCCATATTACGTAATCAAAATTTATATTTGTAAAACAAGCAATCAAATATTAGCTATTCAAAATACATTATTTAATTTTATTCTTTATCTTAAATTATAATATTTGCGTTTGTTTGATTTTTTTTTATCAAGTCATGGCTTATGGGAGGCATAATTACTCTCTTAACCTCCCCACCCGTGTATACGCGCCTGTTGAACACCCATTTATTTTAAATAATAAAGATACCTACCTATATAGTTTTTTTTTTCATATACACACATAAAACGATATAAAGACGCGGGTATCTAAATTTAAATAATTACATATACCGGGTGTTTAATTTTATGAATTACAGGTAATATGTACAATATAGAAAGTTTCATATGGCTGTAATTTCTGCTCTATTAATTTTATAACAAAAGTGTAAATACAAATGATGTAGTACGTGGGCACTTGGGTGGGTACAAGACTGTTTAGGGTGGGCACGTGTCCACCCTGGCCCCCCTTAGCGCCGCCGCTGTTATAGTAATAATAATATATAATTATTAAATACGTGCCATAACAACTAAATATCATAACGCCTAAATTTCATGGCCTCTAAATTTCACAGCGTCTAAATCAGTGGCGGCTTTTGACTATATATAGGTAAGAGCTGTATTTAATTTAAAAATATTCACAAAGTAAAAGTCATTTTGATTTAAAAAAAAACTATTATTATATTATAAAAAATTTGATGTGACTAGCACATTACCTTCCGTCAGTTCTATGTATTTTGTACAAATTCCACACAGAAAGTTTTTCTTTGCAAATGATTCCATATTTCCAGTACCTACATTACCTTCAGTCTGTACTATATATTTTGTACAAATTCCATACAGAAAGTTTCTTGTAAGATTCTATAGGTATATTTCCAGTAAAAATATAACTCAAACATATTATGTAAATTGCACTTTGACACTGACAATTGTCAATCAGAATTTTCTTAATGTAGTAGATGTTTCCATGTTTATAGCACAGCTGGCTGCTTCGTGAAATCTAATTTCTTTATAATTTTTTAACTCTATATCCATTGAATATGAAGTATAAAATGTAATCAAATCGTATAAAGAATAAAATATTCTTATATATATATATATATATATATATATATATATATATATATATATATAACATTTACTAAGTTTACATGCAGTTTTCAAACCGTTTTCAAAACGTTTTTAGTTTTGGAAACGCCAAGTATACAGTGTCAAAACGGTTTTGTGTTCTCAGAAACCGAAACTAAATTTCATGACTTGAAAACTAGTTTCAAAACCACTCATGTAAACACAAAATTCAGTTTCAATTTTGCGCATGCGTACATAGCATAACATTTCTGTCGCTTACTGTCCCCGTATATCTAGCTTCCCAATACTCTTCAACACTACCGAGTATTCTCTTTAACAGCTATTCCAGTATACCAGTAACTTCCAGACTCGCCGTTACTGTCCTTGCACACTATAGCTTCCCAATACTCGTCAACACTACCGAGTATTCACATCCACAGCTATCCCAATATACCAGTAACTTCCCGAGTACCTACTCGACACCAACTGCATACGCTCACTACGATACTGCTGTGCTTCTCACTAACACTTTACTCTCTAACACTCCATGTCAATGTCTCTATGACTCTGTTTGTAACTGACTGTCTGTCGAGCATAGCTACGCCCCTTATATACAGTTGCCATTATTTTCTAGAAAAGCTCAGAATGTTCGAACACATAATAACAATGAACACAAAAGGTTCAGGCGACCGGAAGTAATTAAACACGTCACGACCAGTCTGTTTACATCGGTCTGCTACTAGCGCGATTACATCACCGCTATAAATAGACACTCGCTTACAGTGGCGGCGACGGTGGGCGTTCTACGTTACAATATTTATATTTAGTTAATGTTAATGAGACTCCTACACCAAAAAAAAAATCCCATAAGACATGTACATTCATCTCCACTAGACTGTAACTAACTAAACACAAAAACCAGACATTTGTAGACAACCCTATTAATTGTAACACCCCTAGCAAAAAACGCGTTCATTGGCAAAAACAAACTGTACTTCTTTGAAAAACTGGAATTTGAATCACGCAGTCCTCCTCCCTCGAGACTTCCCAGTCTATCCTGCCTGCTCCTGCCTCCTGCTCCTAACAGGGAAACAGTGTCCTTGCAGCACTCCTGCAGGGGGACATTACACCTGAGACTCCCGCGCAGGAATCGCTAAATGACGAATGGGAGTCGTTTGTTTCACGGACTTGTTTAAGGACGAAGGATATTTACTGGTGTATATGTATTATGTGGGGAAGACATATGGAAGAAGTTACAGAAGTTTGAGAAGTAAATTTAGATACGAGTAATCCTATATATAAATCAAGGATGTTTGCGTTTCTGATCAGAAAATATGCTACAGCTTTTTCAAAGTAGTAGTCGGATCAGAATCTTTTTCATTTCATATAAGTACAGTAAAAAAAAGTTAAAGAAATCCGATCAAGGTCGTCTATATCTTGAACGAATTAACAAATTGGCATACTCTTAACTCTATCACTTGTAAAAACTACAGGCGTGTGCGATAAGGATGGATATAATAGGCTTATTTAAAAACTTCATATTGTGTCGACTAAGTTAGGACATTCCATTTTAAAAAGATGCTCGTTTTTGACAATACTTTCGCTATAACGTAAGTATATTTATTAATTCAGATATTACTACCTTGATTCATAGCCGTACGAATAACGATATTTTTTTGTCACATTATTTGGTTTTACATTGGCAATTGCTAATAAACTTACTAGTTGATTTATGTAGTTTTGAATTTTGAGTGCATTTACTCTAACATAATTTTATAATAATAAATAACAGTAGTATCTTATGTATCCTCATAAAAACTAAGTAAACGACACTATACTGAAATAGATACAATGGACAGAGGTAAAATCTTAATTCATACATTTCGTAGATAACCTTAAACCTATAAAAATTTACTAAGCAATTTTGTTTGCGAAACCAATTGTAGTCATTAATTTGAAATTGTGGAAGGAGTGCTTTGGAAAAAAAAATCGCAATCGAAATTAACAATAGAGGCGCTGATTTTTGAAACAAGATGGCCGCCATACGATGGGTTTGACATATGACAATTCACATTGTTCACTGTGTTTCGTTGACTGTGTATAGAAACCAAATTTAAAAACTTATTTATATGAAGGCGATAAGTTTAAATATTTAATTATTAATTACTACACTACTCACTCAGCTGTCACTTATTCAATATGGCGCTTGTACAATTGCTTTTCCGTAGTACCGATTTGCGCCACGAGAGGGGAAATTTTATCTACGATTGCGAATAGAGTTCTAACATTTTATAGTTTTTGACGTTTAAAGATAAAAGTGATTATTATAATTACGTAAATGTTTTCACCGGGTATATGCACTTTATTGTAAGTTGCGCAAGTTAAAAACTAAGTTTTTTTTAAATTGTATTAAACATATATAAAAAAAATTGGTGTGGCCAACAGAATACCTCCCGCCATTTACAGCCCGCGTCACAAAAAAGTTTAAACTAATCCTTATTTTGGGATTAGCAAATGTTACTCCAATTTTTGCAGTTTATTTCTTAAAATATAGTCTAATCTAATCCAAGCAACTACCTTTTTTGATAATAAAATGAAGATTAAATTTTTAATACTGAAATAGAATAGAATTCAATAATCAAAAAATTAAGATTAGCTTAAACTTTTTTGCGAATCGTTAATTTTTATTAATCTAAATACATATCTATATATTAACTTATGCTGGAAACTGTATTGATTTCCTTTTCTATTGTTCTATTTCCTTTTTTCTTTTTAGAACGTTACTATTTTTAATTTGATATTAGTTTTTTAACAGTGACATTTATCTGTCATTTACATACATATGAATAACTGGGAAACCAAGGAGTTTTGTTTGCTTAAAACGTAGGCTCCGGCATTTAAATTATAGATAATTTTATAAATTTATCTATAAAATATGTAGAAAAAGTATTAATGCAAATCTGTAGAAAATATAATAATCTTTAATTTTTATAATAACATTAATCTCGAAAACATTTAAAGGTATTTTTTGAAGAAAAACTATTTTGAGCTTCAAGTAAAGTGCCATTTCCGGTCATCCGATTTACACCAAAATCTAATGGGGTCTTTCCATAATAGAAAATGTTCGAAATACAACTTTTCAAAATTTTCTGAATGATAGTATTTGAGTTAGAGTGGAGGATCCATATATATACGCACACACATATACACACACACACATACGCGCCTACCCTATACCTCCCTTACCAAGGGTAGCGGGAGGTAAAATACAAATTTCCTTCTGAGTTCAAGCAATTAACTAATCTTACACGATAACTAAAAAATGACTATTTTTGTAGTAAGATATTTCGGTACACGCTGTATATCCTCCTTTTCCGATAATGTAAACCCTGTTTCTAATTTACAGCCCCTAATTGTAAAACAGCACTAAAGTGGTTAAGCAGAAATCTATCACATACACCAGCGACCATCTAGGACCTCTGTTTTACACACAAACACGCACATCTAGACGGCATCGCTCACGTATAAAATAAATGACCATCATATAAATCTCCGGCAAGTTAAAAGGACAAAAAAGACAAAAGCTATCTGCTATCCAGCTTCTGGAATGAGTTTTTGTCATACAGGCGTTCCTCCGTCGATGGCGCGTCACTCGCTAGATGTCACCAGTGTCGCCCGGTTCTTTATTAAGTAAATCACGAAATATGAACTCCTCCCGGTTGGTTTTTCCCGCTGTTTTGGAGGTTATGAGGTAGTTATGACGAGGATGCTTCACGCGCCACTGACGACGGTTTTTTCCTTTATTTTATTCTATTTTCATGAGGCGGAAGTGTTATTGTTATTTGCCACTATTCTTCTTCAAGGGTTCATTAAACGAGATGTTATTTACTATGACAACCGAGAATTTTTTAAGTGACCAGTTTGCTGAACTGATTCGAATTAAATAAAAATATCACATCGTATTTAGAAGGGTTGTCACTTAAATTTGTAATTTGGTCACCAAGTTAAGCTCTCAGCAAGTGTAGTCTAGTTTCTATAGTGATGTATCGATATCGAGAGACACTGAATGACCATTTTTTGCATGAACAAATGATTAAGGATTGTCTAGTATTGTTCTTTCTTTGTCAATCGTGTATGCTATGGATTATTTTAGAGTATAGTTATTTGTATCACTAGGCCAGAAACTGAACATTTGCAAGAAAGCGAGGCCTGCAAATACAAGATCTCGCAAAACAGTTTCTAGGCGTGTGATACACAAGATTTTTTGTACCGACTTCTCTATAAATTCTTTGTATATTTCTCTACACATTACTTACATTTGAGCTTAAAATGCGTAATTATTTTATATTTATTGAAAATATATCATACGAACATTATATATGTATATGTATATGTATATATATATATATATATATATATATATATATATATATATATATATATATATATATATATATATATATATATACTTTCGCTTATTTTTAATGACAGATGTCGGAAACTCAATTGTATCACGTGAGGTTAGTTGTAGTTACAAAAAAAGTAGTCCTAAAGTTGGAACTTATAAGTAATCTATACGAGATGTCAGTAATGACAGCATATTATTTTTTATGATAAAATTTAGTTCTTTTTGTTACAATAATTAAAGATTTATTCCTAAAATTTGTAAACATTTTGTTAATTCTTATGTTGAAAATAATCTTAAATTGACATCACCAGAACAGTAATGCCAACTCCTTTTGCCGGCCTAGGTCAGCAACAGCGCATTTCTGGACGATTTTGAGTTCTGTAATAGTAGTTAAATTGGACGGAGGTGTTTCTAAACCTGTGTCATAAATTTTAAGGGTTTATAGTTTTATAGTACTGATCTTCAATAGTTTCCGAGATAAAGGCTGGGAAAAATTAGTTTTTACGGAGTTACCTCTGCTATCTCGAAATCTATAAGTTATGACTCTTATGTAAAAAAATAAATAATTGTTTTAAATTAAATGTTGTGGCGACTTTGGTCAGTTGTTCTTCGATTATTCGTTTTTATCGGAAACAGTTGAAGATCAGACCTATGATGATTCAGTACATTGAATAACAAAGTCACTCATTTCCCAGAGTTATTTTGCCACTAGTACTTAATGTACTTTTTTAGCAAGGTTGCTAACATACTTTTTACGGAATGTCAATTTTCGGTAGGTTGTTATCGGAATTATTAAAATTTTATAATTTAGTAACCTTGCTAGCAAGCAATTTCATTTAACAACTTTCTTTCAGAATTGGGCTGAATATTGGTAAAGTTATATATTTTCTGTTGTTATGTGTATGAATATTTTTACGTCAATCGTCAATGTCGAGATAATAATGGAATCTTGTGATATTAATGCAGAGCCCCCACGTGTTGTCTTGAGCCATCACAGCCGCCTTTGCTAATTGAAATTCAATTCCCAGCTCGTCTTTACACCACGAAGACATCCCTTTATTAAATTGTCTGTCCCTCAAGTGCAAATAAAATTATGCACTTTTCATTTGCATGCAATATCATCAGTCGTCACCTCTACAGACAATTTTGAGAAAGAAAAGGATAGTAAATCATTAGTAATTATTATGCCGTCATTTCTTTGAGATATAAGTCCTAGGAAGCCTAATGGTTACCCAATTTTTCTCGTAACGCATGGCACCTACAGACTATAGCAGACTACACGCATTTGTTTTGGCGCGAGAAGATGGGGATTGGATAATGTAACAATAGGCAGAGCTGGGCAAAGTACCGGAAAGTAGTACTTGAAGTACAAGTACCAAGTATCTTGATGTTTCTAAATGTACTTGAAGTACAAGTACTTTTTTAGTTTCTAAAGTATTTGAAAGTACCAAATACTTGAAAAAGTACTTGTAAATTTCGGTGCAAGTACTTTTTCAGATAATTGATATTTTTCTTATTATATGGACCTTAAAAGGTGATTGACAAAAAATTCAATATGCGATATTCATTTGGTTATTTAAAACAAGAGTTCCTCGCTGGGACTGCCGTATCACTTAGTGATCTCATAACGTAAAATTGACGTCATATGATCGCCAAGCGATACGAGAAGCTGTACTGAGATGTTAGAGTGACGTCATTTTTAAGTCATGCGATCGCCAGACGGCAAAGTCCCAGTACTGTAGTTATATAATACAAACATTATATGCATATACAGTATGCAGATTAGAATTAATTTATTTATGCCAAGTTACTACTTTACTTTCATATTATTGCTGAAAATATATTTATTAATGAAATTAATATGATTATGTACTACAGGAATACCACCACACTACTGCAAAAGAAACACTGACAGACAAACAATTCTCACAATATTAACTTTTAAATTATTCATCGGACTTTAAGTACTCGTACATTTAAAGTAATTAAAGTACATTTAAAATACTTCAAGTACATTTAAAATACTTCAAGTACATTTAAAGTACTTCAAGAATTTAAAATTACTTCAAGTACTTTTCATTGTACTTCAAGTATTTTTCCAAGTATTAAGTACCAAGTACATGTGAATATACTTACTTTGTACCTACTTGCAAGCCTAATAAAGTACTTTTCTTGCAAGTATTGCCCAGCTATGACAATAGGTACGTTCTATCGGTGTCAAAAATATTCCTACTAGAATAAGAATATTCTTAACGCAATAGAACGCTCAGTAGCAAATAACTGTCAAGTGCTGTCAAGTAAAAAAATAAATACAATAGAACAGTGGCAGTGGTTATGTGTTATTGTTAGTTAATAACTAAAGATAACTTTGTATGTTTATTTTGGATCTTCAAAATGTTGTTAAGCAAATATTTCAGAGATTATGATTATAAAAAATATATTAAATAATAAAAACGTAAAGGAGGTATTTTGTTGAGCACAGTCTAAACATTCACAAATGTGACAGAAATGTACGCGCGACAGTTGGCTAGTAAAATTTTTAATTTATCTCCACTCTATATATCTTCCTACCAACGCTTCCAACTCTGAAGTTGGAATGATTCGTAGGAATATTTCGAATTTTTTGACGCAAAAGAACTATCAATGATGTTCTACCAGAAGAAGTAGGAATATTTCTGACACCAATAGAACGTACCTAATGAACAATAAAGGACAGTATTGTTCATGAGTTTGTAGATGAATTTAATTTCGTTCATTAAATGGCTAAAAATGCAAATGGAGAAAATCGGGATTACGGTGTATAGGCGTAGAACATTATATACCTTCAAGAAGAACATCATTTGGTCGTAGATGCAAAATGGTATGGGCGGTTGTGTCACTATGGAAATACTGGAAACATTTAGGATAAAAATGGTACATTGTCAAGAGTTCGGTGCACCAACGAATGTTTATCTACTCCCGTAGTACGAGTATTGAACTTTGGACTGCAAATTTTATTGTTGAATTTTTAGGGTATAAACCCAAAATCAAATATGATATAAGAACAGTAATGCCTGAGGTCAACAGTGTACTTTTCGAGGGCCTCTAGCAAGAGATGTACGTTGACCGAAGACATTATTGTTTGTTTAACGGTTGTGTCTTCTACGTTTAACATCTTACTATAATTTTTTAATATTCTACTGATTACAGATCAGAAAGTTTTAATAAAATTTGCGAAGTAGGTATGTTATGAATGCTTTTGTTTGTTTTTAGGCTTTATATCAGTGTCAGTATCAATTTCTTGAAGAAAGAAGCGTTTTATTAAAACTTTCTGATCCGTAAAAATAGGATATTAAAAAATAGTAAGACATTAAACGTTGAAGGTACCATGGGACGGTCAACGTACACACCTTGGGCCAAAGGCACTCGGAAAGTACAATTTTGACCTTATAACACTCTTGATATCTTAATTACAATCTTTTGGAAATTACATAATTCCGGAACAACATGGATTCTGTGAAAAAATCTGTATTAACAAATCTAATTCCCTTTACTCAATATCTAACTAAGAACTTAGAGAATAGAATTTAAGTTGACGTCATATACACAGATATCAGTAAAGCTTTCGATCGTGTCAGTCATGATATTTTGTTATTTAAATTATTCAATTTAGGTTTGCACGGATCTCTTTTAAAGTGGCTGGAATAATACGTTAGAAACAAATCGAAACTGATAGATTGTAATGGTTTTAAATCTCGACCAATTAATGTAACATCTGGAGTACCACACGGCTCTCACTTAGGTCCAATATTATTTAATCTATACATAAAAGACGTCTCAAATTGTTTCAAAAATAGCCATTACATACTATTTGCTGATGATTTGAAATTTTATAAACAAATAAAAACTGATAATGATTGCAGACTCTTACAAGATGATTTAGTAAATTTACAAAGATGGTGTGAAGTGAATAACGTTTTCATTATGTGCAGAAGGTTTAATATTTATTATACTAATTATTACCAAATATTACATCAACTAAATTTAATATCAATGGAGAACAGAAGAACTCTTAATGACATCATATTTTTGCAAAAAACAATTAATAGCATAATTGACTCTCAACTTTTTGTTCATTTTTTCAATTTGTATGTTTCAGCAAAGAATACTAGGTCAAAAAATCTGTTTATTGTACCTACATGTAAAACTAACCTGCTCAAAAATTCCCCTATTAGTAGAATGATGCAGACTTACAACGACAAATTTCAAGACCTTGATATTTTCACTTGACATTGAATCAACTGCTTAACTTACTGATTGGTGAATTTCGTGAATAAGTGGTTTTTTTTTGTTATCGCAAATTTGCATTTCTATTACGTCATTCTGTCTAAACAAATATCTTTATATAATTTTTTATAACTTTTTTGTATGTATACGTGGAACTGTCCTTGATCTCCGACTGTATTGTTCCCTCAAAATTAAATAAATAAAATGAATAAATAAATTACTGTAATGAATTACTACTGTTATTCGCGTAACATAATTCATTTTTATTTAGAAACAGCCCTAACTTTGACTTTCTCTCATAGGCATTCGGTCTGAATTGTGACGGTACATATAATAGCATACCTAAAAAGCATGTAATAGTTTATAAATCAAAGAAAACACTTAAAAAGTGTAAAACATCATCGGCAGCAACCTAGCCAGGGGTTCTTTCTCGTGAATATTTGATTCAGCCGCATTCCTTTTCTGTAGAAACCACCCCACAAATGCATATCGCAAATAGAATTCGTTATGTGCGGCTGGCCAAGCGAAGCGATACATGTAATTAAACAGGCATGCAGTGTGTTTTGCATTATTAAACATTATTCTCTAACTTGATTCCGGCTAAGCGTTTACCATGGAACTTAAACTATTTAATCAACTAAATTAAATGCTAATTGTGGGTGAACTATTCAGTTTAGTAATCAAGTTATTGGTGTAAACTAAATCAGTAGTACCAACAATATAAACAAGTATTGGATTTATTGTGGCGTTGCTTAATGGCCGGAGTAGTGATTTATTTTCTTGTATAGTTAAGTTTGGATTAAGTATTTCATGTCGTATGTAATGTCAGCTAATTAGATGTTCTTCACTAATTGCATGTCATGGTATGATTATTGTGATTGTGAGTGACATTTAATTTGATATGTCAATAAACAAAAATTACGATACAATGACCACATAATAATGTATTAAACAATCAATAATTCCTGTATTAATGGACATATCGACAATGTATTGTTATGTTGATTGAAATATCCTAAATTACCCTGCCGTGGTTTGCTTGATTTGGAGATGATTCTAGATAATTTGAATTCTAGGGTTGTTTTACTTGAATATAAAAAGGAATGTTTTAAGCACAGGTACTTATAAATTGAGAGTACACGTCTGAGTTTAATATATTTATTATTGTAAAAATGCATGGTGATTCAAAAAAATAAGAACAAATGGCTATTTTCTGTGTTAATAATTTTAGACTTATAATTTAAATTACAAAGTTGTGGGCAAACTTATGGTGCTATTCTGTACCGTTCTATAAGCTCTGTGGACTCTGTAAGTAACCAACGTTACAGGATGTAAGCAAATTGCTATTCTGTAACCAAGTTACAGTAATGTAAGCGCTACAGAGTTATAGAAATTTCTATAAATCTTACAGCGCCAAAATCTTGACTGTAAAGTATTTACAGAGCATATTGAAGCATCAAAAATATATTTTAAACGTCAAATATATATTTTATATATTTTTTTTAACAAATATGGAAATTAAAAGCAAAAGTTAACAATTTTTATTATATCTATTATTAAATGAAAAACATAGTACGTAATTATATATCCTACGTCCTACCAATTCTTATAGATATTTATGTTTAAAAAAATATTTTAGCATGAAAATAGAGAAGATTTTTCATCAAAATCCAGTCGATTCTAGTGTACCAGATAATGAATTACATTAGTAATTAAGAAATGTTTTTAAACAAACTCATTGTAAAACTTTAAGTGACTTTTTTTTTCTTTAATATAAAGTTGAATAATTTTAAATAGCTATACTTAAGAATTTGTCATAATTATTGATTCAATGATAAAGACAAGAGCAGTTTCCGCCAGTCAAGATAATTTGAAGACAACCCTACCTACTATCACACTAACGAGGAGAATAGATTACAAAATTAAAACATAAGAGATAAAAAAATTATTAACAATGACAAGCATTGATTACTACAATGACAAAAATTAATTACCTACAAAAATCAAAACATAACGTATTTTGATTCAATAATTATATATTTCATTTAATCATAAACCTATATATTACATATGTGTAAATCTGATGTATTTATAGAAATTTATAATAATGAAAAAATCGTAATGGAATCTTTTGCTTATTCAACTACATAAATATATTATGGAATATGTATCTTTGAACCAACATACTTACCATTTTATAGTGTATTATTTATATAACAATCGTTTCTATTTCATATTTTTTAGAATGCCTACAAAATTACTGTCAAATATATTGTAGCATATTTGACAGCTAGACAGGAATGAAGTTAGGCATTCTATAAGAATAACTCTGTAGCGAGACTTATTACAGAGAGAGTTACAGAATAGGTAATTTTACTACTCTGTAAGATTTCGTCTTACATAGCTCTATAGGTTATAGAGTCTATAGAGTTACAGTCTTACAGAGCAAAGTTACAGAATAGCACCATTAAATGTAATTTTTCGATTTCACCGAAATGGTATATTATGAAGTCTAGTAATATTTACTCACAATTTTAGGCACCTAACTAAATATTTCGAATGGCTACCATTTAAAAATATATTATGTTTAAAAAACACTTAAATTTGTTATTTCACGGCCGGTTTCATAATAAATATAAAGTTACTTTAATTTTAAAATTAAAATAAATTTTTGTTTTAATATTTGTTACAGATATGCGGTTTGGAGTCATCGTCATTTTTCAATGGTAAGTTATTTTGTATTGTAATTTATAACCATAGAAAATCTGTAAATCTTTTTTAGATTTTATTTTAAAAAAGCTTGTCATGATTCTTCATTTTTAGTGTCAATAGTTCATTTTTCAAATTACAGCTAAAATTTTTCAAACTCTAACAGCGGTAATAATAAACAAATTCCTATTTCCAGGTTAGATATTCTGTTCCGCCTTAAATAGGTCTGTTTCATAGATACTACTCGTATTTACTACAAAATTTTCTAGTCAGGATTAGGGTGACCATAATTACTCTGAATGAAAACGGGTCAAGGGGAGGGGGGTGTAATATCAAAATCAAAATTTGTCTATATAATGTTTAAGTTCGATAATTTATTTTTCTGTCTACCTAAACGAAAAGTGATATTTTACTTTTCAGAAAGTTATCACTTTTCGTTCGCAAACCTTTTCGTACGCTAAGCCATAATTTTTCGTCCGCCAAGTCTACTACGATTTAATATTATTCTAATTGTGTGTACTACCCTTCTAGATCTATTATTATTAAATTAGACAGAAAAATGTAATATGCCCTCGGCTATTGTCCAGAAAATGAGTTGTTTCTGATCAGTTTTTGATTGGAAAATTCTTCTTTACTGAGCTAGCTTGGAAAATTGTTTATAAAGGGATCGGAAAGTAATTTTTCGATCCCTGCATGAATGTTTCCACGGCGATCAGTTGCTTATCTACATATTTATTTTTGGTTTATTTCATATTTGTTTGCAATAAAAAATAAAATAATGCATATCTATAGATTTTTATTTATCTTTTTATCAGAACAGCGAAAAAAAAATTGTACGCAACACGCCCTGGAATATGCTTGCTTACCCAGTAAAGTATCACTTTCAGGTCTTGTTACGTAAATTACTGTTCTGCTATTATAATGAATTTTAAAAAGCAAAATTGTAAACCAAGTTTTGTATTATTTTTTAAGTGATATAAATATTTATAAGGAGATAAATCTTCTAAAACGAGACAAATGTGTTATTTTAACTTAAACGACGGGACGGCCGGTACATGGTAAAAAACGGGACTGTCCCGTTCAAAACGGGACGTATGGTCACCCTACTCAGGATTCCAAAGTGCAATTTGAATCTAAGCTTGCAATTTGTAAAGATTTCTATCCGGTTAACTATAAGCAGCTAAATAAAAATACCATTTTCTACAATTCTATGGAAAATAAGTGTTCTCAAACTCAAAATGAATATGAAAATAGCGAATTCTTGCACTAGTCCGGGATATAATTAAAATATAAGTTTTTTGTTTTATTGTATTTCGTCTTTATTATTTCTTTCAAAACTTTTCTTTCTTCGATTTTTCTCAACCCCTTCGCGTTCCTGACTCTCTCCTTCCAACTTATCTTCTTCAACCGTCGTGAGCCACAACCACATCTCAAAACTTTCTAAATACTTTTTCTCTTGCTTCCGTAAGGTCCAGGTTTCGCAACCATACTATACTCCGTATAAGACATTTGACAAATCTTTTCTTCAATTAAATATTAATGCGTCTAGCTGTTATTTTTTTAGAATCAGTAATATCTCGCATTTGTTTAAAAAAAATCTAATGTGACCAACACATGACCTCCCGTCAATTCCATGTTTGAAAGAGCAATGAGCTTTAAATAATTATCACTACCAGTTGATCGTTTGTAAACAAAATCTAATTTGTTGTTCCAATAAATAGAAAAGTCTGTAAAACCAAATTTTGGATTATATTTTATAATGTTTATCCTCGAAAATCTGTTAAGATCTCCAAATTAAGTACCACTTCCGGTTTATCATATAAGTATAATCAAAATCTAATGTTTCAAATTATACACAAGTTTTAAATACCAAATTTGAGAAGTTTTGTATCAATGTATTTTTTCACGAAAATCTGTTTCAAATAAAATATCAATTTTAGTCAAAATCTAATATGTTGCTTCCCTTTATATAAAAGTCTTAAATACTAAATTTGACAAGTTTTGGAATATATCCTATTATATTTTTTACGAAAATCTGTTCAGAGCTTGAAGTAAAGTATCACTTCCGGTTTATCAGTTTTAGAAGAAATCTAACAAGTCGTTCTCATTACTATAAAAATCTTAAATACCAAATTTGAAAAATTTTGGATTACATTAATATATATCTTATCACGAAAACCTGTTGAAAGCTTCAAGTAAAGTATCACTTCCGGTTTATCAATATTAGAAAAAATCTAACATGTCATTCCCATTAATATGAAAATCTTAAATACCAAATTTGAAAAGTTTTGGAATTTATCATAATATATTTTTCACGAAAATCTGTTGAGAACTTCAAGTAAAGTATCATTTCCGGATTATAAATTTTTGCCAAAATTCAATATGTTGTTCTTCTTCATATAGAAGTCTTAAATACTAAATTTGACAAGTTTTGGAGTATATCATAATATACATATTTTCACGAAAATCTGTTCAGAGCTTCATCATCGTAAAAATAGTAAAAACGTGTTGTGGGGACCCTAATTCGTGCTTATTTACTGAAAACTCACCATCGAATTTTTGACTCGATTACATTACCTCCCTTACCTACGGTATGACGGGAGGTAAAAAGAACCAACTTCAAGATTAAAATGAAGTAGACTCCTACTAATTATTAATAGAACAAAAATATAAAACGATTCCGTTATTTGATATTATTAACTCTTCGTATCGTTTAATGTTCAAGAAATTATTAAATTTGTCATATGCACCACTTATTTCAATCGTTAACACAATTATTGCTAACTTGGTGTCGAAATTCACCGTTTGAGAAGCATCCAGTTTCCCTGTGCTTGTGATCTTGAATCCACGTCCATACCTCTCCTCCCGAGGCGATCGATTTCTGTATACCGGGTGAAGTTTGATGCTGATATGTGTCATATTCCATTTTCAATTTGTCAGAGCGACACGCATTTGATGCACGGAATGAAATGTTGCGAGAAACAGCCCCGAACGTATTTCATACCTATCGATTTTTGCGTCCGTATCCTTTGTGCAAATTTAGATTCCTCTGGGAATCGTCTCCATCATAGGGCTCTTAGGAAGATCGCGCTGCGCCGGTTGGAGTAGTAATGTACTTAGCTAATAGGGTGTTAGTAAGATCAAACAAAACTTAAGAAGATTTACTAACTAAATCTTCAATTAATCAATTCTTCTATAAACTATCTACTGACGGATCGTTTTTTAAGTTTTAAGATTGGATGCTCTTATACTCTGTTCTTTTGTTTTCATTCCACAGATTACTTGTTTTGTGTTTTAGACTTACTATGATCAAAGTTTTTCTTAAAAAGATTTTTTTAGCGGAAACTTGAACGTGTAAATATTTTATGAGCAAACTTCAGTTGTTAAGTTTCATAAATAATGTACAGGTAAAGTATCAGAAAATCATATTTGAGATTAAAATACTTTGTCGTCTTTTCAAAAGGAAATTATTGTAAAATTTATTTATTGTACAAGTATTATCGTACCCTGTGGTTAGTAAACGTTGTCTCGTGAAATAATTAAATTGAATTGAGAAGGAAAGACAAAGCATTAGTATATTACATTCGAGGTAGGAAAAGTTTGATACAGGTGAAGCCTCGAGGTGAAATAATTGTCGAGGCTCCCACCGAGGTTATGTATACTATTTTAATTACAATCATCCTCTTTCAAATTTTAAATTTTCAAAATAAATCAATGAGATAACCTTATTCTGTTGGTGAATGTACATTTAATTACAACTATAAATATATTTCATAATTAACAAACTTAGTGGATTTAATCATTGACCGACAATGTTAAAATTGAATGTGCAGTTTTGGCAGTTTTTTATATTTATTCCAGAGCTTGAAACAGCTGACGAGGATAAATTAGATTCTGTGACTGAGGCATTCTCACTAGAATATTCAGTTAGTGTGGCAGTGGCAGAAATTTGATTCTCCTTGTTTTTTTAAAATTTTATGTGCTGTATCAATTTTATTTTTCAAACTTTCATCAACATACCTTCTGCAACAGCTGTCAGCTCCGGAATTTCCTAGTAATGTAGCAGAGGATCTGCGGAAACAATGGCCTGTAAATGATTTCGAATCAGGTAAATTCAGATATTGTGCAATGTTAAATGGAATTTTTGCTATAGTGTTCATTCCAACAACTTGTGCGGTACATTTGCCATGCTTATAATTTATGAATAATCGCCGAGATGTTATGTTAGAGGGTCGAAGAGCAACATATCTTCTGTACATTGACAAAAGATTATGATCATCAACAGTAAATGTTCGCTGCACATTAGTTTGAGTCTGGAATCTTCACAATTAAAATGGACCCATTATCCTCAATATCATCTACAGTCATCCTAACTAATTCGTCGCGTCGGCATGCTCTAGCAACACCCAGTATAAGAGCAATTTTCATCATAAGGAAATGGTCGTCTGAGGCTTCAGTCAGGAATTTATTTATTTCATCTCTTGTTAAAGATTTAGATTTTTTTGGTCTATAACCAACTGATTTTTGTTTCAAAAAAGCAGTTAGTTTCTTGAATTTGCTGATATCAATATCGTTCTTAACTGCTAGTGTTGATTTTAAAATGGAATAAATGGACCAAAGAGAAGACGATTTCATTACATTAGATTTTTCAAAAAAGTAAGCTAGTAAAACATTTTCACTGTAATTATTTATTTTTTTTAACACCATTCAATGAAGAGGTTATAATTCTTTTAGTATAATGCTCTTGATTTTGCAGGTAATAAATTCAAGGAAGCATTTTGCACCGTTTCGAATATATTTGGATGAGTGCAAGAAAAATCACTATCTTCACTATTTTCGGAGATTTTTGAACACATTTTTGATTTATGTGTGAAAACTTTTTATAAAACAATGATTGTTGGCATCAGAATTATTTATTTACTCATATCGTCATGGTTACAGCAACACAAAACAGGAAATTGGCCAAGATTGAATTGAACTTACTAAATAGGTATTATTATTATTTTTATTTCGTTAGTAAAGTCGTAGAAAAAATTATGTGTGCATCTCTAGCGTAAAGTATCTTTATTGCTCTAGCTCGATTGTAGCGCTCGCTACGTTCGCGCTTCAATTTACGAGCTTCACTTTACGCTCTTGATACACAAATAATTAATTCGTACCACAACTGATGATGATGGCACGGCAATCGAAAGGTGAAATTTGTAAAGAAAGTTTAGCCACATGGCTGTCGTCTATCGGTTAGGTCAGATTTGTCACCATGAGTAATTCCATTATAATCCGTATATTCAAAGTTACCAAATCATTAAGTTGAAATCTGTGTTTGATTTCCAAAACACGTAACAAAGCAAATTATCCTAAACCGCGGAGCAATGCGGCGTTGCAGAATTCTGCATCGAGTCGACAAACATCGATGCGATGCACTGTTGTGTTTGTATTGGAAAAGTTATACCGATCCGCGATCGGGGATATTATTTGTCTCCGGTCTCCATCGCGCTGCGGCCAGCCAAATGAAATCGATATATTTTGTTAATAATCCGCTTTGTGAACAATTGGGTTAATCTGGTCTTGCACGTAATTATTCTAACTTGCGAGAACACAATCGAGTTTGTCCGCAAATCCGAGACCTGGTATTTATCTTTGGTTTATTACCACAGTGGTAATATAAATACAACTGACGGGTGGACAAGCTTTCCTTGCTCTGAGCTCTGGAGTAGTGGTCGGTGGCTGCGGAATGGACTTCTACAAGATAGTAAATCAGCGTGGTTTTACAGTTGAACGAATTCAACAATTAAATGGAATATGATTGATTGTCTATATATTGAAGAGTAAATATCTGTATGTGATTTTATTTTCTTGTAAAACCAAGGGTGAAATAAACTTTCATAACAATCGAAAAGCCTGGAGGAAAAAGATGAATGTTACTATGTGTTTTTTCATTACGCCAATTTTAAAGTTTGAAACTCTATGGGACAATGACTACATTTATCTCGATAATTCAAGCGGCTTCAAGTATATTATGATTTGAAAAATCCTATTGGTTTATCTCAGCGGATTGAAAATGGGATTGAGTTATTTTCAATCTTCTTTAAATTCGTAACGACTAAAAAAAGATAGTTAAATACTCGATTATGCAGACAGATAGGGACAGGAATATGATCTAATTTCATCCTGGATATATAACCCGAAATATCTAAAAATGTCATGTTGTTATTTGTCTTCTCTTTCAAAAACATTAAAAAATATTTGCTTCTTCATCACTCCAAATATTACGCTTTTGGACTATTTTACTAAGTTTTATGTCGCGACTTTTACAAAATGAGGTAAAATGAAAATAAACAACAAATAATATGAATTTAGTAACATTCCAACATATTGCGGATGTGCGCATACGTAGTTCCATTATTTAAAGCTTCACTGTTTATTAAGACAGAAGTCAATCCGCTTCGTAAGTTCAAGCCTGTTATTTTATAGGCTTGACTTGATATTTTCAGGCGGCTTGAAATATTTATCTCGATCGTTTATTTCGAAGATTGAAAAGGGATTTACTAAATTCAAGCGGCATCAAACGTCGAGTCGTAGTCATTGTAGAAAAGAAAGAAAAAGAGTATTCAATGTTAGTCCGAAACTCAGATTAGTCATTTCTTATGTGGGACCTAATAGAATTTTATTAATCTGACTACCGTATCTACTAGACAAAAATACTTGCACCGTCATCCTTTTTACCTCTCCTAAGAGAGGTATTGAATTCATGCTAAAAATCGGATATCCAGATTTTAGTGAATATGCACGTTTTAAGGTCCCTAGAATCCGATTATAACATTTTTACGTACGTGTGTGTGTGTGTGTGTGTGTGTGTGTGTGTGTGTGTGTGTGTGTGTGTGTGGATGTTGGATCCACGATTTCTCAAATACTATAAGACTTAAGACATTTTTAACAACGGATTCCTCAATCTTACAATAACGAGAAGAGTTGATTTTGGTAACAATTGGACAACCGGAAGTAGTAGTTACAAGAAAAAAATCATCTAAATATTATTTATCGAAAATTTATGTAAATACTTATATTAAAGAACCTTTAATTCTTTATTCTATAAATATAAATTCGTTATTATATCTTCTATAGATTTAGAGATAAAGAAGTGCATATAAAATAATTTGATGTAAAAAAACTCAGATCAAACTACGTCAAGGTAAGAAATTCAAATGTTTGTAATTGACACATAAATGTCACTGTCGAAAATATTTGTATGCCACTGTACACCATTTGTACATCATTATGAAGATTATGAAAATTTAAAAGTATTTTTCGGAGAAAAACTATTTTGAGCTTCAAGTAAAGTACCATATCCGGTTATATGATTTACACCAAAATCTAATGGCTTCTTTCCATATTAGAGTAATGTATAAATACAAGGTGCAAAATTTTCTGAATGATACACACACACACACACACACACACACACACACACACACACACACACACACACACACACACACACACACACACACACACACACACACACACACACACACACACACACACACACACACACACACACACACACACACACACACACACACACACACACACACACACACACACACACACACACACACACACACACACACACACACACACACACACACACACACACACACACACACACACACACACACACACACACACACACACACACACACACACACACACACACACACACACACACACACACACACACACACACACACACACACACACACACACACACACACACACACACACACACACACACACACACACACACACACACACACACACACACACACACACACACACACACACACACACACACACACACACACACACACACACACACACACACACACACACACACACACACACACACACACACACACACACACACACACACACACACACACACACACACACACACACACACACACACACACACACACACACACACACACACACACACACACACACACACACACACACACACACACACACACACACACACACACACACACACACACACACACACACACACACACACACACACACACACACACACACACACACACACACACACACACACACACACACACACACACACACACACACACACACACACACACACACACACACACACACACACACACACACACACACACACACACACACACACACACACACACACACACACACACACACACACACACACACACACACACACACACACACATACACACACACACACACACACACACACACACACACACACACACACACACACACACACACACACACACACACACACACACACACACACACACACACACACACACACACACACACACACACACACACACACACACACACACACACACACACACACACACACACACACACACACACACACACACACACACACACACACACACACACACACACACACACACACACACACACACACACACACACACACACACACACACACACACACACACACACACACACACACACACACACACACACACACACACACACACACACACACACACACACACACACACACACACACACACACACACACACACACACACACACACACACACACACACACACACACACACACACACACACACACACACACACACACACACACACACACACACACACACACACACACACACACACACACACACACACACACACACACACACACACACACACACACACACACACACACACACACACACACACACACACACACACACACACACACACACACACACACACACACACACACACACACACACACACACACACACACACACACACACACACACACACACACACACACACACACACACACACACACACACACACACACACACACACACACACACACACACACACACACACACACACACACACACACACACACACACACACACACACACACACACACACACACACACACACACACACACACACACACACACACACACACACACACACACACACACACAGACATTATCGTGAAAATGTTAAAATTGGATTCTAGAGACCTCAAAACGTGGTTATTTACCAAAATCTCCATATGCGATTTTTAGCACGATCCCTATACCACTCTTACGAAGGGTAGCGGCAGGTAAAAAAAAAACGAATGGAGACAGTGTAGTCGGAACGGTTATTGAAGAAATGTAATGGAATTGGTACAGTACAATGTGCAAGACAGCGTATACCAGCGTAGTGGTTGTTCTCCAAAAAACATTGCTGTAGTATTGAAAATGTTGCGGAGACTCTGAAAACATCAACACTTTTTGCATATTTGTAATACGTTTTTATTATATACACGCATTTTTGCACCGTATAAAGTTCCATAACTAAATAATGTAATGCTTTTACTTCACAAACATTAACTTTCACACGACAGATATATACGAAAAATAATGGTAGATGAGAAAATAAGGATTTCAAACTTACAAAATCTGAATTTGTTATCCAAATATTCCGCTATTTAATATTCGTTTTCCGGGAATGGACTGTGTCATATTTTGAGTCAGAGCTCAACGTTTCGCCCGCAGTCGTATGGGGCATCTTCAGGAGCAAGGGGGATAGTACTGTCTTAAACAAAGTTACCCGACGTGTCAACCACGTTAGAGGCCGAGTTTAAGCAACAAGAGGGGAGACTCAGTTTACAAGGTTACCCGACGTGTAAACCACGCTAGAGGCCAAATAAACCAAGTGAAGAAGGAAGGCCGAGAAGACAGTTATATACTAATCTAAAGGTACGGTAGATGAGCAGAGCTAATGAAGACCAATGGGAATCGAGTTCGTAATGGTAGATTGGGCGTGCCTGGTTCCGAGAATCACCGGTTTCCACATGTGGCTCAAGAAATAGCCATCATCCCGATTGATGTTATTAGGATGTTTCCATATTGCGGCACAGTATACATAGGTGAAGCAGGAAGGAGTGTTCACACTAGATTGTCAGAACACAAACGCTGTCTGCGTAATGGTATGGTATTAACATCTGCGGTCGCAGAACACCAACACAACACAGGACATAACATCTTATTTGAAAATTCCCGCATTTTAGCTCCTGTCCCTGAGTTTTACAGACGTAAATACAGGGAAACTTTAGAAATATGGAAACATCCTAACAACATCAATCGGGATGATGGCTATTTCTTGAGCCACATGTGGAAACCGGTGATTCTCGGAACACGACACGCCCAATCTACCATTACGAACTCGATTCCTATTGGTCCTCATTAGCTTTGCTCATCTACCGTATCTTTAGATTAGTATATAACTGTCTTCTCGGCCTTCTTTCGACACTTGGTTTATTTGGCCTCTAGCGTGGTTTACACGTCGGGTAACCTTGTAAACTGAGTCTCCCCTCTTGTTGCTTAAACTCGGCCTCCAGCGTGGTTGACACCTCGGGTAACCTTGTTTAAGACAGTACTATCCCCCTTGCTCCTGAAGATGCCCCATACGACTGCGGGCGAAACGTTGAGCTCTGACTCAAAATATGACACAGTCCATTCCCGGAAAACGAATATTTCTCAGCTTTAGTTATATTAGGCACTGTATCAAGAAGCCCTACACGTTCTTCTGTTAGAGTATTGTCCCATAGGTCTTGCAGGGTAGGTTTTACTCTAAGTACTGGATTTTTACGAAGTTATTTTTCATATTGTGCCAAAAGTAAAGGATATCGGTAGGAGATAAATCTGCGCTAGAAGATGACCCTTTAAATGCCAGTCGAACTACTATCACCGGTTATTTGGCCCACAGTTTTTAGTCGATATTGAAAGTAGTTGAAAGAATTTTGTAAAAATTTCTCACCAATTGTTTTGTATGAGCACGGGTTCGTATATTACTGTTGTTCCAAAATTAAAATTAGTAAAAATGTTTTATCAAATACATTTAGAACAAAATAATTAAACTGTGATAATCTGTACCCAGTAAATCCACATCATCACAAAATCCAAATTCCACTTAGCTATTATATATCGATCTGCAACAGTTGAACAGCTCAATATCGCATAAGCTACCGACACGTTGGAAATTAAATTAGTCTGCGAACGAGGTGTCATGATAATTCACTTGGCCTCATTGGCAATTATTGATGTTAGAACAGAGTACGGAGACATACATTCCGCAGACGGGGCTAAACCTCCCACTAAACCACCCCAAACCGCCGCCAATGTGCTGGAATGCGGTCGTGCTGCGATGCAGCGATAGTGCAAAATGTGATAGTGCCAAGATATGTTGGGAATTATACAGAGAGGAAGGTTATTACAAACTCACTCTCCACGTGCTAGATAGCTATTTATCCAGAGGAAATTTGATCTTGAATTTATTTGTATTGGAAGAATCTTTTACCAATATATACATTTCTGATTTTTCTGCCACCATCTACTTATAATATTCCAATAGCAACAGGAATTTAAAATATCCCGCCATTTCGAAACTGCCAAACCTGTAGTAATTATATTGAACACTTGTCATCAAGACAGATGAGAAATTAATTTGTTTCGGAATTAGATTCTAGCATGGTTATTTTATTACAATGTCATTTATTTAACAATTCCGACGTTTCGGTTTGTAATGAACCATTATCAGGGCTATGTTTGGGCCCTATTCTGTAACTCGGTGGTTAATTTTTAATCACCGGTTAAAAATTTATCCAATAGATATTGATTTGACAACTAAAAATCCCTCTTTTGTTATATGTCAACATACTTGATTGGTCAAAAAAATTAACCAATGTTTAAAAATTAACCACTGGGTTCCAGAATAGGCCTCTTTATTTATTTATTTTAACCAAGACCAACAGGATACTAACGTCGGTTTTACACAATAATAACAAAAATTTTCACAAGCAAGAATGAACACATAATATAGACACATAAAAATAATAAAAAAATAAGAGAAGTATATGTTGTTACAGATCACAAACAGTAATTACTTAGTGAAACAGTACTCAAACAAAAGATACCATTTATTTCTTTACTAAAAATTGTTGAATGAAGCTCTCTTAAACTTAGCTATGCAGTCACCAAATTGTCCAAATGTGGATTTGGTTAAAAACAAACAAAAGAGCTGTCACGATTTGCTTTTTTACCTCCCCCTACCCTTGGTAAGGAAGGTATAGGGATCGGGCTAAAAATAGCATATCGAAATTTTTGTAAATGACCACGTTTTAAGGTCCCTAGCATCCAAATCTAACATTTTCACGATGACGTCCGCGTATGTGTGTGTGTGGATCCTTTACTCTAACTCAAATATTCAGAAAATTTTGAAACCTTGTATTTCTTCCTTATTCTTATATGGGAAGAAGTCATTAGATTTTGGTGTAAATCAGATAACCGGAAATGGTACTTCGAAAAATAACTTTAAATGTTATTTTTTTCGAGATTTATGTTATAAAAATTACAGATTATTAAATTTTCTACAGATTTGCATATAAAATTGTCTATAATTTAAATCCCGCAGCCTACGCTTTAAACTAGTACAACTTTTTGGTTACACAATTCATATCACCAATGTATGTAACTGACAGGTAAATGTCACTGTCAAAGAACTAATCATTTCAAATTAATAATACCCAGGCCACTACCACTCCCACTATTCTTCCGCTACGTTAATTTTTTTTGTTGTGAATGATACTTAACGTTTTAAAAAGAAAATAGTAAATAAAATCATAGTTATATGGAATTGATCTTAATACAGTTTCCAGCATAACTAAATATGTAACTATGTATATTTAAATTAATAAAAATTAAATAGCGGAAGGTTTTGTGTTGGCCACATCAGATTTTTTGTTTAAAGGACGCTCAAAATTTAAGCTTTGTTGCTGTAACTGGGCATAAGCTTACTTTTAGTAGATTTGTAGAAAAAATACATTTCATCGTACATTTATATATTTATTTTTTAATCAAATATTTATTTATTGTTAATATTTCAGCTGAAACAAATACAATTGTTATCTTCCTGACACCACTTCAAAGAATACGTCAGCCCTATAAAGATCAATAAATTTTTGATATATTATTGTAGTAAACTTCCATTTTCCATTAGGTAAGACTGCTGGAAAAAAATCCAATGAATATCCCTTCATCACGTATGTTCCTGGAGGCGGCGGACAAGTTCTGGTAAAGTTTCCCTTCTGAATAACCATGGGCATAACTAAACGATCATACTTCATGAAATCGCACATTTCATGGGAAATATTTCTGCCGTATAGCTCGTATTTATTGTGTCGATACTGCATTAATTGTAGCATTATTTCAATGGAAGAGGTTAATGGCTTTATTATTCTGAAAACTACATCTAAAGTCGGATGACGTGTTTCTATATTTTTTAGTACCGCTGTAGGATTTGGAAAGTATTCTGGATTTCCAGTACAAGAGCAATTCTTCAATATTATTCTTGGAGTAAATGGCTAAAATCCAATACAATTTTTATGTTATTGGTTCGTATATTCCTAAAAATACATAGATAAGGAGATATTTACGTCTTGAAAGTATAAAAGACCCATATAAGGCGCCCTAAGACTAGAGCCTGAATACGCGTTAGAAAAAAAAATTGGGAATTATTAATTGATAATCGTGATCGACTACCTCGCAATCAACCATGCTTCGCGATCAACCATAAATTTTTGCAATTGACCTGATGGCCGAATCTGTTAAGAGGGTTACGCTATAATTATTGAGAATATACATGGTTTATATTTTTTTAGAATTTTCTCTTCTTTGCACGAAAACATTCTTTCGTAAAAGTTTTTTTTATAGTCAAAAAATTCAGGTGAATATGTTGGGTATTCTACTACTTTTATTTTTCGCCAAAAACTGTTGACAATCTGACAGCTCTTAATTTTGAAATCTATTTTTCTTTTTCTTCTATTTTTGCAGGTATTGCAAAAATAGCATACTAGCTTCGAACTGTAAGAGATTTTTTTAGGTCGCGAATGTTTAGGACACACATTATCGACCTGAAAACTGTCACTTACACTTCGTGGAATGGTATGACAAGCGAATGAAAGTTGACGTTTAGATTATTTAATAGATGTGGTTTCTTTTGAAAATATTTCTCTATATTTGATTTGAAAGGAAACTGACCCTTATGTATTCCGTTACAGAAGATTAGAAATGTACTCAATACCAGGAGGCATTTAAAATGACCTTAACAACAGGATTCAGGGATTTATTTAAAAAAAATAATACCGCAAAGTCTAGTTCGTTCGTCTCAGGTGTAAACAACCCTCGAATCAAAAATACTTTTAGAGGAAACTAAAAATAATCCTATTTCATACAATTGCCAAACTAAATAGTTTAAAGATCAAAATATTTTATTATAATCATCATAAACGAAAAATGTTTAAAATATTTTAAACGCACCCCTATTTTGGTATTCAGTTACTTTAGTCGGCCATCTATTTTCAGCCAGACGTGTATTTCTGTGCTTTCCTAGTCCAGTATTTAAATGGGTTCATGCAAAAATTTCATATCTGAGTATCTTTTACAATTCTATTCTTCTGTAGGGTTTCAAAAGAAACCACATCTATAAAATAATTTAAACGTCAACTTTCATTCGCTAGTCATACCATACGTAATATATTACTTCGCACGATCGTTTACTTTTAAATGTTTACCGATAGGGTTTCCAATACAGTAGGTTTTATTTACAAATTACTGATCGGCAAGTGATTGTGAATACTTAGCGATTAGGAGGCGTGACGGTAAGTAAATAAAAACAACGATCATAGCTTACTTTAAAAATGACAACTAAAAATTTTGTCAAATAATTTTCAAATCTATTGTTTTCGAAATTTTTTGCGTCGATCGTGCAAAAATGTATGCATTATATAATATTCTCAAGTTAATTTTAAATAACAGATAAATAATTGTTTAAAATGATAGAGCTTATTTATTTTCCAGGGCTTACTTTCTTACCTCAATAATTATAGCATGACCCTTGTATTAGAATATCATTTTTTTTTAGAATACGTGAACTATTTGATTTTACAATATAACTGATGATGTCTGTGTGTATGTGAGTATGTGTGTGTGAATCCTCCACTCTAACTGAAATTCAGAAAATTTTGAAATCTTGTATTTCGAACTTTTTCTGTATTGGAAAGAACCCATTAGATTTTGGTGAAAATCGGATAACCGGAAATGGCACTTTACTAGAAGCTCAAAATAGTTTTTCTTCGAAAAATACCTTTAAATTTATTTTTTCGAGATTCATGTTATTATAAAAATTAAAGATTATTAAATTTTATATAGATTTGCAATAATACTTTTTCTATATATTTTATGGATAAATTTATAAAATTATCTATAATTTAAATCGCAGAGCCTACGCTTTAAACAAACAAAGCGCAGTTATTCAAATGTATGTAACTGACATATAAATATCTATCAAAGAACTAATCATTTCAAAATAATATTAGTAACGTTTCAAGAAGGAAAAAGGAAATAGAACAATAGAAAAGGAATTTAATACAGTTTCCAGCATAAGTAAATATGTAGGTATGTATTTATATGAATAAAAACGATTCGCATAAATATTTAAGTTAATCCTCATTTTTGGATTAGTGCATTCTATTCTATCCCGGTATTTAAAATTTAATCTTCATTTTATTATAGCTCCGGTGGCCTAGTGGTTAGAGCAACGCCTCATGTCATGAGTGCCCTCGGGGCTCTGGGTTCGAATCCCACTAAGGCATGGATGTGTGTGAATGTAATTGGGATTTAATCCTGTTGAGGGGTTTAAAAAAGATAGTTACTTGAATTAGATTAGACTATATTTTAAGAAATAAACTGTCAAAATTAAAGTAAAATTCGCTAATCCAAAAAACTTAATCTTTTTTGTGACTCGGGCTATGAATGGCTGGAGGTATTGTGTGCCACATCATTTTTTTTTTAATTTATGGTTGACTCCGAATACAGCCAATGAGAAGTCTAACTTGTTTGATTATAATAATAACAATTGTGAATCTAAGTGGTTTTTCAAAAATTTAATATCGATATTTTAAGTAAATATTAAAATATTACCATCGCTCCAGTTCGGCAAGAAAAAATAAATATTACAATAATAATTGATTTTAACGTTAGTTGCATTTTATAAAATCTATTGTTTAATTCAACATTGAAAAGTTTATACTAACATATTTTCCGTATTACATTTTTCACTTTGTAAATAAAAACAATTAACATTTAAAATATTTTTATTGATTACATGGCATATAATGACCGGAAACAAAAATAAAAATTTTCAATGTCGCTCAATAATACAAAAACCATATCTTTTAAATGACTGCATAATAACTATAATCATTTTATATAACAACTAAATTTCGTAGACTACATAAATTCATGTATTTCTTTTCATTTCCTGTTTCGTACGTATAATAATGGAATTAATGTTTTATTTTAAAATTGTATTCAATGTTCATGTCACTAATTTTCGGATAGGAATAAACCAATAAAATGCCTTTCATTGACAAACACAAACAAATTATTATCTGTATTAGAACCCGCAGAATAGCATGCAACATCAGCGGAATTTTAAGTAACTAAATTAATGCCGGCCAGTAGGACATGTGAAATTATGTAAACATCAAAAATCATCGTTTCGTTTAACATAAAAAGATGTTCTCACGCTTAGATTTTATAATTTCATTTGAAAATGTCTGAAAAATAAGCGAATTAAAGAAAATGAACATAAAATACACCATAAAGTGCTGTGTTAAAGTGCACGAGTACAACAAAAATTCAAGGCATATTCCATAATTTTTGGCAAAGAAGATAAAGTTTTGCAGATATGTATAGGCGATGTGCACATTTTGAGCGTCAGCGCCTCTAATGGCTACTTTGGCATCTTTGGATACCTAATAAATTTTGACTTTTCGAAAAAGTGATACAATTTACAATTTTATTTTGAGTTTTGGCTGTTGTATATGAATATTATAAGTCATAGTATATTGAAATGAATAAAGAAATTATTTAAAATGTTATATGTGAATCAAAAAAGTCAAAATACCAGCGAAGGTACTGTGACAGAAAATATAATTATATTATATAATAATTTGTTGTAATTTTGAAAGTAAGCTTTGATCATTGTTTTGTGAGCCACATCACTTACTGGCCAGTAATTTGTAAATAAGCCTTACTGTCTTGGAAACCCTATCGGTAAAGCTTATAAAAACCCGATCGTGCAAATATAAAAATAGTTATTTATGCTACAAAAAATGTAGGTATTGTAGGTACCATTTACTAATCAAGAACGATCTTGCGCCCGAGCGATAGCGAGGGCTAGCAAATAAGTTCGAGAGTGGTCAAATGTACCTACATTTCGTGTTGCATATAAGATTTTTTCCACTCCCGATGATTTATTTTTTACTTGTTCATTTTCATTGCCAGATATGTCAATGCTGTCAAGAAATACAATTGAATATTAGGTACGTTCATTAAAGTAAGCAAATCTAGCAAATGCTAGGTAAGCAAACGAGACTTGTTGCTTAGTTCGCTGAACGATTTGTTAGCTATATGACGACGTGTCATCGAGAAATGTATATAGATGTCAAATATAACATTGTGTAATTGTGTATCTGTCGTATCTCTTTTCTTGGTCTGCGAACGTATGGAAAATGAATTTATATATTTATTTTCAGATAGTGGGATTAATTTGGAAGAAGCTATATTGACTATAACAAAATATTTCAACATGTGATTGATAGACACACAGCATATAAAGATATAGAAACAGTTCAAGTTAACTTCATGTATGTAAAATTTGTATTTCCCGCCATTATATTTGACACTTAGCAAGACAAGCGAGAAAATAATGGCTTGGATTGCTGGCGAGCAAATCAAGCAAATGCTAGGCTAGCAAAGTCATTCAACAAATTTTACTTCCGGTTGCTTGTTTTGCTGGGCTTATTGAACGTACCTAATGATACGTTAAAAAAAAAGAATCTAAGTATTCCATGGAAAATTTATAAAGAAAAACGGTGTCATCTGTCACATATGTCACGTCAACGGTAACTTTTGAATGGAAATATTTATGAAATGAGGGCAATTTGGTAGAATATAATTCAAAATTATAAATTATAAGAATGAATAAATATTTGACACAAGATTAAAATATCTAACTGTTGGTATTTCACAAAGAGGGAGGTAAGTTCAGCTGTAGGGAAGTAAGGACAATCCCTACTTCCTGTCGCTGATAGAAACCGATATTTTGATAGTAAAATACACATATATCCCTACAATGTCCTAATAGCCTACTTACGATATTTGGAGTAGTAAAATGGTTTTAAGGTACTCGCAAATAATTGTGACTTTGGCGGGATTAAAGTCACACTTTTCGTCTTATATTTATATAAGATAATATTAAATTTATTTCGTGAAATCACTCTTTATTATCTTAATACATATCCTTAGGAATCATACTAAACAATAAATTAATATTCCATACGTGCTTCTTTTCTTTTGTTTCTATTAAATAATAAGCAAGCTTCCATTTTCCATTGGGTAATAAAGGTAGTGTATCCACTGTCAATTGGTAATCCTTGACAACATAGTGTCCTGGAGGTGCAGGACACTGTCTAGTTAAATTTCCTTTTTTCATTAGACCTGGATAGAAAAGACGATCATTCCGTACAAAGTCGCAATATGAGTGAGATATGTTTCTGCCATAGACTTCGTATTTATTGGAACGATATTGCATCAATATGAGTACTATTAGCAAAGAAGTGTCAGTGGTAACTGGTAGGGTAGTATATTGAAAAGAGACACTAGAATGTCTGGTATGGGCATTACCGATGCTGGTTTCTAGATTTGTGATGTAATTTTCATCGCTACTTGAATCTATTTCATCGAGGATTACTGAGGAAGTCAATGACTAAAATACAAAAATGACAGATAAAAAAGTTATCCATGTATCAACAAATGTGAAAATAATTTAAGTAAACATTTTTTGCATATTTTAAGGTGTGATTTTGTCTATGCAAAATAGTAGATCGAGTAGAACTTTAAACGCTAGAATAGCTAATTAATATTCGTATTTTAACAGACAGGATAGATAGAGTACTATTTTATGAAATTAAATTAATTACATTATAAACATTGACGGTTTGTGTTATTGTGTTTAAGAATCGCATATCAAGATTTTGATAAATGACCACGTTTTAAGGTCCCTAATCTAATTTTAACATTTTCGCGATGATGTCTGTGTGTATGTGTGGATCCTCCGCTCTAACTCGAATACTACCATTCAGAAAATTTTGAAACCTTGTATTTCGAACTTTTTCTAATATGCAAAGAGCCCAGTAGATTTTGGTGTAAATTGGATAACATAACTCTTTGGCTACGCAGTTATTCAAATCAATGGAATGTATACCACTGTCAAAGAACTAATCAGTGACACAGTTATTTAAATGTATGTAACTGACAGATAAATGTCACTGACAAAGAACTAATCATTTCAAATTAATAATAGTAACGTTTTTTTAAAAAAAGTAAATAGAACAATAGGAAAGGAAATCAATACAGTTTCCAGCATAAGTAAATATGTAGGTATGTTTTTAGATTAATAACAATTAACGATTCACAAAAAAGTTTAAGCTAATCCTCATTTTTGGATTACTGAATTCTATTCTATCCCGATATTTAAAATTTAATCTTCATTTTATTATCAAAAGATCTGGTGTGGCCAATACAATACCTCCCGCCATTTACAGCCCGAGTAACAAAAAAATTAATCCTTATTTTTAGATTAGCGAATTTTACTCTAACTTTGGCAGTTTATTTCTTAAAATATAGTCTAATCTAATCCAAATAACTACCTTTTTTTTAAACCTCCCAACAGGATTAAATCCCAATTACAGAGTAGGTTCACATTCACACACATCCATGCCTTAGTGGGATTCGAACCCAGAGTCCCGAGCGCACTCATGACTTATGAGGCGTTGCTCTAAACATTGAGCCACCGAAGATATAATAAAACGAAGATTAAATTTTAAATAATAAATACCCGGATAGAATAGATTCATTCAAAAATGAGGATTAGCTTAAACATTTTTTTGAATCGTTAATTTTCAATAATCTAAATACATACCTACATATATATATATATATATATATATATATATATATATATATATATATATATATATATATATATATATATATATATATATATATATATATACTTATGCAGGAAACTGTATTGAATTCCTTTTCTATTGTTACTAATATTATTTTGAAATGATTAGTTCTTTGATAGTTTGTTTGAAGCGTAGGTTCTGGGATTTAAATTATAGATGATTTTATAAATTTATCCATAAAATATATAGAAAAAGTATAAATGCAAATATATAGAACATTTAATAATCTTTAATTTCTTTAAACATTTAAAGGTAATTTTGGAAGAAAAACTATTTTGAGCTTCTAGTAAAGTGCCATTTCCGGTTATCCGATTTTCACCAAAATCTAATGGGCTCTTTCCATTACAGAAAAGGTTCGAATTACAAGGTTTCAAAATTTTCTGAATAACAGTATTTGAGTTAGAGTGGAGGATCCACACATGCATACACACATACACAGACATCATTGTGAAAATGTTAAAATTGGATTCTAAGGACCTTAAAAGGTGGTCATTTTCCAAAATCTCGATATGCGATTTTTAGCACGATCCCTATACCTGTCTTACCAAGGGTAGCGGGAGGTAAAAAGAGTTACCCAGGATAAAAATTTAAGGTAGTAATTTAAATTACTCAAAAAGTAAACAATATTAGGTATTTAATACTTAGTATAGTAAATTATTGATGATTTTCGAATAATTTTTTTCAAAGCAAAAAGGGAAAGAAGATTTATAAAAAGCATAACCAACTCGGGCGTCTGACGTTACAAGTAATTTCAGACATTCAAAATTTAACTCGCTTACTAATTTTAATTTTTACATCGCGTTCTCACTAATATTCCTAGATTATATTATCAGAAATGTGCACATAACTTTATCAGAAAGATGTATTCTTGGACAGAACCACAAATTTATTAAATTTTAACATTGTGCTTAAATAATATTTTAATTTTTAATTAATTTTTCTTCTTGTTTTGACAAAGAAATATAATTTTATACACGACGATAAAATTTAATACTCGACTCACGAAAAATAATCACATAACATATTTGTTGTTCGAAATTATAAACAATTTTATTTGTTAGATATTTGTCGGACATATTTATCTTTATATTCTAATTTGAGCTGGAAAAACTTTTTTTAGTAGCAAGCAAAAAGAATGGAAATAATAAAATGGGCAAAAGAAACACCAGGTAACAACTGTATGTAAAATACTCGAATTAACACTGTGCCATATCGTAAACACAGTTTTGTTCAATGTCCGTCCCTTTTCATGTAAGTAAAATATTAATATACTCGCACATGAGCCAACAATATAATATTGTAATTTTTTACATACCATAAATGTTGAATGACAGTGAATATGTAGTACAATTATTATTAGAAACACAACTATTAATGCTTTATGCATATTGTTTGCTGAACTCTGTACACATGAAACAATTTTAATATTTTCATCATAATATATGAATAATTATTCTATTTTATTTATAGGTCTAATAGATAACAATAGAAAATTGTATGTTATTATAAAATATTTTGTGATTTTTGTTCGTTAGCATATCCGCTAATTTATTTTCAAAAAAAAACATACCTAATGTAAATTATTTAAATTCATGGACCTTCATGGGATGACCCTATAAAGGCTAAATCTTAATGATCTTTGAAGAAGATAGATCTAAAATTAATAATAGAGAAAATAGATATGTATTTGTCCCTATTTCTTACAAGTATATTGTACAATAGCGTGGTGACCGGCATAATATGGCCGAACATAGGTCTTTAATATGTAAAATAAAACTTTAATAATTTCCTATTTTCATAATTTGTTGATTATTTTCTCTCAATTCATCGCTATTTCTCAGGAGATTTTTGAAATTTTCATACCTAATTTCTGTCATTATAAAGCATACAAAATTAATTTTGTTTGTCGATTCAAATGCAGAATTTTATGTTCTACAATTTTTATTTGAAGCTTTCTTTTCTAAAATAATTAGAGAAACAGGAATTGTTAGTCTTATATTTAAATGTTTGTTCGGTGAGTGCACCCGACAAAATTTTCCAAAGTCGGCGCCTATGTCTCCAAATCCTCCAGAACCACATTGTTACCGCGGCTTAGGTTAGTAAAAAGTAGGAACTTTTATGGTTATGTTATAAGTTATAACGTTATAAGTTGGCATTACTATTCTGGTAAAATGTCAATATATGATAATTTTAAACGAGAATTAGAAAAATGTTTACAAATTTTAGGACTACATCGTTAATGTAATTTTAATGAACACTTGTAACCTAAATATTTACCCCAATTTTGTAAGAAAGTTGTTAAGTCTTAACAACATTGTTATGGCAAATAACCAAATAACTGCGAACAATCCAGAAAACATGAAAATAACTATAGCAGACTGCAATTGCATCAGTAATTCTTCTTTGTTATAATATGTCATATGCATAATTTTCCGTATCTATATCATCATCGAAAAATTAAAAAACTAAAACATTTTAAAACAGACTGACAGTTGACAATTCAAATTAGAAAATTAAGAAAGACTGGTGACAGTGTATGTCCACCTCACAATTACGCTTGGTCATTACGTCTTAAACCTTGGAGTTGGCAAACTTTTGTTCTTACGCATTGCTCTTAGTTCTTAAGCGCTAAGACTTATGCATAGCTGGAAATGATACTAAACTTTGTCATATGATAATTTTTTTTACACATTACGCTTAGTTATTAATTATAGCTCTTACGCATTAGGACAATCGGTGGAAATGAGGCTTAAGGTCTATTATTTGACAGTAAATTTGACATTTTTCACTAATTATAGCAACGAACATGATTTGCTTAATTGGTGGGCGTAAACTTCAAGGCATAATGTTGTTGTTGTTGTTGTTGTTTGTTCAATGGGGGGGGGGCTTACAGCCGCGCGTACACAGGCCTACTGGCCCATTGTACTTCCCCTATACTCAGGGTCCCTTAGCTAAGCCATGAGACCGCATCTTCTGCACGAATCGTCATCGATTATGCCGATCCTCTTCAGATGTTTGTTAAGAAAATGCCCCGTGAGCATTCCAACACAAACTCTAAGTTTTCTTCTACTCAGTTGTAAAAGATCCTTGGCTTTCCTTGGAGCAGGTCCAGGTATGAATAGCTTTGATTGTCTCAAGCCCGGTTGTTCTGACCAGTATACTAGATGTTGGGTGGTCATCCAGTTCCTGATCGTGTGTCTAGTAAAGCTTTGGGCCATGTGTCTCCTTCTGGTGGCAACTAGTGCTGCACATTCACAGAGTATATGTTCCGTCGACTCTTCGTCGAGACCGCATCTTCTGCACGAATCGTCATCGATTATGCCGATCCTCTTCAGATGTTTGTTAAGAAAATGCCCCGTGAGCATTCCAACACAAACTCTAAGTTTTCTTCTACTCAGTTGTAAAAGATCCTTGGCTTTCCTTGGAGCAGGTCCAGGTATGAATAGCTTTGATTGTCTCAAGCCCGGTTGTTCTGACCAGTATACTAGATGTTGGGTGGTCATCCAGTTCCTGATCGTGTGTCTAGTAAAGCTTTTGGGGAGTCCGAATGCTGGCTCCGGCCCAATATAGGCCCTGTCTGAGCCATCACGTGCCAGAGCGTCAGCTTCCTCGTTCCCCCTTATGCCTTTATGACCAGGTACCCACACAAGTTTCACAGAGTTAAACTGCGCGAGCACTCCTACAAAACCTTAAATTTGATTCCTAAAATCCTAAATAATGACATTATTTAGGGAATATAAATTTAGGATTTAGATATTAGGGTCAGATTATCAGATCGTGGACTTCGTATTGTTTCACAATCTGGCTAGTGGATTTATAAAACTTCTAGGCACTTTTTATCTAAGAATTAGCAATATTGAGCAAGCTATTTGAGACTACTTGTATATAAGACAATATAAAATTCATTCCATGTAAAAAATTTAAAATATAAAAATGAAAAATGTGATGTCTACTATATGCACATATACATTTATAACACAGGAACAATGATTTACATATATTTTATTAACTTAGCGGAAATTATACCTAACATTTGTGGCATGTATCATTTATACTACATTGGAAAGAAACAAAGGCGCATATTTTATTTTATAGTAGTATCTGTTTTCGCGGAAAATTAAAAGGAACAAAAATTTGGTAGAATTACAGGGAACAGTAAACAATATTGATTTTATTTCATTGAACAAAGAACCGAAAAAAGAAGAAAATTGCATCCAGTGTGGAATGTATAAGCGGATTAAAATTATAATAAAAGAATTTTAAAAAAGGACATTCGGTTGATATAATTTTAGCAGTTGTTGTCTTCCTTTTATTCAAATCTGCTTTCTCCTACAACTAAAGTTAAATATAAAACTTGGCTTAAATTGGTAATGGAAAATTGGGAAATGTTCGGACACGTAGTCTAATGTAAATAATTTATTTCCTGGCCTACGTTTCGACTGTTACTACAGTCTTCCTCAGGGCTCTAAAATGTATATATGGAAATACAAACATGAAATTTACACTATTAACAAGGTACACTTATTTACATAAAAATTTACAACAAAATATATGATTTTTTTTTTATACTTACAGAAATGGTCAATGATTAAAACGGTAACGTGGGGAACCCCATATGACCAACATGTAAAGAACAACAATCAAACCTGATATACAAAATACCATGCAAGGATTGTAACGCTCTATATACCGGTCAAACTAAACGGTACTTAAAGATACGTTTGGATGAACATAAAAAGAATTCAAATAACACTAACAAAAATATCAAATGTGCCCTAGTAGAACATGTGAAAAACAGTCAACAGAAATTTGATTATGACAAATTATTAAAAAAGAATCGAACTTACACAAAAGACTGACTTTAGAAATGTTATATATTAAATCCGATGAAAATAACATTAATCACCAGACAGATATAGACAATTTAAGTGTAATCTGCCACAATTTTATAAATTATTACAAAAATAATCCATAACAAATGTTCAGTGTTACTAGGTTTCCAACACTTGTATGTTAGTAATTTGTCTATCTTAATAGTTCATTTCTTGTTAACTTAAGTACTCCATTTAAAAAAAACCTTCGTATTGAACAATGTTAATTAATCCTTGACTTAAATTTACTTGCTTGTCCTTGTTACAAATTTTTCTTACATCTTTGAGTACACGTTTTTTCTCAAATTCAGAACGTTTTAAATTTTTAGAAAAGTTGTTTGAGTTTTTTCTCTGAGTTCCAACTTAAATTTTTTTTTGACTTGATATATCATATAAAAACAATATATTTAATAAATTTCGTTTTAATCATTGACCATTTCTGTGAGTATAAAAAAAAGTATTTCATATATTTTGTTGTAAATTTTTATGTAAATAAGTGTACCTTGTTAATAGTGTAAATTTCATGTTTGTATTTCCATATATACATTTTAGAGCCCTGAGGAAGACTGTAGTAACAGTCGAAACGTAGGCTAGGAAATAAATTATTTACATTAGACTGCGTGTCCGATCATTTCCCAATTTTCCATTCTGCTACCAGTTGATCATCGTACTCCACATTTAAATTGGTAATATTGCATCGAAATGAAATGAAAAACTGCCGGGAAAAAGAATGAATGTCAAATTTCTAGCAATATGAGACGATTGATCCTACAAAGAAGACTAAAGGTGGGACTTTCAAATGGTATATTTAAAAAAGGCAAAAACGGTAACGGTTCTAAGATACTAACAACTCTGTTGAGTTGACATATTAAGTTATTATGACCTCTGCCATGGTTGGCATGATGAGTAATCTTGACTACTCTGTTTAACTTTCCTTTTCCCTGATGATAAGAACTTAGTTCTCGAAATACGTATTTACTTTTATTAAAATTAATTTTAAGGTTAAGGCTTAATTATAATTAGTTTAGTTAAAATTTAAGCCTTGTTGGTGCAACTGGGCATAAATAAAATAAATTTGTGCAAAAAATATATTAGTTTGCCACGATTTGTAACTTACATTTAAAAATTAATGTAACTTTAAAACAAAAGTGACAAAAATACAACAGGGGAGGAGGGTTTCGAGCATGTCCAACTAAAACAGTCTAACAACACCTGTGTTGACACTATAAAACACTTTAAAAGCTTTGCAAATGGTAAAACAAAAGCGATGCGCCCGTCTATTTTCGCGCTGACTGAAATAATTTATGGAAGCATATTCTATAAGTGGATCTACGTCAATAACTCAAATTCTTCTCTTCTCATACTCTTCATTTACATGATTTCTCCCATCATAAATAGCTGGGAATGTCTGCTGCGCTGGGGAAATTCTCCTTTTCATAGCTGAGCTCTAGACGTCGGATTATAATGCCAAGAACAAAAATGCTGAAATACGCTCATGCAGTTTCACTTCGTATCGCGGAAAAGTAGATTCCCACTCAACGTACTTTATTCAAAACGGATAAGAAGTAATCTGATTGCAGATTTTCTTTTAAATTATTTCATGGTATATTGTATTATTCAAGTAAAAAGATAATGTACCGCCACTTTAATAACAATTTATAATTCATGAATTTTTAACAATTTTTGTAGCACGATACATAAAATAAAGGACGATAATAATACATTAAAACACAAGTATCATAAGGCAATCTGTTAACGTACGAGCCTAAGTTTGGAAAACGAGCCGCCAGGCGAGTTTTACAAAGGACGAGTGCGTTAATAGGCCTTATGATACATGTTTTTTATACTATTTTTTCTATTGAGGTAATTTTACAATTAGATTTTAAAAAAAAAGACTTGTCAAAAATATGAGTTGGTGTTTTTTTATCAGTTATGTTGGTAGCGCTTCCCGCTAAATTTGAAATTTCACATTTTGACAGTTTGTGTATCTTGTGATTTTGTCTGATTGTTTACATTAAAACATTGTATCAAGCATTATACAATTATGAAAGCGGAAAACCAATACATACAATGAACTCCAAGGTTTATTATTGAACCATCCTGATTTGTGTTGGTTATTATCATAAATAAACTTGAATATGGGATTGAAGGATGTTACGTGGACCATCAAGCCTTTTTATTGAGAAAACAACATATAAATAAAACTCTTTAAATAATGAAATACTTTAATGAACAATTTATTCATCTAGACTTTTACTTTCCACCATTTTGTCAACACTCACTGCTCAGTTGCACAGAGAACGGCAACAGCTGTTCTTACAATTTTTAATACAAAACATATATGGCATATATTCGATAGTTCGCCACAACGTGGAACTGGAAATCATGGATTAAAACGTCAACTTTTCATATTTGTTTGCTAGTAGCCGCCACAAATTGAGTAGACAGTGTCAACATTTTCAAGTAACGTGCATCATACATTTCATAACCTGCCTGGAATAACAATACATTCAATTCAAAATTGCATTACTATAAATTTAAATTGTAATAAGTAAAACTTACCGTTTTAATTATTTTGACACCTGAGCGCATTGTTTCTTGTTTCATAATTTTTTAGTTGAAATTTTAACTTCACAGATTCTTATTCTTTCTTAACTAACACAGCTATAGCTATAAATTTCTTTTCTTTCTAGTCCTATCACCTAGAGAAAGGATAAAAATCCACAATTAGAAGTAATATTTCAACATAAACAATTTACCATTTTGAGGTTATCTCTCAGTTATGAAAGCATGACTACCACCTCTAGAACATGAAAGGCGCCAAAAACAGTACGTTTATAGATCTTCTAAACGTCGTGTTTTCAGTGATAAACAATGCTTTTATAGACTCATAAGAACACCGAAATAGAAAAATAAAATAAAGGACGTTAAAAAAATCCCGATGAGACATATTGTTAGTCTAGAAACTGCACTTTTACAAGTGTGAGTATATTTTACACGTGTCCTTTGGATACGAGCACTTCTCCATAAATTTATTAAATTAATAAGATTTATTGATCAAATTCAAATATTAAATACCTACTAAAGTTTATTTTACGTTGGTAACCTTGTTAAAAACATTTTTATAGATAACATTGCAAATTCAAAAATAACTACATAATAACCCCAATTTTATATGGAAGTCATTAAAAAGGAAAAAAAATGTGACCTATCTGTCGAATTAGTCACTAAACAAAGTAGCTGGAAATGGTATCATAGTAAATTGTTATGCATTAAGCCTTATGTACAAATTATTATCCATTAAGCATTAAAACAGTCGGTGGAAATCAGGTTTTAGCTTCTATTTTGTGAAATATATTATTATATCATTTAATCTTAAGCATCAAATTAACTCGAATTGTACAGATAACTTTTGTTGTACCGAAGTGAAGTAGACATAAATACTAAATGCCAAAATGCGACAGCGGACACAGCCCATATCTGTTAAACACCAGAATGAAGTTATCAACAAGACAGAAAAAGGCACTTTGCTAAAGTCACGATAAAAAAATAAACAACAAAAAAACATACCATTTTCATTATGAACACTGAGCCTGTTTTTTTTTTATACGAATGCATCTATATCTAGTTTGATAGAAGTAGTAGCAATGTAAAGATTATTTTTAGAGGCTTGTTCGCAATATTTGTTCTAATTTGACTTTTAGTTTTATTTATAATACTGGAAAAAAGTTGCTCAAAAACAAATGTACTCCCCAAAAATGACGTCATGAACAAGACATGTTTGTCTGGACGACTGCAAATTAAGACAACTGAACTCATGCTTAATGCATTAGTGTTACTAATTGCTAGCTTCACGTCGTGTCCAATACGATAGAAGCCACAACTTGTCAAATTCTGACTAAGTTGTAATATAGCGCCATAGAAACCAATATGATAAATCACATTTTAATAAAGGGAATAAAAAAGCCAATTTATTTTATTTTTCAAATCAAAGAAATGATAACGCGACTCGGATTGTACATCCCGGCATTAAATAAATAATTTATTATAGCATAACAAGTTTAGATAAGTTTTGCTCTTTTATACTGTAAAACTTTGATAGGTATATTGCTACAGCAAATTTATTTCACATTAGCCAACAAATCTTCCTATCGTCGTGGGTGAGTTAGGAACTTGAAATCCAGTCGATGGCGTTGAAGATAGGAGCACTATAATTATTTTTATAGGTTGTTTAAGAAAGTTTACAAGTTCATTTGTATGCGGGTGAATGTCTGTAATTTCTAGTTTGAAATTGATAACGTTCGCTGGCGCATTACGAGCAGCAATAAATTTGAAGCATATACGCCAAGGCACCTGAAGAAGAAAATACTCATTTAGTAGTTCACTTCACTTGGAGTTCTTGGTGCTCGTACCGTGCCTCGTGCTTTGTGCCTCTTGCCTGACTAGACAAGCTGACCCATTTCGAATAGAAAACTCATCTTGCAACCGGATGCTTCTACTTCTTTTAAATTAATGCGTACATTTCAGTTTAACGAGACTTCAATAGAATTATTTATATATTTCACTGCAGATGTTGACCGTCATTTAATAAATTTTCTTACTGATTTTATTTATTTTTCTGATTTATCTGCAACCTTAACGTCAAATGGATGTAATTATATTTACAAATATAAAATTTGTGACGTAAATTTTCCCTAAAGGGTATATTGAGTCATTGTTCTCCACATGGATGTTCTGTTGGGAGGCCGCCAGCTTTTAAACAGTGGAGACGGGCAGGGTTGAAAACCATAGGAATGGTTATAAAAAAGATAAGGGCGTTACGTAATTTTTAACCTTAAAATTACAAAATGGACAGTACTAAACAAAATACTAAAAACATCTTACCTACCGTAACGTTGTTGTCTATAAACGACTGAGGTTTGTGAAATAAAAGAAATAATTTGTAAAACAGAATTTAATAAAAGCAAGTTAAAGCGTACAGAAGGCACGACACAAAATGTAAGCAAAATTTGTAGAGAAACTTGTACAACAATAAAAAAATAACATATCCAGAAAATAAGTTGTAAAAAAGTAGTAAAAGATTCTAAACACACTGATTGTTGAACCCATAACCCAGTTTCGGGCTCTGCATATTTACACTTACAACTATTCGAATTGGTACCAGTTCGAACGTGAGCTACATGCCAGCTGATACGAGCGTCCTAGCTGAATCACAAGTCGCAACAAACGGGCAACAATGTAATCGCATAAAAATTATCAAACATATATGCTAACATACATAAAGTAAAATCTCAGTTACAATATAATTAATAATGTGTTGAAGGCTCCAAAATGTAATACACATAATACGAGAAATTTGACGCTACAAAGAACTTACAACAATAGTGATACCAAAATTTATTTCTGTTATATCACAAATATGTAATGTGAGAAAAGTATGTTTTTTTTTCTAATATGTCGTTTCAAAATGACAAAAAATAGTGTAGAGATAGCCATGCACAGTTACTATGGTATTAATATTAGTGATAATGATGACATGATTTTTATTGATTTGGCAACTAAATATCTATTTTTTGTCTTTTGTCAAAATATTTTATTGGTTACAATGTTTAACCAGTTGTTAAAAATTAACCACCGAGTTACAAAGTGGGATCCTCTACTCTTATTTTTTATCATTTTAAATGAAAGTTCGTTTAATTTTGAAGTAATTCGTAGTATTAATAAGTCTTAAGCTTCATTCACAGCTACTTTTTAATGCAAAATGTTAATACATAGGACTAATAGATAACGCGTAACGAAGTTTGTTATATGGTAACGCACAGGAACATTCACAGCTAGTTTTAATATTAACGCATAGCAACAAAAGTTTGCAAACTCCAAACTACGTATTATGCATGAAGTAAATTTGGGTCAACTGTCAGAATGAATTTGGAAGAAATCTCAAAATCTTCAATATCGAAGAAAATAGATAGCTGCATCTAGCAGTATATTTGTAATACCAAGTACTCAAATAAAATTAAACAAGGAAATACGTTTCAGCAATCCTTACCTGCCAAGAAAACTTTAATTTGGAATAAATACACATGTCAATTATCAATTAAATTTTGTTGCAGAAAATGTTGTTTTTCTCAACGTTACGCATTAGTACTATGTATTAAAGTTATGTCTTATGCATTATCATTACGCATTAAAAAATTATCTGTGAATGTAGCTTTAATTGTTGTTAGTTCAACTGCATTTGAGTTTTAAAGTCAATATATCACGACGACACACCTATTGCTATCTTTCTCCAGCACCAGACTTTATAGTAGGCTGCGAAAGAAATATAACAATAATGTGCTGTCACAGTGACACTGACAACAAATTTCAAATATCTCGCAAAGTAATTATTAAACAAATGTTTTTTTATCTTAATGGTTATTTATTTATATATTTAAGTATAAAGCGTAAATTTTATTAATTTTTGTTATGAGATATAATCAACATAAAAAAAAATTCTTAAGTTCATGTACTTTAAATATTATCACATTTACCCCGATTACTCTGTATCGTACAATGAACTACTCTCTATGTTCAACTTAAAAAGCTTTTTTGAACGTAGGGAAAATGGTCTAGTTTTGCACTTATCAAAATTGATCAATGGCTGTATTGATGATTCCCTTTCTCTCTCCTGTCTTCATTTCCATGCTCCCTGTTCTCGAACTAGAAATGCCTTCACCTTTTATTTACCTGCAGCTAGAACTAATTGCCTTATGATGTCACCTATCTATAGAATGTACCATGTTTACATGATTAAGTTTTCAAAAGTGGACATTTTCCAATTAGAGTTTAAAAATTTCTCAAATGCTATCAGTAAATTTTATTAGTAATTTGTTAGATTTCTTGTTTTAACTACCCTTTATTTGGGCTTAGCCTGTTGGGTGGTTGTATCTAAATAAATAAATAAATAATTTATCAAAATTACCACAGTTTTATAGCGTTATTATTAGAACATATTTGATAATATTAATTTATAATACCAACAAAATTTTTGGGGTCTCGTGGCCGCGTGTCTCAGTGTCAGGTCGCGAATCTGGGGAGGTTTGATCCCGACCGACGTCAAATATTTCGTACTTTAAATGGCACAAAATTGACCCCTGTGGTACACACTCCACGCCAACATTGAGGTGAGGTGACGCCTGGTAAGCGCCCGCACGGTGCAAATATTTCATCATTACCGATATCTGTGTACAAAGCAGATTGGCACACCCAGCAATGGGTAATAAGCCGTGATGATATATTTATTTAACAAAATTGTTGCTTACTATTGATAAAAGCAATTCAATCCCCCTACAAATTGCAAATCTGCTCCAAACTACCCGATATAAATCATCATATTACCAACAAACCTTGTGAGTATCTTATCGGGCAAAAAACATTTTCTTCTTCTTGTGGAGGGTCCGAATCCACCCACGTATTCCGCTTACAAATCTTAGTGTTCCCTCCGTCCAGATCAATGTATGATGAACTATATCCAGCATTATCTAGATGGCTCTCCCGCTGTGTCCGATAGGGGAGTTTTTCTTTGTCATGTTGCACATCAAATGAAATCGATATTGGGTCTGTATCGTTTCCGTCTTACCTATAACTCGGTTAGCTGCTGATTGCGTGGATTTTTTGCCATTAATTGAGTTAGGGTGCCACAAAAGCATAGGTTGTCTAAATGGAAACAACACAAAGAATGAGGTTTTTTATTGATGGAAAAACTATTTACGGGGGAGATCAACTAGGGATAATAATAATAGTTTTCTTTTATCTTGCTATCTGGTAATAATAACTTGACATATTTGAGTTTTCAGTTATTGTTCTTATTAAATTAAAAACATAGATATTAACTATAATTCAATTAGAGTCAAATTATCTATAGATGTTTCAATAAATTAAATTAGATCTGTTCTAGAAAAAGTCTTGTATGAAAATCACTAATACCTGCATACTTTTAAAGAGATATTTTATTTTACTAAATTATAATTTTCGTGCTGAGCATGGATAATTACCAGGGTGACACTAAAATTACTGAACATAAGACACGGGGTTCTTTTTTTTAGAATTTTATTTTAAATTTCTCTTCAACAATAATACGCTTGACTGTTCTTAAAACCTCCCAACCATTCTTCTTCTGGAATGCTCTCAAACTAATTTCTGGGCGACTGAAAAACTTACAAAGCTGTCAACTTAGTTTCTAATCACTTAAAAACTGCCAAAGCTGTGTAACTAATTACTTTGGAACTTAAAGGCTGTCTAATTAATTTGAGACTAACTAAAACTGCCAGACTTGTACTACAATGACATGCAAAAATAGGACATCTTCAATATTATCAAATTAATGAGTAAAACCGTTTGCACATTACTCAGTCAAATTTTTGAGATAAATTTTCAGTTGTTTTTTTTTGTTTTTAGTTACCGGGTAAAACACTTTTTACCTTCATCACCTTTAGGTAAGGCTGGTAGTGCCTTTGGTCAAAAAATTCGGTGGTGAAATTTTGATGAATAAGCAGGTTTTAGGGTCCCTAGAATACGATTTTACTATTTTTACGATGTCTGTATGTCTATGTCTATGTCTCTCTCTCTCTCTCTCCCTCTCTCTCTCTCTCTCTCTCTCTCTCTCTCTCTCTCTCTCTCTCTGTGTGTGTGTGTGTGTGTGTGTGTGTGTGTGTGTGTGTGTGTGTGTGTATGTGTATGTGTGTATGTATGTGTGTGTGTGTGTGTATGTGTATGTGTGTATGTATGTGTGTGTGTGTGTATGTGTGTGTGTGTGTGTGTGTGTGTGTGTGTGTGTGTGTGTGTGTGACAAAATTTTCTAATGCGATAACTCTAATACTACAATTTCAAAAATTATAATTCTTTCGTATTCCTCTTCGTTACATCCATGTGAAGAGCTGATTAGATTTTAGTTATAATTGGTCAACCGAAAGTATTCTCATTTGAAGATTTTAACAGTTTTTCTTGAAAAAACGCTGTTAAATATAATTTTTCCACATTTAATGTTATTATAAATATTAAAGAATTATTTATTTTCTATACGATTTGAATGCATTTTATACTTCATATTAAATGGACATGGAGTTAAAAAATTATAAAGAAATTAAATATCATATATATTAGTCAGCTTTGCTATAACTCTGGAAACAGCTGCTACATTAAGAAAATTCTGATTGAAAGATGTCAGTGTCAAGTGCAGAAATAGAATCTTTTGCAAGGAACTTTCTGTATGACATTTATAGAAAATACATAGAACTGACGGAAGGTAATGTGCTGGCCACATCAGATTTTTTTTCTAGCTATCGTAAAAGTTTAATTTACGAACATAGCAAGTGACCCTTGAAATACTTTCACCACAACATCTTCGAGAGTCCATGAGATGACGACCAGTAAAAGTCATCAACGATACAGATATATTACAATCAAATTTATTTAGTTATAAAATGAAATATCTGCAGTGAAAATCGAATACCACATAAAGTATTTATGTCGACCAACAAAAATATCCCATCTCCGTGCAACATTCAAAAGTCAATCTTGCTATTTCGGAAACAAAAGCCGGTCCGATGGCTTCGGTTGTTTGTTTATTCCGGTCGCATTCGACATGTCGTCGTCCGGCGGGTGTTGGTATGATATCGAGCAGGCTGTGCCGGGCTGAGCTGAGTGACCAGCGGAAGTGATTGCATTTTTTGCGATAGTGGCCGGCACGCCGATGCTCAATTAGTCAACGTCGCGCACGACGCCAGTGGAATTGTTTTATACAATGCTGCTTTATGCGGAATGCGAGGCGATGCCGCCCACTCCAAACTCCAAATGCAATTCATTGAAGCGGGATGGGATGGGGATACGTGGGAGGAGAGAGATGGTTATCCATAAAGATGGGTAAAATTAAAAATTGCAGACTAGTTACACTATTTGTAATTACGTTGCTGAATTTCTTGTCTAATATATAAACCAATATGTTTCATATATTTGTACTGGTGATGATGCATAACCAAAATTATCAATAAATTTTAAAAAAACTTTTATGTCTCACTAAACTATTATGAACTGTTTATTGCTAGGATACGGTGTATATAAACATTTCTATAACAACCGGGGCATTATATGAGGGCATAATGGTTCATTTTTGATATTATTTTAATGGTTAGAGCAACGCCTCATATCATGAGTGCCCTCGGGGCTCTGGGTTCGAATCCCACTGAGGCATGGATGTGTGTGAATGTGAACCCACTCTGTAATTGGGATTTAATCCTGTTGAGGAGTTTAAAAAAAGGTAGTCACTTGGATTAGATTAGACCATATTTTAAGAAATAAACTGTCAAAAGTAGAGTAAACTTCGCTAATCCAAAAATAAGGATTAACTTAATCTTTTTTGTGACTCGGGCTGTAAATGCCGGGAGGTATTGTATTGGCCACACCTGATTTTTATACAATATTTTATAATTATGCAAAGGAATTTGCGAAATATTCAAATAGAGCGAGGTGTTGTTCATGATTTAATTCATGAACTTGGTGGCACTGGATGGTCTCATGTCACAAGATAAAAAATTATACTTATTCCAAATAATTATAAGTGAATGATAAATTTATAACTCAAATGTTTTAATTCTTAATGTTAAAGCAATTTTCAGATTCTCCTAATACTTAATTTCAGCAACACTTGGCTATGGCTTTTTATAATGGTAATTACATGGTAAAATTTCAATTTTCCATGAAGTCAATCAACGATTTGCCAAATTTACAACTAGCAGAAATGAAATGTAAAACAACCTTTGTCATTTAGTTTGTCTAAGATCATCTTTTTATGTTCACAAATGCAATCTACCATTGGAGAATATTAGAGAATAATTATTCTACTAACGATGCAAAAACATAATAAAGTTATTAAAAAACAAACTACCCTATTTTTATTTACACGTAATTAAATCTGTTTCCCATTTGTCTGGCTCAAGTAGGCATAACGATTTTAGGAACGTATCAGTGTTGTCATTACATCCCCCATTGCGAAATAACACCCTATTCTAAAGTGAAAGACTCCTTTAACATATATTTACATATTGTGGGGTTTATCACTTGGACTAGCTGCATCATGGCATTCAGAAATTGAATCTTTTGGGAGGGGTACATATTTTCCGGGATTTATTAATCAGTTCTCACTGTTGTCCCCCTTTACGACGTTGTTAAGGGGTGCGAAAATGGCATACGCTACATTACACCATTATTGCACTCACGAAAATGAGCTAGGGAAAAATCTATTTCACCGGATTACGTTTTATTGAAAATTTGACACAAGAATTGCACATCTTGCAAAAAAAGGGATTTTCGGAAAACATAAAATTCTGATACTACATGGATGGATTGGAATGAGAAGAAGTTGATATTTTCTTCGTAATGATGGAACTAGATGTGAGAATTAGTGCAACGCTATTTGGCGCTTTTCTTCTTAAGAAAACTTTAGATAATCACCGTTGGTTTGGGTATGCCAAACGACTTTGCAAGGTCCTTAAGCGTCTGTCTTTTTTTCTGAACCTCTACAACAGTGCATTTGATCTATTTAAATAAAAGTTAAATGTGGGATGGGATCTTGTGGCTCAGTTAGTTAGAACGTCTCACTAGATACAAGTAGGTTCAAGGTTCAAATCTCTGCGGGGTACATGAATTTTTCACAAAATCTTTCACAAAATCTTTCTTCGTTAATTAAAATATGCTTGATCATTAAGGCCTATTTCTACAAACAAAACTCATACATTTGATCATAATTAGTTCTTATCAGCGTTTAAAGTGAAGGCGAAAATTCACAACAATTGTAGCGCATTTTTTGCGCTGAGTATTCATCTACTTCGATGTACTCACTTACGATAAAATTTTACAAAGACTTGTGAAAGATTCATTGTCTTCAATGGGATGGGATCGTCTGGCTCAATTGGATAGAGCGTCTCACTAAATATAAGTAGGCCTAGGGGCCTGTTTCTCAAAAAATACGGGACTAGTATTACTAGTCCTTACACTAGTAATACTAGTGAAGTTTACTAGTTTTTGTTTCTGAAATATACAAGTGTAAAATACTAGTTTTTGAAACTAGTATTTACTAGTGTATTTGACAAAAAATACTAGTATTTTGTATCTCAAAATATTTGAGTTGTCTGTCAGACTAGTAATTTACTAGAGAAAAGCTACAAGAGTCAAAAGTCTTGTAAATTTTGAATATAAATTTTACTAGTCGTATTATTTAATAGTTCGTGTTTTCTTTTTCGTATGTAATTCAATGGTTCCTTGTTAATGTTAGTTCAGATTCAAGTACTGTCTGTCGTAGTTTAGTGTTAATATATTTTTTTAAATAATATAATAATGTGGTCTAGTGATGAAGAAGTAGTGCGACGTCAAGTCAAAAACTAATTAAAGCAAGAATAAATTATGTTCATGCAGAAACCCTTATATGAATAAGAGGTTACTCATGGCAAATAAGTTAGAAACATTAATTAATTTACTGGGACTTATTCTTCAGCTAGATACGAACAGAATCATGCATTAACAGTAAAAATACAACTTTTTTAAGTTTGACCAAAATGTAACCCTGATATATTTCTAGTCTGTCTTGTCTACTCAACCCGAAGCGTGACAAGTTTGACAGATTTTTATCCATTCAGTGAATTTAACTTCTTTAGACAACTTATTTAGAGAATTCTCCAAATAGACTACCTTTAGCATCTCGAATCATTCCTAAAATAGTTAATTTCGCATGCAGTGTAGACATTTTTATCGAAAAATAGGCTAAATTGCAGTTTATCCAGAATTCAAGAATTTTATATTAATGATTAGGTATATATACTTGGTAAACCATTAAAAACACTAAATAGCGCTAAAAATTGGGTGTGAAAAGCTATATTTATAGAGATTTTGGCATTTTTTCTGAAAAAAATGAGGTTAGCTGTACTACATATATTTTCATGTTTAAGTAGATACGCTTTCATACGAATACTACTGTTTCAATTAATGATTATTTACAAAATTATGTCTTATTTTCCTTCTTATACTACGTTTTATAACATTTTATATTTATAATTTTGCGTGCATCTGTCAAACTATTGTAAACTAACATGAAGATAGTGGGCCGAGCGATGTTGAATGTGTGTGCCTGGTGTGCGATAGGTACTGTTTTTTCCAGGATTTTTTAAAAATTTCTTTAAAAATACGTGTGCTAGATATTGTTTTTGCCAGGTTTTTTTAAAAAATTTCTTAAAACATTACTGTGCGTTAGGTATTGTTTTTGTCGGAATTTTTATTAAAAAAACAGAAACACAATTTACTTGTACTATTAAAAATTTCACTTGTAACTAGTAACTTGTAACTTGTAAAATAGTATTTTTTGAGAAACAGGTCCCAGGAGTCCAGGGATCAAACCTCCGCAGGGTCCATGAATTTTTTACAAAATCTCTCTTCGTTAATTAAAATATCCTTGATTATTAAAGCCTATTGCTACGATTAGCTGAAAAAACGTATATTGAACTTTTTGTTATAATTGGGTCTATTATAATTCCGTACCTCAGTGGTTAATTATGTTATTTGCGAAATCAAATCTATATCTATTGGATAAAAAAAGTAACCAGGTACTAAACATGAATTACTTCGTTAAGAATTAGTCCGAACAGCAATCTGTTAAGTTAATAAGTATATAAATAATCCGTTTTAGTACTAACTAGATCTCCCGTCTAAAGAGTGTACTCTATCTTCCGTATCCGTATATCTAGTGAATAAAGTCAAAACCACGGTGAGCGTGCAGTAATGGCGTCGCCGTGGCCATCGGTGTAAAGCCCGGCCGTCATAACGGTATAAAAATGACAGATTGGCGAATTTCTGGTCCGGCGATGCCTGTCACAAACGCAGGGGACGCTGGATGGATAGATCTGACGAGACGAGAACACGAACACACTCAACCACGGATTTTATCAAGTGCTGTTTCGAAGCAGATTTATCTGCTAAGGAGGGTAGCTATATATGAAGCCTAGGGTTTAGCAATGTTCAAGCATAAATCGTGCTATCAGGTGACTGATAGATTTTTTTGTTTAATATTTTAAATATTTTTAATGTAATGTTCCTACCTTAATATCTTAAAAAATGTTTGCTTTTATTTTAAATATGAGAAAATAAATACATGAAAATGTTGAAAATATATGTACATATTTATAAAAATACAAAAATTATATATAAATTTCTTCTATATCGCTCCCCTAGACCAAAATCCTGAGAATGCCACTGGCTATATGTAAGTTTTTTTTGCAATAATATTAAATAGAAAATATGTATGTTTAACGATATTACTAGATATAAAACATTTCAATTTCAAATATTTAATTTTATATTTGCCACGCGAATCCCCACATCAATTTGTATTAGAAGGAGGAGCTACAGTACCTACCTCCATGGGTGCAAACAATCCGATATTTTTGTGACTTTGTTTTGTCCTAGTATAGGTCACATATAGGTCTGACCTACCACCTACTTTAGGTCATATGGTGTAAACTAGGCCACTGACTTAAAAGGGGATAAACAACCCGATATTTTTTTTACTTTGTCCTAATATAGGTCACATATATAGGTCTGACCTACCATCTACCCCAGGTCATACGGTGTAAACTAGGCCACTGACTAAAAAGGGGTCTATGAGTATGTTTATATCGACGTCCTTAATCGGATTTAAGTAGATTTAGGGTTAGAAATCGTATTTAAGAAAACGATGTAAACGATCTGGATTGGATTTAGAATCGGATTCTTTACCAACGAGATTTATACATAAATCCGTTTTACTTTCGCGAGATAAACAGCGATTTAACAGAAAATTCAATAGTAGGTACTGAAACAATGAAAAAAACGCAAAGTAATTTATTCATCTTTCATGGTTTGATGGAATATATGTCAATGTGGTGTCAATGATTGGACGCAACTAGGGTACCTTTATAACCAGGGTATGGCCATGGCGTGGCTCACGTTTCGTCCGCCATTACCGGGACATCTGTTATATGTGTTGTTCTTGTGCAAAGTATTATGTATTTTCGTGGCTATTTGTTTTATTTTAATGAAAAACACATTTAATTATCATTTTAATATGTATTTAAAGTGTAAGTAATATATTTTATCTTATTTACTTGTGTAGTTTGTTAAGATACTCACCACGATTACTGTCACTGAAAACAACTAAAAATTACCAATATTAAGCACAATTATTTAAATTTTTAAAAGGTAAGTTTAGAATATATAATTATTATGTAATTAAGAACTAGTGATATTAAATTAGATGTGATAATAACAACACATATCATATATTCTACATAACCTATAAATGTATGTCTTAATAATAATTGTATATATCTTAAATAAATTCATTTTTATTACCTTTTTAAATTCACAGTGTGATTATTTAGTATTATTTTATAATATAATATCACATTTATTACAAATAAATAGGAAAATCAATTACCGACAATGGCGGCGATCTTGGCCCATGGCCATACCCTGGTTATAAAGGTACCCTAGACGCAACAAGAAACAGAAGATTTTTTGAAATTAATCCTGGAAATAAAAATAATTGATTTGTTATATGAAAAAACTAAGTAAATGTTACATGAAAAATCTAAGTAAATATAAAGTCAAAATTAATACTAGTCAATAATATTCTACTACGCATTCCATACTACTATGCCTATAGTGTCAGTAATAAATCCAAATAAATCTACACTAAATTCGAATGTACTTGATCGCTTTCAATTTTTCTGGTATAAACAGTCAAGATTTAGGATTTATTTAAATCCGATTTGATTAGAAATCCGATTAAGGATTTCGATATAAACTTACTCTATGTTGAAAAATAAATCTAAATTTTACCGAAAAAATACTTGTTTCTATGTTAGGTAAAACCTTATCAATTCAATATACCTCGTATGTCAGTTAGGTTAGTTAAATAAAACAATAATTTTTTGTTCTGCTTTGATAAATATTAATTAATTCAAATAATACATTCAGAGTTTAATTATTAATAATGTTATACATATATATTTAGTGTACTATTTTATAATAACTTTGTAGCTCACCACAAAAACTCCCTGCTAGTTTCTTTTTATAAAATCCATTGCCTCTCACCTTCCAATAATAAGTTTCTAAAGGAAAAATAGTAAAATCATCTAGATTATATGTTAAATCGTCTATTGAATAATTTCCCTAAATATTTAATGTATTATTAGTACTTCATTTATTCGAATATTAAAAATATACATGTATAATAGTAATACCTTTTTAATTGGGCATTTTATTGTTGGATGTATTGAGTTCAAAATTTTGTCGATTCCAAGCTCTCTAATCCTAGTATTTAAAAACAAGCAAACATTCATAGGCGGATCCAGTTTCACAAAGAATGCACAAGTGTCTAGTGCTTCTTTACTTGCACAACGTATTACTTCAATATTGGCCTAAAATAAATTAATAAACTTTGTATCAAAATAATCGTTTATCTTATATACCGGGTGTCTTAGGTCAACCGACACATGCGAGATTAACATGGAAAATCAGTTAATTGTGAATAGTATCTCCCCAGTGCAAGATATCAAGTTGAAATTTTGTATGCTTATCCGGGGATACAAATTCTATGGATTATATTTCAAATCAGTCAGATTATAGAATTTCTATGATTGTTCTTCATATCCCGAAAAAAATAGTTTCCAAGCAACGGTTCTGATAATATGGTGGTAGCAAGTGCGCTTAGTAAACAAAATTCGGAGAGACGAGTTCGGAACATGGGCGGATCTAGGAAATGTCCAAGGAGGGGGCGAATTAAGAAACTTTAACTTCGTTCGAATTAAAAGACATAATATGAAAATATGACAATTTTATAAAATAGAAGAAATATTTCGGAAAAGCTACATTCTGCACTGGCTACGCTAATAAGCAACTTTAATAATATTTCAAGTAGTGTATGGCAATTTGGATACACATCAAAGTCAATAGAGGAATTTATTTCTACAGCATTTAAAAAAATTTTTTTTTGAAGAAGCTTGAATTAAATGTAGACATTTAGCGCGCCACATAGTTAATACAGCAGCAAATATTTCCAGTGAATTAACGGTTTGTATATTTAATAAAATAAATTTGTATTTTTGCCACAATATTTTGGTAGATGTTTGCAAGTCTTCTGTACTCATTGTTGTTAAATTATGGGGAAGTAAAACACTTAAATGAAATGAAATGAGAGTATGTTTAGAAAAACGAGTCCTCAAATCGATTATCATAAAATCTAACATAGGAATAAAAATACTTTTTCTGTAGTATTCTTCTGTACTACATGATGTATAATTATCTCGATGAATTTGTTTTTCAGTTTCTCGTGGCAAAACAATAACGATGTTTGCGTTTTTGATTAGACATTTTATAATGAAGTATACTGAAATGCAATCAAATAAAAATTAAATTAAATTGACTTTATACCTTACAATTGTCTAAGAAAAATACTTACAAGTATCTTTAGTTAAAATAAGCTATACGAAGTATTCAAATATTTTATTATGTATAACGTATGTAACCTAATAGTACATTACGCATTAATAAAACTGCGACCGGCGAGTCAATTCCACGATAAAGGGGGGCCCAACATAGTAGTTGTCAACTTGCCCTGAATTATTTCATACCAAGTAACCAAACGACGATATTTACGAGATAATATATTTTTTTAAATTATTATTTTATTAAAATTTACCAACCACCAAAGGGGGCGATCGCCCCCCGCTGGATCCGCCAATGGTTCGGAACCAGTCGACAGCAATTTTTACTTTTCAAAATAATTTGTATTATTAATATGTTTTTAATATTTCATTAATATTTAATAAACTGGATACGTTATGCGCAACACAACTTATTTATATTATAAAATATATATCGCACTAAATACAACAGCAAGAATTAACAAATTACAATTACAAAAACAAATATTCGAAATGACCACCATTTTGTACTAAGTAAAATCCGAGACGATCATAACATTGTTATCTCACTTTGCTCCGATGTCGTTCAAATCGACAAAGGCTGCAATCATTTTTCATTGCCGCTTTAAGATCTTCTAAAGTGGTCAATTTATAATGGAAGTAAATTTTTGATTTTAAATGACCTCAAAGGAAAAAACTAAGGCGCAGAAGATCCTGCAAGCCATTTAATTGATCCATTTAAACAAATTCAAAAATATTTATTGTAATCAGTCTGATTCAGATTTTACAAAATATAATTTGATTGAAATGTTTATATTTTATTAAATATGAATAAAAGATTAAATACATATTAATGATAAAAATAATTTTGAAAAGTAAAAATTAAAAAAATATATTTGCTCTCGACTGGTTCCAAATCCGACTCTATGAATTTTGTTTGTTACCAAGCGCACACGCTATGCTATTTGAACCGTTGCGTAGGAACTATTTTTTCCGGGATATGAACAACAATTCTGAAAAGTCGATAATTTTTCTTAATTTCTTCATTGACTAATTTGAAATATAATCCATAGATTTAGTATCTCAGGATAAGTATACAAAATTTCAACTTAATATCGCACTGGGGAGATGCTATTCACAATTAACTGATTTTCCATATTAATTCCCCATGTGTCGGTTGCTCTAAGACACCCGGTATAACACTAGCTGATAACTGCGAGTCAATTTATATTTTTACTGGTTTCAGGATATTAATCCATTGTTTACATATACAAAAGTAGTCTGGTATCTAAGTACGGTCATATTATTACCATACTGATTTATTAACAAAATGAAAATAAAATAAAATGAAAGTATAATGCGCTTCAATAATATATACAGATAAAGTTAGTGTATCGTTCTACACACGGTTTAAACATGAAGAATAAAGCACATAATTTTAAGATTTGTCATGTTGACATATGTCAGAAAATTGTAAAAAACAGTCAACTGCTATCACAGCAGAATGTTTCGCAACAAAAATCAGTATAACCACGCCCACTTTTACGACACGTCCGAAGCCGAAAGAACATTTGTACAAAATTTGGCATCAATATGTAAAACGGTGTAGATTATCTTAGCGGTTATTCTTTTATTTTTATATACCGGGCGACACTGGAAATCCGTTACATAGGCATTTAACATGATAAAACAGTTTTTCGTTTTCCTATATAACGGATTTCGAGCGTCACCAGGTATAAGATGTATTACATCAAGATCTTCTCCATGAATATCTTCCAATGCTTCCATAGTACCACTTATGGAATAGTTATGATCTGGTAAATGTTTTATAACCCATCTATGAACATTGTATGGACGATTTTCAGGCACGTAACATGGTTCACATCGGTGAGGTACTATCATTTGTTTCTCTATAAAAATTATACTATAATATATGTACAGGGTGATTCGTCGGTCTGTCCTCTCTTTATAACTCTTTTATTTTAAGTCAGATAGAAAAACTTTTCAAATATAATTTATATTATTGTCTATCTACGTACCATATGCATATGTATACAGGGTGCTCCGTTTAAGCGCAACAATATGTAACTTTATATTTCTTATTGGAACATCCTATATTTATTTATTTATTTTGATAGTAAATTAGATTCCCTTTAAAAAAGTATTAAGTAATAAGGAGTCTAAAATTAAAAATTAAGAAGTTATTTACGTTCATAAAAAATAGTTCAAAGTGGAAAAAACCATAATATAATACAAAAATTTTATCCTTTTTTTATTAATACTTATTTTAAACATTACACTAATTCCAAAGAAGCTATTAAAATTTAGTGACAGACTAAATAATGCAAAATTATAATAAATGCTCGAAAACTTGTCCTTCAACTTCAATAGATTTTCCTATTATAAATCATCTATTAACCATCTCATCATTACTAAAATTTGTAATATTCATTTTCACATCAACATCAACAATGATAAACTAAGAGTATTTGGACAACTTGTTTGTTTAAATTCGAAACAATTGATCAAATTATCCATAGCTTACTTTTTTAATAATAACATGATAGAAACATATCATTCAACGAATAAAGGTAAATAACTTCTTAATTTATAATTTTAGACCCCTTATTATTTAATACTTTTTTAAAGGGAATCTAATTTACTATCAAAATAAATAAATAAATAAATATAGAGTGTTCCATTAAGAAATATAAAGTTACATATTGTTGCGCTTAAATGGAGCACCCTGTATACAAATGGATATGGTACGTAGATAGATAATACTATATCATATAAATTATATTTGAAGAGTTTTTCTATCTGACTTAAAATAAAAGAGTTATAAAGAGAGGACAGACCGATGAATCACCCGTATAATATAATAATTACATAATCAATTATGAAAAAACTGACACGAGCGAAGCGAGTTTGGCAAAATATGTGGGTTTGATTTCCAAAACACATAACAAAAGAAATTATCCTAAATCACGGCGCTAGGCGGCGTTGCAGAATTCTGCATGAATGCGATGAACTGTTGCGTGTGTTGTGTTTGTATTGGAAAGGTTATACCAATCCGCTATCGGGGATATTATTTATCTCCGGCCTCGAAAAGATTACTAATCGAAATATTACTATAACGATTGATAACTAATAATAATAATAATAATAATAATAAATAATAATATATCATCACGGCATCCCATTGCTGGGTGTGCCATTCCGCTGATGACTAATAATCCGATAATAAAAGAAACAAGAATATAATGTTATTTTTAATATCAGAACTCATTTTAAATGAATACGTTTATCTCGATAATTCAAGCGGCTTTAAGTATATTATGACTTGAAAAATCCTATTGGTTTATCTCAGCGGATTGAAAATAGGATTGAGTTATTTTCAATCTTCTTAAAACAGACAGGGAGAGGTATATGATCTAAATTCATCCTGGATAGATAACCCCAAAAATTAAAAATTGTCATGTTGTTATTTGCATTCTCTTTGAAAAACATTTATTTCTTCATCACTCCAAATATTTCGCTTTTCGACAATTTTACTAAGTTTTATGTTGCGACTTTTATAAAATGAGGTAAAATGCAAACAACCAACAACTGATATGAATTTAGTAACACTCTAACATATTGCGGATGTGCGAATGCGTGGTTAAATTATTTGAAGCTTCACTGTTTATTTCGACAGAAGTCAAGCCGCTTCGTTAGTCCAAGCCCTTTACTTTAGAGGCTTGACTTGATATTTTCAAGCGGCTTGAAATATTAATCTCGATCGTTTATTTCGAAGATTGAAAAGGGATTTACTAAATTCAAGCGGCTTCAAACGTCGAGATAAACGTAGTCAATGACTACGTTTATCTCGTTTATTCAAGTCGCTTGAATTTAGTAAATCTCTTTTCAATCTTCGAAATAAACGATCGAGATTAATATTTCAAGCCGCTTGAAAATGTCAAGTTAAGCCTATAAAATAACAGGCTTGGACTTATGAAACGGCTTGACTTTTGTGGAAATAAACAGTGAAGTTTCAACTAATGTAACTACGCATGCGCACATCCGCAATATGTTGGAGTGTTACTAAATTCATATCATTTGTTGGTTATTTGCATTTTACTATATTCGCGACATAAAACTTAGTAAATTGTCCAAAAGCGAAATATTTGGAGTGATGAAGAAACAAATATTTTTTAATGTTTTTAAAAGAGAAGACAAACAACAACATGACAATTTTTAGATTTTGAGGTTGTATATCCAGCATGAAATTAGATCATATTCCTCTCCTTGTCTGTCTTCATAATCTAGTATTTAACTATCTTTTTTAGTCCATACGAATTTAAAGAAGATTGAAAATAATTCAATCCTATTTTCAATCCGCTGAGATAAACCAATGGGATTTTTCAAGTCATAATATACTTGAAGCCGCTTGAATTGTCGAAATAAACGTAGTCTTTGATATAACACATGCACTGACATAAGGATTAAATTGAAAAATTTCATTTATTTATTTTCACGGCAAAGCTTTGGTAAATTGATTATGAAATTTGTATATTGAGCTGTCATATAAAAAACTAGAATTTTGTGTATTTTAAATTATTTTACCAGAATTAGATAAAATTTTATACAGAATACGTTATAAAAACGTAATATTGTTTGACCCAAATAATTTGAAAAACTCGCTTTGCTCATTTTGGAAAGTATTTTATTCATCAAAAAATATCACTATTTTTATAACTGATTATGTAAAGAATTAATGCTGTTGTGTATTACTCAAAACAATACTTACTTTTTACTGATATTGTTCCATGAATAGATAGTATTAAAATAATATTTAGTAAAATAAAAATTGTTATTAAATTCATTTTTGAAGAGAAGTAATTTTTAGCATCAACTGGTCTCTATATATATATAAAATCTGCATTGAAGAATACTTAATAATTACATGATTTATATTGACGATAGTACATACAATCCCTATTATTATATGCAAATGATTATTTAGATATGTCGTGCAAAAGGTTATCATTATAAGAACATTTATTTTTTCATAGCAACAACGGAGTTACATTGTAGATGTTATGTCTGTGTTCGGTTTATAAAATTGTATTGTAATTTTCTTTATCTAAATGCAGAGACAACATATAACTTTCAGGGTTAGTAATACCGAGAAAAGAATATTTTACTTATATTTTGTACTATTAATGTTGAGTACAGTGATTTAAACTGTCTTTAGCATTAAAGCCTTTCGAGATTTTACTGACATGTCTTTAATTTAAATTTAACTTTTTTTAATGAACTGGGAATTTTTCTGGATAGAAAATAGGTAGGTATCTTTAAATATATATAGGCATATTATTATAATAACATTTATTTATTCATTTATGTAAGATTCACTTTTCGACTGGGCGCCACTGGTTTAGAAGCGCTGGCTTAAGGCAAAAACACTTGACATTCTTAAACACAATAACCACCCCCGACCTAGCGCTCAGTTAGCGCTAGCAGTCATGTACGGATGTGGTGTGGGTGAAACTGTGAATAGTGTCAACAAAGAAAAGACGAGATGCTTGCAGTAATTATAGGTGAGTGGTAGAACTCGCTGTCATTCTAATTATTATACAGGTATAGTTTGGTGTGGATCACCAGATGCTTGATTGATATGTTATACACTGCTTGTGTATTTGATATGCATGGTATATGTGAAGTATACATTTGTATTATTTGTTTGTGGCCGCAAACGTAGTAGTTTCCGAATTATCCGAAGAGTTGTCTGGGACAACTCTGGGTCCATGGAGCTTTATGCTTCGAGGTGTGACGACACCAAATGAGAGGCTGAGACACACGATAACGTCTGGGACGTTAAGGATAAACCTGGGGTTCATCATGATAGGTCTGGGACCTACATACGTGTGATCGTAAGCTAAACTCTCATAATGGGTCTGGGACCCATTGACCTCTGGGAGGTCGAGTTCTGGGAACTCAATATGTCTGGGACATACGTGAGAGGCTGAGATACACGAGAACGTCTGGGACGTTAAGGATAAACCTGGGGTTTATCATGATAGGTCTGGGACCTACACACGTGTGATCGTAAGCTAAACTCTCATTATGGGTCTGGGACCCATTGACCTCTGGGAGGTCAGAGCTCTGCGTATGTGGCTACGGTACCGCTAGTGGCTCAGAAATGATTATTCACGAGAGCCGTATTCCAGCAATTCGTCAATGCACTGGGTGTATACTTTTGCGGATAGGGGTACCGGAAACCACAAGGTGTTAGGCCGCATTTAATATGCGGGGCACCTACCCAAGTCTGGGACTTGGGAGCAACCTTATTCCTGCCCCCCCTCCTGTCTATCTTATTAGATGATAATGCACGCCTGTGATAATTGTTGTAAATTGGAATGACAATGTGTATTTTATCCCACTTAGGGGAACGCCTCGTAGAGGGCCAGTCCGTCGCTGACGCGTGTAGAAGAGGACACCGATAACAGGTCAAAAAGGAAAGTGAATTGTATATATTAGATTATAGCATGTATTATCGTCCATATATTCTAGTTAAATAATAAATGAAAAAGATTAACAAAAATTAGTAAAAACCATAGCTTTTATTTATAGTAAATAAATTGTAATTTAAATGGTATTACAGTAGATAGTAGGCATGACAGAAAACAGTGTTTATAAGAATTAAAATTGAAAGACTAATATTTTAATATAATTATATTTATTTATTTATAATACATTTATAATACATTTCAATTTCAAGTATTTATTTTTATATTCCCACATCAATGTGTATTAGAAGGAGGAGCTGCAGTACCTGCATCCGTCTCCACAGTGCTTCACTCCCCTTGCCCCTAGTTCAAGTTTAGGCTCTCGCCACATTTATTCCAATCTCCATTGGGGTAAACAACCCGATATTTTTTTGACTTTGTCCTAATATAGGTCACATATATAGGTCTGACCTACCATCTACCTCAGGTCATACGGTGTAAACTAGGCCACTGACTGAGAAGGGGTCTATGTTGAAAAATAAATCTGAATTTTACCGAAAAAATACTTTTTTCTATGTTAGTGTAACGTTTTTATTTATTTGGGTGTAGTGTAAATATTAGACAATTATTATTAATTAAAATAAGTGTTTATTAAACTATAATGAAGATGACTATTACTAATATTAAACGTTTATTAAAAAAACTAATTAAGACTAAAACTAGATAACATTAACACTATTTATTTATTTAATAAATTAACACTACTACTTATTTCCACGATATTACAAATTATTTATTTCACTACGCGTTCTAATATTAGACTCGGTCTGTTGCAGACTCTTATAGACTGTTTACGCGATATTTATATCACTATATATTTATATCACGTTCAACTGTCCGCCTACCGACCTCCACAGCGTCAACTGACTCAACAGCGTCTGTATATTCAACTGCTCGGACAGATGTCACACCTTTCACCTCACTGTCTGTCCATTTATATAATAATAATAGTAATAATAATAATAATAATAATAATAATAATAATAATAATAACAACAATAAATCCTTTATTAATGGGTAGAAAAAAAATATACCATTAAGGGCGAGGTTCAGCTAAAAGCTGTACTACCACCTAACCCAATTTGCAAGAAAAAACATAACATGAAAATAATATTAAGAATATAAAGACAGTATGAAGAAGCAGTAACAATAACAACTATAACTATGTGAAGACTTAAATACATTTTGAAAACTTTAATTTCTGCTTGAAAGTATTAACAGATAAAAATTTCAAATCTGAAGGTAAGTTATTATATAGACTGGGAGCTAAATACGAAAATGAACCATGGAATTTATTTTTCTTAAATGAGGGAACTTTAAACAAAGAAGAACCACGTAGGGAATATTTAAAATCTTTTTTTGTTAGCTTGGACGATAAATAAGAAGGTGTACCAGTTTTTACTAATTTGTGTACTAAACGTACATATAGAGTGTTAATACGATCTTCAATGAAAGGGTGTTTAGCTTTATGCCTATAATTAGAAATATGTTCATACTTACGTACACCAAATACATACCTAACATAACTAACTTCTCCTTCCACAGCCTCAGTATCACCAATTATCCGTATGGCACAATTCTTTAACACCAATGCCGAGTATTCACTCCAACTCGCTGTAACTGTTCTTGTATACCTAGCTTCCCAATACTAGTCAACACTACCGAGTTTTCACATCCACAGCTATCCCAGTATATACCAGCAACTTCCAGAGTACCTACTCCACTCGACATTTTACTGCATACGCTCACTACGATACTGCTGTGCTTCTCAAACTCACTAACACTATGTGAATATTTCCATGTTTTTGAATGTAACTAACTAAGTCCCGAGCATAGCTGCGTCCTTTTTATACAGCTGCCATTAACATCCAGAGAGCTCTAGAATGTTCGAGAGCATTATAACAATGAACAAAAAAGGTTCAGGCGACCGGAAGTAATTAAATACGTCGCGGCTAGTTTGTTTACGTAGCCCGGCTGCTAGCGCGATTGCGTCATCGCTATACTTAAACGGTTGTTCAGCGTAGCAACGGGGCTCACACGTTACATTATGATAAAACCTTATTAATTCAATACACCTCGTATGTCAGATAGGTTAGTTAAATAAAACAATAATTTTTTGTTCTGCTTTGATAGATAATAATTAATGCAATAACCTTTACTTTAATTATAAATGGAAGTACATTTAAAGTTTAACTATTAATAATGTTATACATACACACACACACACACACACACACACACACACACACACACACACACACACACACACACACACACACACACACACACACACACACACAATATATATATATATATATATATATATATATATATATATATATATATATATATATATATATATATATATAAATATTTAATTTATTATTAGCACGTCATTTATTTATATTAAAAATATACATATATAATAGTAATACCTTTTTAATTGGGCATTTAATTGTTGGATGTATTGAGTTCAAAATTTTGTCGATTCCAAGCTCTCCCATTCTTGTATTTAATAACAAGCAAAGATTCATAGGCGGAGCCAGTTTCACAAAGAATGCACAAGTGTCTAGTGCGTCTTTATTTGCACAACGTATTATTTCAAAATTGGCCTACAATGATTTAATAAGGTTTCAGGATATTAACACATTGGATACATAAACAAAACGTAACAGTGCTATACAACTTCTCAGTGTTCTTAAACTCGGTTGCCGACGTCTAGGAAACCGCTCCCGGTAAATTCTTTTTGCTCTTCTTATGATTCCAGTCGATTCACCAATTATTAGAATCATATCAATTAATTCGTTCTTCGTAAACAATTCAAAATGTTTTTTTTTGTTTACAAAATAAGTTAAATTAAGTAGCAAACAAATGTATACTTTTTTGACATTAATTTAATTGTTTTACATTGTTACGTTTTGTTTATTTCCACATAGCCACCTATAATATTTGTTTAAAAATTATTTCTAATATTTCTAAATTATCTCATTTTTCTCGAAATTTTTCAAATACATTAATAAAAAATAATACATCGTTGAAAAGAGAAAATACTGGCGGTGGCGGTTTCTATTTTATTAAAATAATTATAGGTTGCCATTTGAAAAATAAAAGTTGATAGTCGTATCTTGTAAACCTGACTTTATAAAAAATATCTACATCTGCCATCAAATAATATATGTAAAATAATAAAACTTTTATATGACCCATTTTTTTCTATTACTTATAATAAAAAAGTTAAAGGGGGGGGGGGAGTATCTTCCCAGACTCACCCTGTATGCACAATATGCATTTTTTAAATTTAATATTTGGCATTAACTTTTAATGAAACGTGGAAAAACAATATATGCAATTGCATAGAATCCGCTCTTTTGTTATGACAGTTAACTGCTATCGTAGCAGAATGTTTCACAATAATCAGTATAACCACGCACTACCTAACTCATACATACATACATACATTAAATCACGCATTTCCCACTTAGTGGATAAGCACAAACCCGAACAATAATAATATTAACCACCAAAATAATCACTCTCTCTTTCAACAACATTCTTACTAACCTGACACCATACAACAAATATTCCTCTCTCAACATTAAAGTGACCGATTTTCGGTAACGAAATACTGCAACCGGATTACAATAATAGTTACGAAACAATCATCCTGCGCCACACATTCCTGTCTAAGCACACTTTTTTCGCCTCGGCCACATTCATAATCGCATTCATACACGCTCTTCTTCTCTTCCCACTCGGAAACTTTCTCTCTTTTAGCACCTTATCAATCACATCTATCCACTTACACACTGGACGGCCAAATAAATGTTTGATGTTTTAAGAAGAAGAATTTTACGTATTATGATAATTTTATAAAAAAAAATTAAAACAAATGATATTTTATGACAAAAAAATCATACATTTGTGCTTTTTGGTTTAATTCCATGGCTATCACTATTTTTGAAGTGATTTTTGACATTTTCATATCCAATTTCTGCCGTTACAAAGCCATTAATTTTGTTTATTGATTCACATGTAGAATTTCATGTTCTACAATTTATATTTGAAGTATTTTTTTCTGAAATAATTTGGAAAGCAACGCGCAAGGAAAATTGTTTTCCCATGTTAAATGCCTATATAACAAATTTCGAGCGTCACCAGGTATAAGATGTATTACATCTATATCTTTTCCATGAAGTTCTTCCAATACTTCTATAGTAGCACTTAGGGAATAGTTATGATTTGGTAAATGTTTTATAACCCATTCATGGACAAAGTATGGACGATTTTCAGCCATGTAACATACTTCACATCGGTGAGGTACTAGCATGTGTTGTTCTATAAAAATTATAATGTAATATATAATATAATAATTACATAATCAATTATTAAAAGAGTGATACGAGTGAAGCGAGTTTTGCAAAATATGTGGGTCAAACAATATCATGTTTTCATAACATATTAACAACAAAATTTTATATAATTCCACTAAAATTATTTTAAAATACACAAAATTGTAGGTTTTTCTGTGACAGCTCAATATTCAAAATCAATTTACCAAAGTGATGCCGCGAAAATAAATGAATTTAATTTTTTACCCTCCGTCATACCTTTACGTAAGGAAGGTATTATTTTTGGTCAAAAAAATCGAAGGTGAGTTTTTAATGAATAAGCACGTTTTAGAATCCCTAGAATACGATTTTACTATTTTTGTCTGTAAGCTGTGTGTATGTGAACTGATTAGATTTTGGTTATAATTGGTCGACCGGAAGTGCCCTCATTTGAAGATTTTAACAGTTTTTCTTGAAAAAATGCTGTTAAATATAAATTTTTCACATTTAATGTTATTATAAATATTTAGGAATATTTTATTCTCTATAGGATTTAATTACATTTTGTACTTCATATTCAATGGATATTGAGTTAAAAAATTATAAAGAAATTAAATTTCATAAAGCAGCCAGCTATGCACTGAAACAGCTAATATAAATAAAGAAAATTCTGATAGACAGATATCAATGTCAAGTGCGATTGACATAGTATGTTTGTGTTATAATTTTACTGCAAATATGGAATCAATTCTAAGAAACTTTCTATATGGAATTTGTACAAAAAGCAAGGGGGATAGTACTGTCTTAAACAAGGTTACCCGACGTGTCAACCACGCTAGAGGCCGAGTTTAAGCAACAAGAGGGGGAGACTCAGTTTACAAGCGTGGTTTACACGTCGGGTAACCTTGTAAACTGAGTCTCCCCCTCTTGTTGCTTAAACTCGGCCTCTAGCGTGGTTGACACGTCGGGTAACCTTGTTTAAGACAGTACTATCCCCCTTCTACTGAAGATGCCCCATACGACTGCGGGCGAAACGTAGAGCTCTGACTCAAAATATGACACAGTCCATTCCCGGAAAACGAATATTTAACATAAGCATTAAATTGAAAATTTTTATTCATTTATTTTCACGGCAAAGCTTTTGTAATTTTATATATTTGAAATTATTTAACGGAATTAGATAAAATTTTGTACATAATACGTTATGAAAACGTGATATTGTTTGACTCAAATAAATTGCAAAACTCGCTTTTCTCGGAAAATATTTTATTTATCAAATATCCTATTTTCATAACTGATTATGTAATTAACTAATGCTGTTGTGTATTACTCAAAACAATACTTACTTTTTGCTGATTTTGTTCCGTGAAAAGATAGTATTAAATTAATATTCAGTAAAATAAAAATTGTTATTGAATTCATTTTTGAAATGAAGTATCTTTGACCATCAACTAGTCTCTATATATAATATCTGTATTCAAGAATTACATAATAATTATATGATTTATATTGACGATAATACATACAATCGCTATGATTAAATTTTCAAATGATTATTTAGATATGTTCACAAAGAAAAAATGACTGGTTTTTAGCAAATATATATTCATAATTAAGGGGTACTTCATTCATTCAATTATTGCAACCTTGCAAAAAATACTATTTAATCTTTAATATAAAATGTATTTTATTAATTCAGTTATATTATTTATTTGACCGTGATTTATTTCATTTAAATTTAATTTAATTTTCTCAAATAAACTAATATATTTATCCTTAGTATTTTAAATTGAGATTTTTAATAAATAAATTTATAATTTTCAGAAATATTTAGTTGTTTCCTTCAAGTATGTAATTGTTTTGAATTAATTTCATAATTTATTTTAGTGCTGTTGACAAAATTTTTAAATATTCGAAATTCGAAAAATAAGGTTTATACTTCTTCGAATTACGAATTTCGAAGTCAGAATTCGGAATATTTTTCGAATTTTGTAATTCGAAAGTTGAAGCAGGCATCTATTTATTCGTGTTTTATAATGACATGACTTGTTTAAACTTGCTCTCTGAGTCCAAACACCGACATTTGTCGCATATTTGTTGAAAGTAAAATATTCTTTTAACTTGTCGCCGCGAAGTACAATTTGGAAATATTTTTTCTGGAATTAATAATAACAAAGCAAAGTGTAATAAATGCCAATTAATTACACTTGAAAATTATTAATAGATGGAGTCTAAGGTTAAATTTAACTAAATCTATTATAATTACCCCTTAACCTTAAAATTAATTTTAACAATAACTATATACGTATTTCGAGAACTAAGTTCTTATCATCAGTAATACAACAAGTGAAAGTTAAAGAGAGTAATCAAAATTACTCAACATGTCAACCACGCCAGAGGTCCTAACAACTCTGAAAAACAAGGGAGAGAACTGGGATTATATACGGATGGGAGTCACAGCTGAATGATTACCTATAAACTAAGATAATTTTCGTCCAATAATGAGTCATTAAATTTTAACTCGTCCAATAAAATTTAACTTTGTAATAAATTGAAAAGTTTTGAGTTTGGTATGGGACCGAGATCTGCGTTCATCAAATTATTTTTATATTTATTTATTATTAAACTCTCGTATGCATCTAAATATCTATCATTATTAATATGTTTTAAAAGTTTAATATTAGAATTGTTAACTTTGTGATTATTAATGAACATATGTTGAGCTACGCTAGATTTTTCTGGATTACCGCTTTTTAGATGATAAAAATGTTCTTTAAACCGAGTGTCAATTTATCTTTTAGTTTGACCGATGTAAACTTTATTACAATCATTACAACTAATTTTAAATACCGGATTTTTTGTTAGTATCTATTTTATCTTTAGGGTTGCTTAATAAAGATTTAATGGTATTATTTGATTTGTAAGTTACGGTTAAATTATGATTTTTAAAAATTTTGTTTAGACTTTTGGAAGCTTTATCGTACGGTAGTGTTATGTATTTATTATTATTATTTTTATTATTAGATGGCGTTAACGTTGTAAAATTAGAATTGGAAGCCGTTATACTTAGCTGTTATATAAATATAAATTTTGCGTTTCACTTATGATGATAACATAATTATACGATTCGTATTATTATAGATAATATTAATAATATACATTTAGTATTATATACCAGTAACTTCCAGACTCGCCGTTACTGTTCTCGTGCACTATAGCTTCCCAATACTAGTCAACAGTACCGAGTTTTCACATCCACAGCTATCCCAGTATACCAGTAACTTCCAGAGTACTTACTCCACTCGACACTTTACTGCATGCGCTCACTACAATACTGCTGTGCTTCTCAAACTCACTAACACTGTGAATATTTCCATGTCTCTGAATGTAACTAACTAACTCCCGTGCATAGCTGCGTCCCTTTTATACAGCTGCCATTAACTTCCAGAGAGCTCTAGAATGTTCGACCGCATAATAACATCGAACACAAACTGTTCAGGCAACCGGAAGTAATTAAACACGTCGCGGCTAGTTTGTTTACGTAGCCCGGCTGCTAACGCGATTGTGTCATCGCTATACTTAGACGCTTGTTCAGCGTAGCAGAGGGGGGTCACACGTTACATTAGGATAAAACCTTATCAATTCAATACACCTCGTATGTCAGCTAGGTTAGTTAAATAAAACAATAATTTTTTGTTCTGCTTTGATAGATATTATTAATGCAACAACCTTTACTTTAATTATAAATGAAAGTACATTCAAAGTTTAATTATTAATAATGTTATATATATATATATATATATATATATATATATATATATATATATATATATATATGTATATATTTAGTATACTATTTTATAATAACTGTGTATATCAATACACAAACTAATTGATAGTTTATTTTTATAAAATCCATTGCCTTTCATCTTCCAATAATAAGTTTCTAAAGGAAAAAGAGTAAAATCATCTAGATTATATGTTAAATCTTCTATTGAATAATTTCCCTAAATATTTAATTTATTATTAGCACTTCATTTATTTATATTAAAAATATACATATATAATAGTAATACCTTTTTAATTGGGCATTTCATTGTTGGATGTATTGAGTTCAAAATTCTGTCGATTCCAAGCTCTCCCATCCTAGTATTTAATAACAAGCAAAGATTCATAGGCGGAGCCAGTTTCACAAAGAATGCACAAGTGTCTAGTGCGTCTTTATTTGCACAACGTATTAATTCAAAATTGGCCTACAATAAATTAATAAACTTTGAAACAAAATAATCTTGCATCACATATATAACACTAGCTGATAACTGAGTCAATTTTAGCTATTAACATACCTGGGAATGTTATGCATCATAACTGCCGTAGATGTAATTTTGAAATCCGAGCTCGTAGAGCGAGGATTTTAAGACATCTAAGGCTTGTTATGATTAATAACATCCGTGGTTTGTTCAATAATTTATCGGTTTCAGAAAATTAAGACATTATTGATAAATATCATTTTTTGAAATTCTCTCATTAATACTACTTTCAGATTGCTATGGTTAACAGTACAATTATTTTGACATATGTTAATATGACAAATATTCAAATTATGTGCTTTATTCCTCATGTTTATTACTTTAGAATAAAGTAGACCGTATTTAGAACGATAGGTTAACGTTATCTGTATGTATTAATGAAGAGCATTATATTTTAATTCAGCAACGCGAAAGGAAAAACTGTTTTCCCATGTTAAATGCCTATATAACAAATTTCGAGCGTCACCAGGTATAAGATATATTACATCTATATCTTTTCCATGAATTTCTTCCAATACTTCTATAGTAGCACTTAGGGAATAGTTATGGTTTGGTAAATGTTTCATAACCCATTCATGGACAAAGTATGGACGATTTTCAGCCATGTAACATAGTTCACATCGGTGAGGTACTAGCATGTGTTGCTCTATAAAATATATAATATAATAATTACATAATCAATTATGAAAAGAGTGATACGAGCAAAGCGAGTTTTGCAAAATATGCGGGTCAAAGAGTAGGGGAGACCGGCGTCAACTGTTACAAAATTTTAATTTTAATTTTACGAGTTAACGTTATATTTCGAAATTTTTAAATTACCTACATGAGAACTTACCCACCTTAGTGAATAATATTTTGAATTTTAAACTTTTGAAAATGTGACAAATAGAAAAGTATAAGAATTTTTAGGCATTACAAATGTTACAATTGACACCTAACTGGTGTCAATAGTAACAGGGCCAGTGTCAATTGTAACAAATTTTAACAGTGATGTAATAAGATAAAATAACAGATAAAAGAAGAAATTATTGAAAAAATAAATATTTATTTATTACCTCAGAAAATACAAAATTCAGATTACAACTAAAAGCAAACAAAATATATATTCTGTTGGTGATACGGACCATTTTGACCAATGCCTTTAGTCACTAACGAAATTGCAGTTTAGGTACACATAAAATAGGTCTTTCTTCGCACAATTTAACTTGCCCGGTGTCCAGATTTTACATTTTCGCCATTGCAACCAATCTCCTGTGCTCAAAAAATATGGGCCAGTACATATCAGAGAGTTTCCTCATCGGAGCCATCTGAAGAGTAATCTGCGACTGTTACTTTCGAAAGTGTTTTTCGTTTTTTTGCTCTTCTTCTTTTATGTTTTCGATAGCAGTGGTTTTTTCTTGTAATTTTTATCATGATCAATACTGTACTTAATTATTAAACATGTTACAATCGACACCGTGGCATGTGTTTCAACTGACACCGCTTCACTTATAAAGATATTATTTGCTTTATTGTATTTATTAGGTAATAATCCGAAATGTTTTTTAATGAAAAATAAAAGCAGATATAACTCACAAACTGATCCTTAATTTGAAATATTTCCGAGCAGAGCACTTATAGTGTTTTAGAAACAATGTGTGTCACTCTCTGTATTTACTTTTTTGTCGATTTACAGACATTCGTCAGAAACAGACGCCGTATTTGCGCGTATGTACTTACACTAAATACCAAAGAGCTGTGACTCTTTCTGCTTCACTCTGCAAGCGCGTTTTAATCTACTTCGAAAAGATGGCCCTGTTACCTACCCTTGTTACATTTGACACCTGTTACAATTGACACCGGTCTCCCCTATCATGTTTTCATAACATATTAAGAATAAAATTTTATTTTATTCCACTAAAATCATTTTTTTACACAAAATTCTAGGTTTTTCTGTGACAGTTCAATATTCAAAATCAATTTACCAAAGTGTTGCCGTGAAAATAAATGAATTTATTTTTACCTCCCGCTACCCTTGACAAAGGAGGTATAAGGATCGTGCTAAAAATCGCATATTGATGAGATTTTGGTAAATGACATTTTAAGGTCCCAAGAATCCAATTTTAACATTTTCATGATGTTGTCTGTATTCATGTGTGTATGTGTGTGTGGATCCTCCACTCTAACTCAAATACTATCATTCAGAAAATTTTGAAACCTTGTATTTCGAACTTTTTCTGCACTGGAAAGAGCCCATTAGATTTTGGTATAAATCGCATAACCAGAAATAGCACTTTACTAGAAGCTCAAAATAGGTTTTCTTCGAAAAATACCTTTATATATTATTTTTTCGACAATAATGTTATTATAAAAATTAAATATTATTAAATTTTCTACAGATTTGCATTAATACTTTTTCTATATATTTTATGGATAAATTTAGAAAATTATCTATAATTTAAATTCCGGAGCCTACGCTATACACAAACAAAACTCCTTGGTTGCGCAGTTATTCAATTGTATGTAATTGACAGATAAATGTCACTGTCAAAGAACTAATCATTTCAAATTAATAATAGTGACGTTTTAAAAAGAAAAAACTAAATAGAACAATAGGAAAGGAAATTAATACAGCATATGTAAATATGTAGGTTAATAAAAATTAACGATTCGCAAAAAAGTTCAAGCTAATTCTCATTTTTGGATTAGCGAATTCTATTTTATTCCGGTATTTAAAATTTAATCTTCATTTTATTATCAAAAAAGGTAGTTACTTGGATTAGATTAGATTAAATTTTAAGAAATAAACTGCCAAAATAAGAGTAAAATTCGCTAATCCAAAAATAAGGATTACCTTAATCTTTTATGTCACTCGGGCGGTACATGGCGGGAGGTATTGTGTTGATCACATCAGATTTTTTTATGTGAGTACATGCGATATATAATGGGCTACTTGCGTGCGTTTTGTATTTTCAGAGCAGGAGTAGAAAATGAATATCAGACAACTGACAAACTGATAATAAAAGAAACAAGAATATATCAATATTGATATCTTTAATATCAATTTATTAATTATTTTAGAACACATTTAGAACTCATTTTCTATGATATAACACATGCACTAACATAAGTATTAAATTGAAAATTTTTATTCATTTATTTTCACAGCAAAGCTTTGGTAATTTTGTATATTTGAAATTATTTAACAGAATTAGATAAAATTTTGTACATAATACGTTATGAAAACGTAATATTGTTTTACTCAAATAATTTGCAAAACTCGCTTTTTCCAGATAATATTTTATTTATCAAATATCACTATTTTCATAACTGATTATGTAAATAACTAATGCTGTTGTGTATTACTTAAAACAATACTTACTTTTTGCTGATTTTGCTCCGTGAAAAGATATTATTAAATTAATATTCAGTAAAATAAAAATTGTTATTGAATTCATTTTTGAAATGAAGTAAATTTGACCATCAACTGGTCTCTATATATAATATCTGCATTCAAGAATTACATAATAATTATGTGATTTATATTGACGATAATACATACAATCCCTATGATTAAATTTTCAAATGATTATTTTGATATGTTCACAGAGAAAAATGACTGGTTTTTAGCAAAAAAATATTCATAATTAAGGGGTACTTCATTCATTCAATTATTGCAACCTTGCATAGGCGCCCGCAGACTTTTTTATAAGGTGGGTCGAAATTTTTGTTTTGTCCATGCCGCATGCTACATGTTGCCTAAATGTTGCCTCAGTGGAATTGCGCCTTTTATACTGTGGTAAAATATTCTTAATTAACTTGTCGCCGCGAAGTACAATTTGGAAATATTTTTCTGAAATTAACAATAACAAAGCAAAGTGTAATGAATGCCAATTAATTACAATTGAAAATATGTAATTCTAACTTCGTAAATACTCGAAATTGGATTAAATCCGAATTTTCGAATTTTAAACTATTTTTCAACTCAATTTTCGATTTCTATTTTTTTCAAAAATAACGGCACTAATATATTTTTCTGGACAGAAAATAGGTAGGCATCTTTAAATATATGTAGACATATTATTATAATAACATTTATTTATTTATTTATAGTAAAAATTTTGTAATTTAAATGGTATTACAGTAGATAGCAGGCATTACAGAAAACAGTGTTTATAAGAACTAAAACTAAAAGACTAATATTCTAATATAATTATATTTATTGTAATTATGTGCAAATATCTTTTGTCATTAATTTTTATTATTAAAAATAGCATTATTTAGCTTTTATATATTATTCTATCAATACTCTGAATTTCGGCACATACTATTCCAACCAATCTATTTTTATAATACGCCTTTCCCGTTCCTTTCCAATAATAATTTCCTATAGGAAATAGAATAAAATCATTTACATCATACGTAAGATCCTTTGCTGAATAATTGCCCTGAAAAAATAAATTCATTGTAATAAATATATTAATTATAATAAAGGAAGTAAAAGTATTGGAAAATAAGTTATAAATTTATTTAAGGTTTCAACAGTAAATCGACGTTTCGAATACTATTGATCCATCATCATGAGAAATTCTTAGATTAACTTAATTTGAGTTCTATATATTATGTAATAATACCTTTTTCCATGGGCAACTTATAGGTGGATGAATTTGTTTCAAAACTTTTTCTATTCCGAATTCTTTTAATTTTTTTAAATGTACCACCATGCACATGTTCATAGGCATATTAAATTTTGTAAAATATGCGCAAGTGTCTGGTGCTTCTTTATTTGCACACCGTATAACTTCTAAAGTACCCTATAATAAATTAATAAATTATCGAATCAAATTAATCTTTGTAACTTGTGTAGGTATTACTTTGCAGTCTTGGCCATGGATGTCTTCTAATATTTGAAATGTAGCGGTAAGGGAGAAGTTATGATTTGGTAAATATTTTATATAGAATTCGTGAATATTGTATGGACGATTTTCAGCCATATAACATGGTTCCAACCTGTTAATTAGTAATATGCGTTGCCCTACAATAGCATATTAAGTATCAAGAATGGTAAGAACACTTTACCGATCGAAGACAATGTTTTTCTGAGATCAGTAATAACTTATCGTTCGTAAAGTTTATTACATTTTTTTGTACGATAGATAAATTAATCTTTAAGAAATCCAAAAAACGTATGTTCCAAAAAATTTACTGCAATACTAGTGATTCTAATCTTAATCCCAGATGCCATGTTTTAAATCATATTCCTGACCTAACAAATAAAATAACCAGAAAATTTAAAAAACACGATATTAAAATATTAACAATGAGTTAACAGTTTGTATATTTGAAATAAATTGTGAAAAATTGTCAGCCATCGGGATTCGAACCCGAGACCCCTATCTTGCCGGGACAGTGCTCTTACCAACTAAGCTATTGGCTGCTCTCCTCTCGATGGCTGAACAATCTTTCACTTTTAAAGTCGTATAACTGCTGAGGATATTATCATGTGACGATTAATAATATCCTCAGCAGTTATACGACTTTAAAAGTGAAAGATTGTTCAGCCATCGAGAGGAGAGCAGCCAATAGCTTAGTTGGAAAGAGCACTGTCCCGGCAAGATAGGGGTCTCGGGTTCGAATCCCGATGGCTGACAATTTTTCACAATTTATTTCAAATATACAAACTGTTAACTCATTGTTAATATTAGAATTTGGTCTGGTAGGGCCTTGAGTAAATTATGACATCGTTCACTAGATGTTTAAACGCAGTGGTAGCTTCGCAACCCCACACCTAATCATGTGACGATTAATAATATCCTCAGCAGTTATACGACTTTAAAAGTGAAAGATTGTTCAGCCATCGAGAGGAGAGCAGCCAATAGCTTAGTTGGTAAGAGCACTGTCCCGGCAAGATAGGGGTCTCGGGTTCGAATCCCGATGGCTGACAATTTTTCACAACGATATTAAAACCATTACAGTCAACAAATCAAATTTAGGCAAAATTCTCACAAACAACAAAGAAAAACCAAAATTATTAGAATTATCTGGAGTCTATCAAATCAACTACCATAACTGTGGTGCTATTTACATTGGAAAAAGCGGCAGAAATTTTGGCGTTAGAATGAAAGAACATCTCAAATCTATTAAAAATAATAAACAAACCACGGGATTCTCCACACACTGCATAGGAAAACAACATAATTTCCAAGGAAATTTCAAAGCACCATATTGTCGAAAACGGATTAAGATTAGAATTATTAGAAAATCTTGAAATCAGGAAGGCGGTTAACTGTCAGAAGTTTATTGTCAATGACCAATTAGATGTGACAAATTCCCCAATTATAAATATGTTCTGAATGTACCACAAACTGTTATTAAGGGCAATACTAGGAATTTTGTTTTAAACAGGTAGAGGTAGACGTATTCTCGATGTAAACAATTCCCCCACCATGAATATATTCCTAACGTACTAATAGATGCTGTTCAAATTTTGTATTTAGTCTGAAGATGTCCGCAAGGACGAAACGTACGTTACGTAGTAATAATAAAAAAAATTGTGAAACAATCAAGTGTTCTTATTTAATAAAATTGTATTTTTACGAATAGTGCATGGTTTCTGTTCATATCTCGCCGAAGAATTTACTCTTGCTATAATTAGTTTTTGACGACGCACTGCTTCTTCAACACTAGACTCAGAGTCACTTGACCACATTATTATATTATGTAAAAAAATATATTAACACTAAACAACGACATACACTACATGAGACTACATTAACATTAACAAAGAACAATTGAGACATTCGAAAAAGAAAAAAAAACACACACACGAACTATAAAATAATAGGACTAGTAAAATATGTATCCAAAACTTACAAGACTTCTGGTTCTGACACTTGTAGCTTTTCTCTAGAAAATTACTAGACTGACAGACAATACAAATATTTTGAGAAACAAAATACTAATATTTTTTGCCAAATACCCTAATAAATACTATAAACTTGTAACTAGTATTGTAACAAAAAAATCTGATGTGGCCAGCACATTACCTTCCGTCAGTTCTATGTATTTTGTATAAATTTCATACGGAAAGTTCCTTGCTAAATTAAATATTCTATTTCTTGTACATTACCTTCCGGCAGTTGCATGTATTTTATGCAAATTTCATACAGAAAATTATTATTTTGTGACGTTTTCTATATACAGTGTAATGTATTTGCGGAAATAAAAGATTTATTATTATTATTATTATTATTATTATTATTATTATTATTATTATTATTATTATTATTATTATTATTATTATTTCTCATACATTACCTTAAAGCAATTGTATGTATTTTATACAAATTCCATACAGAAAGCAAAAGATCCTATATTTCTCGTAAAATTATAAGACAAACATACTATCTCAATTTCACTTGACACTGACATCTTTCAATCAAAATTTTCTTAATATAGTAGCTGTTTCCAAAGCTATGGCTACTTTATGAAATTTAATTTCTTTATAATTTTTTAACTCTATATCCATTTAATATTAAGTATAAAATGCAGTCCAATCGTATAGAGAATAAAATATTCTTTAATATTTATAATAACATCAAATGTGAAAAATCATATTTAACATAGTTTTTTCAAGAAAAACTTTTAAAATCTTCAAATGATGGTACTTCCGGTTGACCAATTGTAACCAAAATCTAATCAGCTCTTCATATGGAGAAGAAGTACACGAAAAAAATATAATTTTTGTAACTATAGTATTAGAGTTATCGCAGACGAAAATTTTGTTACACACACACACACACACACACACACACACACACACACACACACACACACACACACACACACACACACACATCCACACATACACACACACACACACACACACACACACACACACACACACACACACACATACAGACATCATCGTAAAAATAGTAAATTCGTATTCTAGGGACCCTAAAACGTGCTTATTGATTAAAAACTCATCATCAAATTTTTTGACCAAAGACAATACCTTCCTTACCTAAAGGTGACGGAAGGTAAAAAGTAACAAATAAACTCATATTTCGGTTGTTATAGGTCGATAAAAAACTTTTTTTTGGTGTTCGGTTTTTTTTGGCCACGAGTGTATTTCAAAGTCAAAAACTAGTAAGCTTAAATAATATTACTAGTGTAGGGACTAGTAATAGTAGTCCTGCATTTATTGAGAAACAGGCATCTGATCGGTAAGTGATTCACATCACTGACCGATCAATTATTTGTAAATAAAACCTATTGTTTCGGAAACCCTATCGGTAAACATTAAAAAATCCTGATCGTCCAAAAAAATTATAAATACATTTATTTGTTGTATAATATTCAAAAAATTACTTACTTTTCAATGATATTGTACCGTAAAATGATAGTATTAACAAAATAAATTTCAGTAAAATACAATCTGAAATTGAATTCATTTTTGCAATAAAGTAATATTATTTGAAACTGTTGGCCTTTATATAAATATAAATTTTGCGTTTCACTTATGATGATAACATAATTATACGATTCGTATTATTATAGATAATATTAATAATATACATTTATTATTATTATTCTTTTGAAAATAGATTTTCAATTATCTATATGCAACCAAAAGGTCAAAACATTGTTTATTTATGATTATATGTTAGTTGCATTTTTCAGAAAACAATTATTACGTTTACATGCAGGCCCGGATTAGCATTTCTTTACGCCCTAGGCCAAAATTCATGACTGCACCCCCCTCTCACTCTCAATATATACCGAGTTTTAATAATGCTTGATTTCATTAAATTCTTGTTCTATATCGGTGCCTTTATGAGTCGATAAACGCAATGAAAACATGTTAAGAAGATCTAAAAACGTACTACTTTTCGTTTTCTAGTGGTGGTATGACTTACTGCTTTTAAAACTGATACATGCATGACATATCAACATCAAATTGCTGACAGTCAACAAAGAATTTTCATCCCTGAAGTTCAATTTGTTAGAGGGAAGTGCTACCAACGTAACTGATTTTGTAAGTCGCATTTATTAAAAATCTAATAGAATTATAAAATTACCCCAATAGAAAAAATTATATAAAAACATGTTTCATAAGTACTGTGATCGCACTCGTCTTTTATAAAACTCACCGCAAAGCGATTCGTTTTCCAAAGTTGGACTCGTGGGTTAACAGATTGCCTTATGAAATTTGTTTTCAATATTACCTACTATTATCAGTCATCAAAGCTACATTTACAATCTTTTTATAACTAGCTAAAGATTACCACTTTAATTTTGTTTCTCTATCTCTCAAATAAAACGCATGTAAACAATAATTTTGATCTTATTAGATGCAGTTTTTAATTCTGAACAGTTTTACAGTATTACAGTAATGAAAATTTTAGCATTATATTTGCTAAGATTCATAAGTAGACACCCGGTATATAAATATTAGAATTATTTAAAATCTTCGACAAATGTCATAGCTCAATCACTCTACTATACTGATTTTGTATAATTAAAGCAAATGTGACTAGTCGAGTTGGTGCCAAATGTCATGAGCTATGAAATGCGCAGATCAAGAAGAGAGACAGGTAGAGAAAGGTCAGGCAATAGAGTAGAGAGAAAGAGAAAGATAGAGTCATGCTTTCTGCGCAACAGCTCTTGAGATTTGGCACGGCTATAACTGCGGGCACTGCGGCTCTTTTCGTTTTCTCATTTATCCAACTACTCGATGTGCGCCCCCTCCGTGCCTGCGCCCTAGGCCATGGCCTAGGTTGGCATTATGGGTAATCCGGGTCTGTTTTCATGCAGTTTTGAAAATGGTTTCAGTTTTCAGTCAATATTATGCGAAACTGATTTGAAAACAGTTTCGGCGCATGTGCATTTAGATGATTTATGATGTAAGTGATAATTTCACTAGAAATTTAACGCAGCTAGAACTTGCATTAATAATTAGTTGTTGTACTATGAATTTATAAAATTATTATTACCCGTATAGTGATAGCACAGTATAGCGATTGACCGCTTCGCTCGCTTACAACAAGTAGGTGAACTCTGTGTCGGCTCCTTTGATCTTATGAAACCTGTCATATCTTCGCGCAGCCCGCACACTGGCGTTGTATCCCGGGATATTCAATTAAACGTCAAATTTTCAATAGTTTCGTAGAAAAGTTAGGAAAGTCTGTCCCTTGGTGTGTATTGTAATAATAATTAAACTTTGTACAATAAATAAATAAAAAATATAAAATAGCTATATATGATAAAAGTATAAAATGTTATTTTATTTTGAGATATGAAATTTGGCATGTGAGAGCGGGAAATTCAATTAAACGTCAAACTTTAAATAATTGCGTATCTATACCTTGTTCCATTTAAGCCATTCAGTATTGCAGAGCATAGGGAATAGGTTTGACCTCTCTGATTGGCTGAAATTGGAGACAAGAGAAAAGTTTACCCAATGTAATTTCGGCTACTTCAAGTTTGCGTTGTTGCCAGCTCCATCTATTGAATGGCTTAAATGGAACAGAGTATAAGTATTAAATTTAAAAAGATATTATTTAAGTAGCCTCAAATTTGAAAATATCACCAAATATCCACTAGATATTTTACAATTAATTTATGAAATTTGGATATTTTGAAAATGTCATGTGATATGAAACAGAATGTGACGTCACAACACATACATCTTCATCGGCTCCAATTGGTCCCTTATAGTGTCAATTCTTTGTGTTTTGTTACAAGTGTTATGATAAATATATTGTCAAAGTTGTCAAACAAGTGTTAAATTTTTGAGTTTGTTTTGTGTTAGATAATATAAAATTCAATATTAAATGAGTAATTTACAGTATCGTATTGTGCCTTCTTGCAAAAATGCGCTAGGAACAAAAAAAAAGAAAATTGTGGCTGGAAGCAGTAGGTCGAAGAGCTGATGGTTGGGTTTTTACATTTTATTTTACCTTAATTCTTAAACACATCTTATTTCGGAACAGAAAACGACTGTTTTATGTTCTGATATAAATTCAGCCATCATTCAGCTTTCGATTTTCGGTAAACTGTCCGACTTAGTTTGAGTGTATTCTGTATTAGCCATTATTATTCATTTATAATGGAAAATGTCAGCGTCAAATGTCAAATTAGAAGTTTGTTATTAACATGTGACAAACTATCGCCTACGTTTATTTATCTAGATAACAAAAATAAATGTAGGTGATAGAAAAACTGTTTTTCTATTGGCTGTGAATAACGTAATGTATGTGCTTCTACGACACAGGAGTGGAGGGTTGTTTTTATTGACTATTTTTGGCGCCAATATTCGTATTTAATTGTTTACGAAAATAACAAATTATTAAATAAATAATTATTAATAAGAAAAATATTGCATAAACTTTAATTGAAAATACTTTTTGAAAAATGTGAACCAGGCTCATTAGAATGAGGTGTTGCAAAAAAAATTAACATATCTTTTTTCTTCTGAAATTCGAATAAGTATGTTCTACAGTATTATTAAATATGATTTTCTGTTCAAATTACTGTATATATTTAGCACAGTAGCAATTTAAAAATTTACTTTTTGAATTGGCGCTAAATTACACTGCCTGTGATATCAGACTTACATTAGCCAATGACAAAACTGGAAAGATGATGAAAAAAAAAACAAATGTATCATACATCAACGTCAATGATTGCTTTAATGACAACTGTGACATAAGGTCTGACTTATAGTGCAGCGTGATTTTTGGTTCTTTAGTGTAGTTCTTAGTTATTTATTATTATATTACAGCGTTATATTTCAGAGTTCAATGCCCTGTATTATAAAAGATGGATAAGTAAAGCACTAGCAAAGTAAAATTTACTCTTGAAGTAAAATACTTTATTCCAGAGATTTTCGTCAAAACAAGAATAAAAATACTAGCTAATTAAATCTATAGTATAAATTACTCCAACGATGTGCGAGGAAGTAAATTTTATTCCGTAAAATAAATTTGACACATGTCAACATTAACTAAATTAAATTCATTATACATTTCATTCCATGTATTATTTTTACATTTATTTATCTCCAACATGTTTGCTTTGTCTATTTCTAAGTAATTTTTCCTCGTTCTCTTTTATCCATTTTAGTTGACACCTGACACTTTATGACATGCACACACACTTTATTGTCTATTTTGACTTTTGGATTTCTTTCGTGTTAGGAACATACAGAATATATATTGTTAAAACTTATATAAAACATATTCCAGCGACGCATTGTTTGGAACAGATCCTCCAGTTGGAGATTCACATTATCGCCAGTAGTGGTCTTAAGAAATACCGTCTAGTAATGTTTTATCCTAGATTTCTCAATCTCTCTTATGCTCCAGTAGTGCAAAGATTAGCCGGTACAAGAAACCGTAGCCTGAGTGCATCACATTCCAGCTAAAAAATTAAATGTGTTCAATAGTTCTTATTTAATTATAAAAATATTTATATTTACATCAAAATGATCTTCACAACAGAGAAGTTATGATTTTGTTTTTATCTTTGCTTGCGACAACCATTTCATTCATCTTTCTTCGTTTTGAGGTACTACTAGAAATATTTTTCTCTATTATCAGTTCTATTTGGGCACACTGCACAAAACGCTTTTTTACAACCATGTTTGAATATTTCCAAATACAAAAATCAATAGTAGTTGACAGATGTCATGACTGTCACTCGTTTCATTTCCGTCGGTGGCAAATGTAAGCCACACCCTCATTGGTAAGTTCGATTCGAACGTCATCAGTCGAAAGGGGAAGCGGAAATTCAAACATTATAATTTCAAAGACAATTTTCTCATGAATAAAGAATAATACGAAAAAAATTAAAAATAGGGGTAAAATATTTTTTCTTAATCTTTCGATTAAAGCAAAGAAAAAAAAAACCGTGCAACACCTCATTCAAACAAACACAACGAATAGTAAGTCAAGTTCACCCGAAATTTTACGATAATAACCGATTAGCAGGTTCGGGGCGTCCCAAGAGTCTATGACGTCACGTTTACAATAATTAAGCATTTTTATTACAACAAAGTAATATTTCATCATTTTCTTTTTACTAAAATACTTAATTTAATGAATGCTACCGTATAATTATTAAAGTTTACTATTTTTTTTGCAATGATAGAATACCCCATTATTAAACAAGTTAGGTAAGCTTTATTTTTATTTTGGTTAGCTTCTTCTGTTACTTAATGTAAAAACAACCAATGTTAATATTTAATAATTTTTGAAAGGAGTGATTTCAAATCAAGAAGATTCTTTCGGTATTTGTACCTACATAGTACGGGGGGTAATATTGGTGACAAATGTCATTAAATCTAATTTCAACTGCATAAATATTACCTTCCGTCACCTTTAGGTAAGGAAGGTATTGTCTTTGGTCAAAAAATTCGGTGGTGAGTTTTTGATGAATAAGCACGTTTTAGGGTCTCTAGAATACGATTTTACTATTTTTACGATGATGTCTGTATGTGTGTGTGTGTGTGTATGTATGTGTGTCCGTGTGTGTGTGTGTGTGTGTGTGTGTGTGTGTGTGTGTGTGTGTGTGTGTGTGTAACAAAATTTTCGTCTACGATAACTTCCATACTACAATTCTAAAAATTATAATTCTTTCGTATTTCTCTTCGCTACATCCATGCGAAGAGCTGATTAGATTTTGGTTAGAATTGGACAACCGGAAGTACCCTCATTTGAAGATTTTAACAGTTTTTCTTGAAAAAACTATGCTAAATATCATTTTTTCACATTTAATGTTATTATAAATATTAAAGAATATTTTATTTTCTATACGATTTGACTGCATTTTATACCTAATATTAAATAGATATAGAGTTAAAAAATTATAAAGAAATTAAATTTCATAAAGTAGCCATAGCTGTGGAAACAGCTACTATATTAAGAAAATTTTGATTGAAAGATGTCAGTGTCAAGTGAAATTGACATAGTGTGTTTGTCTTATAATTTAACTGGAAATAGGTATAGGATCTTTTGCTTTCTATATGGAATTTGTATAAAATACATACAACTGCTTTAAGGTAATGTACAAGAAATAATAATAATATCAAATCTTTTATTTCTGCAGATACATTACACTGTATATAGAAAACGTCACAAAATAATAATTTTCTGTATGAAATTGCATAAAATACATGCAACTGCCGGAAGGTAATGTACAAGAAATAGAATATTTAATTTAGCAAGGAACTTTCCGTATGAAATTTGTATAAAATACATAGAACTGACGCACAACTGACGGAAGGTAATGTGCTGGCCACATCAGATTTTTTTTTTTTGGTTTATGACATGACAGTTTAATGCTGATTCCTATAGGTTCGTTTAGAGTTAGAGTATACTTTGGTTGTACTTAAATCGATTACACAATCAATCTCATTATGGTGAAAAAAAAAATTAACTTTAACTTTGATGTTAGATTTCTTCACAATTTAGGGCCGATTTATCAATGCAAGGATAAAAGTGCCAGATAACAATCTAACAGTTAACGTTAACTGTCAGATAACTTTACACGATTGTTTATCAATACAAAGTTATCTGCCAGTTAACAAACTTACATTTAATTATATATTGGTAACACTGAAATTGTAAAACCTTTAATGATTGGCTTGGGACTCATGTGTCAAATTTCAAAATATTTTGACAGATCAAGAACACAGACCTGACAGATCTTTATAGGACAGATTTTATTGTTAATTATTTGAGAATAATGAGGTACTTTGGATATTATTGTATGAATTGTACATCAAAATACAGAATTGTTATATTTTTAAACTGATAGGTAAATATATTAAAAATATTTATATTGATAAAATGACAATATATGTTCAACGCTAATGAAAAATTTAAGAACGAAGGCACAACATCTAATTATTTATATCTGTATATTCAACATTCTTCATTGTTGTACTTGCCCAAATTTTATAATTATAAATTAAGGTTGCAATCATTCTTACTGATTATTTCATATTATAATCTATATTAATTTATTGCTACCAACAAATATTATTATTGTTGTAATCGGTATGTTTCATTTGACATGAATGTTGCATTATACAACAATTTTATTCACTATTGTAATGATTTGTATGATTATAATACGTTTTTATTTTTGTATGTAATATCTTTATTCATTTTATCAATATGTTTAACCATTATCTAGTCCTTAAGAACGGGGAAATAGCAACTTCCAACTATCCAACTGGTTGATTATATCTTCATTGAATTCAACGGTTTCCTTATATGAAATTCTGAAAATCTATATCTCTCTGGTCTCTTTTTCTTGTATAATGTCCGTAGTTAAAACTATAATACGTAATACAAGGGTAATAAAGCAATTTACATAAGGGATATAGAATCGATTTAAAAAATTCTGCAACTATACATTTTAGTTTATAAAAATTGTAATATTTGAATAGAATTAATACAAAATATCAGTATAATATACTTACGACATTTTAATTAATTAATTGTTTATAGTATTTATTAATTTTTGAAGGTAAAATTTTCTACTTATATTTTAACTGCCAGATAATAGATTTATCTGCCAGTTGAAGTGATGGATAAATTTTGGCCGATTTTATCTGACAGTTTACGTTAACTTTTGTTTGATAAACGCTTTCTATGTTTTAACTGGCAGTTAAAAAGTTATCTTCCAGTTAAATTATTTATCCTTGCATTGATAAACCGGCCCTTAGTAATAGAAATGTGCTGTCCTAAACATAACTAAATATTTACCTTTTTAATATTTATTGCATTACGTAGGTAGATATTTTTCTGAAATAAAATGGGTACCTTTATGTATATAGAAACAGACGTATAATTTTAATATTTATTTTCTTTATTAACAGTTTCCTTACACATGGCCCTATTCTGAACAAAACACAACTACTTTTCTTGCTTATAAATTTAAATAAGAGTGGCAGGTTTCGTTGCGATTTTGTTCATTATTTACAGATTTACAGATCTGTAAGACTTAGTTTTGTTCAGAATAGAGCCATTAAAATGTATTACAGTTGCAGAAAACAATATAAATAGGTAATAGATCTTGGTTACCATGGCGAAAAATGAAAGTTTACTCTGCGGGCGGTGAAGCAGTACTTTCGGCGACTGATAGACAAAACGTCAAGAATACAATTGGGAACCGTTTTTTCAAAAGTCAACAAATTTTCACTAGAAGATTTTATTTGTTTCATTCAGAATGTTTAGAAAAAATCAAACGTACATATATTTATGTAAAAATGTTTAATGGTGAATTACCTTAAAATGCACAAAAGGAAAAAAATATTGATACATTTTGTGAATTAAAAAAATAAGGTCAAAATTCCATAGACAATAGTAAAAATTTCAATGATTTATTAATCGTAGTATATTTCTGTTTGGGATGGTCCATGCATGTTAGCATTTAAAATATCTTCGTAAATATTTGTCTTGTGAAATAGAAATTGTTGGCCCATTTAACCGTCTTTCTAGCTCTTACAGTTCTCGGGATAGCAATGGTGGCCCATTTAAAATGAATAGCCTATATATGGTTCCGTTTAAAAGTATATATTTAGTCCCATACTTTGGGAACCGCTGATATATTTTTTTCTACTGATATAAATTTTTCATTTCTTATTCAAAAGTTACCATTAATTGTGAACATGCTTAAAGAGACACCCAGTATATTTATAATATATAAAATAAAAAGTCCATTATTTTAAATCAATAACCCTTTAATGATTAAAATAGTATATTATGTTATTAGGAGTAGAAAGCGGTCTTTTTGTGTTGAACCCAGCTATTGCGGCCGAGGCGCCAGCCGAGGCTAAGCAAGCTGGGTAAAACACAAAAAGGGCGTTCTACTCCGAATGACATATACTATTTTTTCTTCAAGTGTTTCAAAGAATTTTTCGACATTTTTTTTTTTTGGAATTTTTTGATTGTAGTGTTTGCAATTTCAGCCAAAGCAGGCTGTGTACACTACAAAACAAAAACAACACAACTGTCAAATAACAATTTTTAATATAATATGTGTTGCCGTGGCAACTGCCGCCGCCAGCGGTGAACTAAAACACTAACATTTTTTTACTAGTACAACAATAACAACATTTTTGTACTAGTAAGACAATGAACATCTTCTATAGTGTGTGTACAGGAGCATAATATGAATATTATAATACGCTTGAATAAAAATACCTTTATTTAGAATTATATACTAGCCTGTCAATACTCTGTATTTCTCCACATATACTTGCAACCAATTTTTTTTTATGATGTACATTGAATTTTCCTCTCCAATAATAATTCCCCAAAGGAAATAAAGTAAAATCGTCTAGATTATATGTAACGTCTTTCAATGTATAATTTCCCTAAAATGATGAATGTACTGTTGATTGTTTATATGTTAATTATAATGATCTCATCACTCAATAACTTCGTAGGATGACTAATAAAACAACAAGTTTTAGACAAAATTCGACTTTAATCGTCAACAAAGTATCCTTCGAGAGTGATACATTCATTCCAACGCTTCTGTAATATTTCGATGCCGTTTTTGTTGAACGATTTATCGTTGGCATCAAAATACTCTTCAGTTTCGGCAATTACTTCTACAATGGAGCTAAATCTCTTTCCCTGGAGCATTTTTTTTTAGATCTGCAAACAGGTAATAGTCGCTGGGAGCCAGATCCGGAGAATACGGTGGATGGGAAAGCAATTCAAAGTGCAAGTCGTACCAGCTGACATTTGCGTTTTTGGTCGCTTTGGACGGTTTTCATCCTTTGCTGTCCACTCGGCTGACTGCCGATTTGACTCTGGAGTAAAGTGATGGATTCATGTTTCATCTATTGTCACATACTACATGAAAAAATTCTTTTTATTGCGCTGAAACAGCTCTAAACAGCGCTCTGAATCGTCAACGCGTTGTTGTTTTTGATCATCTGTGACAAAACGCGGTACCCATTTCGAACAGAGCTTTCTCATGCTCAAATGTTCATGCAAAATGGTGAAAACGCTGCCTTCTGATATCTTTAAGGTGTCAGCTATCTCATGCAACTTTAATTTCCGATCGGCCAAAACCATTTTATGGACTTTTTTATGTTTCCTGGACCAATTGCCAAATTTGGGCGACCAGAGCGTTCAGCATCATCGGTGTTTGTACGGCCGCTTAAATTTAAATTTAAAACCAGCAAACCACTTCTCTACCGTTTGTCTCGATGAAGCAGAGTTCGAATAATACTTGTCAAGCCATTGCTTTGCTTGAACGGTATTTTTTTCCCAATAAAAAGCAATGTTTTATCAACATACGAAATTCAGATTTTTCCACTGTATTGAAAATTACAAAAGTAGCGTCACTAAAACGACTGTAACTTGTGAACCAAACGACATATTGTCATATAATTTTGACACATATCGTTTGAAGATTCGTACTTCCTGAAAATCCTATGGATATGTCAATAATGACAATATATATATATATATATATATATATATATATATATATATATATATATATATATATATATATATATATATATATATATATATATATATATATATATGTTATTCTACGAACTTATTGAGTGACGATGTGTTTAAGGAAAGGGTACCGGAAAAATTAATTTCGTAAAGTTATTTTTTAACAGTTCACTTTTTATTAAATAAGATAGATATCGGTATGTTGTAAAATAAATTCAAAATCCTTAGGTACCTATAATTTTTATAAATACCATGTATTTTTTTAATACCGTTGGCAACAGACATTTAATTTTTGTCTAATAATTAATGATATTTTATACCTTTAAATTAATAAAATGTAATTCAATTCAGAAAAAGTAAATTCAGTTTTGGAAAAAGTAAATTTAGTATCAAAAGCCAGAAATTCAACATCAATGAATTATAATAGTATATTATATACTCAGGGACTAAAGTGCATATTCAATCCTGTGGATAAGGTGAGGGAAATAATCAACTGAGGGATTGAATGCACTTTAGTCCTGTGGTATATTCGCTATTTTTCACACTCCCGTATCGAATGGAACCATATTAGTGTAAAAGAAATTAATCATACAATTTGACAATACAAATGTCAAAAGTTTTGTTCAAATTTAAACTCAACGCCTGCTCAAAATGTAGTGCAGATACGAATAAATAAATCATAGTATCTATATGATGTTATGGAAATATCTTGTTTATTTTTACTTTGGTCCCCCAGGAATTTTTTTCTTATTTAATCCCTCTGGGACTGAATTTGAACTTTAGTCCCTGAAATGAGTGATTAGAATCGCTCTTTAGTCTCAGGAGTGCGAAAAAAATTACACGTTATGTATGTAGGTACATAACTGTACTCAAGTTTTCTTTTATTAATAAATGAATTTATTTTACTTGAATTGATGTTAATTTTTCTGAAAATGATTGTACTATTTTAGAAATTGATATTATTGAATTATTTTTTTAAAAATTGGAGATGAAAAGGCATAGAGATGGCCCCTTTTCAAAATGACCGATTCAGTTTTAATGTTGTAAAAAAACGCGAAATCCATACATGCATATAATATTTAATAGTATTACCTTCTCAATTGGGCATTTTACTCGTGGATGAATTGAATTGAAAATTTTATCAATTCCTTGTTCTTTTATGTTTATCATCATGCAAAAATGAACAGGCGGAGTTATTTTTGTAAAGTAAATACAAGTGTCTAGAGCTTCTTTACTTGCGCAACGTGCGACTTCTATGTTGATCTGCATTGAATTAATAAATTATTGAATCAAATGAATCTGTTTAATTGATATATTACATTCAAATCTTTGCCCTGGATATTTTCATACATTCCAATCAAAAAAGTAATTGAAAAGTTATGATTCGGTAAATTTTTAAAAAATAATTCATGGATGTCCAACGGACGGTTTTCAGCCAAATAACATGGGTCCATTCTGTTAATTAATAACATACGTTGTCCTATAAAATACATACATTTACATATTTGTGTTCGCTTGTTCAGAAAGTGATCTTTTTCGTACCTGTTTTCCGTTCGCAAAGTGATTCATTTCTTAACAGATCGACAGACAGTGCGCACGGACTGTTCGCCGTGTTAATAAATGAACCACACGCAAAACATGCACTCAAAAACTCATTTTTTGGGCAAGCTGTATACAAAATATTGTGTGCACGAGTGCAAAATTACATTGCCGCTTTCGCATCATTGAAACTTCAACTCAAGCTTCATGCTCGAGCGACAATGTAGCATTTTGCATCCTTAGTATACAAATACATAGTATTGTATAATGTTAAAAAAAAATACTTACTTTTCAATGCTATCATATCGTGAATAGACAGTATCAAAATAATGGTCAATAACATAATATATGCAAAAATTGAATTCATTTTTGCAATAAAGTAAATTTTATTTCCAGTTGTTAGCTTTTTATAACTACAAAATCGAGATTCCACAAAATAAGATATACATAATTATACGATTTATATTATTAATAACGATAATAAAACTTGTACAATATTTATTTCATTGAAAATTTATTTTTAGTTATATATACTTATTGCAAGATGATCAACGATAACAGCAAATATATTATTAATTTCTATATTTCTCATATAATATCTGTCATTACATTCTAAATAATAATTGTTTAATTATATTTAGTTTATTACTTTATCATAACTTTGTCCTTCAATACACGAGTTCTCAACTTATTTATTTTTATAAAATTTACTACCTATTTTTAAAGGAAAAAGAGGTAAATCTTCTAGATTATATGTAAAATCTGTTGAATAATATTAAAATTATAAATGATATAATAGTAATACCTTTTTTATTTGGCATTTTGCTGATAGATGTATTGAATTAAAAATTTTGTTCATACGTCTTTTATCCTTATTAACATGCAAATATTTGTAGGTGGAATCAGTTTCACAAAGAATACACAGTTGTCTGGTGCTTCTTTATTTGCAACATGATGATTTTAAAATTGGCATATAATAAATTAATATACTATTGAATCAAATAAACTTTGTATCGTGTATATTACATTTATATCTTGTCCAATATTTCAATAGTAGCAAAAAAATAATTTTGTTGACAATTGCAAATTGCAACTTTTATTTACACTCCATGTATAAAGGTGGATTTATGCAGCCTACTTTTTATTTTACTGCTGATTCCTATATGTTCCTTTAGAGTTAGAGCAAACTTTGGTTGTTCTTAAAACGATTACACACTCAATGTCATCCTGGTAAAAAAAATTAATTTCAACTTTGATGTTAGATTTCTTTATAATTTACCTTTTTAATATTTATTGCATAATGTAGGCAGATGTTTTTCTGAAATAAAATGGGTACCTTTGGGTATATAGAAACAGAGGTATAATTTTAATATTTATTTTATTTATTAACAGTTTCCTTACTTATGGCCCTTTTCTGAGAATAACTGTAAGTCTTTCGGAACTGTAAATCTGTAAAAAACCGACAAAACACAACTCGTTATCTTGCTTATAAATTTATACAAACAGCGGCAGGTTTCGTAGCGATTTTGTTCATTATTTACTGATTTACAGATCTGTAAGACTTATGCCCATATTCATAAACACTCGTAAAATTTTTAACGATTCGTTATAATTATTATCCAGTAGAAACAGTCGACACTGTATGAAAAATCGAAATGTAACTTGTCACGTTTGATTCCATTTGTCAAAAATTTTAACGAGCCGTTTTGTAATTTAACGAGCATTTATGAATATGGGCATTACAGTTTTGTTCAGAATAGAGCCATTAAAATGTATTACAGTTACAGACAACAATGTATATAAGGTTAAAATATTTTTTTACCCAGAACTGCATTAAAATTGTTGGTTTACATCTTAGTTAACATGGCGGTAACTGAAAGATTACTCTGCGGGCGGTAAAGCAGTACTTTTGGCGACTGATAAACAAAACGTCAAAAATACAATTGAGGACCGTTTTTTCAAAAATCAACAAATTTTCACTAGAAGATTTTATTTGTTTCATTCAGAATGTTTAGAAAAAATCAAACGTACATATATTTATGTAAAAATGTTTATTGTTGCATTACCTTAAAATGCACAAAAGAAAAAAAATATTGATACATATTGTGAATTAAAAAAATAAGGTCAAAATTCCATAGACAATAGTACAAATTTCAATGATTTATTAATCGTATAGTATATTTCTGTTTCGGATGGTCCATTCATGTTGGCTTTTAAAATATCTTTGGTATCATACGGAATTTTAATGAATTCCATTCATTTTTTAACATCTTCCATTTTTTTTCAGATACCATATTAGTTTTTTGAAGTTTAGAGCGAAAAATATTAGTTGAATAGATTTATCCTTTTTAGAACATCGCTTGCTACTAAACAACCACTAAAATTTGAAGAAACCGATAATTGTACTTTTATTTAAATTTGTCTTGTGAAATAGAAATTGTTTTGCCCATTTAACCGTCTTTCTAGCTCTTACAGTTCTCGAGATAGGAATGGTGGCCCATTTAAAATGAACACCCTGTATATGGTTCCGTTTAAAAATATATATATTTTATCCCATATTTTAGGAAACGCTGATATAATTTTTTCTGCTGATATCACCAATTTTCTTATTTAAAATGTTACAATTTTGTTCATTTAACCGACCTCGTACCTCTTCAAGTACAAAAGTTACCATTCGTGTGAGCAAGCTTGTAGAGACACCCAGTATATTTATAATGTTTAAAATAAAAAGTCCATTATTTTAAATCAATAACCCTTTATAATATATGTATATTATAATAATGATTAAAAAACCTTTATTTAGAATTATATACTATCCTGTCAATACTCTGTATTTCTCCACATATACTTGCAACCAATTTTTTTTTATGATGTACATTGAGTTTTGCTCTCCAATAATAATTTCCTAAAGGAAATAAAGTAAAATCGTCTAGATTATATGTAACGTCTTTCAATGAATAATTTCCCTAAAATGATGAATGTACTGTTAATTGTTTATATGTTAATTATAATGATAATTCATCACTCAATAACTTCGTAGGATGACTAATAAAACAACAAGTTTTAGGCAAAATTCGACTTGAATCATCAACATAGTCCCCTTCAAGAGTGATACATTCATTCCAATGCCGTTTTTGTAGAACGATTAATCTTTGGCATCAAATTACCCTTTAGTTTCGGCAATTACTTCTTCAATGGAGCTAAATCTCTTTCCCTGGAGCATTTCTTTTAGTTCTGCAAACAGGTAATAGTCACTGGGAGCCAGATCCCGAGAATACGGTGGATGGAGAAGCAATTCAAAGTGCAAGTCGTGCAATTTTGTCATTGTTGCGATCAACTTGTGACACAATGCATTATCTTGATGAAAGAGCAGTTTTTTCTTCTTCATTTAGGGTCGTTTTTTCGCAATTTCTTGCTTAAAACGCACCAATAATGCCATATAATATTCGCTATTGGTGGTTCTTCCTTTCGCAAGATAATCAATGAATACAATACCGTGCGAATCCCAAAATACGGAGGCCAAAACATTACCAGCTGACATTTGCGTTTTTAGTCGCTTTGAACGGTTTTCATCCTTTGCTGTCCACTCAGCTGACTGCCGATTTGACACTTGAATAAAGTGATGGATTCATGTTTCATCCATTGTCACATACCGCATGAAAAAATTATTTTTAAATGGCACAAAATTGACCCCTGTGGTGCACTCTCCACGCCAGCAATGAGTGCCCGTGAGGTGACGCCTGGTAAACGCCCTCACGGTACAAATATGTCATCATCATTACCAATATCTGCGTACAAAGCAGATTGGCACACCCAGCAATGGGTAATATGCCGTGATGATATATTTATTTGTTTATTTTATTGGAAACAGCTCTAAACAGCGCTCTGAATCGTCAACGCGTTGTTGTTTTTGATTATCTGTGACAAAACGCGGTACCCATTTCATCAGAGCTTTCTCATGCTCAAATGTTCGTGCTAAATGGTGAATATACTGCCTTCTAATATCTTTAAGGTGTCAGCTATCTCATACAACTTTAATTTCCGATCGGCCGAAATCATTTTGTGGACTTTTTTATGTTTTCTGGAACAACTGCCGAATTGGGGCGACCAGAGTGTTCAGCATCGTCGGTGTTTGTACAAAAGTAGCGTCACTAAAACCACTGTAACTTATGAACTAAACGACATATTGTCATATAATTTTGACACATATCGTTTGAAGGTTGGTACTTCCTGGAAATCCTATGGATATGTCAATAATGACAGTATCTATATGTCATCCTACGAACTTATTGAGTGACGATGTATTGAATGAAAGGGTACCGGAAAAATTCATTTAGGGCCACTTTACAATCATTAGATAAACCTGGTATAACGCTATACCAGGTATAAAATTGGAAATTGTATTTTACAAACCTCGGATAAACCACAGATAGAATAAACACCAGTATTTCTTATCCCATTTTTGTCGTATAAACCTTTGAAAACTTTATCCCTGGTTCTTATGGATACCACGTAAACACAAACGATCCATACATGCATATAATATTTAATAGTATTACCTTTTCAATTGGGCATTTTATTCGTGGATGAATTGAATTGAAAATTTTATCAATTCCTTGTTCTTTTATGTTTATCATCATGCAAAAATGAACAGGCGGAGTTATTTTTGTAAAGTAAATACAAGTGTCTAGAGCTTCTTTACTTGCGCAACGTGCGGCTTCTATGTTGATCTGCATTGAATTAATAAATTATTGAATCAAATTAATCTGTTTAATTGGTATATTACATTCAAATCTTTGCCCTGGATATTTTCATACATTTCAATCAAAAAAGTAATTGAAAAGTTATGATTCGGTAAATTTTTAAAAAATAATTCATGGATGTCCACCGGACGGTTTTCAGCCAAATAACATGGGTCCATTCTGTTAATTAATAACATACGTTGTCCTATAAAATACATAGATTTATTTGTGTTCGCTTGCCCAGAAAGTGATCTTTTTCGTACCTGTTTTCCGTTCGCAAAGTGGTTCATTTCTTAACAGTTCGACAGACAGTGTGCACGGCCTGTTCGCTGTGTTAATAAATGAACTACACGCAAAACATGCACTCAAAATGTCATTTTCTGGGCAAGCTGGATACAATATATTGTGTGCACGAGTGCAAAATTACATTGCCGCTTTCGCATCATTGAAACTTCAACTCAAGCTTCATGCTCGAGCGACAATGTAGCATTTTGCACCCTTAGTACACAAATACATATTATTGTATAATGTTAAAAAAATACTTACTTTTCAACGCTATCATATCGTGAATAGACAGTATCAAAATAATGTTCAATAAAATAATAGATGCAAAGATTGAATTCATTTTTGCAAAAAGTAAATTTTATTTCCAGTTTTTAGCTTTTTATAACTACAAAATCGAGGTTCCACAAAATAAGATATACAAAATTACAGGATTTATATTATTAATAACGATAATAAAACTTGTACAATATTTATTTTATTGAAAATTTATTTTTAGTTATATATACTTATTGCAAGATGATCAACGATAACAGCAAATATATTATTAATTTCTATATTTCTCATATGATATCTGTCATTATTCTAAATAATAATTGTTTAATTATATGTAGTTCATTACTTTATCATAACTTTGTCCTTCAATACACGAGTTCTCAACTTATTTATTTTTATAAAATCCACTACCTATCAACTTTCAATAAAAATTTTAAAGGAAAAAGAGGTAAATCTTCTAGATTATATGTAAAATCTTCTGTTGAATAATATTAAAATTATAAATGATATAATAATAATACCTTTTTAATTCGGCATTTTGCTGATGGATGTATTGAATTAAAATTTTTGTCAATTCCTTATTAACATGCAAGATGTATGTGTTGTGACGTCATATTCTGTTTCAGATCACGTGACTTTTTCAAAATATTATCGAAATTTCAAAAATTATTTGTAAAATATCTAATGGATATTTGGTGATATTCTCAAATTTTAGGCTATTTAAATAATGATATCTTTTTAAATTTAATACTTAGAAGGCATATAAAAATTCTTGCAACATCCCTATTACGAGAGCTGACGCGCAGCGCACGTAGCACGCCAAGCAAAAGAAATAGTTTTTTTCTACAGTCTATATACAAACTAATTAAACATCTGCAGTCTAGTGTTTTGGGTATATCTAGTCAAAGAGAATAGGAAAATTTGTCCCTTATAGTGTCAATTCTTTGGGTTTTGTAACAAGTGTTATGATAAATATATTGTCAAAGTTGACAAACAAGTGTCAAATTTTTGAGTTTGGTTCGTGTTAGATAATACAAAATTCAATACAAAATGAGTAATTTACAGTATCGTATTGTGTCTTGTTGCAAAAATGCGCTAGGAACAAACCTACTATTGAATATATAAATATGCCAAAAGATGCGAAGAAAAAAATTGTGGCTGGAAGCAATAGGTCAAAGAGCTGATGGTTGAGTTTTTGCATTTTATTTTACCTTAACTCTTAAACACACCTTATTTCGGCAACAGTAAAACAGTCGTTTTCTGATATAAATTCAGCTATCATCCAGCTTTCGATTTTAGGTAAACTGTCCGACTTAGCTTGAGTGTATTCTGTATTAGCCATTATTACTCATTTATAATGGAAAATGTCAGCGTCAAATGTCAAATTAGAAGTTTGTTATTAACATGTGACAAACTATCGCCTACGTTAATTTATCTAAATAACAAAAATAAATGTATAGGTGATAGAAAAACTGTTTTTCTATTGGCTGTGAATGACGCAATGTATGTGCTTCTACGACACAGGAGTGGGGGCTTGTTTTTCCTGACTATTTTTGGCGCCAATATTCGTATTTAATTATTTACGAAAATAAATTAAAAAAAAAAATAATTAATAATAAGAAATATATTGCATAAACTTTAATTTAAAATACTTTTTGAAAAATGTGAACCAAGCTCATTAGAATTCAAACAAACACAACGAATAGTAAGTCAAGTTCACCCGAAATTTTACGATAATAACCGATTAGCAGGTTCGGGGCGTCCCCAGAGACTATGACGTCACGTTTACAATAATTAAGCATTTTTATTACAACAAAGTAATATTTCATCATTTTCTTTTTACTAAAACACTTAATTTAATGAATGCTACCGTATAATTATTGAAGTTTACTATTTTTTTTGCAATGATAGAATACCCCATTATTAAACAAGTTAGGTAAGCTTTATTTTTATTTTGGTTAGCTTCTTCTGTTACTTAATTTAAAAACAACCAATGATAATATTTAATAATTTTTGGAAGCAGTGATTTCAAATCAAGAAGACTCTTTCGGTATTAGTACCTACATAGTACGGGGGATAATATTGGTTACGAATGTCATTAATTCTAATTTTAATTGTATAAGTATTTTTTTGTTTTATGACATGACATTGGTTCAATGCTGATTCCTATAGGTTCCTTTAGAGTTAGAATAAACTTTGGTTGTACTTAAAACGATTACACACTCAATCATTCTGGTAAAAAAAAATAGTTTTAACTTTGATGTTAGATTTCTTTATAATTTTGTAATATTTACCTTTTTAATATTTATTGCATTACGTAGGCAGATATTTTTCTGAAATAAAATGGGTACCTTTAGGTATATAGAAACAGAAATATAATTATAATATTTATTTTATTTATTTATGGATCTGTAAATCTGTAAAATACCAACAAAACACAACTAGTTTTCTTGCTTATAAATTTGTACATAAGAGTGGCAGGTTTCGTTGCGATTTTGTTCATTATTTACAGATTTACAGATCTGTAAGACTTACAGTTTTGTTCAGAATAGAGCCATTAAAATGTATTACAGTTACAGAAAACAATATACATAAGGTTAAAATATTTTTTACGCAGAACTGCATTAAAATTGTTGGTTTACATCTTGGTTACCATGGCGAAAACTGAAAGTTTACTCTGCGAACGGTAAAGCAGTACTTTCGGCGACTGATAGACAAAACGTCAAGAATACAATTGGGGACCGTTTTTTCAAAAGTCAACAAATTTTCACTAGAAGATTTTATTTGTTTCATTCAGAATGTTTAAATAAAATCAAACGTACATATATTTATGTAAAAATGTTTATTGGTGCATTACCTTAAAATGCACAAAAGAAAAAAAATATTGATACATTTTGTGAATTAAAAAAATGTCAAAATTCCATAGACAATAGTAAAAATTTCAATGATTTACTAATCGTAGTATATTTCTGTTTCGGATGATCCATTCATGTTGGCTTTTAAGATATCTTTATAAATATCTTTGGTATCATACGAAATTTCAATGGATTCCATTTATTTTTTACCATCTTCCTTTTTTTTCGGATACCATATTAATTTTTTGAACTTTACAGTGGAATATATTAGTTCAATAGATTTACCTTTTTTAGAACATCGCTTGCTACTAAACAACCACAAAATTTTGAAGAAACCGATAATTGTTCTTTTATTTAAATTTGTCTTGTGAAATAGAAATTGTTTTGCCCATTTAACCGTCTTTCTAGCTCTTACAGTTCTCGGGATAGCGGATAGCAATGGTGGCCCATTTAACCTTGTATAAAGTTTCGTTTAAAAATATATATATTTTATCCCATATTTTGGGAACCGCTAATTTAATTTTTTCTGCTGATATCACCAATTTTCTTATTTAAAATGCTACAATTTTGTTCATTTAACCGGCCTCGTACCTCTTCAAGTACAAAAGTTACCATTAATTGTGAACAAGCTTAAAGAGACATCAGGTATATTTATAATATTTAAAATAAAAAGTCCATTATTTTAAATCAATAACCCTTTATAATATATATTATAATAATGATTAAAAATACCTTTATTTAGAATTATATACTAGCCTGTCAATACTTTGTATTTCTATACATATACTTGCAACCAATTTTTTTTTATGATGTATATTGAGTTTTGGTCTCCAATAATTATTTCTTAAAGGAAATAGAGTAAAATCGTCTAGATTATACGTAAAGTCTTTCAATGAATAATTTCCCTAAAATGATGAATATTCTGTTGATTGTTTACATATTATAATTATAATGATAACTCATCACTCAATAACTTCGTAGGATGACTAATAAAACAACAAGTTTTAGGCAAAATTCGACTTTAATCTTCAAGAAAGTTTCCTTCAAGAGTGATACATTCATCCCAACGCTTCTCTAACATTTCGATGCCGTTTTTGTAGAACGATTTATCTTTGGCATCAAAAAACTCTTCAGTTGCCGAAACTGAAAAAACAATGCTCCAGGTAAAGAGATTTAGCTCCATTGAAGAAGTAATTGCCGAAATTTCTTCTTCAATGGAGCTAAATCTCTTTACCTGGAGCATTTTTTTTTAGATCTGCAAACAGGTAATAGTCGCTGGGAGCCGGAGAATACGGTGGATGGGAAAGCAATTCAAAGTGCAAGTCGTACCAGCTGACATTTGCGTTTTTGGTCGCTTTGGACGGTTTTCATCCTTTGCTGTCCACTCGGCTGACTGCCGATTTGACTCTGGAGTAAAGTGATGGATTCATGTTTCATCTATTGTCACATACTACATGAAAAAATTCTTTTTATTGCGCTGAAACAGCTCTAAACAGCGCTCTGAATCGTCAACGCGTTGTTGTTTTTGATCATCTGTGACAAAACGCGGTACCCATTTCGAACAGAGCTTTCTCATGCTCAAATGTTCATGCAAAATGGTGAATACGCTGCCTTCTGATATCTTTAAGTTGTCAGCTATCTCATGCAACTTTAATTTCCGATCGGCCAAAACCATTTTATGGACTTTTTTATGTTTCCTGGAACAACTGCCAAATTTGGGCGACCAGAGCGTTCAGCATCATCGGTGTATGTACGGCCGCTTAAATTTAAATTTAAAACCAGCAAACCACTTCTCTACCGTTTGTCTCGATGAAGCAGAGTTCGAATAACACTTGTCAAGCCATTGCTTTGCTTGAACGGTATTTTTTTCCCAATAAAAAGCAATGTTTTATCAACATACGAAATTCAGATTTTTCCACTGTATTGAAAATTACAAAAGTAGCGTCACTAAAACGACTGTAACATGTGAACCAAACGACATATTGTCATATAATTTTGACACATATCGTTTGAAGATTCGTACTTCCTGAAAATCCTATGGATATGTCAATAATGACAATATATATATATATATATATATATATATATATATATATATATATATATATATATATATATGTCATTCTACGAACTTATTGAGTGACGATGTGTTTAAGGAAAGGGTACCGGAAAAATTAATTTCGTAAAGTTATTTTTTAACTGTTCACTTTTCATTTAATAAGATAGATATCAGTATGTTGTAAAATAAATTCAAAATCCTTAGGTACCCATAATTTTTATAAATACCATGTATTTTTTTAATACCGTTGGCAACAGACATTTAATTTTTGTCTAATAATTAATGATATTTTATACCTTTAAATTAATAAAATGTAATTCAATTCAGAAAAAGTAAATTCAGTTTTGGAAAAAGTAAATTTAGTATCAAAAGCCAGAAATTCAACATCAATGAATTATAATAGTATATTATATACTCAGGGACTAAAGTGCATATTCAATCCTGTGGATAAGGTGAGGGAAATAATCAACTGAGGGATTGAATGCACTTTATTCCTGTGGTATATTCACTATTTTTCACACTCCCGTATCGAATGGAACCATATTAGTGTAAAAGAAATTAATCATACAATTTGACAATACAAATGTCAAAAGTTTTGTTCAAATTTAAACTCAACGCCTGCTCAAAATGTAGTGCAGATACGAATAAATAAATCATAGTATCTATATGATGTTATGGAAATATCTTGTTTATTTTTACTTTGGTCCCCCAGGAATTTTTTTCTTATTTAATCCCTCTGGGACTGAATTTGAACTTTAGTCCCTGAAATGAGTGATTAGAATCGCTCTTTAGTCTCGGGAGTGCGAAAAAAAATTACACGTTATGTATGTAGGTACATAACTGTGCTCAAGTTTTCTTTTATTAATAAATGAATTTATTTCACTTGAATTGATGTTAATTTTTCTGAAAATGATTGTACTATTTTTGAAATTGATATTGTTGAATTATTTTTTTTAAATTGAAGATGAAAAGGCATAGAGATGGCCCCTTTTCAAAATGACCGATTCAATTTTAATGTTGTAAAAAAACGCGAAATCCATACATGCATATAATATTTAATAGTATTACCTTCTCAATTGGGCATTTTACTCGTGGATGAATTGAATTGAAAATTTTATCAATTCCTTGTTCTTTTATGTTTATCATCATGCAAAAATGAACAGGCGGCGTTATTTTTGTAAAGTAAATACAAGTGTCTAGGGCTTCTTTACTTGCGCAACGTGCGGCTTCCATGTTGATCTGCATTGAATTAATAAATTATTGAATCAAATGAATCTGTTTAATTTGTATATTACTTCCAAATCTTTAGCCTGGATATTTTCATATATTTCAACCAAAACAGTAATTGAAAAGTTATGATTCGGTAAATTTTTAAAAAATAATTCGTGGATGTCCACCGGACGGTTTTCAGCCAAATAACATGTGTCTATTCTGTTAATTAATAACATACGTTGTCCTATAAAATACATAGATTTACATATTTGTGTTCGCTTGCCCAGAAAGTGATCTTTTTCGTACCGGTTTTCCGTTCGCAAAGTGGTTCATTTCTTAACAGTTCGACAGAGAGTGCGCACGGCCTGTTCGCCGTGTTAATAAATGAACTCCACGCAAAACATGCACTCAAAAACTCATTTTTTGGGCAAGCTGGATACAAAATATTTTTTCTACAGTCTATATACAAAGTAGCCATTTGCGCTCTCTTTTGTCAACGCAAAATATCACTTTGCCGCTCTAGAGCGACAAAGTAGAAAAAACGCTAGCTCCTCAAATGTCTAACTATACAATGTTGAGAAATGTTACTTGGCTACATTCTTAATCGAAACGTTTAGTCAGGAATTAATGATACTGTAGTTACACATTACCCACTAACCAAACAAAATGCCGCACTGCTGTGAAAATAAAATAGGGCATTCATTTACAAAAACGAAAGTATAAAATGCTTAGATTAGATTGAAGCAATAGCTCAAGAAGAATGGAAAATACCGATAAGTAAAAATAAATGAAAAATAAATAATTGTTATGGTGGAGGACCTTATTGTGGCGACTGTAGAAAAAATCTTGTGTGTGTTTCGAGCGCAAATAGACATTGTCGATTTCGAGAGAATGCCTCGCTCCTGCGTCGCGCGGCAAGAACCTCTCAATCGACAATGTCCCATTTTGCGCTCTTAATACACAAATAGCTAGTGTGCACGAGTGCAAAATTACATTGCCGCTTTCGCATCATTGAAACTTCAACTCAAGCTTCATGCTCGGGCGACAATGTAGCATTTTGCACCCTTAGTACACAAATACATATTATTGTATAATGTTAAAAAAATACTTACTTTTCAACGCTATCATATCGTGAATAGACAGTATCAAAATAATGTTCAATAAAATAATAGATGCAAAAATTAAATTCATTTTTTCAATAAAGTAAATTTTGTTTCCAGTTGTTAGCCTTTTATAACTACAAAATCAAGGTTCCACAAAATAAGATATACATAATTATACGATTTATATTATTAATAACGATAATAAAACTTGTACAATATATTATTTTATTGAAAATTTATTTTTAGTTATATGTACTTATTGCAAGATGATCAACGATAACAGCAAATATATTATTAATTTCTATATTTCTCATATAATATCTGTCATTACATTCTAAATAATAATTGTTTAATTATATTTAGTTTATTACTTTATCATAACTTTGTCCTTCAATACACGAGTTCTCAACTTATTTATTTTTAAAAAATCCACTAGCTATCAACTTTAATAATAATTTTTAAAGGAAAAAGAGGTAAATCTTCTAGATTATATGTAAAATCTTGTGTTGAATAATAATAAGAAAAAATCAAACGTACATATATGTATGTAAAAATGTTTATTGTTGCATTACCTTAAAATGCACAAAAGAAAAAAAATATTGATACATTTTGTGAATTAAAAAAATAATAATATTTCTGTTTCGGATAGTCCATTCATGTTGGCTTTTAAAATATCTTCGTAAATATCTTTGGTATCATACGGAATTTCAATGGATTCCATTCATTTTTTAACATCTTCCATTTTTTTCAGATACCATATTAGTTTTTTGAACTTTAGAGCGCAATATATTAGTTCAATAAATTTACCTTTTTTAGAACATCGCTTGCTACTAAACAACCACTAAAATTTGAAGAAACCGATAATTGTACTTTTATTTAAATTTGTCTTGTGAAATAGAAATTGTTTTGCCCATTTAACCGTCTTTCTAGCTCTTACAGTTCTCGAGATAGGAATGGTGGCCCATTTAAAATGAACACCCTGTATATGGTTCCGTTTAAAAATATATATATTTTATCCCATATTTTGGGTATCACTGATATAATTTTTTCTGCTGATATCACCAATTTTCTTATTTAAAATGCTACAATTTTGTTCATTTAACCGACCTCGTACCTCTTCAAGTACAAAAGTTACCATTCGTGTGAGCAAGCTTGTAGAGACACCCAGTATATTTATAATGTTTAAAATAAAAAGTCCATTATTTTAAATCAATAACCCTTTATAATATTTGTATATTATAATAATGATTAAAAAAACCTTTATTTAGAATTATATACTATCCTGTCAATACTCTGTATTTCTCCACATATACAGGGTGGGGCAGAAAAACCTATCCGATTTCAAAACGTTATAAAATTAAAACCACTCAACTTGTCAAAAAAAATTTTTATTAACATATCGCAAATTTTATGCCATTTTTAAATTTAAGTTTTGAAAAGCACATCACTCAAATGTCGTCCTTGGGAGCGGATACACTGATTTAGGCGCTCGCGGTAGCTTTCCATGACTTTCACCGTCATTTCCACAGGAATTTCTTCAATTGCCCGAGCAATTTCCCTTCGTAAAGCAAGAAGGGTCCTTGGTCGATGCTGGTAAACCTTCGATTTGAGGTAACCCCAAAGGAAGAAGTCACATGGAGTGAGATCCGGTGAGCGCGGCGGCCAGCCAAGATCACCTCTCAGGGAAATGAGGCGACCGGGAAACAGTTCCCTGAGAATGTCCATTGATCGTCGCGATGTGTGGGCGGTTGCACCATCCACACATTTTCCACGCCATTTTCTTCCATTTTGGGTCTAAGAAAATTTTCCAGCATGAAACAATAGCGCTCGCTGTTGACCGTTACGGTTTGCCCATTTTCTTCAAAAAAGTAAGGCCCCCAGACGCCTAGGCGGGAAAGAGCACACCACACAGTCACTTTTGGGCTATGGAGGGGTTCCTGATGGATTTCTAGAGGATTTTCGTCACTCCAATATCGAAAATTCTGCCTGTTAACGGCACCACAAAGGTGAAAATGGGCTTCGTCCGTGAAGAGCACAACATCGTCGTTTGGGAGTTCTCGGAGATCGCAACACAGGTTCGTACGGGTTTCAAAATCCCTTTCACTTAATTCCTGTGCAACAACCATTTTGTAGGGATGCATTTTGAGGTCCCGGTGCAAAATGCGCCGAATACTGCGGTTGGAAATCGCCAAAGCGAGCGAATGTTTTCGCGCCGAACGACGCGGGGAACGTTCAATCGCGGCTCTCACATTGGCCACGTTTTCAGGTCCTGTTGCTGTCCTGGGACGTCCAGGCGACTTCTTTTTCAATGCTGAACTCGTCTGTCTAAAATTTGACGCCCACACTTTAATCGTAGCGTGATGTGGAACAGGATCATGACGCCCGAGTCCGAAATGAATTCGAAAAGCACGTTGTGTAGCAATTATCGAACCGCCGCATTCGATAAACCGCTCAATAACAAAAGCACGATGTTCACCAGACCAAGGCATGTTGACTACTGACAAATGGCATAAAACCGGCTTTCTAACGGTTTTTACCCCACTACTCTACCTGCTCCCTCTTTTGGGAAAAAGGGATTTGAAATCGGATAGGTTTTTCTGCCCCACCCTGTACTTGCAACCAATTTTTTTTTATGATGTACATTGAGTTTTGATCTCCAATAATAATTTCCTAAAGGAAATAAAGTAAAATCGTCTAGATTATATGTAACGTCTTTCAATGAATAATTTCCCTAAAATGATGAATGTACTGTTGATTGTTTATATGTTAATTATAATGATAATTTATCACTCAATAACTTCGTAGGATGACTAAAAAAACAACAAGTTTTAGACAAAATTCGACTTTAACCATCAACATAGTCTACTTTAAGAGTGATACATTCATTCTAACGCTTCTATAATATTTCGATGCCGTTTTTGTAGAACGATTTACACATGGTATCAAAATACCCTTCAGTTTCGTTTGTGCACGGTGCATTATCTTGATGAAAGAGCATTTTTTCTTCTTCATTTGGGGTCGTTTTTTCACAATTTCTTCCTTTAAACGCATCAATAACGCCATATAATATTCGCTATTGGTGGTTCTTCTTTTTTCAAGGTAATCGATGAATAAAATACCGTGCGTATCCCAAAATACGGAGGCCAAAACCTTACCAGCTGACATTTGCGTTTTTAGTCGCTTTGAACGGTTTTCATCCTTTGCTGTCCACTCAGCTGACTGCCGATTTGACGCTGGAATAAAGTGATGGATTCATGTTTCATCCATTGTCACATATCGCATGAAAAAATTATTTTTAAATGGCACAAAATTGACCCCTGTGGTGCACTCTCCACGCCAGCAATGAGTGCCCGTGAGGTGACGCCTGGTAAACGCCCTCACGGTACAAATATGTCATCATCGTTACCGATATCTGCGTACAAAGCAGAGTGGCACACCCAGCAATGGGTAATATGCCGAGATGATATATTTATTTATTTATTTTATTTGAAACAACTCTAAACAGCGCTCTGAATCGTCAACGCGTTGTTGTTTTTGATCGTCTGTGACAAAACGCGGTGCCCATTTCGAACAGAGCTTTCTCATGCTCAAATGTTCATGCAAAATGGTGAATACACTACCTTCTGATATCTTTAAGGTGTCAGCTATCTCATGCAACTTTAATTTCCGATCGGCCAAAACCATTTTATGGACTTTTTTATGTTTCCTGGAACAACTGCCGAATTTGGGCGACCAGAGTGTTCAGCATTGTCGGTGTTTGTACAAAAGTAGCGTCACTAAAACCACTGTAACTTATGAACTAAACGACATATTGTCATATAATTTTGACACATATCGTTTGAAGGTTGGTACTTCCTGGAAATCCTATGGATATGTCAATAATGACAGTATCTATATGTCATACTACGAACTTATTGAGTGACGATGTATTGAAAGAAAGGGTACCGGAAAAATTCATTTAGGGCCACTTTTACAATCATTAGATAAACCTGGTATAACGCTATACCAGGTATAAAATTGGAAATTGTATTTTACAAACCTCGGATAAACCTCAGATAGAATAAACACCAGTATTTCTTATCCCATGGAAATTGGTCGTATAAACCTTTGAAAACTTTATCCCTGGTTCTTATGGATACCACGTAAACACAAACGATCCATACATGCATATAATATTTATAGTATTACCTTTTCAATTGGGCATTTTATTCGTGGATGAATTGAATTAAAAATTTTATCAATTCCTTGTTCTTTTATGTTTATCATCATGCAAAAATGAACAGGCGGAGTTATTTTTGTAAAGTAAATACAAGTGTCTAGAGCTTCTTTACTTGCGCAACGTGCGGCTTCTATGTTGATCTGCATTGAATTAATAAATTATTGAATCAAATTAATCTGTTTAATTGGTATATTACATTCAAATCTTTGCCCTGGATATTTTCATACATTTCAATCAAAAAAGTAATTGAAAAGTTATGATTCGGTAAATTTTTAAAAAATAATTCGTGGATGTCCACCGGACGGTTTTCAGCCAAATAACATGGGTCCATTCTGTTAATTAATAACATACGTTGTCCTATAAAATACATAGATTTATTTGTGTTCGCTTGCCCAGAAAGTGATCTTTTTCGTACCTGTTTTCCGTTCGCAAAGTGGTTCATTTCTTAACAATTCGACAGACAGTGTGCACGGCCTGTTCGCTGTGTTAATAATTGAACCACACGCAAGCTGGATACAATATATTGTGTGCACGAGTGCAAAATTACATTGCCGCTTTCGCATCATTGAAACTTCAACTCAAGCTTCATGCTCGAGCGACAATGTAGCAATTTGCACCCTTAGTACACAAATACATATTATTGTATAATGTTAAAAAAATACTTACTTTTCAACGCTATCATATCGTGAATAGACAGTATCAAAATAATGTTCAATAAAATAATAGATGCAAAGATTGAATTCATTTTTGCAAAAAGTAAATTTTATTTCCAGTTTTTAGCTTTTTATAACTACAAAATCGAGGTTCCACAAAATAAGATATACAAGATTACAGGATTTATATTATTAATAACGATAATAAAACTTGTACAATATTTATTTTATTGAAAATTTATTTTTAGTTATATATACTTATTGCAAGATGATCAACGATAACAGCAAATATATTATTAATTTCTATATTTTTCATATGATATCTGTCATTATTCTAAATAATAATTGTTTAATTATATTTAGTTTATTACTTTATCATAACTTTGTCCTTCAATACACGAGTTCTCAACTTATTTATTTTTATAAAATCCACTACCTATCAACTTTCAATAAAAATTTTAAAGGAAAAAGAGGTAAATCTTCTAGATTATATGTAAAATCTTCTGTTGAATAATATTAAAATTATAAATGATATAATAATAATACCTTTTTAATTCGGCATTTTGCTGATGGATGTATTGAATTAAAATTTTTGTCCATTCCTTATTAACATGCAAGATGTATGTGTTGTGACGTCATATTCTGTTTCAGATCACGTGACTTTTTCAAAATATTATCGAAATTTCAAAAATTATTTGTAAAATATCTAATGGATATTTGGTGATATTCTCAAATTTTAGGCTATTTAAATAATGATATCTTTTTAAATTTAATACTGAGAAGGCATATAAAAATTCTTGCAACATCCCTATTACGAGAGCTGACGTACGTACGTAGTACGCCAAGCAAAAGAAATAGTTTTTTTCTACAGTCTATATACAAACTAATTAAACATCTGCAGTCTAGTGTTTTGGGTATATCTAGTCAAAGAGAATAGGAAAATTAGCTTTTATTGCAACAATAGGCCTGTTGCAAGAATTTTTATGCCTTCTAAGTATTATATTTAAATAGATATTATTTAAATAGCCTCAAATTTGAAAATATCACCAAATATCAATTAGATATTTTACAATTAATTTTTGAAATTTGGATATTGTGAAAAAGTCACGTGATCTAAAATATAATGTGACGTCACAACACATACATCTTCATCGGCTCCAATTTGTCCCTTATAGTGTCAATTCTTTGGGTTTTGTAACAAGTGTTATGATAAATATATTGTCAAAGTTGACAAACAAGTGTCAAATTTTTGAGTTTGGTTCGTGTTAGATAATACAAAATTCAATACAAAATGAGTAATTTACAGTATCGTATTGTGTCTTGTTGCAAAAATGCGCTAGGAACAAACCTACTATTGAATATATAAATATGCCAAAAGATGCGAAGAAAAAAATTGTGGCTGGAAGCAATAGGTCAAAGAGCTGATGGTTGAGTTTTTGCATTTTATTTTACCTTAACTCTTAAACACACCTTATTTCGGCAACAGTAAAACAGTCGTTTTCTGATATAAATTCAGCTATCATCCAGCTTTCGATTTTCGGTAAACTGTCCGACTTAGCTTGAGTGTATTCTGTATTAGCCATTATTACTCATTTATAATGGAAAATGTCAGCGTCAAATGTCAAATTAGAAGTTTGTTATTAACATGTGACAAACTATCACCTACGTTAATTTATCTAAATAACAAAAATAAATGTATAGGTGATAGAAAAACTGTTTTTCTATTGGCTGTGAATGACGCAATGTATGTGCTTCTACGACAAAGGAATGGGGGCTTGTTTTTTCTGACTATTTTTGGCGCCAATATTCGTATTTAATTATTTACGAAAATAAATTTTAAAAACAAATAATTAATAATAAGAAATATATTGCATAAACTTTAATTTAAAATACTTTTTGAAAAATGTGAACCAAGCTCATTAGAATTCAAACAAACACAACGAATAGTAAGTCAAGTTCACCCGAAATTTTACGATAATAAGCGATTAGCAGGTTCGGGGCGTCCCCAGAGACTATGACGTCACGTTTACAATAATTACGCATTTTTATTACAACAAAGTAATATTTCATCATTTTCTTTTTTCTAAAACACTTAATTTAATGAATGCTACCGTATAATTATTGAAGTTTACTATTTTTTTGCAATGATAGAATACCCCATTATTAAACAAGTTAGGTAAGCTTTATTTTTAGTTTGGTTATCTTCTTCACTTAATTTAAAAACAACCAATGTTAATATTTAATAATTTTTGGAAGCAGTGATTTCAAATCAAGAAGACTCTTTCGGTATTAGTACCTACATAGTACGGGGGATAATATTGGTTACGAATGTCATTAATTCTAATTTTAACTGTATAAGTATTTTTTTGTTTTATGACATGACATTGGTTCAATGCTGATTCCTATAGGTTCCTTTAGAGTTAGAATAAACTTTGGTTGTACTTAAAACGATTACACACTCAATCATTCTGGTAAAAAACAAAAATAGTTTTAACTTTGATGTTAGATTTCTTTATAATTTTGTAATATTTACCTTTTTAATATTTATTGCATTACGTAGGCAGATATTTTTCTGAAATAAAATGGGTACCTTTAGGTATATAGAAACAGAAATATAATTTTAATATTTATTTTATTTATTAACAGTTTCCTTATGGCCCTTTTCTGAACATAACTGTAAATCTTACGGATCTGTAAATCTGTAAAAAACCAACAAAACACAACTAGTTTTCTTGCTTATAAATTTGTACATAAGTGTGGCAGGTTTCGTTGCGATTTTGTTCATTATTTACAGATTTACAGATCTGTAAGACTTACAGTTTTGTTCAGAATAGAGCCATTAAAATGTATTCCAGTTACAGAAAACAATATACATAAGGTTAAAATATTTTTTACGCAGAACTGCATTAAAATTGTTGGTTTACATCTTGGTTACTGTTGGATTTATGAGAAAGAGAAACACTTGCACACTTTATTTCATATATATTTAATTGAAAAGGACATTTATTATTGGGGAAAATCATATAAAAAACACAACTACAAACTGAACGAACTGATTCACACTGGAACAAAATGGCTACAGCGATGATTGACTACTAAAACACAAACATCTGACAATCAAAAATTGCTCGCTAACTCGGTCGGTAAAACTACTGTTCGTTACCGATAATTACACTTATACAGGGTGTTTTGTCTACTACACACAATTTCTACAACATCCTCCCACCTGAGTGAACGGAAATTATATTTAAGTGAACTCACAAACAAATTATAGAAATTGCATATAGTTTACAATTCTCACTTATCTAAATTACAGATTAAGTTTATTTGGTTTCTTGATTCTTCTACCGCGACGTGAAAATTCGGCACTATCACTATGCTCTGCTTTGCACACGGGAATTTTCACATCATTCGCGACACCTTCACATAGTTCACTTGGTTGAAGATTATCTTCAATCTTCTTGGAACAGTCTAACTCCAAGGGGTAGAGTCTCTGCACTGGACGGAGTAGTTCCCCGCCCGCCGTCTTCAATCTCACCAAACGCACTTCTCCATCGCGCCCAGGAATAAGCTCTTCAACTTTTGCGATGGGCCAGTTGATTCGCTTGGTGCCATCTTTTCCAACTAACACTATGTCACCAATATTTATTTTCTTTGAACACTTGTCACTATTATAATGTAGCGTCAATTGTCCTAAGTATTCATCACGGAAACGACGCTGTAAATCTTCCCTCAATTTTTGTCGGTAACGTAGCTTTCGGTTAGGATCATATTTTTCTATTTGGTCAATATCAGGTACACCAGATTCATCTAAATCTTTTAAAAACATTTCTGGAGTTAAAGGTACTAGATCGTGTGGATCATTAGTGACGTAAGTCAGTGGCCGCTGATTAATGACCGATTCGCAATCACATAATACTGTTTGCATCTCTTCAAAATCTAAAGAAGTTTTACCGAGTACTCGACGAAGTAACTGTTTTATTACACCAACTAGTCTTTCCCACCAGCCTCCCCACCATGCCGCTGTAGGAGGATTAAACTTCCATTTTATTTTCCTAACAGTACTATATTTATTAATTTCCCCCCAATCCAAATTCTGGAACGCATTTGCTGCTCCTACAAAATTTGTGCCATTATCACTGTAGATTACGGATGGTCGGCCTCTTCTACTAATAAACTTTCTAAAACCTTGTAGGAAACGATCAGTTGATAAAGATGAAATTAATTCAAGATGTACAGCCCTATAGATGGCACAAGTATATAAACATATCCATACTTTCTTGTTAGATTTCCCTTTGTCGCTTTTTACGTATAGGGGTCCGGCTAGATCCACTCCAACAACCTCAAAAACTTTAGCATCCTTCACTCTATCTTCAGGTAAAGGTGTTGGTACAACTTCTATTTTTCTAGCTTTCTGTCTCTTGCAACTTTGACATTTATTTATAACTGCTCTTATAGTACGCCTGCCACCTAGGATCCAATATTCTTTCCTTACTATAGTCATCATCATTTCTATACCTGCATGAGACGACTCACAGTGTAAGCTCATGATCAGTCTAGATACAACTGGATGAGTATGATTTGGCAGAACTACTGGATAGCAGAAGTTATAAATATCCTCACGATTTGAAATCTTTGTCGTCAAACGAATGATACCTTCTCCGTCTACATGTGGACTCAAAGTTGCTAACTTTGGATCATTTACTCCTGTAAATGAATCTTGTTGGATTAAATAAATTAGCTTAATTTCAGCTGTAACGATTTCTTCGGTAGAGAGATCTCCGCTACATCGTTTCTGTTTAGTTGACATGTTATTTCTTAATCTTAACAGCCAACCAATTAATCGAATAATCTGCCTATATTTCGAAAAGTATACATAATACCAGTCAGTATTACCTGTCGTATTTACTAAAGATGAAATAACACCTTTCCTTTTTTCTTCATTGATTTCATCTTCATCATACTTAATGTTATAAGAAGGCCATAAATTAGGTGGATCTCTAATCCAATCTGGACCCTCCCACCATTTGGATTCAACAAGTTTCCTTGCACTACATCCACGTGAGGGTAAGTCAGCAGGGTTTAGTGCTCCTGGTACATGTCTCCATTCACAACCTGAGGTAAGTTGCCTGATTTCGTTAACTCTATTTGCTACGAATACATCCCATTGTTCGGCTCGATTTATCCATGCTAGGACTGTTGTAGCATCACACCAAAAAAATGTCTTTAGATTGTATGCACTCAACTCATTTACTATAGAAGAATATAGCCTCGCTCCAATTGTAGCTGCTAACAGCTCTAACCTCGGAATAGAAATATTCTTCTTACCTTTACTTATAGGAGATACTCGTGTCTTCGCTTGTATTAGCTGAACTTGAACATTATTGTCTGTTGCGGCTCTTAAAAATACAACCGTTGCATATGATACCTTACTGGCATCACAAAATATATGAAGCGTTAAGTTATCAACACTGTTTACTCCTATTAACCATCTAGGGATTTTTATATCAGATAAGTACGACAATTCACTTACCCAATTTAAAAATTGAGACTTAATATCTTCATTTACTTCTTGGTCCCAACTTACTTTCGAGTCACAAGCTTGTTGCAGCAGTAATTTTGGTAACAGAGTAACACAACTTGTTACTCCTACAGGATCAAACACTTTGTATGCCACGGACAAAATCGTTCGTTTTGTAACTTTTTCTAAATTTGGTGATTTTAAACTTTCCAAGTTAATCTCCAACGTATCATCTTGCCTATTCCACAACAAACCTAACACATTGGATATTTTCTCTTCTTCTGGACAGTGTTGAAGGTCAGTATACTCCCACCCTCTAAGTTCAAATTTTCCAATATTCAATATTGCAGTGGCTTCTTCTACAAATTGTTTTAAATCTTGCCCAGTATCTACGCTGGTTACACAATTGTCTACGTAGAAGCTTTCCATTAGTTGTATGACTATTTCCTTGTTAAACGACAATTGTTTTTCCTCACATTGTGTCAAAACAGAATTGAGATGATATTTTAATACTGCACCCAATAAAAATGGACTTGACGAAACACCAAATACCACTCTACAATGTCGATAAACTTTAAGATTTTCCTCTTTATCAAACCAGAAAAATCTGAGAAAATCTCTGTCGTTAGGGAACAAACTGATTTGTAAGAAAGCTTTTCTAATGTCTGCTATAACTCCTATTTTCTTTAATCTAAAACGTAATAAAATAGAAGGAATTAATTCTATTAGATTAGTACCTTTTTCTAGACAATTGTTTAACGATGGGCTATGTTTTTCTTTTGCAGAAGCATCGAATACAGGGCGTATCCTGGTAGTACTACCTTCTTTCACTACGGGTCGATGCGGTAAATAATGTCCCGGCTTATCGAGTTCTGTTTCTAGTACTTCTTCGATCACACCTTCCTGTATCCAGTTATCAAATACATTTTGATACTCATCGTACAAGTTGTCAACTTTTAACTTTTTTACTGTGTTATTCAATCGTTTTTGTGCTAGATTATAGTTGCTAGGCAGTGGAATATGGTTTTCAATCCAAGGCAGATGAACTTCAAACCTGTTCTCTTCATTAACTTTAACTGTCTTGAGAAAATGATTCACTGCTGCTAAATGTAACTCGTCTTTCGTTTTCTTCTCTATTGGATCACTGATACCCAAAATATCTAGTTTCCACAGGTCTGATACATTTGCTTCTGTGATTAACATCGATGTCACAACTAGCGCTGCGCTTTCACTATTTTGTTGACTTGGAATTTTACCCATTAACGTCCATCCAAGTCTAGTTTCAACAGCCACTAGTCCGCAATCGAGAATTCTGTACCCACCGGTAAGCAATTTTCCTGAAACGTCAGCCCCAATTAATATTTCTATAGGACGTTCTTGCATGTCAGTTAATTTAATATTATTGCTTTTCAGTTCTTGTATCCAAGGTCCTGGTTTCACAGGTGGAATCCGGCCACAAATAACATCTTGATCTAAAACTTCAAAATTACATTTATATGTATCACCCAGATTTGACAAATATAAAGTAAACACATTGTGATCACAAATGTTAGTGGTAGTACCGCCAAAAAGAGAGTGCTGAATATGTTCTTCTCTTTTAGGTTTAAATTTGAATCTTTCAGCTGTTTCTTTCAGAATGTAGGAACGTTGTGAGCCTGAATCAATTATAGCGCGTGCAACAGCAGTTACTCCATTACCTCTCACTTTAACTAGCAGAGTTTGTAGCAATACATCGGGAGCACTTGAGAAGCTTGCTAAAGACTGCGACTGACCTTTATCTTCCTTGCTCTGCAACTCTGGTGACTGAATGTCTTCCTTTTTATTTTCAGGAATTTGTGGTAAATTATCACACATTAGGACATGATGTTTTTTCTGGCATACTATGCATGTCGGTCTGTTCGTACATGCTCTTGCTGGATGCCCTGGCCTAAAACAAAGGTAACAGCACTTATTTTTCTCTAGCATTTTACGTTTTTCTACTAGCGACATATTTCGAGCTTTAAAACAGTTGGTAGTCTTATGGCCGCCATTGCAAAAAATACAACCATTACGTTGTTCCTTTGTTGAGGTCGTTAACAAACCAGCCGCAGTAGGTAAATCTTCCGCAATAGAATTCACAGGCTTGAAACCGCGTTCTTTCTTCCTAGTATTCCTGTTAGCTGTAACTCCAAAACCAGATTTAGCTAAAGTTACCTTTTGTTCATTTGCAACCTCAGCTGAAATAAACTGCATTAGTTGATCCAATCGATTCTTTGAAGAGTTTTCAACGTTTTCAGTATTAATACCAGTTTCTTCACATTTTACAATAGACTGAGCCTGTACAACTTGCATTACAGCACTATTTCTTTGCCACATACGTAAAACATCTTCGGGCAAACATGATTCTACTAATGGTAAAAGCATGGAAGCACATTTTTCAGTAGTAACATCAAGTGTGTCTAGTGCCCTTAAATGACACTCAAGTTTATCATAAAGAGAGGCCAAAGATATTGTATTTGATGAAAGAGTATTTTGTAAAACTAAACTCAACAATTCTCTGACATAGACTTCAACCAATAAGTCTTCTCTACCAAATCTAGACTTAAGAGCAGTTATAACTTTTGGATAGTTACCTTCAGTTGCAGGAAAACTTTCTACTAATTCTCTAGCCTTTGACCCAGCGACAGTAGCTTGTAAAAGATATTGGAACTTGTCACCTGCTCCGATGGTTTCATCTTCGTCTATTTTCTTGAACTGTGTCCAAAATTGAAGCCATTCTTTGATGTCCCCATTAAACTTCTTCAGTTCTAGCAGAGGTAGTTTGAAAGAACGTTTTTGATTGCAGCTGCTGTTGCTGCTTGCTTGAGCAACACTTCTGTCACTTCCAGCAGCCACTGACATTCTATCCTCTTCTAAATCCGACATAGCAGTTTTTATTCTGGAATAATTTAAAGCATACTGGTCTGCTACATCTTGTTCGTCCTCGAACTCCTTTTCAGTTGTGTTATCGTTGTCTAGTAACAGATTATTTATTTCAGAATCTAATTCTAAAATGTCACTGTACCTTTTCTCCAATAATTCGAATTGTGATTTAATCTCACGTATGTCCTTTTCATCTTCTTTCAGCAACGCCTTGATCTGGTTAGAAATCTTTGTGAACGAAGTCCTTGAGATTCCACGTGCTTTTCTTGCTCTATCCATTATACTTTAAGTCCTGTCACGGTCGCCAAATGTTGGATTTATGAGAAAGAGAAACACTTGCACACTTTATTTCATATATATTTAATTGAAAAGGACATTTATTATTGGGGAAAATCATATAAAAAACACAACTACAAACTGAACGAACTGATTCACACTGGAACAAAATGGCTACAGCGATGATTGACTACTAAAACACAAACATCTGACAATCAAAAATTGCTCGCTAACTCGGTCGGTAAAACTACTGTTCGTTACCGATAATTACACTTATACAGGGTGTTTTGTCTACTACACACAATTTCTACAACAGTTACCATGGCGGAAATTGAAAGTTTACTCTGCGGGCGGTAAAGCAGTACTTTCGGCGACTGATATAGACAAAACGTCAAGAATACAATTGGGGATCGTTTTTTCAAAAGTCAACAAATTTTCACTAGAAGATTTTATTTGTTTCATTCAGAATGTTTAGAAAAAATCAAACGTACATATATTTATGTAAAAATGTTTATTGGTGCATTACCTTAAAATGCACAAAAGAAAAAAAATATTGATACATTTTGTGAATTAAAAAAATAAGGTCAAAATTCCATAGACAATAGTAAAAATTTCAATGATTTACTAATCGTAGTATATTTCTGTTTCGGATGATCCATTCATGTTGGCTTTTAAGATATCTTTATAAATATCTTTGGTATCATACGAAATTTCAATGGATTCCATTTATTTTTTACCATCTTCCTTTTTTTTTCGGATACCATATTAATTTTTTGAACTTTACAGTGGAATATATTAGTTCAATAGATTTATCTTTTTTAGAACATCGCTTGCTACTAAACAACCACAAAAATTTGAAGAAACCGATAATTGTTCTTTTATTTAAATTTGTCTTGTGAAATAGAAATTGTTTTGCCCATTTAACCGTCTTTCTAGCTCTTACAGTTCTCGGGATAGCGGATAGCAATGGTGGCCCATTTAACATGAACACCTTGTATAAAGTTTCGTTTAAAAATATATATATTTTATCCCATATTTTGGGAACCGCTAATATAATTTTTTCTGCTGATATCACGAATTTTCTTATTTAAAATGCTACAATTTTGTTCATTTAACCGGCCTCGTACCTCTTCAAGTACAAAAGTTACCATTAATTGTGAACAAGCTTAAAGAGACATCCGGTATATTTATAATATTTAAAATAAAAAGTCCATTATTTTAAATCAATAACCCTTTGTAATATATATTATAATAATGATTAAAAATACCTTTATTTAGAATTATATACTAGCCTGTCAATACTTTGTATTTCTATACATATAGTTGCAACCAATTTTTTTTTATGATGTATATTGAGTTTTGCTCTCCAATAATTATTTCCTAAAGGAAATAGAGTAAAATCGTCTAGATTATACGTAATGTCTTTCAATGAATAATTTCCCTAAAATGATGAATATTCTGTTGATTGTTTACATATTATAATTATAATGATAACTCATCACTCAATAACTTCGTAGGATGACTAATAAAACAACAAGTTTTAGGCAAAATTCGACTTTAATCTTCAAGAAAGTTTCCTTCAAGAGCGATACATTCATCCCAACGCTTCTCTAACATTTCGATGCCGTTTTTGTAGAACGATTTATCTTTGGCATCAAAAAACTCTTCAGTTGCCGAAACTGAAAAAACAATGCTCCAGGTAAAGAGATTTAGCTCCATTGAAGAAGTAATTGCCGAAATTTCTTCTTCAATGGAGCTAAATCTCTTTACCTGGAGCATTTTTTTTTAGATCTGTAAACAGGTAATACTCGCTGGGAGCCAGATCCGGAGAATACGGTGGGATGAGCAAGCAATTCAAAGTGCAAGTCGTGCAATTTTGCCATTGTTGCGATCGACTTGTGACACGGTGCATTATGTTGATGAAAGAGCACTTTTATCTTCCGTCACCTTTAGGTAAGGAAGGTATTGTCTTTGATCAAAAATTTCGGTGGTGAGTTTTTAATGAATAAGCACGTTTTCAGGTCACTAGAATACGATCTTACTATTTTTGATGATGTCTGTGTGTGTGTGTGTGTGTGTGTGTGTGTGTGTGTGTGTGTGTGTGTGTGTGTGTGTGTGTGTGTGTGTGTGTGTGTGTGTGCGTGTGTGTGTGTGTGTGTGTGTGTGTCTGTGTGTGTGTGTGTGTGTGTGTGTGTGTGTGAGAGAGAGAGAGAGAGAGTGTGTGTGTCAGTGTGTGTGTAACAAGATTTTCGTCTACGATAACTCTAGTACTACAATTCAAAAAATTATAATTCTTTCGTATCCCTCTTCGTTGCATCCATATGAAGAGCTGATTAGATTTTGGTTATAATTGGTCAACCGGAAGTACCCTCATTTGAAGATTCTAACAGTTTTTCTGAAAAAATGATGTTAAATATCATTTTTTCACATTTAATGTTATTATAAATATTAAAGAACATTGTATTCTCCATACGATTTGACTGCATTTTATACTTCATATTAACAGAAATGGATATAGAGTTATAAAATTATAAAGAAATTAAATTTAATAAATTAGACAGCTATGCTAGAAACAGCTGCTGCTACTATAGCCGTGTTCCTTCGGGTTGTGATACTGATTTTGTTAATCCTGATTCATTTAATCGTGATCCTTTTGAAACAGGATTTAAAAATTATAGCAAGAAAACAAAACAATCTAGTGTCAAATGTCAATGTCATATCCAGAATAATGCAAACTATCCTACTTTATTTTATAAATAATCAAATCTCTAGTGTTATAGTTAGAATTAAAAATGGGTTATATTGAAGTAAAAAAAAATGTTCTTGGTAAGGAATGTGATGTATGATTATTTCAAACAAATCTTTATGTGGTTCATTACACACTTTTGTAGAAAAATCTTATTTCCCTTCATGCCACAAACCCCACATTCGTAAATTTCTACGCTCGAAATAGTATATTTTCAATTTGTTCTGAAATGAATCCATGTGAATAACTCAAAAAGGTTGATTCTAAAGGGAAGAGGGAAGGTTGTCTAGTGGTCACAAAATGAGAAAGTGGGGATAACGAATAGGAAACGTAAAAACATTATTCTTCTTAATCATGATCACTTTTATCATTTAGATTACGAATCATAGCCCGAAGGAACACCGTTTATTTTTTAAAAAATTTCTGATTGAAAGATGTCAGTGTCAATTGACATATTCGTAGTATATTTGTATATAATTTTACTCGAAACATAGGATCTTTTTGCTTAAAACTTTCTGTATGGAATTTGTATAAAATACATACAACTGTCGAAAGGTAATGTACATACAATAAATTTAGAATCTTTTGCAAGGAACTTTCTGTGTGGATTTTATAGAAAATACATGGCATTTACGAAAATTCTACCGGTAGATACCGCATCTACCGACTGTGTTCGAAAACACGAGTGGTAAAAAGTTACCGTGTTCAAAAATTGTACAATATCTACCAGATCCATCTACCGGATTCATGTAAAATCTAATCTCAAACAAGGTATTGAGGCAAAGCGAAGTGCACGCGTTAAGTGGAAATGTGGTTAAAGTATGACTCTACTCAGTTTGTTAACTACATCAAATTTCTAACCTGTTTCAAATTCTTTTATAGGTTATGGATCTACCCTGTGTACCTCTTGTGTTCTTAAAATATCGATTCCGGTAGCTACAGCCTGATAAACAGCTGTTTACCGGTAACAGTTCACAGGTAGAAGTTTCGTAAATGCCTCATAAAGCTGACGGAAGATAATGTGCTAGTCACATCAAATTTTTTCTTCTTCAATTGGGGTCGTTTTTTCGCAATTTCTTCCTTAAAACGCACCAATAACGCCATGTAATATTCGCTATTGGTGGTTCTTCCTTTTTCAAGGTAATCGATGAAAAAAATACCGTGCGTATCCCAAAATACGGAGGCCAAAACCTTACCAGCTGACATTTTTGTTTTTGATCGCTTTGGACGGTTTTCATCCTTTGCTGTCCACTCAGCTGACTGCCGATTTGACTCTGGAGTGAAGTGATGGATCCATGTTTCATCAATTGTCACATACCGCATGAAAAAAATAATTTTATTGCACTGGAACAGCTCTAAACAGCGCTCTGAATCGTCAACGCGTTGTAGTTTATAATCATCTGTGACAAATCGCGGTGCCCATTTCGAACAGAGCTTTCTCATGTTCAAATGTTCATGCAAAATGGTGAATACACTACCTTCTGATATCTTTACGGTGTCAGCTATCTCATGCAACTTTAATTTCCGATCGGCCAAAACCATTTTGTGAACTTTTTTATGTTTTCTGGAACAACTGCCGAATTTGGGCGACCATAGCGTTCAGCATTATCGGTGTTTGTACGGCCGCGTTTAACAGGAGCAAACCACTTCTCTACCATTTGTCTCGATGGAGCAGAGTTCGAATAACACCTGTCAAGCCATTTCTTTGCTTGAACGGTATTTTATTCCCATTAAAAAGCAATGTTTTATCAACACACGAAATTCAGATTTTTCCATTGTATTGAAAATTGCAAAAGTAGCGTCACTAAAAACACTGTAACTTTTGAACTGAACGACATATTGAGGCGATTTCGGGCGACATACCCGTTCACTTGCTAGGATTAGTTACGGTCACTTGTGGTATGCTATGGTAAGTGGTGGCACCAAAAATCAATGGTTCACTTGTTGATACCGTGCTTGGAGGTTATGTATATTCTGCGACATTTAAAACTTTCAAAAATAGTGTCTGACAATTAAAATGCATTAACGGAGAAAGATAGTTTTTTCCATATTTGTCCAAAAAAGAGTGAACGAAAATAATGTCATCCTGTTTGACAAAAGACCACAACTGTGACTGTTTTGACTTTTAACATTTCAAAAAAAGACATGATAAAAAGAGATAGAAATAGTGAACAGAGAGCTGACCCGACTCGCAAACTCGTTCAGCTGTGAGCACTGATCAAAGCATACCGGGTATGTTGTTCCTAGCGCCCGAATGTGTGAACGTACCTGAACGCAACATACCGCAAGTGAACGGTTGTCGCCCGAAATCGCCTTTGGTTCGTACCATGAGCACGGTTTTAACTAAAACGCTGTTTTAAGAAATGTCAAATTCAAATTTCAATATTTAATTTCGTCTTTATGTTTAAAGAACGATTTTTTAAAAATATTTGTTTGAATACAAACCCTGTTCTGCTTTAAAATCATATTTTGATAAATTTGATATTATTTATTATTAATATTAAATAATAAAATTTGACATTTCTTAAAACAGCGTTTTAGATAAAACCGTGTTCGTGGTACGAGCCATTGTCATAAAATTTTGACACATATCGTTTGAAGGTTGGTACTTCCTGAAAATCCTATGACTATGTCAATAATGACAGTATCTATATGTCATCCTACGAACTTATTGAGTGACGATGTATTTAAAGAAAGGGTACCAGAAAAATTCATTTCGTAAAGTTATTTTTTAACAGTTCACTTTTCAGTTATTGGTATGTTGTAAAATAAATTCAAAATCCTTATGTACGTCTAATTTGGATGAATACCTTGTATTATTTTAATACCTTTGGCAAAGGAGATTTAATTTTTGTCTAATAATTAATAATATTATATACCTTTAAATTTTAAAAAATGAATTTTTTCATAAAATGTAATTCTATTCAGAAAAAGTAAATTTAGTTTCGGAAAAAGTAAATTTAGTATCAGAAGCCAGAAATTCAATATCAATGAATTATACGTTGTGCATGTACGTAAATAACTGTGCTCAAGTTTTCTTTTTTTAAAAAATGAATTTATTTTACTGGAATTGATGTTAATTTTTCTGAAAATGATTGTACTATATCTGAAATTGATATTATTGAATTATTTTTTTTTTAATTGAAGATGAAAAGGCATAAAGTTGATCCCTTTTCAAAATGTCCGATTCAATTTTAATGTTGTAAAAACATGCGAAATCCATAGATGCATGTAATATTTAATAGTATTACCTTTTCAATTGGGCATTTTATTCGTGGATGAATTGATTTGAAAATTTTATCAATTCCTTGTTCTTTTATATTTATCATCATGCAAAATTGAACAGGCGAAGTTAGTTTCGTAAAGTAAATACAAGTGTCTAGAGCTTCTTTACTTGCGCAACGTGCGGCTTCTACGTTGACCTACATTGAATTAATAAATTATTGAAACAAATGAATATTTTTAATTTGTATATTACTTTAAAATCTTTGCCCTGGATATTTTCATATATTTCAATTAAAAAAGTGATTGAAAAGTTATGATTCGGTAACTTTTTAAAAAATAATTGGTGGATGTCCAACGGACGGTTTTCAGCCAAATAACATGTGTCCATTCTGTTAATTAATAACATACGTTGTCCTATAAAATACATAGATTTATTTGTGTTCGCTTGCCCAGAAAGTGATCTTTTACGTACCTGTTTTCCGTTCGCAAATTGATTTATTTCTTAACAGTTCGACAGACAGTGCGCACGGCCTGTTTGCTGTGTTAATAAATGAATCACACGCAAAACATGCACTCAAAATGTCATTTTCTGGGCAAGCTGGATACAAAATATTGTGTGCACGAGTGCAAAATTACATTGCCGCAGCTTCATACTCGAGCGACAATGTAGCATTTTGCACCCTTAGTACACAAATACATATTATTGTATAATGTTAAAAAATACTTACTTTTCAATGCTATCATATCGTGAATAGACAGTATCAAAATAATATTCAATAAAATAATAGATGCAAAAATTGAATTCATTTTTGCAATAAAGTAAATTTTATTTCCAGTTGTTACCTTTTTATAACTACAAAATCGAGGTTCCACAAAATAAGATATACATAATTATACGATTTATATTATTAATAATGATAATAAAACTTGTACAATATTAATTTTATTGAAAATTTATTTTTAGTTATATGTACTTATTGCAAGATGATCAACGATAACAGCAAATATATTATTAATTTCTATATTTATCATATAATATCTGTCATTACATTGTAAATAATTGTTTAATTATATTTAGTTTATTACTTTATCATAACTTTGTCCTTCAATACACGAGTTCTCAACTTATTTATTTTTATAAAATCCACTTACCTATCAACTTTCAATAATAATTTTTAAAGGAAAAAGAGGTAAATCTTCTAGATTATAGGTATGTAAAATCTTCTGTTGAATAATATTAAAATTATAAATGATATAATAGTAATACCTTTTTAATTCGGCATTTTGCCGATGGATGTATTGAATTTAAATTTTGTCCATTCCTTATTAACATGCAAATATATAAGTGGAATTAGTTTCACAAAGAATACACAGGTGTCTGGTGCTTCTTTATTTGCAACACGATGATTTCAAAATTGGCATATAATAAATTAATATACTATAGAATCAAATAAACTTTGTATCGTGTGTATTACATCTATTTCTTTTCCAATATTTCAATAGTAGCCGAAAATTAATTTTGTTGACAATTGCAAATTGCAATAAACTATCGAGAAACAAATATTAATTATTTATCATATTATATACCTAAATAATTACTACTAATTCACTGTATAAGTGAAAATATAATAAATTGACAAAATAGTTATTTACGTACAGAGGGCCAAAAGAAAACGAAGTCTAGGGGCGTAATTTTCTTTCGACCAGAAGTACGTACAACATTTTATATTATACTCCTGTCAATACTTTGCAATTCTACACATACACTTGCAGCTAACTTATTTTTATAAAAAGCATTACCTCTTACTTTCCAATAATAATTTCTTAAGGGAAATAATGTAAAATCATTAGTATTATACGCAAGATCTTGTACTGTATAATTCCCCTAAAACAATTAATTTATTATATATGTTGGTAGTCTGTGCTTGAAGTTATTTATGTATATTTAAATCACATTTTCAATAGTACTCTATTTTTTTTTCAATTTAAATAAAAAAGTAAAATCATTTTTAGAAAATGTATATTTAAGAAAAAGTAATGTCAGTAAATTGATAAATCTTTTTCAGAAATAGTATTTTATGTACCAAGGATGTTACGATAACGATAAAGCCAGGAGAGCGACGAGGATCTAGCCCGAGGGATAGATGTCGTCCGATGGGCATTATCATCTAGTAACGCTCGTGGTGCATATAAGATTTTATGTCTCACTAGAGTATATGAAATAAGTTTTCATTTATAGTAATTTTCATTACAATAATATTTAAGCTTTGGCGTTGCTAAGGATGTTGTTTAATTGTTTTGTTTATTATCGACAACTATTTAATTTTAAAACATCAACGTTCTATATCGTTGGAGATGATGGAATGGATGAATTTGATGTTTCGGAAGATATTTTATCGAAACGGTGTAAATAAATTATTTTGAATGCTTCTACATACTTTGAGGACGACAAACGCTAAATGTCCCCCTAATTATTCCATTCTCGTCTGTAGAAGATTTAAGTATTATATTTTGAGGTTCGTTTTCACATGACAGATCCCAGTTCTTTATTTCTTATGCACTTATTTCTGAATATTATTACATTTTTTAGAGTTTGTACTGGTTTGGATGTGTCACATGTGATGGTAAATAATATCAAAAATGTATTCAAATGTGAATAAATATCGTCCCCAAAGATTGTTACCGCGAACAAACCTATATTGCCAGATTTATTATCTATGAGGTTAATTCTATCATCCGTTAAGCATTGTACAGTTACTTAAATAACCCCTTATATAGTATTATTACCTTTTTAATTGGACATTTTATTGGTGGATGAATTGAATCTAAAATTTTATCTATTCCTAATTCTCTAATGTTTATCATTATGCAAACATCAACAGGCGGAGCAAATTTTGTATAAAATATACATGAGTCTAGGGCTTCTTTATTTTCACAACGTGTGAGTTCCAAGGCGACCTACAATAAATAAATAAACTAATGAACCAGTTGAACGTTTTTAATTCAGGAAGTCTGTTCCAAAGCTGCCTCATCCACTTAAAACAAAATCAAAAAGTATCTAAGTATTCGATAAATGGAGCTCAATGTTTTAAAATAAATTTTAGTCTCCAAAACTGGATAACTTCTACTTAAATTAAGCTTCAAAAATGTATTCTATTCCAAAACTCGCCTTATCCATTGACTGTGTTACAACAAGACTTATCCAAAACCAGCCAATGGCGTATGCGAAAACTGATCACCTGACACCTGATCATCATACAAGTTTGAATATTTATAATCTTCAGAACTTATTGAATCGTTGAATGGGCTACTTGTGCGCCATTTTTTATTTAATATTTTTGAAGAGACGATATAAACTTGCTACTCATATTTTTTTTGGCAAAATTTTCATTAATTTAAATTATCGCCATGTATGACCTAGATTACGCCGAACCATGAATGGTCGTAAAGCCATAGCATCGGTACGCCCCATAGCAATGGCATGTGCGGGTAATTTAAACATGACAGATCTCCTGTTTGACATTTGAACAATAGTTTGGAGGTTAATATTTTAGTTTTTCATTTTAATCTTATGAGTATAAGCTAAGTTAAAATCCGTCAAAATCCTGCTTAACAAATCGAAATACGTAATAAATGTAAAAGAAACCACGCAAATTGCAAATAATAAAGAAGACAGTGACAGAAAAATGAAATACTTGTGAAAAAAAACACGCACTCGTTCGCCATCTACAGGTTACATTCTTAAATATGCTTCCCTTTCTCCAGTTCAGAATAATGACGTCAAAGAAAATTTTCATTCTTAATTATTAAAAAAAACATATATTTTTTTTAAATAAAATTTATATTTTTACGTACGTTTTCAACATTACTTTAGGTATATAGGTAGTGATAGATATCAAATTTTCAGTATCACGCAAGTAGCCTATTATTCTTCACATTTTGTTTTATACAGTGTATTAGACCGCGGGCTAGTGCTACGTGCAAAATGTACCATGGTACTCCAAATACTGACCCTTTATTGTAACTTTAAATACCCTGGCGAACGATTTGCTGTCTATCCAGCTGTGGGTCATAACCCAAAACTGTTTTAGAAAATATTTTAGAATCTAGATATTCTCTGTATGGGACCTGCATAAAATGACATTGGGTCCGATCTAGATTCTAAAATATCATTTTTTAGACAAAATTAAATCACGACCCACAACTGGGTAGGTCGTCTTTTTTCCGGGGAAGACAGCAAATCGTTATCTAGCGTATTTAAAGTAAGCACCAAGAGTCAGTATTTGGAATACCATGATATCTTTTTCACATAGCACTAACCTTCGGTCTATATCGTAATATACAGGTTGTTGATGGAGAGGTGCGAACATATCGATGTAACATGGTATTTTTGTTCTATGCAATTTCCTGCTCTCCTGTTCATTTTATTTCATGTTAAATCCTTATATTCGCACCTAACCGTCATCACTCTGTATAATAATTTCACCAATAAACGAGTTCCTATAGCAAAGCACTAATTGCAAAGATATCATATATTATTGTATTGTTGTTCTAAAACTTGTCTTGTCCAAATTATATTTTGCTTTTCTCAATAACTTGACAATTCTAATTTGAATGACAATATATAAATTGAATTTAAATTCATTTTCCATCCTAATAACCGAAAATAATAGACAAGGTTCTATTTATTACGACGCTAACAGTTTTTCTAATTACTCATATTATGCTTAAGAGGATAAGACGAATTTTGGAATCGACCTCCTTAATTGAACTATTACTTTTATATCTTTCCCATGCAGGTCTTCAAATGCATCAACAGCAACACTAACGGAATAGTTGTGATTCGGTAAATGTTTAACAATGAATTCATGTATAACGAGTGGAGAATTTTCTGCCGTAAAACATGGTTCAAGTCTATTGAGAAGCAACATGCGTTGTCCTACAAAAATTATTCTGTAATTAAAAAGCAGACCATGGACGATTAAATACGGGATATCAGTTTTTCCTTGCGGAAAAATTATTAATGGACACTTCTTCTTCGTTACATTCATATGAAGAGCTTATTAGATTTTGGTTACAATTGGTTAACCGAAAGTACGCTCATTTGAAGATTTTAACAATTTTTCTTGAAAAAACTATATTAAATATGATTTTTTCACATTTAATGTTAATATAAATATTAAAGAATATTTTATTTTCTATTCGATTAAATGGATATAGACTTAAAAAATCTGATGTGACCAGCACATTACCTTCCGTCAGATCGTGGACAGATCTGTATGTATAGTGCGCGAGCAGACACGTGACTCGAGCAGCCTTGAAGTGCTTAGAATCAGCTGATATGTGTGCGAGTGTCATTTTGACTTGAACAATGTCACTTTGACAAGACCAATGTTTTGACTTATTTTAATTTTGAACTGTTAAAATGTTACTATTTTTAAGTTCATGTGTTTTATTGCCTGAAATTTGTAAAATATAAATTTAGCTGTTCAAAGTCAAAATACGTCAAAACATTGGTCTTGTCAAAGTGACACGCGCACATAAATCAGCTGATACCACGCACTTCAACGTCGCTCGAGTCATGTATCTGCTCGCGCTCTATTGTAAAAACTCCACACAGAGATTTTCTTGTAAAAGATTCCATATTTCAAGTACATTACCTTCAGTTTTATGTATTTTGTACAAATTCCATACAGAAAGTTTTTTGTAAGAGATTATATATTTCCAGTAAAATTATAACACAAACATACTGTGAAATGCACTTGACACTGACATTTGTCAATCAGAATTTTCTTAATATAGTATAGATGTTTCCATGATAATAGCGCAGCTTGCTGCTTTATGAAATTTAATTTCTCTATAAATTTATTACTCTATTTCCGTTAAATATGAAGTATAAAATGTAAACAAATCTTATAGAGTATAAAATATTCTTTAGTATTTATAAAAACATTAAACGTGAAAAAATGATATACCGTTTTTTCAAGAAAAACTGTTAAAATCTTCAAATTAGGGTACTTCCGGTCGACCAATTGTAATCAAAATCTAATCAGCTCTTCATATAGATGTAAAGTAAAGCAATACGCAAAAATTCTAATTTTTGGAAAGGTGGTATTGAAGTTATGCACACACATATATACATACATACATACATACATCCAGACATCATCGTAAAAATAGTAAAATCGCATTCTAGGGAACCTAAAACGTGCTTATTCATTAAAAACTCATCATCGATTTTACCTTCCTTACCTAAAGATGACGGAAGTAAAAATTATAAAGAAATTAAATTTCATAAAGTAGCCAGCTATGAAAACAGCTACAGCATTAAGAAAATTCTGACTGAAAGATTTCAGTGACAAGTTCAATTGACATAGTTTGTCTTATAATTATTTTGGAATTATAAAATCTTTTGTTAGAAACTTTCTGTATGGAATTTGTATGAAATACATAGAACTGTTGGAAGGTAATATACCTATAAGAAATAGAATCTTTTCCAAGGAACTTTATGCATAAAATTTGTATAAAATACATAGAAATCATTCAAAATTCAAAACTAAGTTAACTGGTAAGTTTATTAGGAAATATAAAATCAAGTAGGTAAGTGAAAAATAAGAATAAGATACTGGCACAGTGTTAGTGGCAGTGACACCGACAGAAAATAACGGTAATATATCTAAATTAATAAATAAACTTACATTACAGCGAAAATATTGTCAACAACGAGCATCATTTTAAAAAAGATGGTCCTAAATGAGTCGAAACAATATGAATTTTTGAAAGACATAAGCGTGTTATATTCATCCTTATCGCACACTCTTCTAGTCATTGCAAATGAGAGAGATAAAGATATGCCTATTTCGTAATTCATTCCAGATATACTTCTTTCAAAAATTTTTCTGGACATGTAATAAGGTTCTTACACCTGTTTACTTTTCTGTTATATAATGTTATAGTATATTACATACGAAGTGTTTCATTACAGCGCGAGGCTGTTATGAAATTTTCACCGAGATATGTATACTATTTTATTCACAATCATCCTCTTCTTAAATTAATAATTTTCAAAATAAATCAATGAGTTATAAACTTTATTTTTATTAATGTTTTTGACAGCTCTATTAAAATTTGTTTAGCCTATTTTATTATAGGGATCTATAACAATGTTGCTAGGCAACCCCTACATAAACATTCCAACCCGTGGGGTGGGAAATTTGTTATTTCCAACCCAAGAGATTGTCATTACAGTTAGGAATGACGTATTTCCGAAACTGTAAAAAGTTAGGAATCGACATATTACTATAATGATTGTGAATAAATAAATTACTTACTTTTAGTTGATATTATTATGCGAAATGAGAGTATTAAAATAATGCTCAGTAATATAAAATCTGTACGTAAATTCATTTTTAAAATGAGTAATTATGTTTGAATTTTTTTGCTTTTATATAAATATAAAATCGATGTTACAATATAAATAATAACAATACATAATATTTATTTTAAATATTTTTTATTATGTTGGCGAACAAATACAATTATATTTTCATGGTAACAGGAAATATAACATTTTAAAGAAAACAATGCTTATGCTTATCATAACTATATCAAAAAAAATTTGACGTGGCCAACGCTTGTTTTGTATTTTATATTTAAGTCTCGTTCACAGCTAATTTTTTAATGTATAACGTTAGTACATAGTGCTAATGGATAATACGTACCGAAGTTTGATATATGACAATGCCTAGGACCATTCACAGCTAGTTTTAATACTCGTACTAACGCATATGCATAGACACAATGCATAGCAACAAAAGTTTGCAAACTACACATTATGCATTAAGTAAATTTGTAACAGCTGTCAAAATAAATTTGCGAGAAATCTCAAAATCTTGAATGTCGAAGAATACAAATATACTATTATTCACGAATGACGTATGTCGTAGAATTACAGGTACTTAATTATCTACTAAACTGTTATTCACGAAAGATGACTATTCAAGGTCATTTGTTCGAAGAAAGAATACACATGACTTTATAGCAGTAGTTTAACAACATTTTGTATTAGAAAGAGAAAGATGATTTGTCCTATGTCTATTTTATTTGTGTGGTGTGACAGATAGTGGCATTACTTTCTAACACATTATAAATAATAATGACGTATGTCGTAGAGTTACAGATAACTAATAATGTACTACACTGCCCTCTGTGCTAATATTTACCCAGTGGCGTTGACATTTAAATCAAATTATTATTCCTTGGTTTATAAGACAAGTTTATGTTTTCGTATTTTGCAAAACCATAAGTGAAGAACATAAATCTTTCAGGAAGACATTATTTACAAAGAAACATAATTTTCAAATAAATTACTTTTTCAGTTAAAATGTGTGCATAAATATTTGATGTTGCACTCCTATGCATACGAAATGCAATGAAGTTATCTGCCAGTAATATTATATCAGACGGCTCACAAATGACCTTGAATAGTCATCTGTCGTGAATAATAGTTTAGATGCATCTAGTGCTATGTTTGTAATACCATGTGCAGAAATAAAATTAAACAAGAAAATACCCTTCAGCAATCCTTTCCTGCCATGATAACTTCAATTCTGACAGGTAATTTGTATAAATACAGATGTCAACTATCAATTAAATTTTGTTGCAGAAAATGCTATGTTTTTCTTAACCTTACGTGTTAGCACTATGTATTAAAGTTATGTCTTATGCATTATCATTACGCATTAAAAAAGTAGTTGTGAATGTAGCTTTATTTTCATACATTTATTTGAAGAAAGATAACACATCACTTTATATAGCAGAGCTCCGCAACAATACGTATAAAATGAGAAAGGTTATTTGACGTATGTGTATTCACTTTGTTGTGTGACTAGATTGATAGATTTAGAAGTAACAAAAAGACTGAAAAAGACAAATAACATTTATTATATAATGGAACAATAAAAAAAATAGATAAGATAACAATCTTAAAGGTACCTATACAATATAATAACCACATCAACAATCATGTACACTAACGAATCCTAGAACCCTAGAAGAGGAACATGAAGGAAAAATAAAGGTAACAGAAATGAAATAAGGAAGAAATATTCGGACTAGCAGTTTTTGGTGAAATTATTTATATCAAGCCAACGTTTCGGCTAAACATTAGCCTTCTTCAGGGCAAGAAAATGTCTAATTACAGGTTTGTGGCAACCACCACACTTAAGGCAACAGTGCAGTAACACGTGTCTTATTTCTGTACAAATTTTATTTTATACTCTTTGACTACAATTTTTTTAACATGAGTTTATATTTGTTTTTTAACTATTGACGATTCAAACTATTTTACATATACTTATTTATAATTTTATCTTGTACGACGACCATTATTATTATTATATTACAAGAGATGGTCTCCTGTGGATCCCTGTACTGCGCCCTGTAGATCTATTGTACCCTCCAGATTTACTCCTATTCTAAGAGTCCTGTTTGTTTAATAAACTCCAGGGTTTTCTTCAGATCTAAATCTTTTAGCATATCCTGCTGGATCTTTTCTGCCCCCAGGATATTATATCTGCTGCTCGTAAAGGCTTCACAGTGGCATATAAGGTGCTGAGGGGTTTCTTCCTCTTCACTACACCCCCTGCATGTTGGTTCTTGTGTTAGTCCCACCGTGTGTAGGTGTTTGTTTAGTAGACAGTGTCCTGTTAGGAGTCCTAGTATTAATCTAACGTTTTGTTTGCTCATTAGGAGTAAACGTTCGGTTCTTTTCTTGGTTGTTTTCTTCTTGTGCCACTGATTCAGCAATGTTTTCATTTCCAGCTTAACTGTCTTCGCTGAGATTCCGAAAGCCGGTTCTGGTCCTGTGAAAGGAAAACTTGTCCCCTTCTTAGCCTGACTATCTGCTACCTGGTTTCCTTCGATCTCTGAATGCCCGGGTACCCATATTAATTTCAATTTGTTCGTCGCACCTAGTGCATTTAATCTGTGGGTGCACTCTAGAACAAGTCCAGATTCTGTCTCACAGGATTCTAGTGCTTTTAGTGCGGCTTGGCTGTCTGTTACTATAGAGATTCTTCTATGTAACGCGTGTCTTATTTCTGTACAAATTTTATTTTATACTCTTTGACTACAATTTTTTTAACATCAGTTTATATTTGTTTTTTAACTATTGACGATTCAAACTATTTTACATGTACTTATTTATAATTTTATCTTGTACGACGACCAACTCTGTGATAATTTTATTCACAATTGTTCCTTATGGGTGGTTGCCACAAACCTGTAATTAGACAGTTACTTGCCCTGAAGAAAGCTAATGTTTAGCCGAAACGTTGGCTTGAAATAAATAATTTTACCAAAGACTGCTAGTCCGATTATTTCTTCCTTTTGGAACCCTTCATCCATTCTACAGTCGAGCATCGCTCAAGTTCAGAAATGAAATACCTCGCGAAAATCGCAGGAGGAACAAAATGATAAAATGTGTTAGGGACAAAAATGAAAGCATAAGGATAATGGTAATAATGATAAATCAATAACTATACAGGATAGAACAGGAGCAACTAGGCAGGTACGGACACATAAGAATGGACCAGAACAGCCTAAAGTTGGAAGTATGAACAAAAAGGGAAGAGAAAGACCGAGGAAGCATGGGAAGGAAGTATTGAAGAACTTTAAAGTAAAAGAGGTGAAGAACTGGAGGGAATTAAAGATGGCAAAGAAATGGAAGGAATGGATTAAAAATTAACTTTGAGAAAAGAAAATCCAACATCCATCTACGGGTTTCAGGGATATAAAAAAGAAGAAGAAAACTTTTTCTTTACTATTTCGTTATATTAAAACCGGAATAGTGAAAAGAAGAAGTGTGTCAAATAAAAGTAAGTAATGATTCTCTAATAAAGTAAAATTAGAAGGGACGTATGTAGTAAAGTTACAGATACGTAATTATCTACTACATTTTCATTTGTGTTGTTAATGGTTATCCAGTAACGTTGACGTTTAAAGCAAACTATTGTTCAATGGTTTAAGTCTTATTTTGTGCAGAAGGCTCTCCCATATCAACCGCGAAATAGTCGCAGAGATAGCGAAACTTTCGCCTATCCAAGTTGTTGTCAACTAAAAATAGACAGACAAGTGACAGACGCTGAACTGCTGCGATTTAATTAAATGTCGTCGCTGGTTATTCGCCAGTGATTTCATAATTACGTTTACAGAAGATAGAGATGGTAATAAAATACTCAATTTGTATCCATTTTTTGTAATGTAAACGAAGAACCCTCTAACTATCCATTTTACAAACTAATTGTTAATATATTTTTAATTGAGTGCGTCGATAAAACGCGATAAGCATTGCGGTCAGTAAGTAAATAAATTCCTGAATATTAAATATCATTCGCCTGGCGGTTAAGAAATAATGAGTATGTACAGAATAGTTCGCAGAGGTTGGTGATCTCAAACCATAAATCTTGATAAATGACTTTTGAAGTGAACCTTTTTTATTATCGGAAAGATTCTAACTTTAAACGAGTTTTATTAAAAAGTCAGATTGGTGTCGCTGGCAACTTAAAACAGAGTTATGTAAATGTGCTTCAACTAGGGCCTGCAAATCAAATGCGGACTGGACATAAAAAATATCCCAGAGAATGAACATTTTCACAAAATTTAAAAATAGTTTATCCGACTGTAATGTACATCTTAGCGAAATAACCTGTGACAACGATATCTTCTTATTTACAACCAGCGGGCATCTTTTTGAGTGATCTTTGGAAGTTTACAAAAGTGTAATCGGGTTATAGCTACAAATATTTTTATGAGTTATCTTGACTTCTAAGTTTTATATACTTGTAAGTATTATGATCAAAGACCGAAAAAAATTGCCATGACGTGTTGTGGATTCGTCTAAACTTCTAAACAAACACCGAAATCACATAAAATTTCGGATTGTGGTTTATTTCAAACAATCAATGAAGAAAACGACGAGGCGTACTTCTCGTAGCTGACTGAAAGTAGTTATGATATGAAATTCTATATTATTTTAATGTACTATCATTTAATGCCTGAATATACTGTAACGTTTACAAGGTTACCCGACGTGGTAAACTGCCCCTCTTGTTGCTTAAACTCGGCCTCTAGCGTGGTTGACACGTCGGGTAACCTTGTTTAAAACAGTACTATCCCCCTTGCTCCTGAAGATGCCCCATACGACTGCGGGCGAAACGTTGAGCTCTGACTCAAAATATGACACAGTCCATTTCCGGAAAACGAATATTTCTCATTAGATTTACAGTTTGAGCGAAGATATTTTGGAGTTTATTAAAAGCAGAGATAATGCCTGCATACAAATTTGTGTGTATAGGTCGTAGTTCATAGTGAGTTGGAGGCATGTTGACAATTTAGATTTGCATCCCAACTTGCATATGGTGTAAGTTGTCCTCCTACAGCCGCAAGGGACCTATAGTTTGTAGTGGATTTCGAACCACTCTGCAATACTCTATTTGCTTATTTATTAGTTACACTCTCTTAACTTCCAATCTGAACTGATAAATTGACAATTTTCTAGGGGATATTCATTGCAAGGTGACTTATTTTGAACTATATTTGCAATTTGTCATCAACCTATCACTCGAAAGCACTAAACATATTTCGCGCGCAATATGCGAATAATATATTTCTACAACTGAACTGTAAATTAAAAAAAAAACATCTGAAGACCCATGAATGTTACAAAATGTATTTTTTTCAAGACGCGAATTTGAAAGTTTGAAACCTTATGGAAGGTTTATGAAGTGAGATAGTGTATTCAAATTTAGTTCAAAACTCATATTGGTTATTTCTTACCATTATTATATCCACAGATGGGTCGAGTTGCAACTTATGTGAAACCTAATAGAATTTTAACAGTGTGACTACCGAATCTACTAAGCAAAAACCGTCATCCTTTTTAGCACTTGTATTACAATTTCTAAGGCCCTTATCTTAGGACTGTTACCGTTTGCGCCATCTTTAAATATACCATTTCAAAGCCCTACCTTCAATTTATAGATTTTTGCTGGGAAATGAATATTCATTCTTTTTTCACCTGGTTCTTTATCTGCATTTAAAAAATCTGGTGTGGCCAATACAATACCTCCCGCCATTTAACGCCCGAGTCCCAAGATCAAGCTAATCTTTATTTTTAGACTAGCGAATTTTACTGTAATTTTGGCAGTTTATTTCTTAAAATATGGTCTAATCTAATCCAAGTAATTCTATCTTTTTTGATAATAAAATGAAGATTAAATTAAATTAAATACCGGGATAAAATAGAATCCAAAAATGAGAATTAGCTTAAACTTTTTTACGAATCGTTAATTTTTATTAATCTACATCCATAACTACGTATTTACATATTCTGGAAACTGTATTGTTTTCCTTTCCTATTGTACTATTTACTTTTTTCTTTTTAAAACGTTACTATTAGGTATTAATTTGAAATGATTAGTTCTTTGACAGTCACATTGACATTTATCTATGAGCTAAATACATTTAAATAACTGCGCAACCAAGGAGTTTTGTTTGTTTAAAGCGTAGGCTCCGGGATTTAAATTATAGATAATTTTATAAATTTATTCATAAAATATATAGAAAAAGTATTAATGCATATCTGTAGAAAATTTAATAATCTTTAATTTTTATAAGAACATTAATCTCGAAAAAATAACATTTAAAGGTATTGTTCGAAGAAAAACTATTTTAAACTTCTAGTAAAGTGCCATTTCCGGTTATCCGATTTACACCAAAATCTAAAAGGGCTCTTTCCACATTAGAAATACGTCGAAATACAAGGTTTCAAAATTTTCTGAATGACAGTATTTGAGTTACACGCATTCACCAAAATCTCGATATACGATTTATAGCACTTACCAAAGGTAGCGAGTGGTAAAAAATATAATATAAAAAAGAACCTGTGTTGAAATCATCTAAAGACAAAATGTAAATATTATTCCCTTATGGGAGATTTTACTATTTTGACATTTAATGTTTTATTATATAATATTCTGGGTATTGGGAACAACAAGTTCTAAATTACAGTCCATGCTGCATCAATTATCTCTTACGGTTCCTTAGAACTGAACAAAGAGGATCCTGAACTAAACTACAATTATTGAAAGAAATTTTTAACAAATTTCTGCTGTCATATATCACTATTCAGCTGTCAACAAATTTCTTTCAATTTCTTTGATTTTTGCAACAATTCAAAGGCTTCTAAATGTGACAGTAACACAATTAAATTTTGTAAAAATAAAGTTTTCCAGCTTCTGGTCATGGAAAAAATAGATACAAGTCAGAAAATAATACTTCTTCTCTTTCGGTGCTCTGTACAAATTACACCTCTGTTGTATAATATACTATTAGTTGGCTTGGATTTAACTACGCCAATAATCTCGATTTTCCTCTTAAAATATTAATTCTCTTCTTGTTTGTGTATAAAAGGTGAAAAGGTGAGATGTTCATTTATGTTAAGTTTGAAAAAGCTGGAATTAGAAGAAAATTAAATAAACAGCTTAGAAGAACTGCAAAATGAAAATAAAATAATGTCTTGAGGACTAAGTGAATCGTTTGTCTTAATGTTAGCGCAGTCTTAAGTTTTTATTTACTCTGGCGTTGAGTTACATTGTCTAGGTGACTGCACAAAACATTTATTTCTCTGACTTTTCAACGTTGGAAGAACTGCTTGCCTAGAGCAACGTTATTTTTAGAGAGAAATTTAAAAAATAAAAACTAAAACTTCATTCATTCTTAATTACTTTGCAAAAAGAAAACATTTGTTATTACACTCGGAAAAATTAAACAGATTTTTCACTCTTCATTACAATTTGATTTAAAATAACTTAATTTGGTTTAAAAATTTGATGCTATACCTTGTATACATTCAGTATTGCAGAGAATAGGGCATAGTTTTGAACTCTCTGATTGGCTGAAATTGGAGATAAGAGACAAGTTTACCCAATGTAATTTCGGTAATTAAACCTAGAATTGATGTGAGCGCCGTCTGCTGAATAGCTTAAATGGAACATAGCATAATGTTGTTAATATGAATTCCTACTGTTTTTACTTCCCGCTACCCTTGGTAAGGGAGGTATAGGGATTGTGCTAAAAATCTCATACCGAGATTTTAGTAAATGACCACGTTTTAAGATCCCTAGAATCCAATTTTAACATTTTCACGATGATGTCTGTGTGTATGTGTGTGTGTGTGGATCCTCCACTCTAACTCAAATACTATCGTTCAGAAAATTTTGAAACCTTGTATTTCGAACTTTTCTTGTAATGGAAAGAGCCCATTAGATTTTGGTGAAAATCGGATAACCGGAATTGGCACTTTACTAGAAGCTCAAAATAGTTTTTCTTCGAAAAATACCTTTAAATGTTATTTTTTCCAGAATAATGTTATTATAAAAATTAAACATTATGAAATTTTCTATAGATTTGCATTAATACTACTATAAACAAACAAAACGCAGTTATTCAAATGTATGTAACTGTCACTATCAAAAAACTAATCATTTCAAAATAACATTTGAAACGTTTTAAAAAGAAAAAAGTAAATGGAACAATAGAGAAGGAATTCAATACAGTTTACAGCATAAGTAAATATGTAGGTATGTATTTAGATTAATAAAAAATGTTTAAGTTAATCCTCATTTTTTGATTAGTGAATTCTATTCTATCCCTATATTTAAAATTTATTTTTCATTTTATTATAGCTCCGGTGGCTCAATTGTTAGAGCAACGGTTCATGTCATGAGAGCCCTCGGGGCTCTGGGTTCGAATCCCACTAAGGCATGGATGTGTGAAAATGTGAACCTACTCTGTAATTGGGATTTAATCCTGTTGAGGGGTTTAAAAAAAGGTAGTTATTCGGATTAGTTTAGACTATATTTTAAGAAATAAACTGTCAAAATTAGAGTAAAATTCGCTAATCCAAAAAACTTAATCTTTTTTGTTACTCGGGTTGTAAATGGCGGGAGGTATTGTGTTGGCCACACAAGATTTTTTCTCCAATGTAATGCCAATTATGTAATGAATATTATAAGTTTTTTGTATAATTTATTTGTTTCAAGTATATTACACTAGTGCAGTGAAAAAGTGGATGTCCATTGGGAGCGTTCACGCCAAACATTTACAGGTGGCAGCACAATTGTTCACACAATTTATTATCTATTTAATTTTAATTTATCATTATTTTCCATTCTTCTTGAGCTATGCCTTTTATCTAATGTAAGCATTTTATACTTTCATTTGGTATTAAATGTCCTATTGTATTTTCACAGCAATACGGCATTTTGTTTGGTTATATAATATACCGACAGAGCAGTGATATGTCAGATTGATTCGTGAAGGTGGTAAATGTGTAACTATACAGTGCCATTAGTTCCTGACTAAACGTTTCTATTAAGAATGTAGACAAGTGGCATATCTGAACATTGTATAGTTTTTCCTACTTTGTCGCGCCTGAGCGGCAAAGTGACATTTTGCGTTGACAAAAGAGAGCGCAAATGACTACTTTGTATGTAGACTGTAGAAAAAGTACATTCCACAAGTATATTGTAGATTGGACACAACCTTGGTTACCAAAGTTGGTATAATATCTAACGGGGAATACATACTGTCAAGAGGACAATATTAATATTAAAAAATTAATTATTGCTGTTTGCACAATATTATGAACACATTTTTATAGAATGCTTTTTTTAAAAGTGATGTTTCATCTGATAAGATTACAATGTAAAAGAGCATTTCATAATAATGCTATTATATTAGTGCGTTCATAATACGTGCTAGCATTTCTGAAAAATATTTACTTACGACATCAAATGATGAATAAATATATTGTTGTTTTTACCTGAAACAAACAGAAATAAGTTAATCAAGTTATTCATAAAATATTCTGAGAATAATACAATTAATACCTTTAATATTTTGGGTTAAATATCTGAAACAAACGTTAACAAAACTTTTCGCATTGTGGGGAAAAGTTACTGTTCTTTCTCCCCTTTGTGACAAAGGTATAAATAAGTTCAGATCTCAATTTTCCAGTCAATCAGATTGGCATGGGTGCAAGAAAGTTTTTTAATGATAAACGCCGAGTGTAATATTTATTCGGGTGAGACGAAAGTTTCGGGAGCTAAAGGAAGTGAAGAATAAGGGTAAACATGCCAATACAATCACACGGCGTCGCTGCTAGCAGTCGAGCTGCCCATGTGCCGCGTAATCTACTGAATATAGTAGTTTAGTCAACTTTGGAACTGGACTATCTACTAAACTTTACACTACTATAGAACGTGTCAGGGTGTTGTGGAGTATGAAACTGGTGTTTGATCTACAAGAGAAAAATGCCAAGTCGTTTACTGAAAACTTTGTAGTTTATGAAAACTCTTATTCTGTACAACATTGGTTTAATATTTTTTTTACGCAAAAGTTATACGTTAAGCAATTTTAATCAATTTGACGAACCTTTCTTAAATTTGCGTAAGATCACTTTACAATGAAATATTTTCTGTGTGTTCTACGGTGGATTGTGGGATTATTTGAACTGAGAAATATTCGTTTTCCGGGAATGGACTGTGTCATATTTTGAGTCAGTGCTCAACGTTTCGCCCGTAGTCTTATGGGGCATCTTCAGGAGCAAGGGGGATAGTACTGTCTTAAACAAGGTTACCCGACGTGTCAACCACTCTAGAGGCCGAGTTTAAGCAATAAGACGGGGAGACAGTTTACAAGGACGAAAGGAAGGCCGAGAAGACAGTTATATACTAATCTAAAGATACGGTAGATGAGCAAATCTAATGAGGACTAATGGGAATCGAATTCGTAATGGTAGATTTGGCGTGTCGTGTTCCGAGAATCACTGGTTTCCACATGTGGCTCAAGAAATAGCCATCATCCCGATTGATGTTATTAGAATATTTCCATATTTCTAAAGTTTCCCTGTGTTTACGTCTGTAAAACTGAGGGACAGGAGCTAAAATGCGGGAATTTCCAAATAAGATGTTATGTTCTGTGTTGTGTTGGTGTTCTGCGACCGCAGATGTTATTACCATACCATTACGCAGACAGCGTTTGTGTTCTGACAGTCTAGTGTGAACACTCCTTCCTGTTTCACCTATGTATACTGTGCCGTAAGAACAAGGCATACTATAAACACCGGGTGACGTCAAGGGTTCGCGTTTATCTTTAGTTTGGGGGAGTATTTCTGAGATTTTTTGTGGAGGTTTAAAAAAGACCTTAATATTGTTTTTATTAAGAATTCTACCTATTTTATCCGAGAATCCTTTAATGTAAGGGATAGATGCAAATGTATCGAACGAGGAATCCACGGGTTTTTTGGGTAAAGGGTTTAATTGTCTATAAATTATATTATTGAATAATTTTACGTCATAGTTGTTCTGGATAAAAATCCAGAACAACTATTGGTTAGAATGTTTTGAACCCATTTATAGAAGATGCCCACAGTCTTTGTCATTTCTCGAACCTTGAATCGCCGATTTGCCATGACCATATTATAAATCAAATTGACGTTTTATTTACTGGTACCAGTTACAAGCGATTGCCTACTTTTTACCTTCCGTCACCTTTAGGTAAGGAAGGTATTGTCTTTGGTCAAAAAATTCGATGATGAGTTTTTACTCAATAAGCACGTTTTAGAGTCCCTAGAATACGAATTTACTATTTTTACGATGATGTCTGTATGTGTGTGTGTGTGTGTGTGTGTGTGTGTGTGTGTGTGTGTGTGTGTGTGTGTGTGTGTGTGTGTGTGTGTGTGTGTGTGGATGTGTGTGTGTGTGTGGATGTGTGGATGTGTGTGTGTAACAAAATTTTCGTCTGCGATAACTCTAATACTACAGTTACAAAAATTATAATTTTTTCGTATACTTCTTCGTTACATCCATAGGAAGAGCTGATTAGATTTTGGTTACAATTGGTCAACCGGAAGTACCATCATTTGAAGATTTTAACAGTTTTTCTTGAAAAAACTATGTTAAATATAATTTTTTCACATTTGATGTTATTATAAATATTAAAGAATATTTTATTCTCTATACGATTTGACTGCATTTTATACTTAATATTAAATGGATATTGAGTTAAAAAATTATAAAGAAATTAAATTTCATAAAGTAGCCATTCCTGTGGAAACAACTACTATATTAAGAAAATTCTGATTGAAAGATGTCAGTGTCAAGTGAAATTGACATAGTGTGTCTGTTTTATAATTTTACTGGAAATATAGGATCTTTTGCTTTCTCTATGGAATTTGTATAAAATACATACAACTGCTTTAAGGTAATGTACAAGAAATAATAATAATAAATCTTTTTTTTCTGCAGATACATTACACTGTATATAGAAAACGTCACAAAATAATAATTTTCTGTATGAAATTTGCATAAAATACATGCAACTGCCGGAAGCTAATGTACAAGAAATAGAACATTTAATTTAGCAAGGAACTTTCCGTATGAAATTTGTACAAAATATATAGAACTGACGGAAGGTAATGTGCTGGCCACATCAGATTTTTTACTATTGTATATGAAGGACAAGATGTTTTCTGACAGGGTTTTTTGAATCTTGGAAAAGAGAATTGGGGAAAAAATTAATGATTACGAAAAACAGTAGGTACTCTGTATTTTCTGTATTATTATGATGATATTTCGTAATAAAAATCTGATGTGGCCAACACATTACCTTCCGTCAGTTCTATATATTTTGTACAAATTTCACACACATATACATATTGCGAAGTCGAGGCAAAATATTAATAATAAAGATATAAAAACAGTGGTATAAAAATAAAAATGAATAAGAATGAAAGTCAGTATTAAACAGTATACAAATAACTCAAATAAAATTTAAGAAATATTTTGAATGTACGTAAACTACAACAAAATAAATCAGGTACATTTGGTACAGAAGCTAAATTATTGTAAGCATGTACTAATCTAACTAGCGGTGAATTCATTGCAGAGTTTGTTCTACAGTGCTTAACAAAAAATAAATCAGATAATCGAGTAGAATGATGAGATATCCGTAAAGAAAATTTATTTAAAATAACAGATCTATCTATAAAATTATTTAAAATTTTGAATAAGAAAGACAGATCCAAAAGTATTCGTCTTTTTTGTAATGAAAGTAACATAATCGAATTATGTGGATACCTGAAATTCAAAATAGAAATAAATTTTCTTAGGACACTCTCGATTCTATTTATATATACATGATAATGCGGTGACCAGCAAACAGTAGCGAATTCTAATTGAGATCGTACAAGAAAATAATAAAGAAATATGAAAGTGTTATAATTAGTGAAACTTGTATCAATTCATAAAATAAAGCCAAGCATTTTATAAGCTTTTTTAACAATATAATCGACATGTAAGTCAAACAAAAGCTTCCTGTCTAAGATGACGCCAAGATCTTTAACATGAGAAACACGACTAATATTATTACCGTCAATGGAATAACTGAACGTAAGTATTTTTCTATTACGTGTGAAAGTAATACACGAGCATTTACCAAAATTAAGAGTTAAATCATTCCTTATCAGGTAAGAGCTTAGTCTGTCAAGATCTTCCTGCATCGTAGAACAGTCGGATGCAGTTTTGACAGCGTCAGCATATATAATGAACTTGGAGTTGGTAAAACAGCTCTTACTGTCATTAATAAAGATTAGAAAAAGGAGAGGACCAAGATGTGATCCCTGTGGTACACCAGAGGTTACAGGAAAGTACTCCGAGGTGTATCCATCGATAGTTACACATTGTTGTCTATCAGTAAAGTATGATTTGCACCATTGTAGAAACTGACCGTGAACACCGTACAACTCTAATTTCGAAATCAGGATAAGATGATTAATCCGGTCATATGCCTGATATTCTATTATCGATTTTATTCATTTTAAAAAAAGTTAAAACACGCGTAAATTTAAAAAAATCAAACTGCATACATACAGTTCACATAACCTCTCATAATATAATTGTGTGTTTAACGCTATATTCTAAGTGGGCCACAAACTTTTCAATCCGCCTAAATATGTTTTGATAATACCTACTTGAGAGCTTATTTGTCGCATAACACGACTTACAATTACAAATACCAGATTTTTGTGTCATTTCATTTTGTTTACAATTTCCAAATTCCTTCCTTCCGTTTCCACCCCTTCTTCAATTAATTCTAACGAGTGTAATTCATTTCAAGTCGCATCAGCATCATCTGTGATGAATCCTTGTCTCTGTGCCTTACTGCGAGATGGTGTTGAGTTTGTAACAGTTGTTTTAATGTTTTGGCAGGTTCAGGTCCACAAAAAGCTCATTGTCCCGGGGCAGCCGCGACGTAAACAAAGCGTTGGCCGACGCCTCCAAGCTCCCTTCCCCCTTCCCGACGCCCGCAAGCCGTATGCAAAGCGTCACGCTGGTCTCGCGAGCCAGACCTAACCGTGAATTACGAGAAAGAAGGCAAGGCACAAGAGAGAAATATAAGAGATTTTTGAAAGAGGTTTTTCTAAAGGATGATATTTTGTAAATGATTGAATGGAAGGGAAATGTTGTGCTTTAATTACAAACTAGACGCTCAAGCAATCCTTGACATAAAAATTGAACTTGACAATTATTCAAAATTTCAAGTCAAACAGCATTATTCTCTTACAACACCGACGTTTCGGTGCACACTAGCACCTTCTTCTGTATACAATAGCTATTTGTGTATTAAGAGCGCAAAATGGGACATTGTCGATTGAGAGGTTCTTGCCGCGCGACGCAGGAGCGAGGCGTTCTCTCGAAATCGACAATGTCCATTTGCGCTCGAAACACACATAAGATTTTTCCTACAGTCGCCACAATGGGGTCCTCCACCATAACAAAAAATTATTTTTTATTTATTTTTACTTATCGGTATTTTCCATTCTTCTTCAGCTATTGCTTCAATTTAATCTAAGCATTTTATACTTTCGTTTTTGTAAATGAATGTAAGGGAGGTATAGGGATCGTGCTAAAAATCGCATATCGAGATTTTGGTAAATGACCACGTTTTAAGGTCCCTAGAATCCAATTTTAACATTTTCACAATGATGTCTGTGTCAAATACTATCATTCAGAAAACTTTGAAACCTTGTATTTTGAACTTTTTCTGTAATGGAAAGAGCCCATTAGATTTTGGTAAAATCGGATAACTGGAAATGGAACTTTACAAGAAGCTCAAAATAATTTTCTTCGAAAAATACCTTTAAATGTTATTTTTTCGAGATTAATGTTATTATAAAGATATGCATTAATACTTTTTTTTATATATTTTATGGATATATTTATAAAATTGTTTATAATTTAAATCCCAGAGCCAACGCTTTAAATAAACAAAAAGTAGTTACTCAAATGTATGTAACTGACAGATAAATGTCACTATCAAAGAACTAATCATTTCAAAATAATATTAGTAAAATTTTAAAAAGAAAAAAATAAATTAAACAATGGAAAAGGAATTCCAGCATAACTAAATATGTAGGTATGTATTTAGATTAATAAAAATTAGCGATTCACAAAAATGTTTAAGCTAATCTTCATTTTTGGATTAGTGAATTCTATTCTATCCCGGTATTTAAAATTTAATCTTCATTTTAATATAGCTCCGGTGGCTCAATGGTTAGAGCAGCGCCTCTTGTCATGAGTGCCCTCGGGGCTCTGGGTTCGAATCCCACGAAGGCATGGATGTGTGTGAATGTGAACCCACTTTGTAATTGGGATTTAATCCTGTTGAGGTGTTTAGAAAAGGTAGTTACTTGGATTAGATAAGACTATATTTTAAGAAATAAACTATCAAAATTAGAGTAAAATTCGCTAATCCAAAAATAAGGATTAACTTCATCGTTTTGTGACTCGGGCTGTAAATGGCGGGAGGTATTCTGTTGGCCACACCAGATTTTTAATACATAAATTACTTATACAAAGTAACAACGTATAGCTATTTTATTATTTATTCATAAAATTTGCAATTTGTCGTATTGTATTAATTAAAGTATTGTATGTAAGTAACGCGTGCGGACTAACAAATAGTACTGCCACCAGTGTTGCCAAATTTAAAATGCAGTATTGTCTGAAATTAATAATAAAACTATTAGATTTTAGTGAAAATTACGGTAGATTTTGTAGACTCCTGAAATATATTTTATACAGTCATCAAAAATGCAAGCAGCAAATGTCAAAATTGTATAGAGCGGCACACTTCAGGCATTTTTGATCAATCTGTATATATTTTCAACATTTATACAATTGAAATTTATGTTCTATCTGTCTAATGTTGTTTCGCCGAAAATTTTAAAACAGTCAAGATTTAAAAAAAAATTAAATAGATAATAGATAAATTCGCATTTTTTGTTATTTATGTTCCAATTTTAAGAAATAAAGTTTTTAGTTGGTAAATTTTCTGTTGCCTCTCTTTAGCCCCCACACGAAAATCCAAAAGTCGGCGCCTATGCATCTACCCAAATAAAGGTGTAAGTGTACACCGATATGTAGCATCGGTGTTGTAAGAAAATAAATTCTGTTTCAAAATGAATAGGTATATCGACCAAATTCAGTTTTCCGCCATTTTCTAGTAACCTATGAGAATTTTTATCAGCACATCTAAGATGCCCCCCCTCCCCCAACAAAGAGCACCACGTTTCCTATTTAACCGAAGTCGTATCTCTTATAATTTCCGATATTCCATTCGAAATCCGTACATGTATATTAACAAAGCTCTGATGATGGTTTATTAGGACCCGAAACATCGGATTGTTAAATAAATGACGATTTGAAAAAATCATTTTACCAAGATTGCATCTCCAATAATTTTTTTCCCTAAATCTAGAAAGTTCTAAGATGATATAACCTATATTAGTTATTAGACAATTAAATTGTCAAAATAATATAAACCCCATAAAGTTTATTAATCACATATTTTATGCATATAAGCAAAATATTTTACTTTTGATTGCATCAGAGATATCGATTTCTACTGAAAAAAGTTTTCTTTTCTACTACTTTTATTTATTGTAAATACGATATTGATATTCACAAATTTATTATATTTTTAGCAATATTAAAAGATTTTTTTATATTTTATTGATACATCGTTACAGCTCTGTGATTGGAAGAGAATAACTTTTCTCGTAGAATGACAAATATTAAAACTTTTTCAACACTATCACAACTTTCGCAATTCACTTACAAATTTTTAAATCAATGACGAGGAATATTTATAGACCTACATCCGGTTGCTCGCTCTATTTCCACCGCTGCACTTAAATTAACTTTGCTATCATAAAATAAGATCTCGTATGTTGAATTTCCATCGACATTCGCTCAAATGTGTTTTTTAATAAATAATTGATTACTAGCGACGATTATTCCATTCGAAGCATATTTCTATTAAAAGCAAATGTTAACATTTCTTAATCGCCGCGGCAATTAAATTTGTTTGCTTTGAAACTTAGATGTTATTAACAGAGTTTGTTTTCCGGTATTCATTAAAAGTTTTGTATTTATTTTTTGACAAGAACTTTTAATTTGTTTATAAAATTAAACATGAAAATGCTACATTAATTTCTTTTTTGTTTCAGTTTCCTGGATACTAGCGGAAGCGGACATCTGAATAGCTGCACATAACATGTTGTGGTGAGTGATTCGTTATGGTTATGTTCAAAAATGTTAATGAGAAAATTTCTCGCAGAATGCAAAAATTGCTTTTTTATTAAAAGCAACTTGCAAATATATACACATTCAAATTATTTACATACCGTACAAAAATATGCTTACACTTAATAATAGCGGGAAAACAATTAAAAAACTGTTTGTTGTTATTGTATTGAATTAATTAACGACTTGGAGTCTTGTAGTATGATGTAACGATAAGTAAAGACTACAATAATTAGTAGGCAGATAACTTTTATTGATTGAACAGTATGGATTTCGACACGATGCTATACAGATCAGTGAGATTGTGCGTTGCAGAGCTATATGCGGTAACACTGGTAATACATACATATATTTTTTACTTCCTTGTACGAAGTAAAGGAAGTTTTGTAATCGCGAAAAATTTCGGTTTTGAGATTTCAACGGAAATATCCATTTTGAGCATCCCTGAATCCATTCTGACTAATTTCGTCGTGACGTCTGTACGTACGTACGTACGTATCTCGCATAACTAAGCCGTAGAAAGTTGAAATTTTGTATTTAGGACTTCTATAATATCTAGTTGTGCACCTCCCTTTTTGGTCATTATATAATTTCCAGAAATGGTACTTTATTTGAAGCCTATAATAGATTTTAATGAAAAACTATATTAAAATTTAATCCAAAACGTTTCACATTTGGTATATAAGACTTTTATATCAATTGGAATAAATAGCAGATTTTGGTTAAAACAGGCTAACCGGAAGTGATATATTACCTGAAGTTGTTAACAGTTTTTCTTGAATAAAATGGTTTCATTTTGATTTTAGAAATAAATGCTTCAAATAAGAGTTTTAGAGAATTAAATTCTGCGTCTAGCACATCAAGTATTATTAAATTAGCCCTTTGTATAAGCGAGATATGTAAATTTAAAACTTATATACTTTTTGGTTTTTGTAATGAAGCTTGCTATGGATTAGGACAAAAAATAACAAAAAAAATAAAAAAATAGATGTTAATGTCAAATTACGTCAAATACGTGCAGTTTTATAATTGAGTCTATACTTCATCTTCATATTGGTCTTGCGTACAAGGAAGTCGTGTGGTGTCCACATCAGATTTTTTTTTCAAGATCGATAGTAAAAGTCAATAAAGGCATTAAATCGTACAAAATTCAGTGGGCAGTAAGTGAATAAATAATTTATGCATTACGTTAACAATAGAATATTAGAATAAATACAAATCATAGATGTCTTAAGTATAACAACTTTCGGATAATATTAAATTACTATTTCCATTGACCGTTTATTAATAGGTTATGTTAATGAATAGAAACTCATTCATTAATGACTCCTATTACCGCATGAATTTATTACTAAACGATTTAATGGGAACCATATATCACATACCATTACTGAACAATTGTCAAAACGGCTAAATTGCAGTTTATCCAGAATTCAAGAATTTTATATTAATGGCAAACCATTAAAAACACTAAATACCGCTAAAAATTGGGTGCGCCTTTTTCTGTATTGGAAAGAGCCCATTAGATTTTGGTGAAAATCGGATAACCGGAAATGGCACTTTACTAGAAGCTCAAAATAGTTTATCTTCGAAAAATACCTTTAAATGTTATTTTTTCGAGATTAATGTTATTAAAAAATTAAAGATTATAAAATTTTCTACAGATTTGCATTAATATTTTTCTATATATTTTATGGATAAATTTATAAAATTATCCATAATTTAAATCCCAGAGCTACGTTTTAAACAAACAAAACGCAGTTATTCAAATGTATGTAACTGACAGATAAATGTCACTATCAAAGAACTAATCATTTCAAAATAATAGTAAAGTTTTAAAAAGAAAAAAGTAAATTGAACAATAGAAAAGGAATTCAATACAGTTTCCGGCATAAGTAAATATGTAGGTAAGTATTTATAAAAATTAACGATTCATAAAAATATTTAAGCTAATCCTCATTTTTGGATTAGTGAATTCTATTCTATCCCGGTATTTAAAATTTAATCATTTTATTATAGTTCCGGTGGCTCAATAGTTAGAGCAACGCCTCATGTCATGAGTGCCCTCGGTGCTCTGGGTTCGAATCCCACTAATGGATGTGTGTGAATATGAACCCACTCTGTTATTGGAATTTAATCCTGTTGAGGGGTTTAAAAAAAGGTAATTACTTGGATTAGATTAGACTATATTTTAAGAAATAAACTGTCAAAATTAGAGTAAACTTTGCTAATCCAAAAAACAATATTTTTTGTGACCCGGTCTGTAAATGGCGGGAGGTATTGTGTTGGCCACACCAGATTTTTTATTTATAATTTTCTGTCATACTATTGTAAAGTAACATGAAGATAGTGGGCCGAGCGATGTCGAATGTGTGTGCCTGGTGTGCGACAGATATTGTTTTTGTCAGGATTTTTTAAAAATTTCTTAAAAAATACGTGTGCGTAAGGTATTGTTTTTGCCAGGATTTAAAAAAAATTCTTAAAACATTACTGTGCGTCAAGTATTGTCCTTTGTCAGAATTAAATTTTTTTTTCCAAAAAAATATATAAATACCTGTTTCCGCGCTCCAATTTTGTTTCCTTATTATATTTTAGCCGTTAAAACTTGTGTCAGACGTTACTAACCTAAATTTTATGTCATGGAATCAAATTAGATTTATCAATTTTGTAAGATACGGTCATCGAAAATATATTGTAATTAAAAAGTGTGTTAATTGACACACTTGATAGTAAAATAAATATTTCTACTGTCGGTGATAGAAAAAAATTGCAGGATACATCGAAGAAGAGAATGTTGTTTTTATTTCATTGGTTGATGCATTTCTTTCCCTTGCTTTATAATATACTACTACTTTTTATTAATTTATTATAAAAAAGTTCAGAACTGAAAACAAGCAACTTTTTCATAAAAGTGCATGATAAAGTTAGCAAACGCTTCATATTTCTGCGAACCGTTTCAATTACGAATGCACTAGAAAAATGAACCAGTTAATATTTACTTAGAAGATAGAGCTTATTCTGGGTACCCATGTGCTGTTAAATTTATCGCGTGTACATCCCGCCATGAAGTTTTAATATTATTTGAAATTAATACATAACTCAAATGAAATTGCCGTCAAAGTTTGCAAGATAAATGTTTAATAGATCCGTTTCTCCCTGTTTGCCTAGTTCAAATAAATGTTTTCCCTTCTACATTGTAGCTACATAATCCGCTATATGCACGAATGTAAACAGTTTGCTCAGTTCAAGATTATTTCTCTCCCTGCTCTATTTTCCTTCTTTCTTCATATCCTGCCCCTGCCATAGCCGTACAAGATAAGATACCAAAACGAAAACCTCTACCGTCTGTTCTTATATTCATTTTTGAAACACTGCAAGTGAAATATTAATGTTTACATTTCCATTATTAAACCAGGGCTACATTTTCTCGATTGTTTTTTTCAATTCTTTTTCGATACGAAACGGACAAATGAGTTTACTCGTTTTTTTTTTAAATTTCGTTGTTATATTTTCCTTAAAGGAAAAATAATTACATTATTCAATAATATTTTTTATTTTGCAATGTTTAACAATATTTTTCACCATTAGGAGTAGATATCGATATTTCTGATGTCAAAATAATGACAGAGATAAAACATTTTGCCATTGGTGAGAAAATAATTACGAGCCCAAAATTCTTTCTTGAAACTAAAAAATCTGATTCCATACAGAGAGTTTCTTACGAAAGACTCTATATTTCCAGTACATTACCTTCCTTCAGTTCTATGTATTTTGTACAAATTCGATACAGAAAGTTTCTTAGAATTAATTCCATATTTGCAGGAAAATTATAACACAAACATACTATGTCAATCACACTGGACAGTGACATCTGTCTATCAGAATTTTTTTATTTACATTAGCTGCTTCTAGTGTTATTGCATAGGTGGCTGCTTTATGAAATTGAATTTCTTTAATTTTTTAACTCAATCTCCATTGAATATGAAGTATAGAATTTAATTAAATCCTATAGAGAATAAAATATTCTTTAATATTTATAATAACATTAAATGTGAAAAAAATGCTATTTAACAGCGTTTTTTCAAGAAAAACTGTTAAAATCTTCAAATGAGGGTACTTTCGGACGACCAACTATAACCAAAATCTACTCAGCTCTTCATATGGATGTAACGACGAGGAATAGGAAAGAATTATAATTTTTGGAATTGTACTGTTGGAGTTAGTGACGGAGAAAAATTCGTCACACACACAACCACACACACACACACACACACACACACACACACACACACACGCACACACACACGCACACATACACACACACGCACATACACACATACACATACACACATACACATACACACACACACACACACATACACACACACATACACATATACACATATACACACATACACATATACACATACACACATGCACACACACATGGACACATGCACACACACATGGACACATGCACACACACACACACACACACACACACACACACACACACATACACATACATACATATATATATATATATATATATATATATATATATATATATATATATATATATATATATATATATATATATATATATATATATATATATACATACACAAAGTCTTACAGACATCATCGCAAGAATGGTAAAATCGTATTGTAGGGACTCTAAAACGTGCTTATTCATTAAAAACTCACCATCCATTTTTTTATCAAACCTTACCTAAAGGTATGACGAAAGGTAAAAAACGACTATCTGCAAATTAATATTGCAAGGATACATATCTGCGGAATAAAAAAAGCGCGCTCAATGCCTAATAGAATTAAAGTTAGTATTACTTATAAAGGAGATGTAACCCAATATTAAATGGCGGAATACTTGAATAACATATTCAGTTTTTGTAAGTTAAAAATCTATATTTTAAACTAGTCGAAAGATATTTGTAGAAATTTCTCAGCATTTGCGTAGGTTTTATAATTTGTTTGTTATTCACAGTACATAGACATAACGAAAAACTTTTAATTAATTTGACCAATTTTGTATTTATTATAATCCTTAAAATCCCCTCTATATTAGGAAAAAAATATGGGATGCAATAATATTGTATTTTTTTTTAGAGAATAAAAATAATGGATTTTTCGGAGCCAGAGTTTTTGAATTTATCTGTGCAACCGGCTTCTTCTCCTTTTCCTTGTAATGAAGATGGGTGTCGAATTTTGAAATTTGTTAAGGTTCCTTCCATTTTCTCCTATCCTTTGACATTTTTTTCATTTCTTCGACGCCTCTATTTCTCTCGATCCCCAGCTCTTTTATTCTTGCTTCCCAAGTTTTCCTTTGTCTTCCTCGTTTCTTTTTTCTATTTGTATATCCTGTTTCCACAATTTTTCGTAATAGAGTGTTTTGGTGCATTTGCATTTGTGCCAATACCAGCCATGTTATTTCTGTTCTATCTTTTTAACTAAGTCTATTTCTAAAATTGCTATTTGTCTTATATCTTCGTTTCTAACTCTATCCCATTTTGTTTTGTCTAAAATCTTCCTTAGGTGTTTTATTTCTATCGCTTTTAACTTTCCCTCGTGCTTCTTCTGTAGATTCCATGATTCACTTCCATATATGGCTGGTGGTACTGCTATTGTATTGTATACTTTTAACAACAACTTTCCATAAAGTCGTAAGTCGCTAAAGTTGCAAGTCGCAAACAAGGTCGTAAAAGTCGCAAGACGCAAGTAACAAAAGTTGCTAGTGAAGTGTAACCGACAAAATTTTAATTAATAAAAATATTACAAATACCTTCCTATATTGATATAAAATAAAATGGAAATTTCAAAAGAATCTTTGAAGTATAGTAAAATTTAATTAAATAAAATTTACATTCATATATGCATACATTATATTTATACAAATTCACGTTGTTTATATTTTTGAATGTTTATTGTGACATAAAATTTTCAATTAATATTTTACAATAAAATACCCCATATAATATATTTTTTAATTTTTTCGTGATATTAAAATGAAAATCAAATTTATATTTTTAATCCGTGAAAACAGTTAATATAATAATAAAATGCGTATGACAGTTTACATTTACATATGTAAATTGATTTAAAAATTGTGAAAATTATATAAATTTTAAATTTTGGATACGAATGACTCACACAAGAATTATTCATATCATAAGTGGTAAATTTTTGCCATAAATATCAATTTATTATTTTATGGGGTCTCGTGGCCGCGTGCCTGGATGTCAGGTCGCGAATCTGGGGAACCGGGTTCGATTCCGACCGACGCCAAATATTTATAATTTTAAATGGCACAAAAATGACCCCTGTGGTGCACTCTCTACGCCAGCAATGAGTGCTCGTGAGGTGACGCCTGGTAAGCGCCCGCACGGTGCAAATATTTCATCATTATCGATATCTGTGTACAAAGCAGATTGGCACACACAGCAAGGGGTAATAAGCCGTGATGATATATTTATTTATTTATTATTTTATTTTTTTAATCGACAATATTAAATCTAGCCTGCAACCAGTTTCATAAAAGTCTAACAGCGTTGGAAATTGGCCATAAGTTACCCCCTGGAATCTGATTAGACCCTTTAGATAGAAAATCTGTGTGAAAAACAGTGTCACCTCCTCAATAAACTATACACTGAGCGTAATGTCCCATCCCGGCCTTTCTGCGTTCGGGCCTGATACACGTATTTATCGGGCCCCACGGGGCCCATGCAGGCTTAGGGCCCTCGTACTCGCTGGCGCTCCGCCGCCAAACCTAACACCCGAGTAATTTATACGCAACGTAAGCCTATATATTCCGCTTAAATTTTCGCTTTCGCGGCCATACGTTGCTTATTTATACAAGATGTTGTAATTCAATTTAGAGAAAGACTCTCTTCTAAAGAAATTTTAGATTGATTGAATATCTACTGAAAGAAAGCCGATTTTATCTAGTTGAAACTAACAAGTATAATTTGACGCATCCAAGTTTCATACTTTTAAACTACTAATTCTCACTATTCTTGATCTCTGTGCCAACATTCAGATACGAAGGTAGCACCGAAAGTTTCTGCAAACAAATATAACCAAGGTTGCTACGAAACATAAAGTATGTCAAAACAAAAGTACATCTTTAGGTAGTATAGCAGTTCATGTTACAATTCGTTATCTGTTATCAGTAATTTTCCATGCAGTTTTAAATTACGCACTTCGTACTGAAAATGCAGTTAACAAGAAAAAAATTCCTAGCCATGATATTTAACGATTTTAAAAGTTCGCTGTCTCCAAAACAATATATCGAAAAGCTTCGGGATGCTTCTGGAAATAAAGCACCTAGTATCAGATCTGTTCACAGCTAGTACAATGAATTTAAATTCCATAGAGTTTCTCTCAATGACGATTTACGCAAAGATCGGCCAATTTCTGCAATTAGGGATGAAAACATAGCTGCTATTCGTACAATGATTAAAGAAGACAACCGTGACACATAAAAAATTATACGGGCTACTTTGGGCATTGGAATTACCGCTATAAATAAAAATTTTCTCGATCATCTAAAAGACAAGAAAGTTTGTTACCGTTGGATACCTCATAATTTAAATGATGGTCAAAAGCAACATCCAGTGGAATGGTACATTAAAACATTTAAAAAGTACAACGAAGGTAAATCTGAAGCAGTGTATGTTATTATAACAGATGATGAATCATGGATGTATGTATTTAAAACTAAAACAAAGTGATAATCAGAGCTCAATGGGTCTTTCCAACAGACCCCAATCCTGGAAAAATAAATCGAGTTCGAAGTGTTGGTACAAAAATGATTGCCTCCTTTTTTTCAAAATCCGGTCCTACTGTCAATATTGCATTAAGCCGGAGCCACACATTCGGTATTCGCCAATTACCGAATATTCGCCTTTCGCCGAATAATGTTCGTTAATTGGCGAGCATACATCTACAGACATGTGTAGTTTGCCGAGCATTGATTAGCGGGTTCTGTACAACTGTATAGGTAAATATTCGTTCACTTTGACTCGGATCGAAAAACCGACACTAAGCGGAGTACAGACGAGCTCCGAATATTCGCGGCAAGCAGCCCATCCACACATTCGACATTTGACGAATGTTTGCTTGGAATTCGACGAATGCCGAATATCTGGCCGTGGCTTTAGAAGATAGGAAAACAGTAACTTCTAATTGGCACATAACAATTTGTTTGCCACAGGTGTTTGAAAAAATGCGTGAAAATAGCTCTCGAAGTAAACTAGTATTGCATAAGGAAAATACATCCTCACATACTGCTGCGCAAACTAAAGTATATTTAAAAGAATCAAGGGTGGAATTACTGAAGCACCCATTATACAATCCTGACCTTGATCCTTATGATTTCTTTCTATTTTACTAAATTAAAGGAAATAATGTGTGGTTTCCGATATACAAGTGCAAATGAAGCGGTTGAAGCCTTCGGAAATATGGTCTCCCAAGTGTCTCAAGAAAAATGGATTTCTTGCTTTAACGATTGGTTTTATCGAATGCATAAATATGTTGAGTTAAAAGTATACCCCTCCTGCAATTTACACACTTGTTCCATCTTTCGTACGAAAATTTAAAACACTCCTGGAACCCATTTTCTGTAAATGCCTTCAGTTGCCTCGTCGCATTTTCAATCACCTCTGCTGAATTACAAAAACGTTGTCTCCTCAATTTCTTTTTTAGCCGTGAGAACATGTAAATATCGACTGGTGCTAGATTGGGAGAATAGGACGGGTATTCCAAAGTGGTGAATTTGTGTGTAGCAAGGTAATTTTTTACCATCCGAAGCGATGTATCGGGACGTTGTCATATAGCAAAACCCAATCGTTTCCTGCCCAAATTTTAGAACATTTTCGTCTGAATGCGTCTCGTAGGCGCTAAAGGATCTCTACTAAAGTTCCTTGTTTACAGTTTGGTCTTAAGGAATAAATTCGTTGTGAATCATTCCCTGGTAATTGCTTGTGCCGCTCGTAAACTGTCGATTTTTCCATCGCCTCATTTCCATATGCTTTCTTTATCATCTGAAGGGTCTCAGATGGTGATATCTTCAGCAGAACGCAGAATTTGATATTTGGATGCTATTCTAAAGATATTTCAAAATCCACGTGGCTTGACTCTTTCTCTAGTGATGGCTGCCAATTTTAAAAAAAAATCCCTCCATCGATCACATGTTTGGCTCTAAGCAACGATTCTGGGTACTTTTTGATGCTACCTCCTACCTCGTATTATTACTTAGGTTAGGTATCTGTAAAACTAATCAGAAATAGTGCTCATGATAATTTTTTAAATAATCGCTTACTAGATTTATTTTTACAATATTAATTTTTTCTAAAGAAATAATGTTATCAATCACAATGAAAATTACCGCTGTTTATCTGAGATGACTTATAGCATTTAACGTAATTTCTGAAGGATTTTTCCTTTCTTGTATGAAGAAAATGCAGAGCAATTAAGGATAATTACATCATTAATTCTTTATGATCATAGTGTTAGTGTAATTGGCTGTACTAAATAGCATAATTTAAAATTCTGCATTGCGCGTATTTCATCACCTACTTCTTATGCTTTCAAGAACAATGTACCATTAGACAATTCTAAATAAGAACTATAGCAAAGATAAAGTAGTATCAATTTCTAAGTTAAATTATGAATTAGATTTAGTAGAAACGACTTTTGTGAAAGAGACAATTTTAAAAAAATACCGATATCACAAAAAAACAACTATTTTTTCTATAGTCTATATACAAAATAGCCATTTGCGCTCTCTTTTGTCAACGCAAGATGTTACTTTGCCGCTCATGCGCGACAAAGTAGAAAAACGCTCTTTGTCCACATTTCTAACTAATACAATATTGAGAAAATACGCTTGTCTACATTATTAATGGAAACGTTTAGTCAGGAACTAATGTTACATTTATTATTTAAGTCAATCAATCATATTACTGGTCTGTCGGTATATTACATAAATGAACAAAATGCCGCACTGCTATAGAAATAAAATAGGGCATTCTTTTACAAAAACGAAAGTATAAAATGCTTAGATTAGATTGAAGTACTAGCTCAAGAAGAATTGTATATTAAGAGCGCAAAATGGGTCATTTTTTCGAAATCAACACTGTCCATTTGCGCTCGAAACACACACAAGATTTTTTCTACAGTCGCCACAATAAGGACCTCCACCATAACAAAAAATAAAAAAATGTACACTTTGTACTTACAATACTACTCAATAATTTTGCAGTGAAGATAGGAACGTATTCAAAATATGACTTCAATATTGTCCTGGCTTTCGTTTTTTCAAAAAATTAATGCCAATTTTCTAATGAATATTATAAGTTTTTTGTATAATTTATTTGTTTCAAGTACATTAAACTAATGCAGTGAAAATTTTTATGTTTATTGGGAACGTCCACGCCAAACTTTTTCAGGTGGCAGCACAACTGTTCACACAATTTATTGTATATTTAATTTTAATTTGTTGTTATTTTCCTTTCTTCTTGAGCTATTGCTTCAATCTAAGCTAAGCATATTATACATTCTTAATCTTAATCACAAATTGGTAAGCTGTGGTTTCGAACGTATTAGACACGGCGTGAAACTAGCAACCACTAAAATCTGATTCTTATATGCACGGGTTGAAGCTGTAACAGACAGTTTTCATTCAGTAAAAATAAATAACCTAAAAATATGTTTTTGTTTCGTGACTAAAGCAACGTTTATAAAATATGTTACATAATATACTATTAAAATACCATCTGGCACTATAAAAAGAAATTTATAAAATTTTCCGATTTTTTTTACATTAAAAAATTATACAGATTTTTTTAAATCCTGGTTGAATTAATTGGAGTACCCCCTGAGTATTCCGAAAAGAATGAAAATTTCCTTCAGAGCAGAATCTTAGCTACGCACAATTTGTTATTTTAATAAATGGATTGATAACTGAAATAAAAATATCCTGAAAAGATATTCTGTTATTACTACTAAGTGCTCGTGGTTTATTTAATATTATGATCAAGTTTTCGAGATTAATGCTGAAGTACAATGACTGTTTATCGCTGAAGATCGCGGCTCGTTTCTGAAACTTCGAGAACATAATATAGAAACTGAGAAACAATTATTATACACCCAACGTTCCGTCTATTTACGGAATGAATAAAGTGAAGAGAAATTTGATAACGGTTTTAAAATTACCCGCATTTTATAAAGAGTTCGATCATTAATTTTGATTATGTTGTAATGGATTTTAATGGTGTACAATAGAACTGGTGAGCAACGCCTATACTTGCATATTACATAAAATATTGCGGGGTAAAGGTCAGCACATTACGTTGTTAACCTTTTGGCACATTGTAGCGCACTGATTATTTTGATCTGTATTTTATGCAGTATATTATTATAATTTTAACGAGTATTAATTATCTAAATAAAAGCCATATTATGTGCAGTAGAATTATTAACACCAGAGATTTTGATAGACTGTAATTATACAATATCCGCTTTCTTTTTGTCAAGAAGATCAACTCCAAGTAGCAAACATCCACCCTAAATCGTTATTTTTAAAGGGGGATAAATGATCTTGTACTACCCATTTTCTTCCACCGCGCCCCCGCGAAGCACCACCTTTGAAACAGGATCATATAGATCCTGAACTAATCCCGAATGTCAATGTCGCGGCAATATGACTGACTGCTACATATTTTGGCTTTTTTGTAAGTATTTGATATTAAAATGACTTAAATAGAAGAAATTAGTTAGTTTGAAACGTTATATCATGTTTCATTACCATAAGAAATACATCCATATTTAAATACTCAAAGGTAAAAGAATTTAATATGTCAAAAACAAATCACATATACAGTGTGTTCAAAAAAATTCCTAACTCGGAGTAGGCTATGAACAAAGAAACGTATGTTAATTTAAAAATATTTAATTAAATATCAATTTAACATGAGATATTGTCAAAAACGTTATCTAAAGAAATCAAAGATTTTCTTCTTAAATCTTATATTAGAAATGAAAACAAATTAAAAAACGGCGAATGTCATTGTACTGTATCCTACTTTATTGTTTTTTCTCCTTAAAATTACATTTCAAGATCAATTTTGACATCTTGACTTCTGAATTAAATAATGATCAGACATACGTGTCTCTGTTCATAGCCTACTCCGAGTTAGGAATTTTATTGAACACACTGTATAACAGACTATAACTACAAGCAAATCAGTATATTAGTATGTTATAAATATAATCCTATATATGTTTTAATCTTCTACTTCTTATTTTAAAACAATATACTCTTTTTAGGAGTAGTTTAGTTCAGTTCAGTACGAGGTAAGATCAATTCATTTTCCCCCTAAAAAGAAAGCGCCTAATATAAAGGCCTGTGTCCACGATCCTAGAAATCGATCCGAGTTCTCGGATATAGTTCGTAATTCGATATCTCGGATCGTGGACACTACCAACTCGGACGCAAAAATCAAATAGAAAACTAGAATGGAAAAATGCGTTCTGTCCCATTTTTTCGTACAAGTTGCTAATTTCATTTAACTGTTACCAATTTAAAATCTTGACATTTGATGTTTGATAAGGTTAAAAATTATAAGGTTATAAAATATTACATAATTTTACTCATTTTTGATATTGATTATAAATAATTACTTATAAATAAATTAATATATTCGTTGTAAAAATTTAATTTACTTACTGCCGGGATAATTTTTATTTTCTATTTTTATTAGTTTTTAGTATTGGTAGAAATGACTGAAATTAACTTCATAAATTCGACCAATCTGACATATGTAGTCACACAAGTTCAATGTTTATGATCGAGTACTCGGAACGATTTCTAGCATCGTGGACACAGGCCTGTAGACACTACCAACTCGGACGCAAAAATCGAATAGAAAACTACAATGGAAAAATGCGTTCTGTTCCATTTTTTCGTACAAGTTGCTAATTTCATTTACATATTACTAATTTAAAATCTTGTTTTTGATAAGTTATAAATAATTACTTATAAATAAATTAATATATTTGTATTAAAAATTTAATTTACTTATTGCCGCGATAATTTCTTGGTTACGTTTTATCAGTTTTTGATATTGGTATAAATGGCTGAAACTAACTTCATAAATGCGACCAACCTGATATCTCTAGTCATACAAGTTCAATATAAATATGATCAAAAAATGTACTCGAGAACTCGAAACGATTTCTAGCATCGTGGACACAGGCCTTAACAATGGGATATGTGATCAAATTTTATGTTATAACTATGGAAACAGCTACTATATTAAGAAAATTCTGATTGAAAGATGTCAGTGTCAAGTGCAATTGACAGAGTATGTTTGTGTTATAATTTTACTAGAAATATAGGAACTTTCTGTATGGTATAAAACACATACAACTGCCGGCAGGTAATGTACAAGAAATATAATATTTTGCAAGGAATTTTCTGTGCGAAATTTGTACAAAATACATGGAACTGACGGAAGGTAATGTGCTGGCAACATCAAATTTTTTAGCTTGTGTCAAAATTTAGTGCATGTTCTGGATATTTAATTAGAGATAAATTTCTCTACTTCCCGAAATCTCTAATTCTGCAGCATTTGTTCTTAGAATATCGATGTTTCAGTTGTCCATTTTGATAAATGTTGCATGACCGAGATTTTGAGTAATTTTAACTCCATAAAGTTAGAACAGAATTAAAGTTGTTTCAAACTTGTGTCCAATGCATTACTTGTTAATCACTTCTAATCAATTTCTTTCCCCTTCGTTAGCCGTATCACTTTAGTTGTTAATAAAATACATATTTATGACCCTTCTTACATGGGGGTAAATAAAGTCCCCAAATCCGTCACTGGTGGATCGATTCTAAGTTTAAACTTAACCGTTGACGTGGCGGTATTTAATTAAACTTGAAAGTAACATAATGGCACAAAGCGGAGCAGACTTACCCCACTTGCTTTTCTTATCCTTTCCCCTCCACACCCCCTAAAGCTATCCGCAGCAATATTTCAACCATTGACCTGCCAGCACTGACACCAGTGACAAAAGACTGTCGCGATCTGTGTGAAGACGTTGTTGGTTGTTTCAATCTCGGATGGGAAGAATCTGCTCGGTACGCCAGTGGTTCTTAAACGTGAAATGGTGGAGGAGTATATCGAACAAACATCTCATAATACAATTATTGTTAGATAAGAAGTTGATAATAAGAAACAAAGATATGACTTTTATTAATATGGTTTTGAAAAGAGAAGATGCTTTAGTACTTCAAATGTATACAGAAGATATTTCATACTACAGGATGCACCTACTATTCACGAATCATTTTTTTTTTATTCGGAAAATTTTAACAGTTTATTTCTTAGAATATAGTCTAATCTAATCCAAGTAACCACCTTTTTTTAAACCCCTCAACAAGATTAAATCCCAATTACAGAGTGGGTTCACATTCACACACATCCATGCCTTAGTGGGATTCGAACCCAGAGCACCGAGGGCACTGATGACATGTGGCGTTGCTCTAACCATTGAGCCACCTGAGCTATAATAAAATGAAGATTAAATTTTAAATAGAATTCACTAATCCAAAAATGAGGATTAGCTTAAACATTTTTATGAATCGTTAATTTTTATTAATCTAAATACATATGTATATTTACTTATATTTACTTATGCTGGAAACTGTATTGAATTCCTTTTTGTTGGAAAAGGTAATGGGTTTAAAGGTACAACAAAAATAGGAACGTATTATATTTTATTGTGCTTCTGTTGAGGAATACACGACAACTAACTACTATAACAAGTATTCAGTTTTTATACATTATGTATTACATAATTTAATAGACAATCAAAATTTTATTTAATTGTTTATTTTGTTTTGCATAACACACACCTTATTATGCTACATCACCCACACTTTTCTATTGTTCTATTTGTTTTTTCTTTTCAAAACGTTACTAATAGTATTTTGAAATGATTAGTTCTTTGATAGTGACATTTTTCTGTCAGTTACATATATTGGAATAACTGCGTTTTGTTTGTTTAAAGCGTAGGCTCTGGGATTTAAATTATAGATAATTTTATAAATTTATCCATAAAATATATAGAAAAAGTATTAATGCAAATCTATAGAAAATTTATAATTTTTATAATAACAGTAATCTCTAAAAAATAACATTTAAAGGTATTTTTCGAAGAAAAACCTTTTTGAGCTTGTAGTAAAGTGCCATTTCCGGTTATCCGATTTTCACCAAAATCTAATGGGCTATTTCCATTAGAGAAAAAGTTCGAAATACACGGTTTCAAAATTTTCTGAATGATAGTATTTGAGTTAGAGTGGAGGATACACACATACAAACAGACATCATCGTGAAAATGGATTCTAGGGACCGTAAAACGTGGTCATTTACCAAAATCTCAATATGCGATTTTTAGCACGGTCCCTATATCTCCCTTACCAAGGGTAGCGGGAGGTAAAAAGCTAGGTTTTGCTTAAATATCAAGCATACTAAAATTTCAATTTACAGATTTAAAATATAATAACCTTTATACTAATCGAAAGAGAAAAAAATCTGATGTGGCCAGCACATTACCTTCCGTCAGTTCTATGTATTTTGTACAAATTTCATACAGAAAGTTCCTTGCAAAAGATTCTATTTCTTGTACATTACCTTCCAGCTGTTGTGTGTATTTTATACAAATTCCATACAGAAAATTTCTAGAAAAAGATCCTATATTTCCAATAAAATTATAAGACAAACATACTATGTAAGTTGTACTTGACACTGACATCTTTCAATCAGGATTTTTTTAATATAATAGCTGTCTATGAAATTTAATTTATTTATAATTTTTTAACTCTATGTCCATTTAATATTAAGTATAAAATGTAGTCAAATCTTATAGAGAATAAAATATTCTTTAATATTTATAATAACATTAAATGTGTAAAAATGATATTTAACATCGTATTTCCAAAAAAACCGTTAAAGTGTTTTAGCGAAGGTATAGTTGCTAGGATAAAGTTATACCCCTGATAGCTATACCATAGTTTATCCATCAATTATAAAAGTGAGCCTTATGATTTTTCCGTATCGTTGTTTTGACTACAACTAAATACATCAGTTTGACATGTATATTTTTTTCGAAAAATTTTGGAAACTTCCGGCGTCAGACATTAATAGGCACCTTGAAAATTACATGGCGATGGAATAGAGAAGTTACAGACTTACTCTAGCGCTTGTTGCCTGTGATTTATGATGAGAAGTTTTAATTAGGATACAGATTTTGTTGTTATTTTGTTGTAAACAGATATGACCTACATTTTAATATTGATCTGGTGCATTTATTTACATATTTATAAATGAATAAATAAATTTGTGGTACATGGAATAATATTAAATAAGCATTTTTAATCATCAAAAACATAAAATTATATTTATTTATGTCCTAAATTAAAATATATAACAAATTTCACAAAAAAATGAACTAGTATTTTTTAAATTTATTATAATGCAAAAATCAAATACAACACGTTTGTGAAAAAATATATGATTATTTTAATGTGTTACAATGTACGAGGTGTGTTCAAAAAATATCGCGAATTTTGTGTTTTTTCAAAAATTATTTATTTATTCATGAATATCTATCCCCATGAGATATTATACACTTGTGCCAACGGTTTTTCCAATCTTCAAAGCACTTCAAAAAATCATTTTTTTTTATCTTGTTCAGCTCCTCCTTCGATGCCGTCTTTATCTCGTCAAGCGTAGCGTAACGTCGTCCTTTCATGGGCCTCTTCAGTTTAGGGAACAAGAAAAAGTCACAGGGGGCCAGATCTGGGGAATACGGTGGCTGCGGCATCATTAGTGTGTTGTTTTTGGCTAAAAAGTCGCGCACAAGCAACGATGTGTGAGCAGGGGCGTTATCGTGGTGCAAAAGCCAATTTTTGTTCTTCCACAAATCCGGGCGTTTCTGGCGGATTGCTTCGCGCAAATTGCGCATAACTTGCAGGTAATATTCCTTATTGACCGTTCTACCCTGTGGCAAGAACTCATGATGCACCACGCCCCTGCAATCGAAGAAAACTGTCAGCAAAACTTTCACATTCGACCGAACTTGGCGCGCTTTTTTCGGTCTTGGTTCGTGCGGCAGCTTCCATTGAGATGATTGAACTTTGGTTTCCACGTCATAACCATAAACCCACGATTCGTCACCAGTTATGACCCTCTGGAGCAAATTTGGGTCGTCGCGGACAGAGTCCAACATCTCATTAGCAATGTTCATGCGATGCTGTTTTTGGTCGCAATTGAGCAATTTTGGTACAAATTTCGCGGCGACCCGTCTCATGCCCAAATCATTGATAAAAATCGAATGGCACGAGCCAATCGATATGTTTAGGTCCTCAGCAACTTCTCTAACGGTGATTCGACGATTGGCCAATATCATTTTCTCCACTTCATTAATTTTTTCGTCTGTTGTTGAAGTGCTCGGGCGTCCGGCACGCTTTTCGTCGTTCACATCTTCTCGGCCTTCTGAGAACATTTTGTACCACCGATAAACGTTGCTTTGGTCCAAGGTAGCTTCTCCGTATGCCACAGTCAACATTCGGAATGCATCCGCGCACTTAATTTCGTTTTTCACATAAAATTTGATACAGGTTCTTTGTTCCATTTTTTTGAATAGGTAAAAATCGAAGACGATCCAAAACACGTGCAAGCAAAGCAGCTGTCAACAATTAAGTGAACATTCAAAATGGCCGAGCTTGTCGACATAAGTGAGAGACATGAGTACCAACATAAAGCCACAAAAAGATCGAAATTCGAATATACGTAACCCGCGAAAATTCAAAATTCGCGATAGTTTTTGAACACACCTCGTATATGTCTGTTGAATGTAAATTTATATTATTTATTATTTTTCATAAATCTCTCATAATATATGCTTCATCATGACATTTTTTGCTTGCATAGACCATTATGCTCATTTTACAGATCAAGCGAAGTTTTGTGTTAAGTCGCTAATTCTGCCAACTGGAATGTTTTGAATTAACGTTCAAAACCCACAAAAGCCACGCTTGGAAAACTCGGGCCGAGTTTTGTGCGTCAATTTAGGTTATTGTTGTTATACTTAGAGAAATATATCATTTTAGCCTATAAATTAACGTGCTTGTTGTGAATTTTGTACGCAGTTATAAAGGTAGACGTCAAATATCTACGTCATAAGCGGTGATGACGTTTTTGCGCGTACCTATATTTCATCCGAAGCTTGTACGAACTCGTACGATCTATGTATGGTTTTAACGTTTAAATCTGAGGTTATAGAAGAAGTTTAACTTGTTAAAATGCATAAATAGCACTTTTTGTAGTTGTACAGAATTTTATATAGGACGACTCAAGTGAATCTGAAAAGCCACTTGAATCATTTGTTTAGATTATTTCGATGTGAAATTGTTTCACGTGGTCATTTATTTGTTCAAAATAATTCATAAAAACTTCACAAAGAACGAATTGCCATATTTTCTACAGAACTTGCTATTGTGCTGCAATCTATATAATCAGAAACATTTAAATAAATACATTTTCTGGAACACAAATGTTTACAATTTTAAATTTTCGCGCGCAATTTGTAAATTTTTGATCGGATCGCTCGGTCTGACTGATTGGAGTGAGTTTATGAACGCGTCAGTTTAACCCGATTGACTTTACGAATGCTTCATAATACATCGGATCAATCCTATAAACTTTACGAAAATATCCTATGCAAACATATTTCTGCCGATCGGCGTGCAGCCGGGCGGTGCCGTTTTTTCCGAATAGTGTGCGATAGCCTTTAACTTCGAGCATATACTGACTAGAGGCCGCCTTAAGGCCGTCGCGCAATTGGGCGAGGCGAAGCGAAGAGCCGTTTTTTTCGTTCAATATATTATTATGTGTAGGTATACGCGTACTTTGGAGCAGCGAAGAGCAGAGAAGCGAAGCGACTCGCCGGAATACTTCGGGGAGAATATTTTTCTCTGCCCTTCGCTTCGCTGTTCTGAAGTGTGCGATAGCGCAACTACCTAAATCAGAACGAATATACCCGAAACGCATCGGAAATAGCCGACGTAGAACTAAATTTTGGTTCCAAATATAAAGAAATAAATCTACAATTTATAAATTTCATTTGAAAGTGGAAATAGTTTGTAAAACTAGTTCAGAATATTCCTTACATATTAAACGATTTCTATTGTACAAAATAGTATTGCAGATTCAACATAAAAGGAGATTAACTACTTGGTTACAGAATGTAGTAGAATATATCAAAAAATTTAATCATTTTTTCGGTCTCTCTGTACCATGGCATTTTGCCACTGCACTGAACCTACGGATGAAACAAAAAAAAATATAAATTTGTCTCGTATAGATAGTGCCTGCGTTGTTGCGTTTCCTCCGAGCTGTCCATCTTTTGAAGCAAACGCGGCCGTTTCTCGTTGAAAACTGCTCGCAAGTGCGCGTTGGTTCTAAAAATGACTCTTCGCCGCTCTTCGCTTCGCTGCGCTGCGCTTCGCTCAAGTGCGCGACGGCCTTTACAGTGTGTGTTGTGATCGGAAGATAGGTGATTGGGAAGATTTGCGGGGACGGAAGCCGTGGTGTATTGCGGGCTGCGTGTTGTCTTAATATTTTTACAAAGTACGACGAATTGTTGCTTTTGAAATCTTTATTTCCAATAAATTTCAGTCGCTTTTCTCTCACGTCAGTAAAATGACAAGTAGTGACATATAACCAAAATAAAACGCTGCCCGCAATACACTATGACTTCCAGCCCCGCAAATCCCCCCTATCGCATATCACAACAAGCTATGCGTTGGCACAGGGAATTACTTCTCTAGTCCGTATATGCTCGAAGGCCTTTAACGTGTTCCTAGGCGCAGCCCAGCGAAAAACTACAATAATACTAATCAGGGGCGTAAACTACGTGGATGCACCGACGCACATGCACCCACAGAAAGTAAAAGTGTGGGTGCGCAGCACCCACAATAATTTCGTTCTAACATTTTAATTATATTTCATACATTGTAAAAATTAGTTGTCAATCTTTTTAAGTTGTTTAAGAGTAAGCTGACATTATTTAATCGTGTCATGATAATGGCAGTAAAATACTACTATTAAGTCGGAAATTTATTGGCAACCTATAAAAAAATGATACTGTCATAAAAAATTAGTTGTTTGACATTTGGATAGATTGCTAATTACTAGACGAAATTTATTTTAAAAATTGCACAGTGCACTGTAACTCATATTTAATTTTTTTCTGCCTAAATCGTTACAGATATCACAACTTACGCAGAGACAGAAAGGTTTACCATTGAATGTATCATTGTCGTGACACCTAAGTTTCAGTAAAACCGAAAAAAGCGTTCTGTCTTTATAAGCAAAAAAAAACATTTTTTACTAAACGGTACACTTTTGGTTTTTAGGATATTGGTTAATTCGGTTAAATCGTGTTATTTTCGGCCCAGGAATCTGTGTTTAAGCCATGTCTACGTGTTTTAGAGATACCCTGTATATAAATATTAAGAGTATTATTATATTTTTTTGCAACAGATATTAATTTTATTTATGTTAAATGTATACATAAACTATTATTCACGAAAGATGACTATTCAAGGTCATTTGTGAGCCGTCTGATATAATATTACTTGCAGATAACTTCATTGCATTTCATATTCATAGGCGTGTAACATGAAACATTTACGGACGCATTTTAACTGAAAAAATAAGAGTAATTCATTTGAAAATTATGTTTCTTTCTAAATCATGCCTTTCTGAAAGATTTATGTTCTTCACTTATGTTTTTGCAAAATACAAAAACATAGACTTCATTTATAAACCAAGGAATAATAATTTGATTTAAGCGTCAACGCCACTGGGTAAATATTAGCACAGAGGGCAGTATAGTAGATAATAAGATATCTGTAATTCTACGACATATGCCATTATTATTTATAGTGTGTTAGAAAGTAATGCCACTATTTACGTATATCTGTCACACCGCATAAATTAAATAGACATAAGTCAAATAATCTTTCTCTTTCTAATACAAAATGTTGCTAAGCTACTGCTATAAAGTGATGTGAATTCTTTCTTCGAACAAATGACCTTGAATAGTCATCTTTCGTGAATAATAGTGTAATTTAATATATGTATAATAAAATAAGTATGTTATTTTTATTGTATTATTTGCATTTTTAAAAACTATAGGTACCCATATTTAAAATAAAAATAGTGCACCCACAGTCAAAATAAAAAGTTTACGCCTCTGATACTAATTCATATTATTATTCGCCAATATTAATTTAGAAAACGTTTATTTTATTTTTTATGGGACCTCGTGGCCGCGTGCTTGAGTGTCTGGTCGCGAATCTGGGGAACCGCGTTCGATCCCGACAGACGCTAAATATTTCGAATTTTAAATGGCACAAAATTGACCTCTGTGGTGCACCCTCCACGCTAGCAATGAGTGCCTGTGAGATGACGCCTGGTAAACGCCCGCACGGTACAAATATGTCATCGTCATTACCGAAATCTGTGTACAAAGCAGATGGGCACACCCAGCAATGATAATATGCCGTGATGATACCTATATTTATTTATTTTATTTAACTTCATGTAATAGTAAATAGTAAAACACCATCTGAATTGTTTAGAAATAAGCTGCAGGATATCAAATTGGACAAAGACGTGAAACCAGATCAACGAACTGAAGGAAATAAAAGCATTCGCATTTACAAGTTTACTATAAAGATAACACCAACTAATGAGAGTCTAATTTTTGCTGGTTTACAAGCTATACGCTATCTACATGTCGTAAATGGTCTTTTCTATTCCTAACCTAAATAACGGCGCGTATCTCATTGCTAGGCAAAGCCACCTTTGCGAATATCACAAAAGCGGGCTCTGTTGTTTTTACTGTTTGTTTATAGTGACGGAGTTTTATAGTGCAAGTTTACAATAGAGCTGAGTTGGCTATAAAGATTTTATTAGTTTTATTAGAGTCGTTATTTGAATTTGGATATTTTCGAGATCCAGTTACATGACTGCATATTTTGCTTGTTCACATGCAAAACCCTGTTTCGGAATAATATTTTTATGCCCTACTTTCAGATTTATTGCACTGCTCAAACAAGAGGGCACTGAATATATTACGGTAGTTACACTCGTAAATTTGTTTAGAATAATTATTATATCCTAATTTTATTCTATCATAAATATTTATTAATCAGAAAATTTAATGAAAATTTATATGCACAAAAATATGCTTTTTATTCATTCCGTAATATTCATTTTTACCTTCCGCTGACAGTTTAGTTGAAAATATAATTTTTATTTAAAAATTATGCTTAAAAATATTTTATTCTATTTTAATTTTTAATCACATAATGCAGAAAATGGCTATAATTTACTGTTAGTATAAAGAATTTAAACAGAATTGGAATTCTGTTCAGTACGAAAAATCTGATGTGGCCAACACATAACCTCTCGCCAGATATTTTACCTGGTTGTACGCATAAAACGAAAAATATTTTTAAATACAAATACATATATTCATGTCTCACTACAAAATAATTATTTTAATATAAATTATGTACAATACATACATTTTCTTTATATTCAATATCCTGAATTTTTTTTCTACTTTCCTTTTCTTTTTCTTTTATTCGTCATTCTTTCGCAAATTCCTTTTATATTCTTTTGTAGGTATATTCTTTTGCGTTGTTGACTTTTTATTTATTTTCATAATCTTCTTAATGATGTACGAATATTTTTGACAGTGGCATACAAATATTTTTGACAGTGACATTTATGTGTGAATTACAAACATTTGAATTTCTTGCCTTGAAGTAGTTTGATCTAAGAATTTTTACATCAAATTATTTTATATGCATTTCTTTATCTCTGAATCTATAGCAGATATAATAATGAATTTATATTTATCGAATAAAGAATTTAACGTTCTTTAATATAAGTATTTACATAAATTTTCGATAAATAATATTTAGATGATTTTTTTCTTGTAACTACTACTCCCGGTTGTACAATTGTTACCAAAACTGACTCGACTCTTCCCATTATTGTTAGATTGAGGAATCCGTAGTTAAAAATGTCTTAAGTCTTATAGTATTTGAGATATAGTGAATCCAACATCCACACACACACATGAACACACATCCACACACACACACACACACACACACACACACACACACACACACACACACATACGGACATCATCGTAAAAATGTTATAATCGGATTCTAGGGACCTTAAAACGTGCTTATTCATTAAAATCTGGATATGCGATTTTTAGCATGAATACAATACCTCTCTTAGCGAGAGGTAAAAAGGACCAAAGTGTTTTCCTATAGGGCGCGAGCAGGCTGATTTGTGTGCGCATGTCATTTTGACAAGAACAATATCACGTTGACAAGACCAATGTTTTGATTTATTTTGATTTTTAGCTGCTAAAATGTTGTTTTTAATTTCATATGTTTTACTGTAAAATCATAACATTAAAGCAGTTCAAAATCAAAATAAGTCAAAACATTACTACTGTCAACGTGACATTGTTCTTGTCAAAATGGCATGCGCCCTATTGGGACCCGCAGAATAGAATCCGCCACCAGCGGAATTTTATGGAACTAAATTAATGGCGTCAAGTAAAGGCCCATTCTGAATTAAAAAAAATAACTGCTAGAATTAGTGGGATCGGTAGCGTAAGAAAATTATAGTAAAAATTATTTCCGTTCACAATGAAAAATTATTGATATTATATTTTCTAGGAATTTTTTATTTAAATTACTAGAGTGCAAGGTTGACAGTTGTCGCTGTCATTTTATTTTTGCGCAAAAGGCAACTAACATGGATAGTGACTTATTAATAACACTTATCCACAAGCACACCGTTGTGTTGTATAAGAGATTAAGAGAATTTAAAATTAATTTTAAAAAATGCGTCGACACAAATTGTCTCTGAAATGAGCAAAAATGATAAGTTATGTTTTCACTTTTAATTGTGCTAAGTTTATTAATGGGTCTGTTTGTTTATATAGCGCAAGAGCCGGCAACAACTGATGCACACAACAAAATGATTTTTTCTATTGCTCATTTTATCAGATGCAATCAGAATTCAAATGTCAATAAACGTCAAAAAAATTAAGCGGTAGCGATAGTAGCAATGTAGAAGTTTGGAGTTTACAAACTCCTACCGCTGCCGTTGCCACTGCGCTACTACTAATTTTCTTAATTTTTGGATGTGAACGAATACGTTTGCTATAACGCATTCAATCTTTTACTCACGCCACTACCACTGCCACTAATTGTACCGCTACCTTCATTTTTTTTTGTGTGAATGATACTTAAGATTTGTCAAATATGTAAACGTCAAGAGCCATCGTTTTGTTTACCAGAAAAATAAGTTCTCACGCCTTGATTGAATAATTACCTTACGTCGCCTTTAGGTGAGGAAGGTATTGTCTTTTGTCAAAAAATCGTTGGTGAGTTTTTGATGAATAAGCACGTTTTAGGGTGCCTAGAATACGATTTTACTATTTTTACGATGATGTCAGTATGTGCGTGTGTGTATGTATGTATGTGTATGTTTGTGTGTGTGTGTGTGTGTGTGTTTGTGTGTGTTTGTGTGTGTGTGTGTGTTCCTTACCTAAAGGTGACGGAAGGTAAAAATTATAAAGAAATTAAATATCACATATTAGCCAGCTATGCTATAACTCTGGAAACAGCTGCTATATTAAGAAAATTCTGATTGAAAGGTGTCAGTGTCAAGTGCAGTTGACAGTATGTTTGTGTTATAATTTTACTGGAAATATATGATCTTTTGCTACAAACTTTCTGCATGGAATTTGTATAAAATACATACAACTGCCTTAAAGTAATGTACAAGAAACAGAATCTTTTGAAAGGAACTTTCTGTATGATATTTATACAAAATACATAGAACTGACGGAAGGTAAGAAGTATCGTACCGTTATCGTACCGTTATTGTACCGTCATTGTACCGCTATTGTAAATCAAGCCTTACTCCAATAAATATTGTGGTGCTACGAAATATTTCAAATTGGGAAATTAAAAAAAAATTCTTGGGAACTTCCCTGGGAATTTCCAGGAAGTTTTCCTCAACATTCAATTTCGGAAATTGACCCATCACTAGTCACGTGTCTGCTCGGACCCTATATCAAAACCCATAATCATCGAGAATCACCAATTTGACAATTAAATTGCAGCATCAGGAAAGAAAGACTAGTTGTTGTCCATTAAAAAAATATTATAAAAAAAGCTTGAATATTTTATTGATTAATAACCAAGAGCATTAAATATCTACCTGTTTTTATGCATGAACCAAAATAGCAAAATTAATTTCAAAATTAAAATTATGTAAAATAATTACTGCAATTTAAATGTATCAGATTTCTCTATTTGATATTAAAATATTCATGAATACATTATATACCAATTACCCGCTAGATTGAAATTTGATTTTGGCAAAAATTGTGCGAATTAATGACAGGTCAGCAACCACTCGAATATTTGGACAAATTTCGATTCGACAAGTTAATAAAATATTCGAATGCGTGTGCATAAATTTGTTGGCAACAAAATGCAGTATTTATTGCATCATGCGAACGCTGGCCAAAATAATGCGCTATATTCGACAAATTTAAATTAATGACGTTTTGCTGGCACGTTGGAAAACGTGAAATTAACGTCCGAAACGAAACCGTAATTGATATGACAGATTGCGTTTGCATTCATCTGTTACATTCATGAATTCTTCCACGAAGACTTGGTTTAAATAAATGATCATACCGACAATGGCATATACTTTTATTTTTTATACAAAGGAGTTTGAAATTTTTATCAATTTTTAGTTTACATGATTTTACCGAAGAAGCAAAAAACAACTTAAGTGCTTTGTTTCTGAATAAATAGTTTTTATTTTTGTCAATAGGTTATTCAACCAGTGCAATAAAATAGTAAACTTTCTATAATTATTATAAGGTAGCATACTTTAAACTAAATGTTTTAGTAAAATAAAAATATTACTTCGATGTGTTGTAATGAAAATTCTTAATTATTGTAATAGCAGCGTCACTCGTAAAATTTCGAATGAATTCAGTCAAATTAGACCTGCTTCGTTATTGTTTGAATTCGAATGAAGAACTATAGCAACACGATGTTTCATGGTCCTAAAGTTTTGAGAAAATTTTTAAGCCTATGGCACACTTGTCGATGAGCATCAAGGAGCATCGATGAGCTCATGGATGAAGCAACAGTACGCACCCGTCATCGATTGTTTTCAATTTCATCGATGATAAATACAGCGATTTTTTCTGTGACGTAAAAAAGTTATGTTGGTAATAATACCAGCGAAATGTTATTATGTTTTTAAATAGATATTTCCCGTTTATTGTTGCTGTTTAAGGCGCTTTCTTTTTAGAGGGAAAATGAACTGATCTTACCTCGTACTGAACTGAACTAAACTACTCCTAAAAAGAACAGTATATTTTTTAAAATAAGAAGTAGAAGATAAAAACATATATAGCATTATATTTATAATATAATACGCTGAATTTGCTTGTGGTTATAGTCTGTTGTGTATGTGATTTGATTTTGACATATTAAATTCTTTTACCTTTGAGTATTTAAATATGGATGTACTTCTTATAGTAATTAAACATGATATAACGTTTCAAACTAATCAATTTCTTCCATTCATGTCATTTTAATACCAAATACTTACAAAAAAGACAAAATACATAGCAGTCAGTCATATTGACGTGACATTGACATTTGGGATCAGTTCAGGATATGTGATCCTGTTTCAAAGGTGGTGCTTCGCGGGAGCGGGGACGAAGAAAATGGCTAGTACAAGATCATTTATCCCCTTTTAAAAAGAACGATTTAGGGTAGATGTGTGCTACTCGGAGTTGATCTTCTTGATAAAAAGAAAGCGGCTTTTTCAAAATACTGTTTTTTATTTGACACCTGACACTTTATTATCTATTTTGACGTTAACGTGAAATGAGACTCAAAAGATACATCTGAAATTAGATACGTTCGTTTCATCGATGCTCTTCGATGAAAATAGCGGCGCCGTATTTTTCATCGATGACGGGTACTGTTGTTTCAACGATGAGCTCATCGATGCTCCTTGATGCTCCTTGATGCTCATCGACAAGTGTGCCATAGGCTTTAGATACTGATGACTTTTTTAACTCTTACTTTTTAAACTAATTATTACAACAATTATCAATAAGTATAACAATTAATATTCAACATTTAAATTATTGATAATGGACCATTATCTTCAATGGCCCTTAATTTCTTCTGACTTGCCCCATCATTCTCTGGACAACATCTGGATGGATTTCTCGAATCTTTTGGTAAATGCGACGTAGTAGTTGTACTTCATTTGCAGCTTCCCATCCCTTGCCGTTCACTTTTCTGATGTATATTGACAAAAATTCTTCTATTGGTCGAGTTTTAGGTACATTGGGAGGCTTGTCCAATTTCGGAACAAAGTCTACGTTGTTTTCGTTATACCAGTCTCTAGTTATGTCATCATCATTACCGATATCTGCGAACAAAGCAGATTGGCACACCCAGCAATAGGTAAAATGCCGTGATGATATATTTATTTTATTTTAGTTATTCTGGCGTAATGGCATGAAGCTAAATCAGGTCAGAACATTATATTATCATTGGCGTGATGTATATTTAAAAATTGAAGCAATTTAGAGAGGCATCTTTGAATATAAAGTTGTGCAGTTAAAACTTCTCCTCGAACACGACCAATGTACGGCTGCGATATATATCCGGCTTCAGATATGGCACACCATACTAAAATTTTATCCTCAAATTTAGATTTACCTTTGAACTTCACATTGTCTGGTGTGTTTTCCATGTCATTAGTATAAAAACCATCGTTTCCTTGCATCTTTGAATGGGACAGAGTAAAATATTTCTAGTCACCCATTACAATAACTTTATTGAGAAAATGAATGCGCTTTAACGCACGACAACATCTAGCTTCTTTCTCATTGGGCCACGGTATATTTTGGTACCTTTCTTCTTTTTCGAAACACCACGTCATTTCGAGAAAGTGTTCTAAAAGCAGTCGTCTTCGCAACATCGAATCTTCTGGCTACAGTTCGTTATGACACTCCAACTTTGTCTTTAACGGCTGCAATTAATCTTTGATCTCTCCTGTGGCTCAAAATTTTTGGTCGACCAATTTTGAGCAAATTAACACAGGGTATACCTTCTTCACAATCTTTTATTGGCCGATAAATTGTTACCACAGAGATATTGTGCTCGCGATAAACTGCAACAATATCACACTTAGGCATTCGCTCAACAAGATTGTAAATTCCTTTACGAATATCTAGCTTATATGACATTTTGCTGCATCAAATCGAAAAAACTAAACTGACGAAATGAAAACAAGTTATACTCTGTTCCATTTAAGCCATTCAGCAGATGTCGCTCGCATCAGCGCCAGTTTTAAGTAGCCAAAATTACATTGGGTAAACTTGTCTCTTGTCTCCAATTTCATCCAATCAGAAAGGTCAAGAGTATTCTCTATTCTCTGCAATACTGAATGGCTTAAATGGAACAAGGTATAATTGTGATATTTTGTTTCCAGCGACAATTTGATTAAACGTTATTTGGTGTAAATAAAAAAGATTTAAAAAAATCTGATGTGGCCAGCACATTACCTTCCGTCAGTTCTATGTATTTTGTTCAAATTTCATACGGAAAGTTCCTTCCTAAATTAAATATTCTATTTCTTGTACATTACCTTCCGGCAGTTGCATGTATTTTATGCAAATTTCATACAGAAAATTATTATTTTATGACGTTTTCTATATACAGTCTATCTGCAGAAATAAAAGATTTATTATTATTATTATTTCTTCTACATTACCTTAAAGCAGTTGTATGTATTTTATACAAATTCCATACAGAAAGCAAAAGATCCTATACCTATTTCCAGTAAAATTATAAGACAAACACACTGTCAATTTCACTTGACACTGACATCTTTCAATCAAAATTTTCTTAATATAGTAGCTGTTTCCATAGCTATGGCTACTTTATGAAATTTAATTTCTTTATAATTTTTTAACTCTATATCCATTTAATATTAGGTATAAAATGCAATCAAATCGTATAGAAAATAAGATATTCTTTAATATTTATAATAAAATTAAATGTAAAAAAATTATATTTAACATAGTTTTTTCAAGAAAAACTGTTAAAATCTTCAAATGAGGGTACTTCCGGTTGTCCAATTCTAACCAAAATCTAATCAGCTCTTCGCATGGATGTAACGAAGAGAAATACGAAAGAATTATAATTTTTAGAATTGTAGTATGGAAGTTATCGTAGACGAAAATTTTGTTACACACACACACACACACGGACACACATACATACATACATACATACCCACACACACACACACACACACACACACACACACACACACACACACACACACACACACACACACACACACACACACACACACACACACACACACACACACACACACACACACACACACACACACACACACACATACAGACATCATCGTAAAAATAGTAAAATCGTATTCTAGGGACCCTAAAACGTGCTTATTCATCAAAAACTCACCACCGAATTTTTTGACCAAAGACAATACCTTCTTTACCTAAAGGTGACGGAAGGTAAAAATATCTCAAAACTTCAGGACCATACATTATTTATACTACGTTCCGTAAGTCAACCAAAAAACCAGTATCTTGATTACTGGTACACCATGGTTCCTGAATATTTTCATCTATTTCGGGACAGATTGACATAGAGTCATTTGACATTTAAAATTGACACAACTAAACAAATATAAAAATTAACCAAATAAATGATAACCATGATGTTAAGTTTGAATATGACAACGAAATTGAACATTCTATTACATTTAATGCCAATAAAAATAACACAACCAACAATATATCAAATATAAATAATGTTTTCATAATTACATCAGTAATAATTATTAGTAATACCACTAATGCGGTTTAGAAATTTGACATTGACGTATATCGTTTGATTTTGTTGTGATGATGTTTGAAAGTAGCGGTAGTGGGGGTAAAAATACCAGAGAAACCAGGATTATTTCGTGGTTGCCGTGGTCCGACTTTTTACTAACCTTTTTTAGGAACCGCGATCCGAATAGAAATCGGTAAATAATTTCAGGACTTACGGAACACTAAACCGTAAACCAGATCGAACCGGTTGTGTTACGGAACATACTATTATTTATTTATTTTAAAAAGCAAAAAATGCAATATTCATTAAATTTATGAATAAAAAAATCTGATGTGACCAGCACATTTACACATTACCTTCCGTCAGTTCTATGTATTTTGTACAAATTTCATACGGAAAGTTCCTTGCTAAATATTCTATTTATTGTACATTACCTTCCGGCAGCTGCATGTATTTTATGCAAATTTCATACAGAAAATTTATGTCTTAAATTATTATTTTGTGACGTTGTAATGTATCTGCAGAAATAAAAGATTTATTATTATTATTATTTCTTGTACATTACCTTAAAGCAGTTGTATGTATTTTATACAAATTCCGCATACAGAAAGCAAAAGATCCTATATTTTCAGTAAAATTATAAGACACACTACGTCAATTTCACTTGACACTGACATCTTTCAATCAGAATTTTCTTAAAATAGTAGCTGTTTTCATAGCTATAGCTACTTTATGAAATTTAATTTCTTTATAATTTTTACCTTCCGTCACCTTTAGGTAAGGAAGGTATTGTCTTTGGTCAAAAAATTCGGTGGTGGGTTTTTGATGAATAAGCACGTTTTAGGGTCCCTACAATACGATTTTACTATTTTTACGATGATGTCTGTATGTGTGTGTGTGCGTGTGTGTGTATGTATGTGTGTCCGTGTGTGTGTGTGTGTGTGTGTGTGTGTGTGTGTGTGTGTGTGTGTGTGTATGTAACAAAATTTTCGTCTACGATAACTTCCATACTACAATTCTAAAAATTATAATTCTTTCGTATTTCTATTCGTTACATCCATGTGAAGAGCTGATTAGATTTTGGTTAGAATTGGACAACCGGAAGTACCTTCATTTGAAGATTTTAACAGTTTTTCTTGAAAAAACTATGTTAAATATCATTTTTTCACTTTTAATGTTATTATAAATATTAAAGAATATTTTATTCTCTATACGATTTGACTACATTTTATACTTAATATTAAATGGATATAGAGTTAAAAAATTATAAAGAAATTAAATTTCATAAAGTAGCCATAGCTATGGAAACAGCTACTATATTAAGAGAATTTTGATTGAAAGATGTCAGTGTCAAGTGAAATTGACATAGTGTATAATTTTGCTGGAAATATAGGATTGTATAGGATCTTTTACTATAAATTTTCTGTATGGAATTTGCATAAAATACATGCAACTGTCGGAAGGTAAAGTACAAGAAATATAATCTTTAGCAAGGAACTTTTTGTATGAAATTTGTACAAAATACATAGAACTGACGGAAGGTAATGTGCTGGCCACATCAGATTTTTTAACTCTATATTCATTTAATATTAAGTATAAAATGCAGTCAACTCGTATAGAGAATAAAATATTCTTTAATATTTATAATAACATTAAATGTGAAAAAATGATATTTAACATAGTTTTTTCAAGAAAAACTGTTAAAATCTTCAAATGATGGTACTTCCGGTTGACCAATTGTAACCAAAATCTAATCAGCTCTTCATATGGATGTAACGAAGAAGTATACGAAAAAATTATAATTTTTGAAACTGTAGTATTAGAGTTATCGCAGACGAAAATTTTGTTACACACACACACACACACATCCACACACACATACAGACATCATCGTAAAAATAGTAAATTCGTATTCTAGGGACCCTAAAACGTGCTTATTGATTAAAAACTCATCATCGAATTTTTTGACCAAAGACAATACCTTCCTTACCTAAAGGTGACGGAAGGTAAAAATGATGTGTCTGTAATAATTAAAACGTAACAATTAGCTACACTATAAATTTTAGTTCGTTATTTATGTCCCCTAGTACCAGGAAATCATAAAAGCAGGAATTCCAAACTTGTGCCGTACAACATTAACATTTCAGATAAGATAATATTAAGTTGTAATTCCGGGTAAAATATGACCGAGTGCAGTTCTGGCACGATTATAATATCTACCGATTTGATTAACGATGTCCAAATTAGTAATTTAATACTGGCACCGGTGTACTTAACTAGAGAAAGGCAATTATCGTGAGCTTAGAGGTTTACTTAAGTAATTTATTTCCAAGGTAATTAATTTAAGGTTAAAAATTAATGTGTCGTATTAGTCAACCTGCTTAGCGTCTAAGATCGTTCACCGCGTGATCAATCTCAAATAAATGGATCTAATTAACTCATGAGAGACTCCAAACCGCAGTCTGTCACAGGAGTTTGTCGTAGGATGTTATTATCGCTTTTCTCGTTCCTTCCAATATATAATGAGTCGATGCTCCTAATTCCGAAAATAGAAGATTGAACGATAATAAAGTGTAGGTGGTTCTATATTAATTGTGCCCAAATGTATGAAAGAAATCCAGCGAATTTGTTGCATATTATGCCTTGTTAAACAAATAATATTTCTTTTGATTCAATTTTAAGATTTCTTAAGACACTTTCTTGGCCAACACAATATCTCCCGCCATTTACATCCCGAGACACAAAAAGATTCAGCTAATCCTTATTTTTGGATTAGCGAATATTAGTGTAATTTTGGCAGTTTATTTCTTAAACACTAGTCTAATCTAATGCAAGTAACTACATTTTTTGATAATAAAATGAGGATTAAATTTGAATTACCGGAATGGAATAGAATTCATTAATCCAAAAATAAGGATTAACTTAAACTTTTTTGTGAATCGTTAATATTTATTAATCTAAATACATAACTACATATTTACTTATGCAGGAAACTGTATTGAATTCCTTTCCTATTGTTCTATTTACTTTTTTGTATTTAAAACGTTACTATTATTATTTTGAAATGATTAGTTCTTTGACAGTAACATTTCTCTGTCAGTTACATATAACTGCGTAACCAAGGAGTTCTATTTGTTTAAAGCGTAGGCTCCAGGGTTTAAATTATAGATAATTTTATAAATTTATTCATAAAATATGTATAAAAAGTATTAATGCAAATAAAAATTTAATAATCTTTAATTTTTATAATAACATAAATCTCGAAAAAATAACATTTAAAGGTATTTTTTGAAGAAAAACTATTTTGAGCTTCAAGTAAAGTGTCTTTTTCGGTTATCTGATTTACACCATAATTGAATGGCTTCTTTCCATATTAGAATAAGGCAGAAATACAAGGTTTTAAAATTTTATGAATGATAGTATTTGAGTTAGAGCGGAGGATCCACGCATACATACACACAGACATCGTCGTGAAAATGTTAAAATTGGATTTTAGGGTACAGGTGGGCGCGGGCCGTGATTTTGTCGGTTAACGATGGGTCACAACGTGACCCGCGTGATCGTGAATATAATTTAAATTTTGTGTCGTGATCGGACGTGAGCGTGAGGCACTAAAATATTATCGTGCGTGATAAGGCGTGATTCATATTAAATCGGACGCGATTTACAAGTTTTCTTTTGTTTTTATTTTAAATTTTTTTCTTAATTTCCATATTTGACTTTACATTTTTGTTACTCGTATTATCCAAATATCCAAGTATTTATTTTTGCATAAAAATAGTGTTATTGTACCCAAAATGATATACCCAGTTGCTCCGATTTTACTAAAGACATACATATCTTTAAGCCCGTTTGACACGATCATAATTTTGTTAACAAATTTGTTACCAAATTTATAATGATATTTGTGATGGAATAGAACATCCTATTTGTCAATAAACTTTCGTTTCTAATGAAACCAATTTGTTAACAAGTTTAATAACTTATGACTGTGTTAAATAGGCTTAAATGTACATAGAAAAAAGTATGTGATACGAACGTGACCCGCCGGGCGTGATCAGGCGTGATTGCTAAAATAAATTCGTGAGCGTGAGTGATCGAATTTATTGAACCTACTTTTATTATTGTCCTAGGAATGTAAGTGAATTATTAAGTTTCGTTGACAAGGAAAATTAGTAAACAAATGTTACAGATCACTTACTTTTTTAATAACTTTACAAACTGACTAGACTACACAGCACACAGAGCCTTGGGTGCATACATTTTAAGGGCATATTATCAGCAACTTGGGGGTATTGTTGAAGTTAAAAAACGCCAGCAGCCTAGGGCGCACGAAAACCTTAATCAGGCCCTGTAATTATGGATGAAATACATAGTTCCAATAAAAGTAACGCGAAGAATATTTAGACTATACAAGTATTTTCTATGTAAGAATATGTGTATTAGCATTACACTATTAAAATGTTAGCTAAACTCATTAAAAAGACATGTGGAAATTCTCCATGTTCCAAGCAAAGGAACATAGTTATTAACTTAGTGTTTTATGACTTTCTTACCTAGTTACGAGTATGTAATGAAATGTGTAATAAAATGAATCTCTCAAAGAAACTTTTGGTGAAATATTGACAAACTTTAATTACTAAAATAATTTTATCGGGTTTCTTATGGACTAGAAGGAAAATAATTATTAAAAAGACGTATTTTTCATATTATTTAACAACCGTGTAATAGTGCTTTTTAAATGAATAATTATGTGTAATGTTATGAAAAGGGACTAAAGTACCCTAGTTGTAGTATGTAGGTAATATTATCCGATTATAATTTTAAATCACAATACATATTTGAAGACATGCAAGAGGTTTTCATAAATGCTGTTTAAACTCATCAGAATAACATTGTCAAAAATATTCATGAGCGATTAGGCATTTTAAATTTGATTAATGTAATAACAGTGAGAAAATACGACAGAATTTTAAAATATGAAGTAAACAAGATCTCTGAAAAAACCACAGAAGAATAATTGCTATTTTTATTTCGTTTGGAACACCCCCATAAAAAATGACAATTTTCACTTGCCTCAAAATATAATAATTTATGCATCAATATTAATATTAATAACACTAACAAAAAAATAAAACTAATTTCAAAAAATCTGATGTGGACACTACACGACTTCCTTGTACGCAAGACCAATTTGAAATATAGACCCAATTATAAAATTGCACGTATTTGACGTAATTTGGCATTAACATCTATTTTTTTATTTTTTGTCCTAATCCATAGCAAGCTTCATTACAAAAACCAAAAAGTATATGTTTTAAATTTACATATCTCGCTTATACAAAGGGCTAAATTTAATAATACTTGATGTGCTAAATACATAATTTAATTCTCTAAAACTGTACTGTTATTCCAATTGACATAAGAGTCTTATATACATACCAAATTTTAAAAGTTTTGGATTATATTTTAAAATAGTTTTTCATTAAAATCTATTATAGGCTTCAAATAAAGTACCATTTCTGGAAATTATGTAATGACCAAAAAGAGAGGTGCACAACTAGATGTTATAGCAGCCCTAAATACAAAATTTCAACTTTCATACCGTTTTTGAGTTATGCGAGATACCTACGTATACAGAAGTCACGACGAAATTAGTCAAAATGGATTCAGAGATGGTCAAAATGGATATAATTGAAATCTGAAAACCGAAATTTTTCGCGATTACAATACTTCCTTTACTATGTACATTAATAAATATAAGGCCTTCAAGTTCCACTATTTATTTGTTTACTTTTATTTAGGACGTTTCGAGCAGAATCCGCTCATCTTTAGCAACTATACAATTTTTGTTGAAAATTACAAGTAAATACATATAAATGTTGAAGCAGAATTACATTGTTATACATAAGCGAAAGTTGTAAAATTACATGTAAATTGTAATCTACGTAGTCAGATGGAGCATGGGCCCCCAATTCAACAATACAACATGCCGCTAACACGGCCCATTAACAACTGCTAACTATGTACAAGGAAGTAAAAATGAGTAGTTTTTATACTCTTTGTGGTTTTGAGCTTTTCTCAATAAATATTTTTCTTTCTTAACAGAATCATATAATTCTTTGCAATTCATTTTCAGATTTACAGTTATTAGTATTTCAGATCTTACTCTGCTTATTGAATTATTGAAACTATAGGAGAATTTATGTTGTTTATAGGATATAGGAGAGTTTAACAAAATATAGGAGACTCCTATTAAATAGGGTGACCAGATTTATAAATTGCAAAACCGGGACATTTTTCAGAGAAGGCATGCTATCGAGAGAAAAAAACCGCCGCAGGTGAATTTTTTTTTCATTCAAGGTCAAATGTCTTATAATTGAAAGTTACATTTTTTCACGGGATGTGAAGCTGCATGTTTTTTCCTTTCATGTACAAAAATAATTTGCCAGGTCACAGAACATTTTAGAAAAGAGAATATATTTAACGGATTGTTGACTTAAATAAAAATAATACTTATACATATAATTTAATATGTTCTTACTCGTAAATTAAAGTAAAAAAATCCCAAAACCCATACGTTTCCTAAGCACAGTACCAGTACCACAGACTTACACACAATTGTGAATCATACGCACGCCGTACGTACACATTGCACACTATCTTAATTTACGATTTGCGCAGAAGCGCACTTACTTTAAAATGCAAGAATTAAAATTAGAATATATAAAACAATTAAAAATTTAATAATAAAATATAAGTAATAAATTTGGAGTCGGGTATGAAAACCAGGACAATTACGTGTCCCGAAGATGTTCATCGGGACACCAGGACATACAACTCAAAACAGGGACGAATCCCGGAAAACCGGGACACCTGGTCACCCTACTATTAAATATAGGTCTGGCAACCCTAAAGATCCCTATACCTCACCTCCTTTACCTAGGGTAACCATAACCAAAAATAAATTACCATAAATTTCTACCTTTCACCTATATTCTATTTTTATTTGCACCAACAAGATCTACAATACATCTGTTGTTCATATGGAAGTTTCACCCCTTTTTCTTCGTATCCCCAGGGGACTATAATGCACTCCATCCTCACAAAGCAAACATGATCAATACTTGTCAGCTTGTGTTTAAAATAAAAAGCTAAATGTAATCCGAGTATGACATATGCACCCGCCGGGTCCGTGAAATGCAGCCACACTCGTTAATCTTAATAACACAAATATCTATGAGCAAATATTTGACGGCGCGCCGGCCGTTGGGAGCACACGGATCTACTCGCCTGGGAGTTAAGATGGTATTCATCTGTTTCGTGTTTACACAGACAGAGGGCTACGCTACGCACTGAATATCATGTCACGTGAGTTTGGAAAAGGATGATTTTGTTATTGAATGGATTTCGATTGTTTGGACAGGATGGAGGGAAAATTTGAAGGATATATATGTAAGAAGATTAAGGATAGGGTGTTTATATTGATACAATCACTGAAAAAAATCTGATGTAGGTAGCATTTTACTTCCCAGAGTTTATTTCATGTTAATTCATGAACTATAAGGCCAAGAATTTTCATCTGACGTTAATTAAACTGTATGTTAACTCTTTGTTAAAACGAAAAATGTGACATCGAAAATTTGACACTGTGTAATTTTTATTACTTATGCTATAATATCGATACTGTATTTTTCGTTTTAACTTTAACTGGTAATTAAGATAACAGGCAGTTTAACCAGACATGAAAATACCAGGCCAAGAGAATCGAAGTTAATTTAGACAAAATTTGCCCCATTGGGAAACTATTTTGATAATGTATTTTTATTCGAAAAAATGCATAGGTCACTAGATATGGAATGAATTAATTAAGAGAAATTACAAAAAAAATCTGGTGTGGCCAACACAATACCTCCCGCCATTTACAGCCCGAGTCACAAAAAAGATTAAGCTAATCCTTATTTTTGGATTAGCGAATTTTACTCTAATTTTGGCAGTTTGTTTCTTAAAATATAGTCTAATCTAATCCAAGTAACTACCTTTTTGATAATAAAATGAAGAATAAATTTTAAATACCGGGATAGAATAGAATTCACTAATCCAAAAATGAGGATTAGCTTAAACATTTTTGTTAATTGTTAATTTTTATTAATCTAAATACATACCTACATATTTACTTATGCTGGAAACTGTAGTGAATTCCTTTTCTATTGTTTTATTTACTTTTTTCTTTTTAAAACTATTATTAATTTGAAATGCTTAGTCCTTTGACAGTGACATTTATCTGTCAGTTACATACATTTGAATAACTATGTAACCAAGGAGTTTTGTCTGTTTAAAGCATAGGCTCCGGGATTTAAATTATAGATAATTTTATAAATTTATCCATAAAATATGTAGAAAAAGTATTAATGCAAATCTGTAGAAAATTTAATAATCTAAAATTTTTGTAACATAAATCTCGAAAAAATAACATTTAATAGTTATTTATTATATGAATGTGGAATGTATCATATTAGCCACGAAAGAAAAAGTTAAGCCACGTAGCCTGCAGGGCGAGTGGTTAATTTTCTTTCTGACAATTCAGTTGATAAAGTATATGAAATTACAAAGTCGCCAGTGAATGTTTTTTGCTATATTGTTACTGAAAAAAACATTCTGTAATAATTATTGTATGTCATTAGGAATTATTTGAACCAAAAATACATTAAAATGGGTGAAAATAAGGACCTTCCTTTAAAACGTATTTACTTAGAAGCGCAAGCAGCATCTTTTAATTTAATTCCGAAGCAAGTAACCACTAACTCGTGTCTCGTTTTCGTTTTATTAGCCGTACATGACAGCTGTCATTGGGTAACGATAAGTAATCTATTTTAGCATAAATGTTAATATTAATTTAAATAAATAAGTTTGATAATGTTTAATTATTTCAATATTATTGTATATTATGAGTCGGTGCCTATTCTGGTTACCTGATTTACATCAAAATTTAATAGCTTCTTTCCTTTTGAGAATAAGGCGGAAATACAAGGTTTTAAAATTTCCTGAATGATAGTATTTGAGTTAGAGTGGCGGATCGACACATACATATACACATACACAAAGACATCTTTAAAATTGAATTTTAGGGACCTTAAAACGTGTTCAGTGGGAGGTAATAATGAAAGTATATCAACTGTTTGGTATGAACTGCCACGACATGTTCCAATAGGACAGCGCAACTACATAGATATACTGAACAATTGATTTATTGCACCAACAATTTCCAAGCCTGATCATCTCTAAAAATGCCATCAATGGCTAGCAAAATCTTGTGATTTAAATTTTTGAAATTAATTTTTGAAGGGGTTTTCTATAATCAAAGGTTTATGCTGAAGACCAAAATCCAACATGTTACCAATGAAATTGAGTCATCTGTTAAAAATTTATTGTTAAAATTTTATCAAAAAAGCTAAAATATGAATATATGTACTTTCATACATATTCAATAAAATCACACAGATTAAACAAAAACAAAAGAAGACGATCAATTCGAGAACTTTGTTTTGTTAAATCAATAATTAGTTATATAATACATCTTCTTCTAGTCACTTTTTTTTGTACTCAAGAACAGAAGGTAAACTTTTCAAAATGAACGACAAAAGAAAAAACATTTTTTAGAATAATTCAAACATGTTGGTTCGTTGAACCTTACCCCGTTTAAAGCTTATATCATCAATGCCGTAATTTAATTAAAAAATTACGCTTCCTTTCACCCCTTATAAATCACCAGAAATTAAAACACAACCACATCCCCTCAACCTCCCTCTCTTTTACCCTGCATACATCCTCCCCTAATACATCATTAGACAAAAAGACAAGTACAAATAAAGGCTGTGTACACATTTTCACTTAACAAACACGAAGAACAAAATCATAAATCAAACAGGCCGTGGCTAGATGCTCTTCTGTTGTGCGCTCATCACAGCTGGCTGATAATGAACAACGACAATGATGCCAATCAATATTCCCATTCGTATATCTACCCACGGGAAGGGTTGATGGAGGGTGAAAGGGGTAAACTTGACGTGGGATAATACAGGAGACAGTTGAGGTTAGGGTGAACCAGGTGGGAGGTTTAAAGGGATGAAGTTTTTGATAAGGGAGTGACTTATAATAAGGAAAATTATCTAGCAGATTAAATAACGATATAGGTATATAAATTTTGGCCTATAAAATTGGTAAAAGACAATGCATATGTTTAATGACAAGCATAGATTCAAGTTTTCTAGTATTAGTTCACCTGATAACGGTAGCACTATTAGACGATTAATCGGTTAACCAGTTACTCCTTGTCGATTTTTGGCGGTTAGCCAGTTAACCGAATAATCGATTGGTCAATCGGTATTAGGGTTGGTAGACTTTGAAATATGGAAATCGACATTCGATTTTTCAAAATATCGATTTTTGCCGACTAGTCGAATATACAAAAAAAGAAATAATCGAAAGTCAAAACAATTGAAAAGTCGAAATAGTCGAAATAATTGAAAGTCAAAATAATTGAAAAGTCGAAATAATCGTAGTCGGTAAGTCGAAATAATCTGTCTAACTAAATTATCAAAAAATATAAACTCTAAACTACGAATAAACTTAAATTTTAAAAAGCTTTCAGAGCCAGTGTTTAAACTTTAAACAATCAAAAATATTTTATCTAAATACGTATAGGTATACAAAAAGTAATAATAATAAGAAACTGCTAAATTGCAAGTAGTATATGAAAAATTTAAAAGCCAAATGCAAAACTTTCTTTTGTTGTTGTACTAAGTTTTTTTTACCTTCCGTCACCTTTAGGTGAGGAAGTTATTGTCTTTGGTCAAAAAATTCGGTGGTGAGTTTTTGATGAATAAGCACGTTTTAAGGTCCCTAGAATACGATTTTACTATTTTTACGATGATGTCTGTATGTGTGCGTGCGTGTGTGTGTGTGTGTGTGTGTGTGTGTGTGTGTGTGTGTGTGTGTGTGTGTGTGTGTGTGTGTGTGTGTGTGTGTGTGGATGTGTGTGTGTGTGTGTGTGTGTGTGTGTGTGTAACAAAATTTTCGTCTACGATAACTCTAATACTACAATAACTGACAGAAGGTAATATGCTGGCCACATCAGATTTTTTTTTTGCTAATATATACACTGTGTTGACTTTTGTCCTGTACTACGTAGATCTTCAAATAACAACCAAACTTTGCATCTTCGATTTATTTTTAAGGCACAGCGATAATTTAAGAAGTTCAAGATACTCGTATCAAGAAATAAAACAATAAATAATATTAACGTTAACTAAATCCAAACGCGCACTAGCTCTGTTCAGGGAGTTTAGTAGTAGACAGGCGTATACAGCAGCAAACCACAAAAGAACACAATAGTCGAAAAGTCGAAATCATAAATATGTCGATAAAGTCAAAATGTTTATAAAGTCGAAATAGTATAAAAGTTAAAATAGTCTATATTCGACTTATCGACAGCGTTTTTTTTAAAGTCGACCGACTTTTTTTGAGGCATGTCGAATAGAAGTCCATATATCGATTTTTTTGCCAGCCCTAATCGGTATTATTCAATTGTCGCAGCTAATCAGACAAATCTCGCTTAGCCAGTTTTTCACAGCACTAATCGGTATTGTTGAGGGGTGATAAATCAATATCACCTATCTAATACTAATAAAATTACATCTTAACCTTAAAATTAATTTTAATGAAAGCTAAATACGTATTTCGAGAACTAAGTTCTCATATGGGGTCTCGTGGCCGAGTGCCTGAGTGTCAGGTCGCGAATCTGGGGAACCGGGTTCGATCCCGACCGACGCCAAATACTTACAATTTTAAATGGCACAAAATTGACCCCTGTGTTGCACTCTCCACGCCAGCAGTGAGTGCCCGTAAGGTGACGCCTGGTAAGCGCCCGCACGGTACAAATATTTCATCATTACCGATATCTGTGTATGCAGCAGATTGGCACACCCAGCAATGGGTAATAAGCCGTGATGATATATTTATTTATTTTATTTAAGTTCTCATATCAGTAGTACAAAATTAGGAAATGTTTAACAGAGTAGCCAAGATTACTCAACAAGTCAACCATGCCAGAAGTCCTAACAACTGATATGTTTTCTAGTTTTGTACTATTGATGATGAGAACTTAGTTCTCGATATACGTATTTAGTTTTTATTAAAATTAATTTTAAGGTTAAGGGGTAATTTTATTACTTTTAATTATAATTTAACTCTAGACTCCTTTTATTATTAATTATTGGTATCACCTCACAGGCTTTCGAAGCTGTCGTGAAAGCAATTTAAATACAGTTGTATAGTAATTATATTTCCTTGTTCTGAAATGTTTTCTCATTCCGAGGATTTACTATAACATTTCAATTAAATCCCTCTTTACTAATTATGTCACAGCCTCCTATAACGTCGAATGAAACATCATGCTTGCAACTGGACATGAATTCCTAGTAGAACAATCAACATACAGATAGCAATTGTTTGACAGTCGATAGTAGCTACACTGTCTATTCAATGAGATACTCATCCTTTACTAGGACATTGCCACTGCATTCACCCGAGGATATACTGCCCTTCCTGCAGATGGATTATCAACGAAATAATGACTATGTTCATAATGATCGTTATGATAATGATTATGATGATAGTGATGGCGGTGTTTATGACGTATCGATCATGAAAATGCATTTATCGCTGGTTTGAAATGTATTGCTTTTTAATTAGTGTTTGTTTATTAAAATTTATTAATGTTGCCTTTTCAGTGATCGGATAAAACGCTTCTCATTTCAGTTTCGTTCGTTGTATGATTGTGGCAATTTTTTTCCGTACATACGGGTGTCTTCTGAGGAAACCAACAAACTTTTATCTTGTATTCTAGGGGTCAATTTAATGCTATGTTCGATGCCGTATTTGGTATTTAGGTCTACTTCACATAAATGCAACTCCGAATAGCATCGTTGACATCCATAGAATAGAAGCTAGAAAGCTAGAAATCCATTCTTTGACAGTAATAACAATGATTTGTTTAATTAATGAGCGCCAAATTCAAGATAGTATGCTCCTAAAATTTAAATCCTAAATAATGACATCATTTAGTGCATATAAATTTAAGATCTACATATTAGGGTGATAAAAGTGCAACATTGGACACAGCCTAAGTAAAAGAGTTTATATAGGTAAGCTATAGGTATAGCTAGGCCGCGTCCATAATCATACAAAAAGATTATGTCAGCGTATTCCACATGAGCGAAAGTTCTAGGCAAAGCTGTTGAATAATTAGATACATAGACAATCCGTGCTACTGATAAGTCCATTAAAACAGTAGGCGAAAATTAGCTACTTTCCTAGCATTCTTAGGCCCACTTTTACAATTGATGGATAAACTATGATATAGCTATCGGAGGTATAACTTGTAAAAAAGTAAATAGAACAATAGGAAAGGAAATCAATACAGTTTACAGCATATGTAAATATGTAGGTATGTATTTGAATTAATAAAAATTAACGATTTTTGGATTAGTGAATTTTATTTTATCCCGGTATTTAAAATTTCATCTTCATTTTATTATCAAAAAAGGTAGTTACTTGGATTAGATTAGACTATATTTTAAGAAATAAACTGCTAAAATTAGAGTAAAATTCACTAATCCAAGAATAAGGATTAGCTTAATCTTTTTTGTGGCGGGAGGTATTGTGTTAGCCACACCAGATTTTTTTAAACAAATTGGATGATCCACAGGTGGGTAGATCGTCTTTTTTTCGGGGAAGACAGCAAATCGTTATCCATGCAGGGTATTTAAAGTGAGCACCAATGGTCAGTATTTGAAATACCACGATACATTTTTCACGTGGCGCTAGCCCCCGTTTTAATAGTTTATAATATGAACTTTAACACCTAAAATATATGGTGAAAGTTTTTTGGTGTCCTCAGGGAACATCCTGTATAATAATCATAAAAACAAGGTTTTCAATTTGAAATATTATTTAATTATTGTCGTCCTAGACATGGTTGAGAAAACCTAGTTAAGTGTATTACTCGTATATTTTTGCGCCAATTTTGTAGAATACCCCTGCGAATGAAATAGCAAAGCCATTTATTATAAACTTAAAAACGACATTGTTTCTTGACATATATGAAGCTTCAAAATAAGCTCATTTGTCAAGCCACTGACGACTACGCGCACTATCATTGTTCTTTATAACAATCACATTTGTCACAAAGTCTGTACAGCTAGTAAACGCAATACAAAGATATAATCCCAGCATTGTCTGGGTCATGAAGCAAAAAAAAAAAAAATCGTGATATATGTGTCCGTATTTCACTTCTTACCTGCCACGGTGAAATGCAACGTGCGAGGGAGCTAACAACGCAAAAAGACAACGCCAACCAAGACTTTGTATTGTGCGCGATTCTTAAGCTCTTGTTGATTGTGTTTCACTCGCCAAGCATGTGGTAATTCTGTGCAAGAATTTCATTTTCTAGGGCAGGAGAATAATTGCTTTGAACACAGTGCCTAACCGAATAAAACTACAGGGTAGTGGGTACCAAAATTAAATGACGGAATTTATGATATTTTCGTTGTTAAGCATACATATGAACTATTTATTACTCTACGGTAGCGTTCGTTTTGAGAATGGTTGTGCTTCTAATTGTCTTGATTAGTTTCCGGCAGTAGCGCCCCTAAGGTAAGTCAGCTCGGCATATGCCCGCGGCCCCAAAAGCTAGTGGGGCCCCGCATCGAACTACTTTATTAAATTTCAGCTACAATTTCAGAAAATTCTATTCTATTTCAAAAAATCTGATGTGGCTAGCACATTACCTTCCGTCAGTTCTATGTATTTTGTACATATCTCATACAGATAATTCCTTGCAAAAGATTCTATTTCTTGTACATTACCTTCCGGCAGTTGTATGTATTTTATACAAATTCCTTACAGAAAATTTCTAGCAAAAAATCCTATATTTCCAGTAAAATTATAAGACAAACACACTACCTGTGTCAATTTCACTTGACACTGACGTCTTTCAATCAAAATTTTCTTAATATAGTAGCTGTTTCCATAGCTATTGCTACTTTATGAAATTTTATTTCTTTATTTTTTAACTCTATATCCGTTTAATATGAGTATAAAATGTATTCAAATCGTATAGAGAATAAAATATTCTTTATTATTTATAATACTGTGAAAAAATGATATTTAACATAGTTTTTTGAAGAAAAACTGTTAAAATCTTCAGATGAGGGTTCTTCCGGTTGACCAATTATAACCAAAATCTAATCAGCTCTTCATATGGATGTAACGAAGAAGAATACGAAAGAATGCTAATTTTAGAAATTTCACTTTTTACTCCTAATAACACAATATACCATTATTTCATAGTTATTTTTTTCACACTTTTATATATTATGACACATTTTAGCCATTGAAAAGTGTGAAATATAGACAACTGGTGTTGCAAAATAGTATATTGTGTTATTAGGAGTAAAAGTGATACTTGTGTGGCGAGCATGCAAGTTTGCACGACGAGGGAAGCGAGTCGGACAATAGGCTACTTGCGTGGTTCTGAAAATCTATCACTAAATACCTAAAGTAAAGTTAAAAACGTATGCAAAAATATAAATTTTATTTTTAAAAAATTATGTGTTTTTTAATAAATTAAGAAAGAATATTTTCTTTGACGTCATTATTTTGAACTGGAGAAAGGGATGCATATTTAAGAATGTAACCTGTAGATGGCGAGCGGGTGCGAGTTTTAATTTAATTTTGACATTAGTTCATTTTTCTGTCACTGTCTCTCTTCTTTATTATTTACAATTTGCGTAGTTTCTGTTACTTTTATTACGTATTTCGATTTGTTAAGCAGGATTTTGAAGGATTTCAACTTAGCTTATACTCGTACAAAATTAAAATGACAAACGAAAATATTAACCTCCAAACTATTATTCAAACGTCAAACAGATGATATGGCATGTGTAAATTACCCGCACATGCCGTTGCTATTGGACGTACCGATGTTATTGCTTTACGGCCATTCATTGGTTCGGCGTAATTCTACGTCATATATGGCGGTAATTTAAATATTAAAATTTAATTCATTTTTTCCGGGCAAATATTGAAAATTTTGCCAAAAGAAAAAATATGGGTAGCAAGTTTTATCGTCTCTTCAAAAATATTAAATATAAAAATGACACGCAATTAGCCCATTACATGTGAAGCATACAATGACACTTTTATTCCGAATGACACATTAATTTTTTTCAAACGCACTACTTTTCTTTTTATTTGCTAATTCTATGTAGTTTCTATGGATATTTATTCATTTCCAGCGGCGTAGAAATGAAACTTCTACCTTGTGAATCAAGTTACAAAAAATGCCATTTCTACGACGTTTGAACAAAATATATTATTCCTTAAATAGCCTCGAATTTGATTTCATACAGCTCAACATAACATAGGTGATGTACACACTGTTTTCCTATTGGCTATGAATAACTTGCTGTATGTAATTTGATCTCACAAAAGTGGAAGTGGGGAGTTGGTGTTTTATAATTATTTTTGGCGCTAATCTTTTTATTTATTTATTTTAGAAAATAAATTATTATTTTTTATTACTATGAGAAATATGTGAAACGGGTTTATTGATTTCTGTTACATAACTAATTAAAGTGATCGTCTGTTAATTTCATAGATAATGCTTCCATGCTAAATGTGCGAATATTTGCCTTTATGTAGATGGCAACCTATTTGATAACAAACAAGTTAAATAAGTTATTCGTCGTTTTATAAAACGCCTAGACGACTAGTCATAATAATGCAAACATTGCTAAGTCAACGACGGTTTGTCAATCTAGCAGTGGCGTAACTAAGAGTTCGGGGGCCCGCCCGCAAAAAGTTTTTGGGGCCCGTTTTTAATTGTAGCGTTTATCATGAAGAACTGCATACCACAAGAACTTGTGGAAATTATGGCAAGGCTCACTTTCATCTGAGTTGAAAATCCAAGATTATGCACTTTTACATCCCACCAAAGTCATTGTATGTTATGGCATTTACTATGAAAATGTGATTGGCCCGTATTTTTTTTTTTTTTTTTGAAAATGTATTTGGTTGCACAGTCCACTGGTGAAAGTTACAGGGAATTGATTCATACATTTTTGGTATCCCAAATGGATGAACTTGGATGCGATAAAATATGGTGTTAGTAAGGTGGATCAGTATCATACATTCTAAATAATAGCAATTTTGCGAAAATCATTCTCTTATCGTTATTTAATCCCAAGTTTTGGTAATACACATTGGCCGCCAGGTGTCTTGATTTAACAGCCCTAAACTTCTTTTTATGGGGTTATTTTAAAGTAAAGCTCTGGATCAGTTGCAGGAAAATATTTGCCAAGAAATCGAAATTCTACCGGCGGAAATGTGATGGAAAATAAAGAGCTTGATTTTAAATAGCGGATAAGGGGCCCCTTAGCTAATATTATTTTTGGAAATTGACATTTAAAAAAATAAAGGACTAAATAAATTTGTATGTTGCTACAAAAAAATGTTTAAATTCAAAATTTCGGAGTAGTAACAAAATTATAAATCATGTAAATTGGGGCCTCTTTAGAACCGGTGGCCCGCCCGCAATGCGGGTCCTGCGGGCCCGTTAGTTACGCCACTGCAATCTAGCTGCGTTTCATAGATTGTTTCATATGCAGTCGATCAATGATGAAATAATTAATGAAATAAAAAACCATGTCATTCGAATCTCGATTCCAAAACCTTTTAATTGCAGTACATAGGAACAAATACTCGTAAGATTAAATTCTTCTATTCAGTTCAAGAGAATAATTGTTTGCTATTTTCTACCTAGATGAATAAAATAAAACTAATGGACAGTGAAATGAAATTGTGCAGAGACCTTGGCACAGTCTGCAAATGCATTTTTATTGTTTGGGTGATCGATAGCATATTTAGTGGAATTGCTCATTTTTCATTCCAAACGAGCTGATTTAGATTTGTTAGGTTGCATTTTAAAAATTATGTTCTTTGTTATTAAGATCAGGTGAAAAGATTGTTACGCGCATAATGGATAAGAAAGTAATGCGTTGGAAATTACGTTCAATGCTTTCTATAACATGAATAATGACGATAAATTCATGTTGTGACATAATTTCTGTACGTATATCTGAAATGCGGCAAATTTAATTACTGAAATGGCTTACTCTCATTTTCTCATAATACGTATTTATCACGGTGTAGTATCTATAGGTGAGAGCACGAGATGCGTTGACATGGCTAAGTAACTGACAAAAAATGTTTTGCTACAAGATGCACAATTGGGTATGGATCAAATAAAGAGAAATATAGTCTTTTTAAGGTGCCAAAATGTGCAATTTAGCGGCAGCTAGCGACACTATAATCACAGAAACAGGTACTAAGATAAATTTTTGATTGAAAGGTGTCAATGTCAAGTGCATTTGACATATGTTGTTTTATAATTTTACAAAATACTTACATAGAACTGACAAAAGATAAAAGGTAATGATTGAAAATATAGAATATTATGCGTTATATATGAATAATTTAATATTTTAAATATTTTGTGTAAAAACCGGGTCGCAGAAAAACCTGACATCTAGCGGCACACTGTATGAACTAGCCCAATTAGTTAGCCATTCTTCGTAATGCATTGGAATACATCGTGCACTCACCTATAGATACTACACCGTGGTATTTATGTTATAAGAATCGTAACGTCAATTATTACGGTATAGTATGACTAGCGAATGAAAGTTAACGTTTGGATTATTTATTAGATGTGGTTTCTTTTAAAAACATTTCCCTATATTTGATTTGAAAGAAAATTGACCCTTATGTATTCCGTTGCAGAAGATTAGAATTGTACTCAATACCAGGAGGCATTTAAAATGACCTTAGCAACAGGATTCAGGGATGTATTTAAAAAATTTAATACCGCAAATTCTAGTTCGTTCGTCTCAGGTGTAAGCAACCCTTGGGTCGGAATTACTGTTAGAGGAAATTATAAATAATCCTATTTCATAGAATTGCCAAACTTACCAAAATATTTTGTTTTAATCAATATAAACGAAAAATGTTTGAAATATTTTAAACACACCCCTGTTTTTCATATTCAGTTACCCTAGACATAGTAATGTATTTCTGTGCTTTGCTCTGAACAGATTCTCGTGAAAAATATATTATGATATGCTCCAAAACTTGTGAAATTTAGTATTATCAACTTTTATATGAAGGGGAACAACATATTAGATTTTGGATACAATTGATAAACCGGAACTGATTCGAAGCTCTGAACAGATTTTAAAATAAAATAAATAAATAAATATATCATCACGGCTTATTACCCATTGCTAGGTGTGCCAATCTGCTTTGTATACAGATATCGGTAATGATGAACAGATTTTCGTGACAAATATATTGATACAATCAAAAACTTTTCAAATTTGGTATTTAAGACTTTTATATTAATAAGAATGATATGTTGGATTTTTTTTTAAATTGATAAATCGGAAGTGATACTTTACTCGAAGCTCTGAACAGATTTTTGTGAAAAAAAAAATATTACAATCCAAAACTTAAGTATTTAAGAATTTTATATTAAGGAGAACGACATATTAGATGTTTTTTTTAATTGATAAACCGGAAGTACTACTTTACAGGAAGCTATAAACAGATTTTCTTGAAAAAATATATTAAAACATGATCCAAAACTTCTCAAATTTGGTATTTAAAACACGTGTATAATTTGAAACAACATTAGATTTTGATTATACCTATATGCTAAACCGGAATAGGTACTTAATTTGGGGCTCTTAACAAATTTTCGAGGAAAAACATAATAAAATATAACCCAAAATTTGATATTACAGACTTTTCTATTTATTGGAACAACAAATTAGATTTTTTTTATGAACGATCAACCGGAAGTGATGCTTTACTTAAAGTTCATTGCTATTTCAAACATGGAATTGACGGGAGGTCATGTGTTGGCCACATCAGATTTTTTTATGTAGAATAAAATTATTTCCTAGTAGCTGGCATACTAACTTTATTATTTAAATATCGTTTGTACTGTTCATAATTTTCAACGCGTAAATGACAAATTTCAAAAAATCTGATGTGGACACCACACGACTTCCTTGTACGCAAGACCAATATGAAGATGAAGTATAGACCCAATTATAAAATTGCACTTGTTTGGCGTAATTTCACATTAACATCTATTTTTTTGATATTTTTTGTCCTAATCCATAGCTAGCTTCATTACAAAAACCAAAAAGTATATAAGTTTTAAATTTACATATCTCGCTTATACAAAGGGCTAATTTAATAATACTTCATGTGCTAGACGCAGAATTTATTCTCTAAAACTCTTATTAGTAGCATTTATTTCTAAAATCAAAATGAAACCATTTTATTCAAGAAAAATTGTTAACAACTTCAGGTAATATATCACTTCCGGTTAGCCTGATTTAACCAAAATCTGCTATGTTATTCCAATTGATATAAAAGTCTTATTTATCAAATTTGAAAAGTTTTGGATTATATTTTAATATAGTTCTTCATTAAAATCTATTATAGGCTTCAAATAAAGTACCATTTCTGGAAATTATGTAATGACCAAAAAGGGAGGTGCACAATACAAAATTTCAACTTTCTACGGCTTACCGTTTTTGAGTTATGCGAGATACATACGCACGTACGTACGTACGTACAAACGTCACGACGAAATTAGTCAGAATGGATTCAAGGATGGTCAAAATGGATATTTCCATTGAAATCTCAAAACCGAAATTTTTCGCGATTACAATACTTCCTTTACTTCGTACAAGGAAGTAAAAAAAACACCAACTCTTCCGCGGACTACATCTTTTTTGCTGCTTAAATTCATCATTATTCTCCTCTCACATCCTTCCCCTTGCAGTGTTAACATTCTTCCTCTGTTCCTGCAATCTCTGGTGTTGCTTTCGGCATGGCAGGAGTTATGTATCGCGTTTGTTTCCTGTTCACGGCGCTGAGCATTGTTTTTGCAGCAGTGGCAGCGCGTGCACAAGCTAGCAGGAACGTGTGAAGCGCGTCCTGCTGCACTCACTCACTGTCTTCATCCTCTCCTGCTCGTCCTCTTGCTCCTGGAGTCCTTATCTACAAGGGTTGAGTGGATGGCTAGGAATGGAGTTAGGAGTAGAGAAGGGGTTCTCAAACAAAAGGGGAACTAGTTTTTGAATAATACATATTATAATATAGGTACTTACACTTCGAAGTTTATAGTGATATTTGTTTATTTGAAATCGCCAATAAAGTGCAAAAAATCTTCATTAAAAGTTCAGAAATCGGCATTAAAGTAATCCATTATACGACGATTTCATATACAGGTGTTCCGCGACTCGACCGACAAATTTATATCATATTTTCCGCGGGCCATTGCGATTAAAAAATGTTATATGACCTATAGATGAATTCCTCTTTGTTTCGGAGATATCGAAGGAATTTAAAAGAATAATGATACTTGAGTTAGCCTTGACGAATGAACGTATGTTTGACAAATGAATGATTTTTGTGAAATGAAAAAGGAAGTAACAATGGGCCCGTCCAACTTTTTTTGAATTTTTTATATGTTATAAAGAATTTAAAAATAGAAATTCCATATTTTTTTGTTTTCTTGAAATTACTCGTATGTTTAATAACGCTTAAAATAATTATTAAAGTTTTTCCGCGAAAGTTGTGACGTTAGCGTCACTCCGTCATAAGTAGAGAGAACCCACATACGTTACTATTAATGTGGTAATATACAATAAATGTTGCAAGAATAAAAATACGTATCCATTACAAACTGTGATCAAAAATCTTTAGAGCTAATGGTAATAAATAAACGAGATAGTTATTCTACCATTTCAAAATATACACTTGTTTGATTTACTTACATGATTATAGGAGTAGTGTTAAATGATAATTTATGAAAAACTTCCAAAGAACATTATACATAAATCAGGTAAGTAAAATTAATAATATTCGTTCCTTTTCATAATCGGGTTAATCATTCGCTTTGATTAATGTGACTTTAAGACTTTCTTTAATATAATATTCAAGGTTATTATACTCACCAAGTGTCATTATTATAATTAAAATAGTATTTAAACTATTTTCTATTTATTATTAAATACAACAATGACAGTATTGATTACAATAATCAAAGCATAGTTCATAATAAAAAGTAATCCAACATTTACATACCTATTTACTAAATGATTGCAACAATGACAAGTATTGAGATTACAATAATTAAAACATAAATTATAATATAATTTTATTTAATAAGTAAATTTGCTTTTGATCTTAATAAAAAATTACTCGGATATATTAAATATGTGTATTTTAGACTATGTGTAAAGCCAATCGCGAATTTATGAGCAAAATATGCATGGTCCACTGTATAGTGACATTTTCTCAGGGTAACTAGATGACTGTAATGACGCTGACGTCACAACATGGCGATCATTTTATGCTAAAAACTTTAATTATATTATATAGGTGTAAAAATGCAAATATATATCAATTTTTATTTCGTTTTCATTTATTTATATTCAAAATTCATACGCGACATGTAATTTCTAAAAAGTCGAAGACTTGGACGAGCCCATTGTTCGGATAATCAATAATAAAATTTAATCTATGCCGACGTTTCGACAATACCATAGTCTTTTTCAAGTGTGATAAGACGAGAGTAAGAGCAATAACAGATAAATAACTTTTTATAAACTTTTCTAAATTATAGTTTCAGTAATCATATTTTAACTCTGTTTATCTATTTTAAATTATAAATGTCAAAATTCCGTTTAGAAATTCATATCGTAATATGACAGTCACGACGTTTATTTATTGATCATTAAGTCTAGAAATTATTGTATATACGTGCGTGACTTTGAATGCCCTAGCCCGTGCATCCTGTACCCCTAAGATAATCCTGTCCTGAATATAACACTTTGTTTTTAGAGAGTCGAGATTAGTTACTCATGGAGTAAACGCATAAGAGTTTAGATTAGTTCATCGCGTCGGGCAGACGTTTGTAGTTGTCGGAACATGTAGTATGTTTTAGTTTTGGGGCGCGTGCTAAACGGTATGTAACATGTTAGGCTATGCCCGGTTGCAGAAACGTTAATCAACGTTAAAATAAAATTAACATCAATGAGAGTTTTGTCTTTTGTATAAAACCTCCGCCCTACAACCACCGAGAAATCCATTACATTACATTCATCATTCAACAAGTCGGTGTTACGTCTTTCCAACGTTAATCAACACGTTGTTCGGTTAGCGGTTCATTAAAACGAACAAATGCAACGCGATTTTTTGACAGCAATGATTTAAATGTCATAAGAACAAGGAAACTGATTCGAATTTGTTCGATTTGATGAACCGTTAATCGAACAATGCGTTGATGAACGATTGTGCAACCGGGCATTAGTTGAATTAGTTAATAATGTAATCATGTAAATAAAAACCTTTAGTTTAATCAGTAAAATCACCAGTATTGTCCATGTCATAATGTAAGTGTTCAGCCAGTGTAAAGTGTAAGTGTATGTGTGTTCTTCCTTGTCACCAAGTCGTGGACGCCAATCATTTAAGCGTCCACCAGTTAAAGTCAGTCAGTGTGTCATCGTTGGAGTAAACAATCATTATCTTAAGATACCCTCTCGTATTACACAAGGCTCTGGTATATGATATGATCCAAGAGTTAGTCAGTAGTGTCCATTGTATGATGGTATAGTCGAAACGTCAGCATTGAATTGATTTTATTGTTAAACTATAGAATTCAAAATTCCCAACGGAAAATACAATATTATATCATTCCTTGGAAATTGTCCCCTGACATTTTGAGAACCACCTTGGAAGAAAGTCACCGTACTGGAGTCAGTGTTTCGCACACAGCGCACGACATGTCCAGATACTCGTGAAGAATCCACACAGATTTGTCAATGCTCCGATTGCATGACATGTGGAATTGTTCGTTGTCGTTATTAATCGCGACTCCCTGCCCTTAATTGGCTTTTTACTCGCAGTATTAAATTCTGCTGCAAGCCTGCAGCGCTGCACCGACATTACACACAATCATGAACGAACCTATACCAAGAGTATATTATACACTTAATAACTGGGAGATTATCTGATGCTTGGTTTGATTGAAACCAAAGTGAGTTTTGATTTACGTGACAAATCATAATTGGAGAAGTGAGATACGTTACTAGTTTTACACGGGCATATTTAAAATGAGCACCAAAATCATTACCTTTTTCTGGCAATTTTATAAATTGGTTTCCAAAATATTACTTGAGCACCAAATAGTTATTGGTATACCAAGGGTTGGAAATTGCTTCTTGCAGACAGACAACTTGTAAAATATACTCTTTTTAAAAAAAATCTGATGTGGACACCACACGACTTCCTTGTACACAAGACCAATATGAAGTATAGACCCAAGTATATAATTGCACATATTTGACGTAATTTGACATTAGAATGTATTTTTTATTTTTTTGTTATTTTTTGTCCTAATCCATAGCACGCTTTATTACAAAAACCAAAAATAATATAAGTTTTAAATATACATATCTCGCTTATACAAAGAGCTAATTTAATAATACTTGATGTGCTAGAGACAGAATTTAATTCTAACAATATGCCACTTCCGGTTAGCCTGTTTTAACCAAAATCCACTATGTTATTCCAATTGATATAAAAGTCTTATATACCAAATTTGAAAAGTGTTAGATTATGTTTTAAGATAGTTTTTCATTATAATCTATTATAGGCTTCAAATAAAGTACCATTTCTGGAAATTATGTAATGACCAAAAAGGGAGGTGCACAACTAGAAGTAACAGAAGTCCTAAATACAATATTTCAACTTTCTACGGCTTACCGATTATGAGTTTTGCGAGATACGTACGTACAGACATCACGACGAAATTAGTCAGAATGGATTCAGGGATGGTCAAAATGGATATTTCCGTTGAAATCTCAAAACCGAAATTTTTCGCGATTACAATAATTTCTTTACTTCGTACAAGGAAGTAAAACAGTGTTCAAAAAATCCTAACTCGGAGTAGGCTATGAACAAAGAAACATATGACAATTTAAAAGTATTTAATTAAATGTCAATTTGACATGAAATAATGTGAAAAATGTTATCTAAAGCAATGAAAGTTTTTCTTCTGGAATCTTATTGTAGAAATAAATTTGAAAATGGCGAATGGTAGTATACAGATGTACGTGTCTCTGTTCATAGCCAACTTCGAGATAAGATTTTTTTTTTGATCACACTATTAAAAGTTCACTGTATTGCTATTACCTGATATATATATATTTATAACGGTTCAAAAATAGCAGAAGTATTTTAAAGCGTAAAATTCTAATTTTTTATACCAATTTTTTGCATTTATGTTATTGGTAACCTAAGAAACTTAATTTTTAGTTACGAGAAAAATAGATCTAATATGCGCTTATTTCAAAAAAGTTTTAGAGTACATACAGGATGTTTCAAAAATATTGTAAAAAAATTTAAGGGCATATAGTACTGACCAAAATAAGTAAAAAAGTTTAATCAACATAGGACTGATCTTCAATTGTTTCGGAGAAAAGCGAAAAATCAAAAAAAAAACTGACAAAGATAGTGATCGAACAAAATTTTATCTATGTCAGTAAATAAGCTATAAAAAAACAATAAAATTTTATATAAAACGTTTTTTTCAATTTCTAATAGTTACGAAGTTATTTGAAAATTAAATATTGGTCTACGTCGCCACAACATTTAACATAGTACAATTATTTGATTTTTTAAACAAAAAAAAAGTACATCTAAGATGACCTCCGAAAGGTAAACAAAACATCCCATTTATTCAAAGTCGTAACTCTTATAGTTTTCGAGATAGCAGTCGTAAACCCCATAAAAACTCATTTTTCACAGCCTCAAATCTCGGGCACTATGGAAGATCGGACCCATGTTGATTAAGCATTTTTACTCATTTTGGTCAGTACTATATGCCCTTAAATTTTTTTACAGTATTTTTGAAACACCCTGTATACATATAAAGAATTCCATAAAATTTTACGGAACAATTAATATTTGAAAAATATATCCACTGTTAAATTGCTGTCAAGAATGGGCCCGTCCAAGTCTTCGATTTTTTAGAAATTACATGTGGCATGTGAATTTTGAATATAAATAAATTAAAACGAAATAAAAATTGTTATATATTTTGTATTTTTATACCTATAATAATGTAATTAAATTTTTTAGCGTAAAACGATCGCCTTGTTGGGACGTCAGCGTCATTACAGTCGTCCAGTTACCCTGTGAAAATGTCACTGTATGCATATTTTGCTCATAAATTCGCGATTGGCTTTACACATACTCTAACATGCACATATTTAATATATTCGAGTAATTTTTTAAAATTTTTCAAAAGAAAATTTACTTATTAAATAAATAAAATTATAATTTGTTTTAATTATTATAATCTCAATACTTGTCATTGTTGTAATCATTTAGTAAATAGAAATGTAAATGTTGAATTACTTTTTATTATGAACTATGCTTTGATTATTGTAATCAATACTGACGTTGTTGTATTTAATTATAAATAGAAAATAGTTTAAATACTATTTTAATTATAATAATGGCACTTGGTGAGTATAATAACCTTCAATATCTTATTAAAGAAAGTCTTAAAATCACATTAATTAAAGCGAATGATTAATCTGATTCTGAAAACGAGCAAATATTATTAATATTACTTGCCTGATTTTTATTTATGTATATTATGTACTTTGGAAGTTTTTTATAAATTATCATTTAACACTACTCCTATACCTATTCATGTAAGTAAATCAAACAAAAAACTATCTCATTTATTTATTACCATTAACTCTAAAGATTTTTGATCACAATTTGTAATGGATACGTATTTTTATTCCTGCAAAATTTATTATATTATATTATATTACCATTATTAATGGCAACGTATGTCGGTTCTCTCTACTTATGACGGAGTGACACTAACGTCACAACTTTCGCGCCAAAACTTTAATAATTATTTCAGGCGTTATTAAGCATAATTTCAAGAAAACAAAAAATACGGAATTTCTATTTTTAAATTCTTCGTAACATATAAAAAATTCAAAAAAAGTTGGACGGGCCGGGTGGCCCATTGCTTGGGACACCCGGTATATCCGTATATTGAAGAAGTATATTCTTTTTAGTTTCATAAAGATGTGACATTATTTTCTCGCAGTGTATGGGCTGGCTGGCGCGGTAATTATTATTTAAAATGTTGGCGAGGAAACAGAGGTCTAGGCTGCTTCCATTTGTCCGTTTCTTATGCGTTATATGTATGCAAAGTTGGGCACTGAGCGACAATATAAAGGTTAATTAGAGAAAAGGGAAAGCGTGTTTTATTACATTAACATTGTTAGTTGCACAGAGAATAATTAAGCGGGTGGCTGTAGCTGGGCGAATCACATTTAAATGTCTATTTTTGGAAACGCACACGAATTTTCTTTTCACGCTGCTGTGCCTTTCCGCCTTCAAAATCTTACGCAGTACGCAGGTAAATGTCTACATCAATTATTCACTTTGCTGCTTTTTTAATTGCGAGAGACCATTATCCTATGTTAAGATATAATACTTTCTCATTATTCTTCGATTAAGGAGACTAGAACTTAGGGCCGGTATTTTCACTTGCGAAGAAAGGTTTAGATAAATTTATCCTTCGGATAAATATTTTTGTCGTCTTTTCACTTGGAAATTAATTTATTCGAAAGAATAACATGTGTTTATGTCAGTAACAGTAAATTTATTTGTTAATGTTACTGTATAACAGCATATTATGTTTTATTATAACAAATTACCTTTATTTTGCACGTTTACATAGATTGTTATTCAAATACACACAGTTTACTTATAACAATATTATTTTTGAGAGACACTAAAATCTTTTCCGTCAAAAACTCACTTTTTCCTGCCACGCGATCTTTTTGCCTACTTTGATATCTGCCAAATGTTTTTCAATACTCTCAACAACATGTATTATTCGCGGAATAAATTATTCGGTACTTGGGTAGCGAATAACCGTTTATTCGCTAGTTCATTACATTTCCACATAGTGCAGATTTATTAACAAAATGGATTAAATATTATGATGATATTTTCAAGTATGAATTAATAAATAACGTGAGATATCGAACACACACCATCAGACAGCGACATAATAACATACATGAAATAATTTTTGACAGATTCCGATTATGAAAAAAATTTAGTATCACATATCGGGGATTGCATTTGATCTTAAACATTAAATAGGTAAATCGTTATAAAGATCTTGTCATTTGACGATGGCAAAATATTTTCGAATTTTGGATACTTTTGTTGAATACATTGACAAACATTTACTTTGAACTGAAAGAAAAATACAAAAAGTACAAGGACAATATTGCAATATACATATCTCCTTTACCACATATGAGTGCTGCATTAGATGGTACACTTGTTAAATTACAGTCTTCCGGGGCTAAAAATGCAGAATATAGATGACATTGACATTAAAGATGTCAAACAAAAATTTGACAACTACGGATTCAAAAGTAGTTGACACATTTCATAGTTGTCTGCTTAATGTGGCTACGCCAAACTCCATCCTTCTCTACTGACACAAATTCACTCTGCAAGGCTACCAATTCACAAACGTTAAAGTTATTCGACAGATAGCTATTTTTTGTGTAAAATGTGTGAAAAGACGCAATGGAATTATTCGTTGGATAAATATATAGAATAAATTCATTTAACGAATACTTATTCGAAACTTTATTCGGAAGTGAAAATACCAGTATTTCCATCTCCGGATAAAGTTCAGGATAACTATCCGTCAGATAAATGATAAAAGATCGTATCGAAATAAGATCATAAATGAAGCAAATTATATTGAATGTCATTTTTTGATGCGATATTGTTCATTTATTCGACAGATAAGTTATCCATCACTTTATCCGAAGATGGAAATACCGGCCTTTAGCCAAATAAATTGATGTTAATTTCAACTTTGTTTTTATCTTCAAAACCATTCTCAACCGGTAGGAAAATAACTATAACGTAAATAAGTTCGTTATTCATCGTTGAAACGCTAAAATAATTCTCTTTTTATCTATAATTAATATTGAAAGTTCTGATATTGTTTCTATTTGGAACGCGGTTCCTGAAAAAAACTGGTAAAAAGTCGGACCACGACAACCACGAAATAATCCTGGTGTCTCTGGTTATTTTTATCCCCACTAACGCTACTTTCAGACATCATAATAACAAAATCAAACGATATATCAATGTTAAATTTCTAAACCACATTAGTGGTATTACAACAGATTACTTATACTACCGTAATATACGGTAGTATAGGTAATCTGTGGTATTACTAATAATTATTATAGATGTAAGTATGAATATATTATTTATACAGGTGTCTCACAACTCGCGCCCCAGAGCGAATGAGGAAACACGAGACTGCACTCGGATGTGTAATTTCGAAAAAAAAAAATCTAGCTTAAAAGATATTCGAGAGAAGATGTCTTAAAGTTAAAATTGACCAACCCGAGACCTACACCTTTAACGTGTGTTTGTCGTAATTTTACGTTACTATGGTTTTATACAAATCAAATCTTCTTTCAAATGTGTGGGCGACAAGTTTTTCTTGAAAAAACGATGTTAAATATCACATTTAATGTTATTATAAATATTAAAGAACATTGTATTCTCTACACGATTTGACTGAATTTTATACTTCATATTAAATGGATATAGAGTTATAAAATTATATAGAAATTAAATTTCATAAATTAGCCAGCTATGCTAGAAACAGTTACTATATTAAGAAAATTCTGATTGAAAGATGCCAGTGTCAAGTGCAATTGACATATTCGTAGTATATTTGTATTATAATAACTTTCTGTATGGAATTTGTATAAAATACATACAACTGTCGAAAGGTAGTGTACATACAACAAATTTAGAATCTTTTGCAAGGAACTTTCTGTATGGATTTTATAGAAAATACGTGGGCATTTACGAAAATTCTACCGGTAGATACCGTATCTACCGACTGTGTTCGAAAACACCAGTGGTAAAAAGTTACCGTGTTCGAAAATTGTACAGTATCTACCAGATTCATGTAGAATCTAATCTCAAAAAAAGGTAGTGATGCAAAGCGAAGCACGCGCGTTAAAATTGGAAATGTGTTCGAAGTAGGACTCTGTTCAGTTTGTTAACCACATTAAATTTCTAAACTGTTTAGAATTTTCAATTTTTTTATAGGTTATGGATCTACCCTGTTTACCACTTGCGTTCTTAAAATATCGATTCCGGTAGCTATAACCTGATAAACAGCTGTTTACCGGTAACAGTTCACCGCTAGAATTTTCGTAAATGCCTCATATAACTGACGGAAGATAATGTGCTGGCCATATCAGATTTTTTTCTTTTATGTCGCAAATCGTTGATTTTCCCACATTTTCTTTTTTCGATAAACTCATCACTGTGGTACCCGCCTCTAAACTCTTAATAATATCGATCTTCTCTTTAATCGATAAAGTAACGTGTGTTCTTTTGGAAGTCATCTTAGCTTTAAATTGCCGTTCAAACTTAACTTAGTAACAGACAAAGGTTTAATGACCAGTGAACAGTAAACAGAGCAGTTCTTAGAAAATGTGAAATCAAGGGATTCCCTCATTCAGGCAGCAGAAAAAGAGAATATGAAATCAAGGGATTCCCTCATTTAGGTAGCAGAATAAATGAATATACGAGATTTAGGTAACAGAGAACATGAATCCACGTGATTCCCTCATTTAGGTAGCAGGAATCACTTTGCTGTTCGGATTAAGGAGGCGTTGTCTGGATTCTGGCTCCGATTTGTCGCTGTTCCGATTACTGGAGATTCGGATTAGAGAATGTTCGAATTAAAGAGGTCATACTGTAGTTAAATAAAAATAAAATAAATATATCATCACGGCATATTACCCATTGCTAGGTGTGCCAATCTGCTTTATACTCAGAATTCGGTAATGGTGATGACATATTTGTACCGTGCGGGCGTTTACCAGGCGTCACCTCATTGGCACTCATTGCTGGCGTGGAGAGCGTACCACAGGGGTCAATTTTGTGCTATTTAAAATAACAGGGAACTCAATGGTAATAATCAATATGTGATTATATTAAATATTTAATATACTTATTTTTAAAATGTTTTGAATGAATTGACACATTTATGTTTGCATTTTAAAATATCAGAGATTATGAAATATTTATAATTAAATATTTTCAGAATTTTATACAATTCAAAATAACAGATTCAACGAATATAATGAACAGATGCATTTAATTGTAATAGTTTTGTATTTATTCAATGTAGAATTTTTATTGTTTATATTTATAATTGTATACATGCATTGTTTGCAGGATTAATGTAAAACATAATGTTACATTTGCAAGTGTTTATTTTTACAGCATGTGCATAAATGAATTACCCAGACCCATTTCTGTGTCAGCTTAACAATGCATAAATGATTTATCCAAATCCCGTTTAGCGAATTAATTATGATGTGTATAATTAATTAGTATGTATTTTAAAATAATTGAAATCAATCCTAATTAATATTTATTCCTAATAATATATTCACATCAATTCAATACAATATATTGATAATGCGTTTTTAAGATCTCCAATTCAGTTCATTGTAGCGTTGTTGACAGCATTAACAATTTCATATGATAATTAATATCTTTTGGTTGAATGAGCCCGTGTCATTTAAACAAAATGATGCGCTAAATGTCTGCAATCACCTTTAACCTTTGCGAGTTAATACTGGAAGATTAGTGCCGGTGATATACTTCATTACAGTTTGATTTATTGGATTCATCGTGTCTGTGGAGTGTGCACAGTTTTAAGCTCGAAAAATTGGATAAAAGATTAAAGTACTTTGTTACCTACACATGATCACTTTTAAAAACGTTGTGGGGGCAGTGATTTGGAATAAATTCGAAATGAACAATGAGATTGCTTTTATACACAAATGTTCCATTCTAATATTTTTAAATAAGTATTAATATTAACTTTTTCTTTGTAGGACATTTTCTTGGATTCAAAGCTTCAATTTTTTTATTTAATCCTTTACAATTAAGGTTTCGGATTTGACAACGTTTCGGCTTTAATTAAGGCCATTTTCAAGTCAGAACAATTGTAAATTTACATATAGTAAAATTGTGTCAAAATTAATATTTAATTTGGTATTGGTTTATATATAATTTTGTTAAAAAACATATTTGAGTCATCTAAAGCATGTTATGATTCATAACATTCGTGGTTTGTTCAATAGTTTCTCGGTTTCAGAAAATTAAGACTATATTAATAAATATGATTTTTTGAAATTCTTTCGTAAATGCTACTTTCAGAATGCTATGGTTAACAGTACAATTTTTTTGGCATAGTCAGTATGACAAATATTCAAATTGTGTGCTTTATTCCTCATGTTTATTATTTTAGAATAAAAGAAACCGCATTAAGAACGATACACTAACACTAACGTTATCTGTATGAATTAATGAAGAGCATTATGCTTTCATTATATTTTATTTTCATTTTGTAGACCGTTGGTGACAAGTCAATATGGTAATAATATTACCATACAGATACAGTTATTACATAGTTTCCAACCTACTTTTGTACATGTAAACAGTGGAATAATATCCTGAAACCTGTAAAAATTGAATCTTCATTATATTATCAAAAAAAGTAGTTTCTAGGATTAGATTAGACTATTTTAAGAAATAAACTGTCAAAATTAGAGTAAAATTCGATAATTCAAAAATTAGGATTAGCTTAATCTTTTTTGTGAATCGAGCTGTTATTTTCTAAGATTAATATGCTATATATATATATATATATATATATATATATATATATATATATATATATATATATATATATATACAGGTTGTCAATTAAAAAGCGGGCCATAGGCGTTTAACATGGGATATCAGTTTTTCCATGTTCAAAAGTTTCCAATTAATTTTAGACAAAAATGTTTCAAATAAAATTTGTAGATAATTATATTTTACGTCTAAATCAATAAACAGATTTAATTGTGCACGTTTGGTATCATGTAAAATTGAATTTGAAATTCTATAAATATTGCTTATTTGTGGCGATAGCCATGGAATAAAAACAATGTTACAAAGAAATTCATTTATTTTGAAGTGTCAAAAATTCGATTTTCAAATAAAAATTACATGTAATTATATTCTATACCTAAGCCGCTGAACATATTTTGTTTTTATAATCTAAATCTAAATCACTGTAGAGATTTTATTTAAATTTTATTTCGTAACCTGAAAAATCAAAATTTTGACAATTCAAACGATATGTATTTCGTTGTAATTTTATTAAAATTCCATGGCTATCGCTACAAATGAGCAATTTTTCTACAATTTCAAATTTGATTTTACACGTTACCAAACGTGCAAAATTAAATCTGTTTAGTGATTTAGGCGTACGGTTTAATTATCTAACTTTTGCGCAAGGAAAAACTGATTTCCCATGTTAGACGCCCATGGCCCGCTTTTTAATTAACACCCTGTATATATATTTATATGATAAATGTTTGGAAATTGTTTACAAATTTATCAAACAAGAAAATTAATGCAAAATTCACGTTTATTACAACGTATGGTTTTTAAACAGTAATAATGAATCGAACAAGATGACAAATTATTAAAAATAAAAAAGAAATGAATGAAAAATATGATGAGGAATGCACCACTCTAATAACAATATTGTGCAGAAATAAAACTGGTTATATTTATATGAATTCATTTCAATTTTATACTCAATTTACGGCATGACACCATACAATTTTTATTGTTGACAGTAAATTGAACAATATATTTTCATGCGTCATATAGTTGAAAACACTGCTTTATGTTTCACAAATAAATAAATTAAATAAATATTTTCCCATTTTGAAATCCTCGGCATCTTAGCAATAACATCCCAACTTCGTTACAATAAATCCCGATTCAAAGGTCTTAGGTCTCGGGCAAATATTTTCCTTAAAATAGAAAACGAAATAAAAAGCGTTCGGGTGGAGGTGTTAAACCGTTGTCACAATCTTTCATCCGCATTTCCAGTGGCGTAGAATCAAGCTCCGCTCTTCGCTTTGCAGTGGTTCGCAACCTTTTAAATACCGCGGAACACTATTGTGAGCAAGAACTTTAGGTGAAACACTTTTAAATTAAAATAGAAAAATTCTGATGTGACCAGCACATTACCTTCCGTCAGTACTATGTCCAATTGGCCACACAGATTATGGGGTCTCGTGGCCGCGTGCCTGAGTGTCAGGTCGCGAATCTGGGTAACCGGGTTCGATCCCGACTGACGCCAAATATTTCCAATTTTAAAAGGCGCTGGTAGCGCTGAGCACCGAAATTTACCGAATACAGTTGCTGGACCAATCACATTCGTCCATTCATTGCGTTCGGCAAACTTCGGCGCTCAGCGCTGCCAGTGCTGTACCATGCTGAACACGGCCATTGAGATCCATGGCGTTTGTTTCTAAAAATAAATGGACGTAAACTGTGAGAAAAGTCTCAGACAACTTTTAAAAACATCTTGAAAGAAGTTACAAAAGCTTTTATTTAAGCTAAAATGTTTAGAGAACACGGGTATATTAATGGCTGCAATATTTGTGACGTTTCGTTTGACAGTTTAACTGGCAATTGTTGGCGACATTTTACTTACTATTTGCAGCGATAAAAAGAGATTGCCGTTAAATTGAAAAGGTCTATCGAGCACATAAAATATTATTTTTAAGATCTTGTACGAATAAAGGGTTTTCACTCTTAAAGAAACAAACAATTTTTTCTTCTCCTAGTACGCGGAAAAGCATCAATCCTGGGGAAAGCCGTTTGACTTCTATATGACGAAGTAAGCTTTCATGTTTAGTCAAAATATTCTGCAATTATAAAAGCAATAAGAGAAAAGCTGCTTGACTGGATATAATGATGAAGGAAAGAAGTTTCTGGATTTCAGTCAAAAAAAATCTTTATATTTTTTATATACATTTTTTATATTTTGACGTAAGCCATGTGCTACAGGTTGCACTATTTTCACTTTTTCACATATTATGTGGATTACTTCAATGTTTAAAATTATTTTTCTACAGTCTACATACAAAGTTGCCATTTGCGCTCTTTTGTCAACGCAAAATATCACTTTGCCGCTCTAGAGCGACAAAGTAGAAAAAACGCTCGCTCCTCAAATTTCTAACTATACAATTTTGACAAATGTTACTTGGCAACATTCTTAATGGAAACGTTTAATCAGGAATTAATGACACTGTAGTTACACATTACCCACTTAACAAGTCAATCTGACATATAACTGCTCTGTTAGTATGTTACATAACCAAACAAAATGCCGCGTTGCTGTGAAAATAAAATAGGGCATTCATTTACAAAAACGAAAGTATAAAATGCTTAGATTAAATTGAAGCAATAGCTCAAGAAAAATGGAAAATACCGACAAGTAAAAATAAATAAAAAATAAATTTTTGCTATGGTGGAGGACCCCATTGTGGCGACTGTAGAAAAAATCTTGTGTGTGTTTCGAGCGCAAATGGACATTGTCGATTTCGAGAGAATGCCTCGCTCCTGCGTCGCGCGGCAACAACCTCTCAATCGACAATGTCCCATTTTGCGCTCTTAATACACAAATAGCTTTTTATTATTCTCATCTCCTGAGGAAGGCCCATGTGGGGCGCGAAACCGGTCGACCCAAGAATATAAATAAAAAAAAAATTTGACAGAAATCCAGAAACTTCTTTCCTTTATAAAAGCTATGTTTTTGTACAAGTGCTTGTCTATGAAAGACTTGTTGAAATAAATCTCAATTTTGTTTTCGTGCAAAAGCCATAAATAACGCCTCCTACCATTAATCAGTACAACTTTCAACTCATTTTAATATGCTACAAAAAATAATTATGTTGCTGTTCTCACTCGGTTCATTCATATTAATTTTTAATTCACAAATTGTAGTTAAATTAAAATTGCCAAAACTTTTCCGCGGAATATTTCCAAAGTGCTTACCAAACACTGGTGGAACACCGGTTGAAAACCACTGCCTTCCGGATCCATGAGAATTAAAGCTCTGCGATGGCGATGTGTTCGGAAAGCAGAAGGAAGATTTATAATTTTCCGTCGACGAGCTTTAAAAAACGCGCACAAAGTGTCGGAAATACATTTCCCGGTTGAATGGCGGTGGCGCTGCGATCGCCCAAAGTGAACATCAAGCTGACGTCTAGCCACGGTTTGGAAGGGGGAAAGAGGGAGTGGGGGATGGCTGCCGAGCTGACAACAGCGGTTATTATAAAGCCGTCGTATTTCGATTTCCGGGGATGAGAGTCGACTCGAGACGGTCCGGACTTGATTCTTATAGGCCGGGCCACCAGAAATGTCATTGCTTTCCTGGATACGTCAATGTGACGAAGAATGAATGCAAGCATGGAACAATAACATTCTCGTAGAACTTGATTACAATTTATTCGACTATTATGTTAACAATTATTACTCGAAATCACAGAACATTTATTCTTTCATAACCAACGTTTTGATATACAACTATAACTTCATTCAGGGTCTACTAGCTTTCAAAAACAAATTATACATTTATACCTAATGGGTATTTTCACACTTTCTATTCTAGTATCATAAACATAAAATCATGTACACACAATGGCTGGTAGTATTGTCACGGTTTTATCCTCGGTTGTAATTTTCACACTAAAAAGCGTAGTAAGGTGCGGTTTTAGGTGTGTTGTAAGTATGTTTGGTTTTATTTACCATAGCAACGCTGTCAAACTTAAAACCAAACTTACAACTGGTATACGGGTGGTATAAGACTTGTTGCAAAGAATAAAAATGGCAGGTGTAGAAGGATTTTTTAATGAAATTGAAGACGAAAATGAAGTATAAGAAATAGGAGAATACAGAGGTAGCAGGAGAAGATTTCATAAAAGAATAAATCCTCTGCAAATATTGCCAGAGAATGAATTAAAAAGATATCGAATAATAAAACAAACAGTAAAATATATTATTTTAAAACTCATTTTCTTCACCTCTAGTTAAAGTGTCAGATATCTTAACTGCCACGCAAAATAAAAATATCTCATCGATATTACGGCGTAAATTAACAAAATTATATACACGTCAATTATATGATGCGATATTTTTCTTTTATCTGGCAGGTAAGTAAAGTGGCACTTTATCAAGAGGTGAAAAAAAAACTGGGCTTTGTTATATAAAATAATTCTTGTTCGCGAACTATATTAAATATAAGAAAAAAAAACTTGAGGACATCAGAAAATGGCTTGAAAAATGAGCTAATGATTTTAATAGCGTGTTTAGAAAACCAAGAAAGCTTCCGGTAAATATTAATTAATGTAATAGCTTACATATTTACAAAATTAGTGAAAATTTGCAAACTTCTCAGACAAAAATCTATTCTCGCTTCATACTTTGCGCGCTAAGTCGAACGATCACAACCGGCCACACGTCCAGAGTTTGGGCGAACTGTGTATGCACAATCTACACAGCGTAGTATTTACCGAACACGTTCTGTGCAACCCAGACTGCACAGAAGTGAATAACCGAACTGTGCAAATTATTAAAAATGTGTGCATAGAACTGAATAATCGAACGCACCTATTATATATTTATATTTTTCTACAGATTCCAACAAAAACTCCTTTTCCTCTGTCGCCCAATTTTCACTTCTTTTTCTACTCATTTATACTTTTTTCCCAAAAAAATATTATATTAGTTTATTTTTACAATAATATTTTAATAAAATATAATAAACTTGCCACAAGATTCACGAACCTTCAATCTAACCTTAACGTCAAAACTCAACAATTGACAATTTGACGTAAATTATGACACGTGTTTGCAATGTTGCCAAGTTAAATTTATTGCTTCTCGGTTACATCTTAATACCGGTTTAAAACCGTGTCCGTACTAGCCTTGGTTGTAAGTTGGTTTTAAGACATTTTCATGGTTTTAGTTACAACAGAGTTGCAACCGGGGATAAAACCGTGACCATACTACCAGCCTATACGTTCAGTTTACATGCAGCAGCATTTCTACTTTGTTTTTGTAACGAATTTTCTCATTGTTGCAGGTTATCAACTTCACCAAAAATCTACAGGTATATACACACAAGGTAATAAGTACTTCTATTAATTTGATTCAATTTTGCCTTAAAAAGTCTTGTTTATTTCCTTGGATACGGATTATTAAGTTGTTGTTTTATAATAATACATTAAAACACAAGTATCATAAGGCAATCTGTTAACGTACGAGTCCAAGTTTGGAAAACAAGCCGCTAGGCGAGTTTTACAAAGGACGAGTGCGTTAACAGGCCTTATGATACATGTTTTTACCTTCCGTCACCTTTAGGTAAGGAAGGTATTGTCTTTGGTCAAAAAATTGGGTGGTGAGTTTTTGATGAATAAGCACGTTTTAGGGTCCCTACAATACGATTTTACTATTTTTACGATGATGTCTGTATGTGTGTGTGTGCGTGTGTGTGTATGTATGTGTGTCCGTGTGTGTGTGTGTGTGTGTGTATGTAACAAAATTTTCGTCTGCGATAACTTCCATACTACAATTCTAAAAATTATAATTCTTTCGTATTTCTTTTCGTTACATCCATGTGAAGAGCTGATTAGATTTTGGTTAGAATTGGACAACCGGAAGTACCTTCATTTGAAGATTTTAACAGTTTTTCTTGAAAAAACTATGTTAAATATCATCTTTTCACGTTTAATGTTATTATAAATATTAAAGAATATTTTATTCTCTATACGATTTGACTACATTTTATACTTAATATTAAATGGATATAGAGTTAAAAAATTATAAAGAAATTAAATTTCATAAAGTAGCCATAGCTATGGAAACAGCTACTATATTAAGAAAATTTTGATTGAAAGATGTCAGTGTCAAGTGAAATTGACATAGTGTGTTTATCTTATAGTTTTACTGGAAATATAGGATCTTTTGCTATAAATTTTCTGTATGGAATTTGCATAACATACATGCAACTGCCGGAAGATAATAGACAAGAAATAGAATCTTTAGCAAGGAACTTTCTATATGAAATTTGTACAAAATACATAGAACTGACGGAAGGTAATGTGCTGGCCACATCAGATCTTTTTCTCTTCACGACAGCTCTGAAAGCCCTTGAGGTGTCGAATGATAAACGCAAAGCTAATATACTAATTATTCGGGATCAAAGGTACATCAATAATTGCATACTCAATGAAGAAAAATGTGGAATGTTTACGACACATTTTTTTTGACATAATAGTAATTTCATCTGTACTTTACGATATTTCGATTAACTAAAGGTATAATAAAATAGAATAGCTATTTGTGTATTAACAGCGCAAAATGGGACATTGTCGATTGAGAGGTTGTTGACGCGCGACGCAGGAGCGCGGCATTCTCTCGAAATCGACAATGTCCATTTGCGCTCGAAACACACACAAGATTTTTTCTACAGTCCTCCACCATAACAAAAAATAATAAAATGTACACTTTGTACTTCAGTACTACTCAATAGTTTTGCAGTGGAGATAATAACGTATTCAAATATGACTTCAAGAAATTGTTTTATCTTTCGTTTTATAAAATTAATGTCATTTTTGTAATGAATAGTTTTTGTATAATTTATTTGTTTCAAGTACATTAAACTAGTGCAGTGGAAAAGTGGATGTCCATTGGAAGCGTTCACGCCAAACTTTTGCAGGTGGCAGCACAACTGTTCACAGAATTTATTTTATATTTAATTTATCGTTATTTTCCATTCTTCTTGAGCCATTACTTCAATCCAATCTAAGCATTTTATACTTTCGTTTTTGTAAATAAATGCCCTATTTTATTTTCACAGCAGTGCGGCATTTTGTTTGATTATGTAATATACCGACATAGCAGTTGTATGTCAGATTGACTTGTGAAGGTGGTAAATGTGTAACTACAGTGTCATTGGTTCCTGACTGAACGTTTCTATTAAGAATGTAGACAAGTGACGTTTCTAAACATTGTATAGTTAGAAATTTGGACAGCGAGCGATTTTTCTACTTTGTCGCGCATGAGCTATACATTATCGTTTGTGATAAAATCAAAGTTTTCTTTTAAATACCAGTACGCCACTGCAGTATCTATTGCACCTGGCCCAGACAGAGACTAACGAGACGGTACCTCAGATACCGGAGCGGTTAATATCAGGGATCGCGAACCTGCGAACTCAACTCTGTCTGTTAATCGTTTGTTAACGTGATTACGTAGTAACGCGCCGGCAACATTTATCATCCCAGCATACAATACTCCCAGAGAGATGCTTAACATTACACTATGTGATGCTGTACGAAATATAAAGTTATGACTTGAAAAGCCAGGGGGAAAGATACCGTATCTTAGTCTAGAACTCAGAGAGGACATTAACGTATGATCCTAAAGTTAGGAGAAAATTTTCAGATACTGATAACTTTTATAAACTAATTATTACAACAATTAACAATAAGTATAACAATTAATATTTAACATTTAAATGATTGATAATGGACCATTATCTGCAATGGCCCTTAATTTTCTTCTAACTTGTCCCATCATCCTCTGGACAACATCTGGATCGATATCTCGAATCTTTTGGTAAATGCAACGTCGTAATTGTTCTTCATTTGCAGCTTCCCAAACCTTGTCGTACACTTTTCTGGTCAATATTGACCAAAATTCTTCTATTGGTCGAATTTAAGGTACATTGGGAGGATTATCCAGTTTCGGAACAAAATCTACGTTGTTTTCGTTATACCAGTCTCTAATTATTCTGGCGTAATGGCATAAAGCTAGATCAGGTCAAAACATTATATCATCTTTGGCGTGATGTGTATTTAAAAATTGAAGCATCTTTGAATATAAAATTGTGCAGTTAAGGCTTCTCCTCGAACACGACCAATGTACGGCTGCGAGACATATCCGGCTTCAGAAATGGCACACCATACTAAAATTTTATCCTCAAATTTAGATTTACCTTTGAACTTGACATTGTCTGGTGTGTTTTCCCTGTCATTAGTATAACAACCGTCGTTTGATTTCATCTCTGGGACAATAAGTTTATTGAGAAAATAAATGCGCCTTAACACACAACATCTAGGGATTCTTTCTAATTGGGCCACGGTATATTTTGGTGCCTTTCTTCTTTTTCGAAACACCACGTCATTTCCAGAAAGTGTTCTAAAAACAGTGGTCTTCGAAACATCGAATCTTCTGGCTACAGTTCGTTGTGACACTCCAACTTTGTCTTTAACGGATGCAATTAATTTTTATTCTCTTATCTGGCTCAAAATTTTTGGTCGACTACTTTTGGACAAATTAACACAGGTATACCTTCTTCACAATCTTTTATTGTCCGATAAATTGTTACCACAGATATATTGTGCTCGCGATAAACTGCAACAATATCACACTTAGAGATTCGCCCAAGAAGATTGTAAATTCCTTTACGAATATCTAGCTTATATGACATTTTGCTGCATCAAATCGAAAAAACTAAACTGTTGAAATGAAAACAAGTTAATTGTGATATTTTGTTTCCAGCGACAATTTGATTAAACGTTATTTGGTATAAATACAAAACATCTAAAAAAATTCTCAGAACTTTAGGACCATACGTTATTATACCCACAGATGAGCCGGGTTTCAACTTATGTGGGACCTAATAGAATTGTACCACTCTGACTACCGTAACTACTAAGCAAAAATGCTTGGATGTCATCCTTTTTGGATCCTATATCTTAGGATTGTTACCGTTTTTGCCTTCTTTAAATATACCATTTGAAAGCACCACCTTCAATTTATTAATAGGATCAATCAACAATTTATTTTTTTCAAGTATATATGACAATTTTCTGCGTAATTTGATTGAAATTAAAAATTTCACTTTAACTTCATATCAATAAAATCAGAGGTTATTCTATGGATTTCTTTCCACTGTACATAAAGGATATAAATCTCTGTAGGTTAATAATATTTTAGGGAAAGATAAATTCAAGTTGGTTTATGACGAAATACTATATCATCCACAAATAGTAAAATTGCGGAAACTGTCGCTTCCAGAGTTAGTTAAGTTCTTAACTATTTCTTCGGAAATGAGCACAGGGTCAAGGCAACCCCTAAAGCCAAACAACAAAGATGGTACAATGCTGAGGCCAATGCCAATACTGAGGATGAGGCGAAGAGTCTGTAGATAAGGCTGAGGGAAAAGCTGACACAATTTTAGTGCTTATACAGGTTATTTCTTAACCTGTGTCACAAATTTTCAGGGTATATAGTACAGACCAAAATGAGTAAAAAAGATGAATCATCTTATGTAGGTCTGATATTCAACTGTTTCCGAGAACAAAAGAAAAATCGAAGAAAAACTGACAAAGAGTGATCGAACAAAATTTTATCTATGCCAGTAAATATTGCTCAAGGTCGCCACAGCATTTATATTAGTACAATTATTTGATTTTTGTTTTCGTAACTTATAATTTTCGAAATAGCAAAGGTAACTCCGTAAAAACTCATTTTTCACTGCCTTTTATCTCGGAGTCTGTTGAAGATCGGACCTATGCTGATTAAGCTTTTGATACTCATTTTGGTCAGTACTATATACCCTTAAAATTTGTGACACAGGTTTAGAAACACCGTGTATAAATATAAATCCTATATTATTTTTAGTATGTTTTTACCTTCCGTCACCTTTAGGTAAGGAAGGTATTGTCTTTGGTCAAAAAATTCGATGATGAGTTTTTAATCAATAAGCACGTTTTAGGGTCCCTAGAATACGAATTTACTATTTTTACGATGATGTCTGTATGTGTGTGTGTGTGTGTGTGTGGATGTGTGTGTGTGTGGATGTGTGGATGTGTGTGTGTAACAAAATTTTCGTCTGCGATAACTCTAATACTACAGTTACAAAAATTATAATTTTTTCGTGTACTTCTTCGTTACATCCATATGAAGAGCTGATTAGATTTTGGTTACAATTGGTCAACCGGAAGTACCATCATTTGAAGATTTTAACAGTTTTTCTTGAAAAAACTATGTTAAATATAATTTTTTCACAATTGATGTTATTATAAATATTAAAGAATATTTTATTCTCTATACAATTTGACAGCATTTTATACTTAATATTAAATGGATATAGAGTTAAAAAATTATAAAGAAATTAAATTTCATAAAGTAGCCATAGCTGTGGAGACAGCTACTATATTAAGAAAATTCTGATTGAAAGATGTCAGTGTCAAGTGAAATTGACATAGTGTGTTTGTCTTATAATTTTTACTGGAAATATAGGATCTTTTGCTTTGTGTATGGAATTTGTATAAATACATACAACTGCTTTAAGGTAATGTACAAGAAATAATAATAATAATAAATCTTTTATTTCTGCAGATACATTACACTGTATATAGAAAACGTCACAAAATAATAATTTTCTGTATGAAATTTGCATAAAATACATGCAACTGCCGGAAGGTAATGTACAAGAAATAGAATATTTAATTTAGCAAGGAACTTTCCGTATGAAATTTTTACAAAATACATAGATCTGACGGAAGGTAATGTGCTGGCCACATCAGATTTTTTTATACTATTTTGTCTATTGAAGTAATTTTACAATTAGATTGTTTTTAAAAGGACTTGTCAAATATATGACTTAGTATTTTTTGTCAGTTATGTTGGTAGTGCTTCCCGCTAACAATTAAAATTTCACATTTTAACAGTTTGTGTATTGTTTGATTCTGCCTGATTGTTAACATTTCTATAACTAATGTTAAATGTGCATTACAAAAATTATCATCTTTACTTTTTGACATATTAATACGAAGACATCTTCTCATTGAATTACGGTGCTGTATGCTAATTTCATGTTTGCAAAATCCAGAATCGGTTTCCAGGAATCATTGTGTACAATGCAGCGCCCATATAAGTAAATACATACTTTAATTCAACAATTTAAAAATATCAAACTAATCTTTATTGAAGTATCGTAATCGATTTCCAAATTTTGATTTTAGATAGGACCCTCTCGTCATAATAGTTCGTCCTTGCTTAGAGCAAATATATTTTTTGTTGATAAATAATATAATAAGGAATTATCAATTTACTATATTCCATATAAAATTTGTCGTAAACTCAAATTAAACATATTTTAATTTTTGTAAAATAATTTCAGTTTTGTGAATTCATCGGAAATAGTTGGTATAATATCTATTATTAGTTCAGATACTTTTCTTATACACTTTCATATCACAAATATCTCTGGCGTGTCCAGTATGGTATCATTCGCTAAATTAATTAGCTACATATTAATTAACATTCATCTCAAAGTTGTTAAATTCTAGCAACATTGTTGAAAATTCTAATCAATTTCAATAGAAACAAATGTAACGTGTCAGTTTTTCTTCGGTGTTTCCAATTATTATTGATTACTTGCTATAGCAATGTTGATAAGAAAGAATAATTCTGCTACAGACTTGGGGCGATTTCTTGAAAAATAGATTCTTCAATTTTTTCTACGGACAGACATTTTTGGCAGTAGGCTCACATATAATCTAAAATGTTTATTCTGCAATATGTATGTTTTACATCCACACAAATTGAATTACACGTTCTAAAATTAGTAACTCTTTTATAAAATAAACTAAATATCTTTAAATTTTTTCGGTGGGCCAACATATGAATGAGGTAGGCCGAGGCCCACCCAGGCCCCCCGTAGTTACGTCCCTGGTAAAGTCCAAGACTAAAAATTAGTAGATTAAGAGGAATGTATAATTTATTTGATTTTTTAAATCTAGGAAAGAAAGAAAAGAATGCTAGCCAGCGGGATTTGAACCCACGATCTTAACATTTGTACTGTTATGCAGTGGCGGATTTAGAAACTAATAATAGGGGGGGCACTAAATTAGGAAAAACAAATTTTAAATATACAGGCTAAGTCTGGGAAGATGCCCTCCCCCCTAACTATTTTATTACAAGTAATATAAAAAATTACTCATAAAATAGTTTTATAATTTTAAATATACAGAGGTAAAAATGTTTCTTCTAGTCAGAACTTTTATTTTTTAAACAGCAACTTATAATTATTTTACTACAATATAAACTGGCATTGTTTTTGTCTTTTTAACGATATAGGATGTAGGTATTACTTTTTATTAATATATTTGAAAAAAATTGAGAAAAATAACATAATTGAGAAATATGAGCTAATTTTTATTCTAATATTGTAGGTGGCTATGTGAAAATAAACAATATGCAACAATGTTATACAACTTAACAAGCTAGAACAACTAATTAAGTAATAAAAATAATAAGACAAAAATGGCGATTTATATTTTAGTAAAATAATTATAGGTTGCTATATAAAAAATAAAAGTTGATAATCGTATGTCATAAACGTGACGCCATTTTTTCTATTACTTATAATAAAAAAGTTAAGGGAGGGGCATCTTCCCAGATGCGTCTAAAAAGTACACTTTTTTCGTTAAAATGGGTTTATAAAGTATCTTTTTTACGTCTGTAAAAAAATACGGGTTTTTTTCATCAAAATGGGTTTATAAAGTATGTCTTTTTTAATACATGAAAGTGTGAAAAAAGTGCACTTTTTTAACGTTGCGGAGTGAAATAACGAAACGCTATGGCACTTATTTCACACTTTTATTGCAGATGTAAAAAAAATTGTATGCAACTCGAAAGTAAATTATATATTTTTTTCACACGAAGGATTTGCGTACTCGCCTTCGGCTTGTGCGACAAATTTTCCTTCTCGTGAAAAAAAGTTGAAATGTTTATTGTTCAAAATAATAAACAATTTTAAAAATACATAGAAATTCTGTATTTTTTATTATTTTTATTAGTATTTTTAATCCTTTATTTATCTATGATATATGTAACACGTGAATGATCATAATAATAATATTTTATTAAAAAATGACAGGGGGGGCACGTGCCCGAGTGCCCCCCCTCTAAATCCGCCACTGCTGTTATGTGTTACCAACTACACCACGGCTGGGCTACAAATCCGCCAGTCTATACAATCTTTTCTTAAGTTATATTCTCATAAACAGTCTATGAGAATATAACTTAAGAAAAGATTGTATAGACTGGCGGATTTGTAGCCCAGCCGTGGTGTAGTTGGTAACAGATAACAGTACAAATGTTAAGATAGTGGGTTCAAATCCCGCCGGCTAGCATTCTTTCCTTTCTTTCCAAGACTAAAATTTGATCATTAACACATATATGTTACATATTAAGCTTTGAAAAAGATATATTTCATAATTAACAACGCTGAAATGTACATAATATTCATTAAAATTTCCTTAGCGTTATGATCATTGTTAACATTAAATTAGTCTTGGTAGAATCGTCCTTTGTTAGTGTGAAATGTAATATTGTATCTCTACAGAAGTAACGTGACATGAAAAATTATCACAAGCAATTTGTATCTGTCTTAATTAAAATTTTTGGCTGAAGATTTAAATTAAAATATCCGCACGTTTCTCTAGACTCAGACGTGACACCAAATGACAATTTTGCATGCCGCAATAATACAGGCTACACTTTAATCACACCCCTTAGCCTTTTTATGTGTCATAGCTTTGATTTATTTCCATTTTACATTTATCATATACACATTTTTAATTAATCATATTGTGAAGTATAAGTTATCTTTTAATCAAATCTGAAGCTATAATGATATTGCATTATAACTGAACACATTAAAATTATATTCGACTTTTTATTCATTTTTTGGTTCATGCCTAGAGGCTTTGCCTTTGATTCTATGAGAAAAATTAGATTTTTTCTAAACTTAATAATTCTCGAGATATAACACAAGCTTATGATTTTTTAAATGGGAACCTATGTTGAAAATACTTTATTTTATAAGCTTTTCAATAATTTATAACAAGTCTGCATTCTTTTGTTTTAAACATGAATAAAAGATGAATTATTAATTTATTGGGATGAAATAATTGAAAATTATTAAGACACAAATGAAAAAATCTGTTACAGATCATCATATGTATATTTTTAATAGTATTTGTTTCAGTTTTACTCATTTTTTCAATTTATTTGTTTCAAAAGCATATTAAATCATTTTTTTCGGATTGTGCCACCGCTAACTCTAACGTCGATAAATAGTAACTTAACTAACCCAAAAATAATTGGTGAAGAATAAATTTGGGAACATAATTAATAGAATAGAATCAAAATAAAAAAATGATGATCTGTAATAAAAATATTTATTTGTGTTTTTTTTATTTCCGATATTTTCACCTCAAAAAATTAATAATTCGTTTTTTATTCATGTTTAAAACCAAAGAATATAGACTTGTTACATATTATTGAAAAGCTAATAGAATAAGCAAAAAGATGAGACTATTTTCAATATAGGTTCGCATTTAAAAAATCATAAGTTTGTGTTATATCTCGAGAATTATTAAGTTTCGAAAAAATCTAATTACGTCATTTTGTTCTCTATGAAAAACGGTAAAAAATTGTTAAAACATTTTTTTCTCTAACTATATATATATATATATATATATATATATATATATATATATATATATATATATATATATATATATATATATATATATATATAAGATATGATATATTTTCAAAATGAGCGAAAATGAGTTTTTGCCAGTAGGTCAGAAATAAAAGAAGATCGAAAATTTCTGTAGCAACTATTAAATTTTTCTCAAAAAGTTGACCCTGGAATGTGCAAACGGTTTTGCTCTATCATGAATATTACCCGAGATACCTTAAAAAAACATCGTAAATGAGACACGCTGTACATAATTATGCATCTAATTTAATGAATATATGTCTCTCTGATGATATCCCTTTAATTTTTGAATGTAATATTTTTTTATATTTCTATTTTTCGTTTGCAATATTGCCGCATTATTAATTAGATATAATAATTTAAAGTATATAATGTAAATCATTCTTATGAGTATTGCATGGAAAAGTAAATATATAATTTTCAATAATGAATTCTATTGTATCATTATAAATATCCTTTGAAGATTCAATATTTTTTTGGAAAGTAAGTTTTCAGTACTAAAATTAAATCATATATATGTGTATTAGGATGTTCTAAAAATCCTTTTTTAGTCTACATTTGTAAGTAAGGATTTTATTAGCTGGAGAGGATAGAACTTTTCGCCAGGCATTCACAATCACAATGTTTTGCGAAGGATGCTAAATTGGAATTTGTTTCTACATTGGATATTTTTCCTAATCTATAACCTTCAACGAAACAGTATTTTCCGCATTTGTACATTTTATCGAATATTCACATAAAATTAATTAACGTATGTCAATTTCAATGTAAATTGACTGATGACAGTTGCGTATGTTTTGGGAACATTTCTAACCTTACACGCTGAGACATCTGGCGGATGCCAACTTTGTAAACACAGATATTTTTGATGAGTTGTCCCACCTTCTATATTTATACACTGTGAAATAAGCATTGATCGTTGTTTTTACTTACTTACAGCCGCTCCTTCTGATCGGTAAGCAGGTAATCAAAATTACTTACCGATCTGTAATTTGTAAATAAAACCTACTGCCTCTTCTTGGAAACCCAATCGGTAAACATTAAAAAACCAGACGGTGCAAAAATACTAATCAAATTGAAATTTTGAAAAATAAGTTACTAAGAAATATTTTAGATTTCGACGAATTCTGTCACTTATTAAATTTAATGTGCTAATTTCTGTTGTACCCTATATATTTATTTTATAATTCTAATTCCAATATAGCAAAAAATTGTGATTAAAAATCATATCCTCCGGTGAGATGAACGAAGAAAGTAGTAAATTAGAAAATTCCGTGGGTACGAGCCTGTAAAATCTGGCAAAATTGCTGCCAGCTACCCAACCGTCACTTCTTCATTTCCCACACCCGCGCCGCTGCGGAGGCGTCGGCGTCGTGTTGAGTGACGCGTCCCGATGTTTATGCCACTGTCATTGCCACTGCCATTGCTACCTACCTGCCTTCTGCCTTGCCTTGCTTGCCTTTAATATTATATTTTCAATTATGTCGAAACGGAATGCTAGACGTTTGTTACTTTATACATGCCTGATATTAAATTTCCCTCCAAGTCAACGCATCCGATGACGGAATTGTTATATTCGCCAGTAGGCGGCATTGATTTAAATGACAGATGAAATGAACATGTCACTTGTCACTTCGTTTATTGCCCAGATGCAAAGGGAAGCTTTCTGAGTTTTTTATTTTTATTTCGTGAATTTGTGAATCTGTTAATAAGACATTTATATTTTATATGTCTTGTACAGGTCCATTCTATTGTGACAGAATGGTATAAATATTTTATACAATCAGGTCGTCCACTTTTTACCTTCCGTCACCTTTAGGTAAGGAAGGTATTGTCTTTGGTCAAAAAATTCGGTGGTGAGTTTTTGATGAATAAGCACGTTTTAGGGTCCCTAGAATACGATTTTACTATTTTTACGATGATGTCTGTATGTGTGTGTGTGTATGTATGTATGTGTGTGTGTGTGTCTGTGTGTGACAAAATTTTCTAATGCGATAACTTTAATACTACAATTCCAAAAATTACAATTCTTTCATATTCCTCTTCGTTATATCCATGTGAAGAGCTGATTAGATTTTGGTTATAATTGGTCAACCGGAAGTACCCTCATTTGAATATTTTAACAGTTTTTCTTGAAAAAACGATGTTAAATATCATTTTATACAAATCTCCGGCTATATGTATCGCATAGAAATAATAAATAATTAATTGTGTGCGTTACATATCGCCCGAGATATGTAAACTATATTATAATCTAATAATCCTGTAGAAAAGGACATTTAAAATGCTACATGAATCGTTAAAATTGGCGCACAAATAAAAATTATATACTCTCCGCACCTGAAGAATGAAATGGCGAAATTCGCTTTTGCATGATGTCACCATCTGGTTACATATCTCGAGCGATATGTATTGCAGTTAACGTGTTAAATAAAATTCATTTAATTTTTGAATGTTTCTGAAAAAAAAAATCTGATATGGCCAGCACATTACCTTCCGTCAGTTCTATGTATTTTGTATAAATGTCATACAGAAAGTTCCTTGCAAAAGATTATATTTCTTGTACATTACCTTAAGGCAGTTGTATGTATTTTATACAAATTCCATACAGAAAGTTTCTAACAAAAGATCCTATATTTCCTGTAAAATTATAACATAAACATACTGTCAACTGCACTTGACACTGACACCTTTCAATCAGAATTTTCTTAATGTAGCAGCTGTTTCCAGAGTTATAGCAAAGCTGACTAATATATATGATATTTAATTTCTTTATAATTTTTACCTTCCGTCACCTTTAGGTAAGGAAGGTATTGTCTTTGGTCAAAAAATTCGGTGGTGAGTTTTTGATGAATAAGCACGTTTTAGGGTCCCTACAATACGATTTTACTATTTTTACGATGATGTCTGTATGTGTGTGTGTGTGTGTGTATGTATGTGTGTGTGTGTGTGTGTGTGTGTGTGTGTGTGTGTGTGTGTGTGTAACAAAATTTTCGTCTGCGATAACTCTATTACTACAATTCTAAAAATTATAATTCTTTCGTATTTCTCTTCGTTACATCCATGTGAAGAGCTGATTAGATTTTGGTTAGAATTGGACAACCGGAAGTACCCTCATTTGCAGATTTTAACAGTTTTTCTTGAAAAAACTATGTTAAATATCAATTTTTCACATTTAATGTTATTATAAATATTAAAGAATATTTTATTATCTATACGATTTGACTGCATTTTATACTTAATATTAAATGGATATAGAGTTAATAAATTATAAAGAAATTAAATTTCATAAAGTAGCCATAGCTATGGAAACAGCTACTACATTAAGAAAATTTTGATTGAAAGATGTCAGTGTCAAGTGAAATTGACATAGTGTGTATGTCTTATAATTTTACTGGAAATATAAGATCTTTTGCTATAAATTGTATGGAATTTGCATAAAATATATGCAACTGCCGGAAGGTAAAGTACAAAAAATATAATCTTTAGCAATAAGGAACTTTCTGTATGAAATTTGTACAAAATACATAGAACTGACGGAAGGTAATGTGCTGGCCACATCAGATTTTTTTTTTTATTTTGTGAATTTGTGAATCTGTTAATAAGACATTTATATTTTATATGTCTTGTACAGGTCCATTCTATTGTGACAGAATGGTATAAATATTTTATACAATCAGGTCGTCCACTTTTTTTAAATCATTTATTTTTTTGAAAATTGATTCCGGATTTCAAAACGTAAATATTATAAGCGTCGGCTTGGTGGCTGAGCGGGCTAGCGCACATCTCGTAGCCCGCAGTGACGTCACCCGAACCATGTTCCGTGCGTTCGATTCCCGTCGACCGACAATGTGTGATTTGTCGTAAAAAATAAATACAGCTACTTGTAATTATCACACTCGGATGCTATAAGCTGGCCACTTATACATCTTAAATAAATGACGCAATGGCTGAAATCCAACTGGCAGTACGGCAGTGGTAAAACACTGCGGCTCGGTGAGTCCGGTTGAAGGGTAAACGGCGACAGCTGTATACAAGCCCTAAATAGATACATAGATTTGATGTATGAAGGCTAGTTTTAAAATAAATTACTCAATTTCTTATTTCTTGCTATGTAGAGGAACCATTCTTATGAAAGTTGAATTGAATTGAGAGTATCAACACAACAATTAAAAATCTGGTGTGGCCAACACAATACCTCCCGCCATTTACAGCCCGAGTCTCAAAAATGATTAAGTTAATCCTTAATTTTGGATTAGCGAATTTTACTCTAATTTTGACAGTTTATATTTCTTAAAATATAGTCTAATCTAATCCAAGTAACTACCTTTTTCTAAACCCCTCAACAGGATTAAATCCCAATTACAGAGTGGGTTCACATTCACACACATCCATGCCCTAGTGGGATTCGAACCCAGAGTCCCGAGGGCACTCATAACATGAGGCGTTGCTCTAAGCATTGAGCCACCGCTATAATAAAATGAAGATTAAATTTTAAATACCGGGATAGAATAGAATTCAGCAGTGGAATTCACTAATCGAAAAATGAGGATTAGCTTAAACATTTTTGTGAATCGTTAATTTTTATTAATCTAAATACATACCTACATATTTAGTTATGCTGGAAACTGTATTGAATTCCTTTTCTATTGTTCTATTTACTTTTTCTTTTTAAAACGTTACTAATATTATTTTGAAATGATTAGTTCTTTGATAGTGATATTTATCTGTCAGTTACATACATTTAAATAACTGCGTTTTGTTTGTTTAAAGCGTTGGCTCTGGGATTTAAATTATACATAATTTTATAAATTTATCCATAAAATATATAGAAAAAGTATTAATGCAAATCTATAGAAAATTTAATAAGCTTTAATTTTTATAATAACATTAATCTCGAAAAAAATAACATATTTTGAGCTTGTAGTAAAGTGCCATTTCCGGTTATCCGATTTTCACCAAAATCTAATGGGCTCTTTCCATTACAGAAAAAGTTCGAAATACAAAGTTTCAATATTTTCTAAATAATAGTATTTGTTATCATCGTGAAAATGTTAAAATTGGATTCTAGGGACCTTAAAACGTGGTCATTTACCAAAATCTCGATATGCGATATTTAGCACGATCCCTATACCTCCCTTACCAAGGGTAGCGGGAGGTAAAATCAAAACTTTCGGTGGATTTATTTTAATTACAGTCGAATACTCTCTAATTCCGATTCTAGACACAAAACGAAATACTGCATATTTTATAATAAATTTTGATCAAATATAATGTTACTATGCATCCCATCTCGTGAAGCTTGTCATTTCATTATGAAATATTTATACATATATTTGTGAATATTTCATTACGAAAGATTTATTTATGACTTAAGATATTTCAGTTGTTCTAGTAATCACTCTGCATGCAATTTTTATGAAGTTACGGAAGTTGAGAGATCGTAAAATCTTTTGCATTTATTTATAGAATAAATTTAAAATAGAAAAACTTGCTTTTATGACTCAGGAAGTTTTCATTATGTGTGCATAAATTTGTTATGCATATAAAAATATTTAGATTAAAGCAAGCACGCATTAAATAAGGAATAAAAGTAATTGTGAGTATTTGCCGTAATAAAAAAAGGAAATAAAATTCCTTTATTAAACAGTAAAAAGAAACCATAGATCCTAATAATTATTTTGAATTGAAATCTCCGTGGACGAACACAAAGAGAGCAGCAGTAGACGCACAATTATTTTTAGGTTATAAAGAAATATAAATCTACAATAGGTATTGAACTCACAAACAATTATTGTTACTATAATATGCCAATTAACCATATAAATAGCGCTATTTTCACGCCTGGTAAGCGCCCGCACGGTGCAAATATTTCATCATTACCGATATCTGTGTACAAAGCAGATTGGCACACCCAGCAATGGGTAATAAGCCGTGATGATATATTTATTTAATTTCACGCGAACTTACACAAGGAGGCCAAATTGTGCTGTCCTCATGGGGAATATGTAAGTGCGAGTGAGACGGAACGATTTTCCCTCTCTACAGGCCCTACACTACTTCCGGTAAACCAAGCGGTAATTTGGCATATCTCGTTCCGAGCAGTTCGCACGGCAAGTGCTACAGCAGAATATACTTACTTCAAACAAGTATATTTATACTACTTTCAATTAGTTTTTGTAAAAACGAGTTAGTAAATTTAACAAGCCTCTTTTCCTCTGTATGGTAGATCTCACACAGGCCTTTGACCGAATACGGTTGGACGACGTCATTATCATATTAGGACAATATGGGATTGATACTAAAATCACTGATGTTGTAAATGATCTATATAGCCACAACCGAACGCGCCTCAAATATAACAACATATTAACAGAGGAAATCCCTATTGGACAAGGAATTAGACAGGGAGACAGTTTGAGCCCTATGCTTTTCAATATAATTATGAACGAAATAATAAAGGAAGTTAGGAAACTCAACGCAGGTTATGAAATGGAAAATAAATCTTTAAATATCCTATGCTATGCCGACGACGCTACTTTATTAGCCGAAAATGAGGATGATTTACAACGAATATTATACAAATTTAAAACAACGGCCGAAAAATTTAACATGGGTCATGTTTTCTCCTTCGACAGGGTCTGTCGAAGGAGAAAACAAAATCAATGGTGATTTCAAAAGAACCCATAAGATGTAAACTGATGGTTGACGATAAGATTATCGAACAAGTAATGACATTCAACTATCTTGGGTCGTACATATCAAGCAGTAGAAATTTGACAGAAGAAACCAGAGAAAACTCCATTAAAGCCTCAAAAATATCCGGATGTCTCAAAGAAGTAATTTGGAAAAACAAGTATATGTCAACAGAGAGCAAAGTACGAATCTACAAGACCTGTGTAAGACCAATTCTGACCTACGCAGCAGAAACTCGAGCTGAGACATGTACAACTAAAAATATTATGAGAACCACAGAGATGAAAACACTAAGAACAATAAAAGGAGTAACATTACGAGATCAGATACGAAGCAACACCATTAGAGAAGAACTTCAAATAGAGGATGTAGTCAGATGGGTAAGAAGCAGAAGACGTCAGTGGAGAGACCACGTAGATAGAATGAACGAAGATAGGATAGCGAAGTGGGCAAAAACTTTCAAACCTCTCAACAAAAGACCGCCAGGTAGACCTCCTAAACGATGGAAGGAGAGCTGGATGTCAACATCACAAGGTACCCCTCCGTAGAAAAGAAATCCAACAAAGCAGTAATAACAGGACATAGTCCTAAGTTAAGAAGAAGAAGAAGAAGAAGAAGAAGAAGAAGAGTTAGTAAATACTATTTATTGTTACTGTTTTTATTTTTTTATGTTTTCATAAATTTAGGGCCGGTTTATCAATGCAAGGATAAAAGTGCCAGATAACAATCTAACAGTTAACGTTAACTGTTAGATAACTTTACACGATTGTTTATCAATACAAAGTTGTCTGCCAGTTAACAAACTTACATTTAATTATATATTGGCAACACTGAAATTGTAAAACCTTTAATGATTGGCTTGGGACTCATGTGTCAAATTTCAAAATATTTTGACAGATCAAGAACACAGACCTGACAGATCTTTATAGGATAGATTTTATTGTTAATTATTTGAGAATGAATTACTTTGGATATTATTGTATGAATTGTACGTCAAAATACAGAATTGTTATATATTTAAACTGATAGGTAAATATAATAAAAATATTTATATTGATAAAAGGACAATATATGTTCTAGGAACCACAATATGCATAAAAAAGATATCAACACTAATGGAAAATTCAGGGCCGTAACTAGGGCGTGGCAAAGGTGGCGCACGCCACGGGCGCAGAATTCATAGGGGCGCAAAATTTTAATCATTTATATGATTTTAGGCCAAATATTTCTAAAATCTATTTTCTAAATTTAGCAAATAATTATCTACAGATTGGCCAGTCGGCAAGGTGTTTATTTTGGAAATAATTGGTGACAAGCTCGCTTAAATTTTATTCTCTTTATTGGTATCTCTAAAAAGACATACTAATTTTGCACCTTCTAGCGACCCCGGAATTTGCCGCCGTCTTGGGTCAAAGGTGCAAAAAATAAGTTTTGGCCACTTTTTTGAAAAAAGTGGCCTAAATTTTACAAGAATGCAAAATTAAAGCTCGTAATTTCCTGAACATAAAAGGGTTCTTACATTTTTTGCCTAGGATGAACTCTCAAAATAGTTATGTTAAAAAATAGTTAACTAGAATAACAATTTATGAAAGAAATTTAAATTACTCAAAAAAATAAACAATATTAGGTATTTAATACTTAGTACATACCTTGTTCCATTTAATCCATTCAGCATTATAGAGAATTGGGCATAGTTTTGAACTCTCTGGTTAGTCGAAATTGAAGACAAGAAACAAGTTTACCCAATGTAATTTCGCCTACTTAAAACTGGCGCTGATACGAGCGCCATCTGCTGAATGGCTTAAATGAAATAGAGTATTGACGATTTTGCTTATGAGCAGTTACTAACAACTTAAACTTATATGAAATTCCTCTAAAATCGGTTTAGACAATTTCATCTGAAATTTCGATACGTATTAAATACGTAATATTGTTTATTTTTAATCGTGTCAAAATTTTAGATGAAAATATGAGAACTAAGCTGATTGGCAGGTGATTTAAATTTTATAAAATGTTCATGTAAGTTTAATTTGTTAGTAACTCGTGAAGCGCTCATCAGAAGTTTATTTTGTTTTTATTTTCTTCATATGTAGGGGCGAAAATAATTTTTTTTGTCACAGGTGCTTAAAACCCTAGTTACGACTCTGGGAAAATTTAAGACCGAAGGCGCAACATCTAATTATTTATATCTGTATATTCAACATTCTTCATTGTTGTACTTGCCCAAATTTTATAATTATGAATCAATGTTGCATTCTTACTGATTATTTCATATTATAATCTATATTAATTTATTGATACCAACAAATATTATTGTTGTAATCGGTATGTTTCATTTGACATGAATGTTGCATTATACAACAATTTTATTCACTGTTGTAATAATTTGTATGATTATAATACGTTTTTATTTTTGTATGTAACATCTTTATTCATTTTATCAATATGTTTAACCATTATCTAGTCCTTAAGAACGGGGAAATAGCAACTTCCAACTATCCAACTGGTTGATTATATCTTTATTGAATTCAGCGCTTTCCTTATATGAAATTCTGGTCTCTTTTCCTTGTATAATGTCCGTAGTTAAAACTATAATACGTAATACAAGGGTAATAAAGCATTTTACATAAGGGATATAGAATCGATTTAAAAATTCTGCTACTATACATTTTAGGTTATAAAAATTGTAATATTTGAATAGAATTAATACAAAATATCAGTATAATATACTTACCACATTTTAATTAATTAATTGTTTATTGTATTTATTAATTTTTGAGGGTAAAATTTTCTACTTATATTTTAACTGCCAGATAATAGATTTATCTGCCAGTTGAAGTGACGGATAAATTTTGGCCGATTTTATCTGACAGTTTATGTTAACTTTTGTTTGATAAACGCTTTCTATGTTTTAACTGGCAGTTAAAAAGTTATCTGCCAGTTAAATTATTTATCCTTGCATTGATAAACCGGCCCTTAAAGCTGTTATTTATTTATATTTTAATTGTACCTATTGTTACTTGTCACAATTTTTTAAGCTAAACATTTATAATTATAAACAATGTATAGCTGTTAATATATCATGAATTGTAGAATTGTAGAAATACCAACAACAGAGGCATCTCCAACAAGAAGAGACAAATTTAACAACAATACGAACTATTTACAACAATGGGAATAATTTAACTGAACTCATATACAGGGAATTTATTTTAACGTGCAACATATGGTAAATCACTTCCATGGTTACAACACACTACTGTCAAAAAATGACAGCAATGTAATATTTGTCCATATTAAAATGCAACATACAAAAATTTGTAGTTATGTATTTTCAATACTAATCTCTAATAAATTAGCCTACATACTATTAACAAAAAATCAAAACTTTGATGTAGCACATCTTAACGAACTTTGGCTTACAAAAATTCATAAGTTTAATGTAATAAATGTTCAAAAATACCTCCATTCGCACTGAGGCAATATCCTAGTCGCTCGTAGAAAGAAATGACACCATTTGTGATGTGTTCTGGAGGTATCTCCTGTGCTGCAATACTATTTATAATGTTGCATTTAAAAATGGACAAATATTACACTACTGTCATTTTTTGACAGTAGTGTATAACCATGAAAGTGATAAACCATGAACCATATGTAGCATTTTAAAATAAATTCTCTGTATTTTAAGAAAAAAAAATTAATTTATAAATTATTACAATAATTACTTTTGCAACTAATATTTTTATTAATAGTTCTTTTGAATTATATAAATATAAAAAATATAATCTCACAAGCGTAAAACAGCAAAATAAAAGCATCGGAATAATTATAATGTAATAATATAATATACGTGAGGATAAGAATTTTTCGGTCGCGGTTGAGCGGTGGAAATAACGCAGTTTGGTTGGGCTACACGCTGCCACGCTGCATTGTATAGCGTTAGCCGTCAGCTTAGCAGTCTTTGGTTCTTTAACAGATTTGCTAATATGAAAGAACGCTGGATTGATTTAATGTACAAATGAATACTATGGGGTCTCGTGGCCGCGTGCCTGAGTGCCAGGTCGCGAATCTGGGGAACCGAGTTCGATCTCGACCACGCCAAATATTTCGAATTTTAAATGGCACAAAATGGACCCCTGTGATGCACTCTCCACGCCAACAATGAGTGCCCGTGAAGTGACGCCTGGTAAGCGTCCGCACGGTGCAAATATTTCATCATTACCGACATCTGCGTACAAAACAGCAATGCGTAATAAGCTGTGATGATATATTTATTTATTTATTTATATTTATTTATGAACACTATATTTTTATTTTCGTGCATTTACAATAGGTATAGATCAGGGATGGCGAACCTTTACGTATCAACGTGCCATTTTTCTAAAGAAATGTTTAATGAGGTCATAGACGTGCCATCAAATAATTTTGACTTTGTGATTATTGAGAAAATAATAATAATAAATACTATCAACTCAACACTCTTTATTTACTACAAAAAAATAGGAACATTTTGCAATGGTTCAATTATACGCGTAATTTAAATTAAAGTAAAATTAGTGTGACTTCTGTTGTTGCAGATTCGATGACAAATAACATATGTTATGGTTGTAAGATGTTACTTTTAGCAGAATGCATGCTGAACTGGAGTCATCTGTCAAACGGTTTCTAACCGAGTCTTTAATGTTATTCATCTCTGAAAATAATGACTTGCAGGCATAGGTTGATGAAAATATTGTTAAAATATCATGAGCCAGCTTCTTCAAACAATTAAATGTGTCTGGTAACGCATTCCATGTTTCCAAAATTTTGTTATTATCATTTTCACTTATATTACTTGTCAATCTTTCTGTTTCAATTAATTCTAACTCTTTCCTTGTTTTAATAAATTTTTGAATCCATATTGAACTAGACTGGAAATCAATCAGCTGCATTTCAAATTCTTCAATTTCCAACCAATCGAATTGGGACAAATTCAGTTTATCAAATGACCCGCGCACCGCACCCGAACATTCCGTAGCGTAGGGATCACTCGCGTTCGCTCGTCATATAATACCTACTTCACACTTTTTTTCGTAGTGCATCACAATGAATTTTGTGATCAGTGACGTGCCCAAAATATTGTGACGCGTGCCATTAATGGCACGCGTGCCATTGGTTCGCCATCCCTGGTATAGATGATATCTAATTGTGTGTTGATTATTTAAGTAGCGTTCAAAAATGTTTATACTTGTACCGAATATTTGGCATCACCTCACTCTAAGTTCACGTACCACCACTGATTGAAGTTGTTACAATAAACTATTATTCGAATAAACTAGAGCAACGTTAAAAACTTTCTATTATTCGATAAAATATTTATCTATGCAGCAACCAAAACTCCGAGTATGAACAATAACGAATACAGCTAACCATTCGTTGGTTTAAAGGATGAAATAATAAAAGCTATAGTCACACAAGAATATTAAACATCCCGGCAGAATCAATTGAAAGTTTCCATTGGCGATATTGTTCCAGTATTTTAATCTTCGCCGGCACGTTCGCAAAACAAAAGGAGAATTGATTGGAAAAATTGCTTACCTTCGTTGTAATTCCAAGAAGCCCAGGGATTTCAGCAAATGAACATTATCTCAGCGTATCCGTCAGGCTGTCGTGAAATCTGTAAAACAACAAAACAGAATGTCAATAGCGAGCATTTTACAAAAACAATACTTGCAAAGGTTAATTCGCTTCGCTCTAACGAATGCACAACAAACAAAACGCATTGTGCAAGAATTGAAAAAATAGATTGGGCAAAAAGTCTGTCATATTCCATTTCGCACGCCGCTTTCAATCTGCTCATCATCATTTAAGGACAAAAACGAAACGGCGATTGAATTGCGACTGTATCAGGCAATACAAAAAAGTTCGAAATAAAACATTTTTTTTTTCAGAAACATTAAAAATTAAATTAAGTGTATTTAATATTGAAGACAAATTATTTACGGTCCAAAAATTTAGTTGCACTTCAATTCACAGGCAAATTCACTAATAGTCAATCAAATGATTAAAAAATCAAGCTGATCCTTAGATCAACTGATTCACCGACTTGAAACAATCATGATCAACAGATTCATAGTTTTCTTTTGGTTTTTGACAGCAGAGACGTAACTAGGGTTTTTGAGCGCCTGTGGCAAAAAAATTATTTGCGCCCCTACATATCAAAATAAACTTCTGATGAGCGGTTCGCGAGTTACTAACAACTTAAACATACATGAACATTTTCTAAAATTTAAAACATCTGCAAATTGACTCAGTTCTCATATTTTCATCTAAAATTTTGACACGATTAAAGATAAACAAGATTACGTATTTAATACGTATCGAAATTTCAGATGAAATAGGATCTAAACAGATTTGCAGATGTTTAAAAAAATCGTCTATACTTTGTTCCATTTAAGCCATTCAGCAGATAACGCTCGCATCAGTGCCAATTTTAAGGAGCCAAAATTACATTGGGTATGAACTTGTTTGTTGTTGTCTTCAATTTCTGCCAATCAGAGAAGTCAAAACTATTCCCTATTCTCTGCAATACTGAATGTCTATAATACATGACATGAAGAAGAATTTCATGCTGAATTCAATTTTCGAACCGCGTTATAGTATCTATAACCTAGTCAAAGTGGATGAATTAGTAGGGAAGAGCTGAAAAAAATATTCAAAAATCATCAATAATAAACTGTTATAAATAGCAAAACCTATTATACTCTGTACCATTTAAGTCATTCATTAGATGACGCTAACATTAGCGCCAGTTTTAAGTAACCGAAATTACATTGGGTAACCGTGTCTCTTGTCTCTAATTTCAGCCAATCAGAGAGTTCAAAACTATGTACAATTCACTACAATATATTGAATGGCTTAAATGGAACAAGATATATACTAAGTATTAAATACCTAATATTGTTTATTTTTTGAGTTTTAAATTTCTATCATAAATTGTTATTCTATTTTTTTAACATAACTCTTTAAGAGTTTATCCAAGGCAAAAAATTTAAGATGTTTTAAAAATAAATAAATGTTAATAAACAAAACAATTAAACAACATCCTTAGCAACGCCAAAGCTTAAGCATTATTGTAATCAAAATTATTATAAATGAAAATTTATTGCACATATTCTAGTGAGACATAAAATCTTGTATGCACTACGAGCGTTACTAGATGATAATGCCCATCGGACGACATCTGTCCCTCGGGCCAGAGGCCCTCGGGTTAGATGCTCGTCGCTTTCCTGGCATTACCATCATCGTAGCGCCCTTGATCCATAAAATACTATTAAAAATTTATCCATAAAATATATAGAAAAAGTATTAATGCAAACCTGTTGATAATTTATTAATCTTTAATTTTCTTAATAATATAAATTGCAAACAATTACATTTAAAGGTATTTTTAGAAGAAAAACTATTTGGAGCTTCAAGTAAAGTGCCATATCCGGTTATCTGATGTACATAAAAATCTAATAGCTTCTTTCCATATTAGAATAAGGGTCCTCGTCGCCCTCCTGACATTATCATCATCGTAACGCCCTTGGTACATAAAATACTAATATATATATATATATATATATATATATATATATATATATATATATATATATATATATATATATATATATATATCATTTTTTTATTATGGGGTCTCGTGGCTGCGTGCCTGAGTGCTGGTCGCGAATCTGGAGAACCGAATTCGATCCCGATCGACACCAAATATTTCGAATTTTAAATGGCACAAAATTGTCCCTGTGGTGCACTCTCCACGCCAGCAATGAGTGCCCGTGAGGTGACGTCTGGGAAACGCCCGACGGTACAAATATGTCATCATCATTACCGATATTTGCATATAAAACGGATTGGCACACCCAGCAATGGGTAATATGCCGTGATGATATATTTATTTATTTTTTTATTACTTTGGAATGATTTACTCTTTTCGACTGAATTCTTTTTGTTTGTATATTTATCCCCAGTTGCACCAACAGGGCTTAAGTTTTAAGCGACCCTTAAATAAAAAAATGCAAATAGAAATTTTGACAGCAATGCATATTAATTCTTTTGCGATATTTCATTTCGATGCTTTTAAGGATCCCTTAAAATTTAAGTTACGTTGCTACAACCGACGATTAAACATTTACTATTAGATACTAGATAAAATGTTAACGTCAAAACCAAAAAGTCGTATTAAAGTATGTTTACAGCATCAAGTAGCGCTAGCCAATCCGATGTTTGACTTCGGTTTGCCCTACCGTAGGAAAACGTATTACATTTCAAGCTGACTCGTAAAATCGTTAAATTACTGGGTTAGTAAGCAAGCAACGATCAGTATCAGTGAATGTTTGTTTCATTTATCTGTTCCGGCAGGGATCATTGAATAAAACAAATGCTTTAAAACTATTAACCGGGCCGGCTGTTGATTACATGCAACATCAGCCCTTGCGCACGTCTCCAATGCTTTACCGCCCCTTGCACACTTCCTCCCCTTTCAACAGTCACGGAACTAGTTTTTCCCCCGTAATTTAACACGTATCCTCAGTTCACGAAATTCGATTTGCGAGGTTTAATCAGTTTATTGCTAATCTGCATTGTTAGCCAATAGCGATATACATTTCTTCATTCAGTGCTAACTTGTACCCTGCTCGTTTGCAGGGACAAAATACAAATAAAAATGGTATGGTTTCAAAATGTATTTTTTAATAATGGGTGGTAAGTAAAAAAATGTTGGGTTATTGTGTGTTTCTTTAGTTTTCGTATTATTTTTTCATTTATTAGTATTTATTATTTATAATTCAAGTACAGTGGCGCACACAGGGGGGCGGTCCAGTAGGTCCAGATCGCCCCTAAAAATGACTGTTATACAGAATGTAAATGAAATAAGTACATTCAATTTAACCAGTCGAGGGCAAGAATATTTCTTAATTACTTTTTCTCGAAATAGCATATTTTTTAGCATTTTTACAACCCCGTAAATTGACGAGTCGTTCCACGTATTTTTCTAATAATTTAACGCAGTAGCAATAGCTATGAACAATTTTGTTTTAGCAAGTCCTGTCAGTTTTTACAATTAAATTTTGACATTATTAATAAATTTGTTTATGAGGTAAAATTCTGTTAAAATGCTTACGTTTACGAAAAGCGAGTACACAGACATTGTAATTACTTATATATGGTTTATTTATTTATTCGTATCTGTACTACATTTTACTTTGTGATTAACATAAAGACACTGTCATGGAGTTGCCAACGCATTTAGACGGCGCCTTTTCCAAATCATTCTGTTCCTAATATTCGCACATTTGTAAATTTTGTACATTTTCGAGATTATCACAGTACGGAGTAACACATATGACAATTTTTTTAAAAAAACAACACTTATATCCATTTCATGTGTAAAAAGTTCAATGTTTTCAGCGCATAGCAAATTTAAATTTTGCGAATGGCTTGTATTGTTCACTGATGAGGCTAAATTAACTAAAGAAGGTGTCTTTATTGTACACAATACACATATCTGGACAGATACAAATCCTCATGCTATAAAAAATTTCATTAAAAAATGTTTGGGCGGGAACAATAAATGGACGACTAATTGTTTCTGATATACCTTGTTTCAATGGACAAGAGTATGTACTATTTTTTAAGTAACGTATTTAAACTATTATGATTTGTCGACAATAACTCAACTCATAACCTCATAACTACGCTAAGACTCTATTCACACATGTTTAGAAGCCCGTTTTAAGACAATTTTATAATTTTGTTGACCAAAATTTAAATTTCTTTATTTTAAAAATTGTACTATTACGAATTATTAATTAAAATATGGTTTTCGTTGATCGTTTATTAATTACTGTGTCTGCAAGAAAGCAAACACCAGCCGACAGTTTTTGTGCTGCGTGTATCGAACTTGAATTCAGACAGCAGAGGGCAGCAGTGATGTTTTCCATAGGAACATAGGCGTGTAACAAAATATCTAAAGTAAAACTTGAAGATTTAGAAAAAAAAATATTAAAAAATACTGTTACTCTGGACGAGTTACATTACTGGTTAAATTTAATGTAGTTATTTCATTTACACCCTGTATAAAGACAACAAATACATATGGAAAACTGCTAAGCAGATTATAAATAAATAATCAAAAACCACTAAATCCTATTTTACTTTTCACCAAAAGGCCACAGTCACGAATTTAAAAAAAATAGTACTAAAGCGGATTTTTATTCTCGGGAGGTCAGTTGGACCGCCCCCCAAAAAAATTCCTGTGTGTGCCCCTGTTCAAGTATGTATAATAGACTTTTTATAGTCATATAGTTGTAGTTTAATGTAAATGTCAAATGTGTACCACTGTTTGTAGATCTAATATTCGCCGCTTGTTACCGTTTTATTATTTGAATATCCCAATATTTTCAAAATGGAATAACATTTCGGCGCTATTGCTATGGAAAACAGTATTTATTTATTTATTTGAAACCACTCAACAGGACAAAGTCCCAGTTACTGAGGGTGAGAAAAATTATTACAAATAAAATACAAAAATTATCGAAAAGTAGTAGCATTATGATGAATAAAACATGAATAATAAACATTTGCATATACAGAAAGAGATAAATAATTAATTTGTTGATGTAGGATGGTACGTTCGTGAAATAAAATCAGTTTGACAAAAAGTAGCTAGTTAATGAGTTTTTGTATATTGCCACAGAATTTGAAAATAAATCAGTGGGGTTATGCGGCGTGTGGATTGTATTATAATAAAAACACATGCGACGGTTCGGTGATAATTCATAATTACATTTCGTCATTTTAAAGTTAAAAAGAGTTAGATGCCTGGAATTAATTCTAGGTATATAGAAATTGACACAAGACAGTAAGTTCATGTCATCAATAATATTATTGACAAGCTTATATAAAAAGATAGCCGACTGCATTCTATAGCGGTTCTCCAATGATGTAATTCCAAATAAGAATATATATGAATATTTGTGGGGTATCCGTTGATTTTACGCCAGCAAAATTATACAAATTTTCTTTGAATAACCTCGATGGCGTTTACATGGTTTTGATATATTGGATACCAGATCAGGTTACAATATTCTAATTTACATCTAACAAAAGAATTAAACAAGGAGTTGAGAGTGGATAGTTTATGAAAATGTTTGGAACAGCGAATGATGAATCCAAAAGCTTTATATGAACTTTTAACAGTAGTATGAAAATGTTAATTTTTCATCAAACCACACTCCCAAATCCCTATATAATTTTACCCTTTCGGATAATAAGTTATCCATTGAATAATTAGATAGTAAATAATTTCTTTTCATTGTATATGACATCACTTTACACTTATGGACATTGAAAAATTATTTAAATTTTGTTTCCTAATGAAGAGCAAACCAAAATTCCATATTATGTAATATTTAGAAGTTACATGCAAAAATAAAAAAATCTGGGAGGATGGTTTACCAGGTGAGATGACTCCTTTGCAAAAATCCAAAGAATAGAACCCATCGTTTCGTTCTACTATTATTTGGATTTTGCCGAAAGAGTCATCTCACCCGGTAGGCCATCTCTCTCGGAATTACTCTATGCACGTATCTGAATTTTTGTATTTATCTGGTAACTTGCATTTTTCGGGTTAAATACAACTGGTACACTAACGGGGTAACTTTGACTTAATTTTACCGACCTCATCTCTTATAATAACGAAAATCCCAATAGCGAGGGTCGAAAACGGGCATCCTTTACATGTATCATTTCTCTAAAATAGATTATTAATATTTAAAGAATTCATTTATATTTTCTTTATAATAAAATTATTCGAAATACGAATCGTGAGATTTTTGAAATATTTTTATATATATATATATATATATATATATATATATATATATATATATATATATATATTTATATATATATATATGAGGGAGTGGGGGCGCCATTTTATAGGCTGCCGAAGGGCGCCAAATACCATACCGCCGGCCCTGGTAAATTAAAATACGTTGGATGTTTGGCTATGTTTCTCAGTAGAGTTCCAGAGATAGGAATTATGTTACATCATCCTAATGTGCAGTTTCAACACTACAATTTTTGGTGAAAAAAACAAGTAATAGAACACTCGTTATACTATCCTGATTTGACAATACGTAACTTTACGATATTATTGGATATATGTGAAATTTATGGTGTATAAGTTTTTCGTTTGAAGATGAGATTGATGCTACAATTCATGATTATTTGAAAGCATTTCAAAAGAAGATTGGTTCGGACCTGTTATGAAGTGGAAGGAAAGAATGGGGAAGTGTATTACTGTTGAGGAGAACATGATTAAAATAAAATTTCAAAAAATACTTTTCAGCGTTTCAAGAATAATTAAAACAAGAATTTTTGTTCTTGGTGGAGTCGAATTCGTTCGGGACGATTGGAAAGACACCCATTCCTTCAACGTCTTCGCAATCAAGGGCTGGGGAATAAAGGGAAAATAAAATGAGGATCGGTCGATAGCGCTATTTCATTAATGCGAGATTGGAAAGCGCTGTGCGAAATGGAATATGAAGGATTTTTTTGTTCGCTCTGTTTTTTTCAATTCTTGCACAATACGTTTTGTTTGTTGTCCTGCATTCGTTAGGGAAGGAGAATTAACCTCCGCAGGAATCTCTGAGTGATTTTACAGCGGACGAAGCAAAAGGAACAAAACAATGATTGGACATCTTCTACATCGGTTCGAGTACGGGTACTTTTATTTCGTCTACGGAGACGTGATTTATTGTTTAGAAGGGTGTATCATTTGTATGTATTTATACAAACATGTATATAAAGTTCTTCTAGAAAATTTAAATATTTTTTCCATGGCCTGGAGTAAAAGTCAATTTCTTCTATCTATCTATCTATTTAGGGCTTGAATACAGCTGTCGCCGTTTACCCTTCCAACCGGGCTCACCGAGCCGCAGTGTTTTACCACTGCCGTACTGTCAATTTCTTTAATGTCAAAATTGAAAGGTAACTACAAAAGAGAAAATGTGGAAGTCATACAATTTTCTGGATTTCAAGGATTTCAAAATTATCGAGTCGACAGAATCTATTTCTTGTGGTTTTTTGGAACTGAACTAATTTACATTTATTAAAAATATTTTATTTAAATAAATAAATATATCATCACGGCTTAGTACCCATTGCTGGCAGAGCTGGGCAAAGTACCGGAAAGTAGTACTTGAAGTACAAGTACCAAGTATCTTGATGTTTTTAAAGTACTTGAAGTACAAGTACTTTTTTAGTTTCTAAAGTACTTGAAAGTACCAAGTACTTAAAAAAGTACTTGTAAATTTGGGTGCAAGTACTTTTTCAGATAATTGATATTTTTCTGATTATATGGACCTTAAAAGGTGATTGTTGACAAAAATTTCAATATGCGATATTTATTTAGTTATTTACAACAAGAGTTCCTCGCTGGGACTGCCGTATCACCTAGCGGTCTCATTAGGTAAATTTGACGTCATATGATCGCCAAGCGATGCGAGAAGCTGTACCGATATGTTAGAATGACGTCATTTTTACGTTATGCGATCGCCAGGCGATACGCAAAGTCCTAGCACTGTAGTTACAAACATTTATGTATATTCAATATGCGCAGATTAGAATTAATTAATTATTTATGCCAAAAAAATTGCAAATATATCTTTACTTTCATATTATCGCTGAAAATATATTTATTAATGAAATTTACATAACACCACACCTCTGCAAAAGAAACACTGACAGACAAACAAAGTAATTCAAGTACATTTAAAGTAATTCAAATAAAATAAAAATAAAATAAATATATCATCACGGCTTATTATCTATTGCTGGGTGTGCCAATCTGCTTTGTAAGCAGATATCGGTAAAGATGATATATTTGCACCATGCGGGCGCTTATTAGGCGTCACCTCTCGGGCACTCATTGCTGGCGTGGAGAGTGCACCACAGGGGTTTAAAATTGGAGTATAAATGGCGTCGGTCGGGATCGAACCCGATTCCCCAGATTCTCGACCTGACACTCAGGCACGCGGCCACGAGACCCCGTAAAGTAATTCAAGTACATTTAAAATACTTCAAGTACATTTAAAATACTTCAAGTACATTTAAAATACTTCAAGTACATTTAAAGTACTTCAAGTACATTTAAAGTACTTCAAGTATTTTTCATTGTACTTCAAGTATTTGTCCAAGTATTAAGTACCAAGTACATGTGAATAGATTTACTTTGTCAAGTAAAAAGTATTATAAATAGAAAGTACTTCAAGTGCAGTACTTGAAGTACTCAAAGTACTTGCAAGCCTAATAAAGTACTTTTCTTGCAAGTATTGCCCAGCTCTGATTGCTGGGTGTGCCAATCTGCTTTGTATATAGATATCGGTAAAGATGATATATTTGCACCGTGCGGGGGTATACCAGGCGTCACCTCACGGGCACTCATTACTGGCGTGGAGAGTGCACCACAGGGGTCAATTTTGTGCCATTTAAAATTGGAAATATTTGGCGTCGGTCGGGATCGAACCCGGTTCCCCAGATTCGCGACCTGACACTCAGGCACGCGGCCACGAGACCCCATAATATTAAAGTACGCGATATTACTCCGCGAAGTTATCCAAAATAGTATGTAAAGTTAAACATTACAGACTCTTATGTCAAAATTTAAGTTCCCGTATCTGTCAAACTTAAATTAACTCAAATTTCTAACTTTTATAAAAAATGTACATGTTGCAAACTTTCTTTTACTGGATATTCACTGTTTACAAACCAACTTGATGAAGACTACTTCTAATGAATCATTTTTAAGTTAGTGGTGAACTGGAATATCTAAAGAAATAAGTCATGTTTATAGTATTGCAGTATTTGACAGATCTTAAAAATTTGACAGTTCTTTTTTTACCGCAGCCATCTCCATCGCAACAGCTAGCATTCATTTGATCTAACGCCTTAGGCTTGATTTACATTAGCGGTACAATGACGGTACGATGACGCTACTAATACTTCTTGCTCCAATATATTTTAATGGACCCATTTACATCTACGTTTACGGTACAATGACGGTACGATGACGACCCTTTGATATTTATTGATTTACATACCGTCACTGTACCGTCATCGTACCGTCATTGTACCGCTAATGTAAATCAAGCCTAACAGATACTTAACATAATGCTATTAACTGGCTTATTCTGTAAGAATATCGTTATACCATAACGTATCGTTATGATGAAAAAGTTAATAAATAACGAACATTTTCAAAAAGCGTATTCTGTAAAACCATTGTCGTTATATTGAAATCGTATTGTCGTTATTTTAAGTAGTTCGTTAACGATAAGGATTCACTTGTCATTATTCAGTCCGTTAATGTCAAATGTTAGCAAATGGAAAGGTTAATTAATTTATTATTTATATTTGTCCAGGAAGAAATGGAAAATAGGTAATAAAACATTTATTCATGCATCATATACATAATTAACAACCATAATTACATTTTAGAAGAAATATTTTTGGTCGTGAAAGTCTTTTATGGGATAATATTAATCCATTTGATAATCGTGTTTTACAAATATTCTTTACTCAATAAAGAAATAATAATTAAAATAATAATGTTTATATTTTTTACAAAATGACATTACAATGAGAATTTAATTTTCAATAATTGCTACCAACTTTTCTAAAAAAAAATTGGCTAAAGTCGTTGTGGCAAACGGTATGAGGACGTTTATATTATAACGATATTACTTAGTGAATACGATTTTTACAAAATGTCGTTCAGAATCACATCGTTACATTTATAAATAACGATAGTTGTTATATAAAGATATTTTTTGTACAGAATAAGCCTGTATTTCATGTTTTTAATTAATAATTAACGATTTCCGAAAAAAAATATAATATATATCTCAGCACTAAAATATTTTTTCATTACTCATACAGATTATTCTCCTCGGCTATCGCCTCGTGGAATAAATTCCATATTCGTTATAAAAAATTATACTTAGTGCCTAGGTATACAAACAACGATTATCAAACTATCAACAAATTTCTTTTGTTTTAAAGGTTATAAGAGGTACTAAATGTGACAGAATACAATGAGCCTGTTTCACATTTTTCAAAAAGTATTTTGAATGAAAGTTTATGCAATATTTTTCTTATTAATAATTATTTTTTTAATAATTTGTTGTTATGTTCGTAAATAATTAAATAAAAAGATTGGCGCCAAAAATAGTCATGAAAAACAACCCCCCACTCCTGTGTCGTAGAAGCACATACATTAAGTCATTCACAGCCAATAGAAAAACAGTTTACATTTATTTTTGTTATTTAGATAAATAAACGTAAGCGATAGTGTGTCACATGTTAATAACAAATTTCTAATTTGACAGTTGACGCTGACATTTTCCATTTTAAATGAGTAATAAAATAGTAATGGCTAATAGAATAGACTACACTCAAGTTAAGTCGGACAGATTACCGAAAGTCGATAGCTATGGATGGTAGCTAAATTTATATCAGAAAACGATTGTTTGTTCCAGTCACAATTTTCTTTTCTTCGCATCTTTTGGCATATTCATAAATTCAATTTTGCAAGAAGGCACTATGCGATACTGTAAATTACTCATTTTATATTGATTTTTTTATTATCTAACACGAAATTTGACACTTGTTTCACAACTTTGACAATATATTTATCGTAACACTTGTAACAAAACATAAAGAATTGACACTTTAAAGGGACCATTTGGAGCCGATGAAGATGTATGTGCTGTGACGTCACATTCTGTTTTAGATCACGTGACTTTTTCAAAATATCTAAATTTCAAAAATTAATTGTAAAATATCTAATGGATATTTAGTGATATTTTCAAATTTGAGGTTATTTAAACAATGATATCTTTTTAAATTTAATACATAGAAGGCTTATAAACATTCTTACAACAGCCCTATTTTTAAAATTATAAACGATCAATCGCAATAAAATAAATAATTTTTTGTGCCCTAAACTCTAATGAAGACTGCCGAAACGATGTCTTGTAATAGACTTCTCATGTTCAGAAAATCTAGAGATTTCGAAAAGTTTTTATTTGTAACAATCAATGTACACAATTACACAAATTATTTCTTTCATTTAATTACAACAAAATTGTAAACTTTAATTCTAAACGAAATAATGTGCAGCCAATTTATAAATTTACCTTCACATTTATTGACATTTTGACGTCATTGTCATAAAATTTCTCTTTAACTACATCTAAACATTGTAGCAATCGTTTATCTAGCATTTGCAATGTCACATGGTAAATCTGAGTAAAATTATAGCTTCATATAATTAGAGACCGTACTGAAAAATAAAATCCGTAAGGTAGTTAGCTACTAATAGCTTTTATTGCTTATTACCATCTTTTATTTCAGTGAATTAACTCAAACATAAAGACCTTTATAAAATATCGTGATTAATATCGCCATAAAGTAAATTTGAATACGCAGTAAACAGCGTAATGTTTTTTTGCACAGAATTATTATTATAGCATTAAACGAATTTATTAATCTCTGGGCATATAAAATATCTGAATTAATTTCAACCTGCGATACATAAACATTTTTATGGAACACATAAAGGAAGAGTATGGTTTTCATTCTCATAACAATTATTACCCGAAAAAATATTCTGAACATATCGTTTTGAAAACCTTTATTTTCGTACTCAGAAATATCCTGGAAATCGTAATAATACGATGGCGAGTAGTGGACTTTATATAGTTGGCTTTGAAAGATAAAATATTTTATTTTTCTTTGAAACTTCTATCTTCATCCAATCATCGGACGCAATGTATCCCAGAGATGCGGCGATTCAGTTGCCTAAGTAAATAGTAATAAAGTACCCTATAATTATCTTTTTTTTATTTAACCCACAATAAGGCAAAACCATTATTTTTTCAATATAATCTGCATCACAGATTTGCTCACATAACATAAAATCACGAAGTAAATATATATATATATATATATATATATATATATATATATATATATATATATATATATATATATATATATATATATATATATAAACTCATTCTGAGTAATAACCAAAAAACAACTATTAGAATTAAGTATTACATATTACTTTGCATCTTCAACGGCGTATTCTATGAAATTGGAATGGGTGGCGCAACGTATCTGTCAGAACAGATTGGCCACTACCGGGATTCATGGGCATCCAAATTAGTAATGTGTCGTTCAGGGTTGCCAGACGTTCATAAATCCTAATCCTCATTTCTGGATTAGTAAATTCTATTCTATCCCGGTATTTAAAATTTAATCTTCATTTTATTATCAAAAAGATAGTTACTTGGATTAGATTAGACTATATTTTAAAAAATCTGGTATGGCCAACACAATACCTACCGCCATTAACCGCCCGATTCACAAAAGAGATTAAGCTAATCCTTATTTTTGGATAAGCAAATTTTAATCTAATCTTGGCAGTTTATTTCTTAAAATATAGTCTAATCTGATCCAAGTAACTACCTTTTTTGATAATAAAATGTAGAATAAATTTTAAATTCCGGGATAGAATAGAATTCACTAATCCAATAATAAGAATTAGGTTAGACTTTTTTGAGAATCGTTAATTTTTATTTATCTAAATACATACCTACATACATATTTACTTCTGCTGGAAACTGTTCTGATTTCCTTTCCTATTGTTCTATTTACTTTTTTCTTTTTAAAACGTTACTATTATAATTTTGAAACGATTAGTTCTTTGACAGTGACATTTATCTGTCAGTTACATACATTTGAATAACTGCGTGAGGAGTTTTGTTTGTTTAAAGCGTCGGCTCTGGGATTTAAATTATAGATAATTTTTTAAGTTTATCCATAATATATGTAGAAAAAGTATTAATGAAAATCTGTAGAAAATTTAATAATCTTTAATTTTTATAATAACATTTATCTCGAAAAAATAACATTTAAAGGTATTTTTCGAATAAAGACTATTTTGAGCTTCCAGTAAAGTGCCATTACCAAAATCTAATGGGCTTTTTCCATAATAGAAAAAGTTCGAAATACAAGGTTTCAAAATTTTCTGAATAATAGTATTTGAGTTAGAGTGGAGGATCCACACATACATACACACACACGCATATATATACACTCAGACATCATCGTGGAAATGTAAAATTGGATTCTAGGGACCTTAAAACGTGCTCATTTACCAAAATCTCGATATGCGATTTTTAGCACGATCCCTATACCTCACTTACAAAGGGTAGCGGGAGGTAAAAATAAACTGCCAAAATTAGAGTAAAATTCGCTAATCCAAAAAAAGATTAACTTAATTTTTTGTGACTCGGGCTGTAAATGGCGGGAGGTATTGTGTTGGCCACACCAGATTTTTCTATTTGTTACTCTGTCATATCCTGTAATGCCATATTTGTATGCGATGAGTTGGTCGCTCCTGCTAACCTAAGTACAGAACGAAAGCTTGCAAGTTGGTGGATGTACAAGAGAACTTGAACTAAACCAACTCATTATGTCTGATAACTAGTGCCCTTGGGACTGGCTCTATGTGTTACACTTGCAATCAACTCCTGGACTCTTCAAGTGGGGCATTATCTACGATAGCGCTAGATAAACATTGCCAAGATAAAACACAATGTATATGTATCGCTTGTTCTGCTACATTATCATGTTGCTACTACTTACCTACTTTATAAATATTAAAAAGAAAGTAAGTGTTCTTGGAAAGGTGTCTATGTAAATTGATATTAATAATTAAAAGATGCACTTCTTGGTTTTATCATAAAAATACTTTTAATCGACTTTTTAAACTTGAATAATAATTATTGACTACAAAAAATGGCACCTGAGTGCATTTTATATTTTATTAATGCTCATCTACAACGCTTGTGGTTCTATTCTTATTTACAAGTTAACAAAAAAAGTGTAAATCGAAATGTCGACAATAATATTTAATAATCCATTTGTCATTACAGAATACGAAAAAATTTAATTATAAATGGTGCAACTAGGTATAAAATATGGAAATATTAAAACTGATTTTTTTTTGCACGATCGGGTTATTTTTACTTCCTTGTACAAAGTAATCTCGAAAAATTTCGGTTTTAAGATTTCAACGGAAATGTCCATTTTGACCATCCCTGAATCCATTTTGACTAATTTCGTCGTGACGTCTGTACGTACGTACGTATGTCGCATAACTCAAAAACGGTAAACCGTGGAAAGTTGAAATTTTGTATTTAGGACTGTTATAACACCTAGTTGGTCATTACATAATTTCCAGAAATGGTACTTTATTTGAAGCATACAATAGATCTTAATGAAAAACTATTTTAAAATATAATCCAAAACTTTTCAAATTTGGTATATAAGACTTTTATGTCAATTGGAATAACATAGTAGATTTTAGTTAAAACAGGCTAACCGGAAGTGATATATTACCTGAAGTTGTTAACAGTTTTTCTTGAATAAAATGGTTTCATTTTGATTTTAGAAATAAATGCTTCAAATAAATTCTGCGTCTAGCACATCAAGTATTAAATTAGCCCTTTGTGTAAGCGAAATATGTAAATTTAAAACTTATAGGTATTCTTTTTGGTTTTTATAATGAAGCTTGCTATGGATTAGGACAAAAAAAACAAAGAAATAAAAAAATAGAGGTTAATGTCAAATTACGTCAAATACGTGCAATTTTATAATTGGGTCTATACTTCATATTGGTCTTGCGTACAAGGAAGTCGTGTGGTGTCCACATCAGATTTTTTTATATTTACCAATAGTGTTTCCAAGACAGTAGGTCTTATTTACAAATTACTGAATGGTAACTGATGTGACTCACGTCGTTAAGTGATATGCTTCACTTACCGTTCAGGAGGCGAGACGATAAATAAATAAAAACAAAAATCGAAGCTTACTTCAAAAATGACAAATAAAATTTTTTATACGTCAAAATAATTTTCAAATCTTTTTCTTTTAAATTTGGTGCGTCGATCGTGCAAAAAATAGTATAAGCATCACAAACGTTAAGGAATTACCGATCTCAGATAAAATTAGGATCTTCGCGTCGCTCAGTCTCAAAACATTGTCTTCGATCGGTAAACTGTCCTTACCGTTCTTAATACTTAATTTATTATTTTTAATTGGGGTCTCGTGGCCGCGTGCTTGAGTGTCAGGTCGCGAATCTGGGGAACCGGGTTCGATCCCGGCCGACGCCAAATATTTCCAATTTTAAATGGCACAAAATTGGCCTCTATGGTGCACTCTCCACGCCAGCAATGAGTGCCAGTGAGGTGACGCCTGGTAAGCGCCCGCACGGTGCAAATATTTCATCATTACCGATATCTGTGTACAAAAGAGATTGGCACACCCAGCAATGAATAATAAGCCGTGACGATATACTTATTTTATTTATTTATTTTAATTGTCAAATAGTTGACAATGTTTTGTCTGAGATCGGTAATTCCTTAACGTTCGTGATGCTTATACTATTTTTTGCACAATCGACGCACAAAATTTAAAAGAAAAATAAGATTTAAAAATGATTTTGACATATTAAAAAAAATTATTTGTTATTTTTAAAGTAAGCTTTGTTTTTTCTTTTTATTTATTTACTTTCTCACCTCCTGAATGGTAAGTGAGGCACATCACTTACCGATGTGAGTCACATCACTTACCGATGTGAGTCACATCACTTACCGTTCAGTAATTTGTAACTAAGACCTACTGTCTTGGAAACACTATCGATAAATATAAAAAATAACCCGATCGTGCAAAAAATTCTTGTAGGTGTACCTTAACAAATAATGCACTTATCAGAAATCATATTGTTCAGTGATCATTAGTTTCTGATCTTATTCATTAACCAAGTATCTACTTCTATTGAATTCACTCAATGGTAGTAAAATAAATTTATATTCTTACATTTAAATTAATTTTTAAAAAATAATGCCTCTGCGTGACAATGTTTTCACATTGCCGTGACCAGGATTCGAACCTGGGTTACTACGGCCACAACGTAGGGTCCTAACCACTAGACGATCACGGCTATCGAGGCTGTGATATTAAGCTACTTTCATAAGTAACTAGCTCAGTTTTTTGCTTGGAATTTTAGTAACTTTCACTTAGTTCGTATACGATTAGGATTACATTCTTGTATTGCGTTTATCTAGTATCTAGTTCAAATATAGAAAGATTCAAATTTAATAACTTTAAACTCTTTATTTACATTGCTTTATGTATTCTATCACGTTTACAAACTGAAGAGAAATTTTATGAGTTGTATTAAGTAAGTAACTATTTAGTTACTTAATACGAGCGATAGTTTGGAATAATTGAAAATAAAATATATATGGTTCATTTTTTAGAGATTTATATTAAATATGTTCCAAGTAGTTCTTTCAACAATAATGCCTTTTATCATTCTTTCCTTCCACTTCTTAAAAGCTTCCAACCAATCTTCTTTTGAATGCTTTTAAACAAAGCATAATTGCAGCATTGATCTCTTCTTCAAACAAAAACCTTCTACAACGTAGTTTTTTTTCTAAGTTCAAAAAGTAGCCAAAAGGCGCACATTGCCAAATTAGTTAAACATGGGAGCTAAAATATTACTTTTATATATTTTTTTCATCAACTCTCACAATTTTTTTATAATTTGGTTTCCGCCACTATTAAATAGTGTTAAAGTTTCTTGACAATTTCTTTAACTTTCCGAATTTGGTAATCAGAAAAATAATATGGCAAAAAACAATTAACATTTTTATCTTCCGCCATACCTTTAGGTAAGGAAGGTATTTTTGGTCAAAAAAATTTATGGTGTTTTTAATGAATTAGCACGTTTTTTATTTTACTATATTTGCGATGAAGACTATGTTTGTGTGTATGTGTCTATGCGTGTATATATATATATATATGTGTGTGTGTGTGTGTGTGTGTGTGTGTGTGTGTATGTGTGTGTGTGTGTGTGTGTGTGTGTGTGTGTGTGTGTGTGTGTGTGTGTGTGTGTGTGTGTTTTATTCCATTTAAATGATAACACTGAAATGTCAAATGTGACATTTATATAGTTCTTCTTCTTAGTCTTGTAATAAATGAATAGACAGTTGCCTAGGTTACACGACTTCGAGATTTGTGATTCGTGGATTTCATATCCATCCTAGAATGGATATGAAATTATATCCGTATTGCCTACATATCCATTCTGCATATTGTGAAGAAATGATAAGTTTTTTGAATGGGAGTAGAAAAAAATTATAATTCTTTCGTATTCCTCTTCGTCACATCCATATGAAGAGCTGATTAGATTTTGGTTATAATTGGTCGACTGGAAGTACCCTCATTTGAAGATTTTCTTGAAAAAACGCTGTTAAATATCATTTTTTCACATTTAATGATATTATAAATAATAAAGAATATTTTATTCTCTATACGACTTGATTACATTTTATACTTCAGATTCAATGGATATTGAGTTAAAAAATTATCAAGAAATTAAATTTCATAAAGCAGCCTGCTATGCAATAACACTAGAAACATCTAATCGGGCCTATTCTGTAACTCTATGGTTAATTTTTAACCACTCGTTAAAATTTTTATCCAATAGATTTTGATTTGACACCTAAAAATCCCTTTTTTTGTTATATGTCAACGTACTTGATTGGTTAGCAAATTTAACCATTGGTTAAAAATTAACCACTGAGTTCCAGAATAGGCACGATAATCATTTTTCATAATACCATACTGTTAAATGTGCTTTAACCAATATATGCGTCAAAACAGCCACGGCCATTATTTTTTATAACAGTACAATTATTAAAAATCATGTGTTCCTAAAAAAATCGCAGCATCATGAAATTGTCATGTCACCTATCAATATGCTATAGAAAATACAATTATCAGAAGATATTTTATGTTATTATGAAAAATACTGAACGTCACACGACTGATATGCAAACAACTGACTCGGTTGATTGTAAAATCGAGGCGACAGCCGAGATTTTACAATATTCAACCGCGTCTGTTATTTGCTTCATATTAGCCTTATGACGTTAATAACTATAAAAAATTTTGATAGACAGATGTCCATGTCAAGTGCGATTGACATGTTTGTGTTATAATTTTCCTGCAAACATAGAATCAATTCTAAGAAACTTTCTGTATGGAATTTGTACAAAATACATAGAACTGAGGGAAGGTAATGTACTGGAAATATAATCTTTCGTAAGAAACTTTCTGTATGGAATTTGTATAAAATACATAGAACAACTGACGGAAGGTAATGTGCTGGCTACATCAGATTTTGTTTAATGCAGATGATTGTGTATAATTCTTTTAATAACTGTCTTAGTTTATTTTCTTATCAAAAGCAATGTTCTTTTCAATATAGCAGCTGTATAAAAATTATATTCATTGCTACGAATTAAATTGTTTCCTTTCCCATGTGACCTGTCAATAACTCAATATCTTCTATGTTCATCATCATAGTAATTTAAAAGCTTTCTTTATGTCTAACAATATTGACATCTTCCACTTTTAGCTACAATGATTTGGATTTTGTCTGTCTCTTTAAATTGTAATTTAAAAGTTTCATGTAAAATTTAGCAAAAATCATTTAGGAGGTACTACCACGGCCAGGTCTGCCGCTATATCATATCTACATGGCTATTGAAAATTCATTCTTGGATGAATAAGACCAATGGTAATATTGCTGTTATCACTTTTATTTAAATGTTTATTTAACCCCATATTAAAATTTCCATTCTTTTTCTTCAAATCTCTACCCCTCTTGCTATCACTTCCATCCTTACTTTTCGTTTTGCCTCCGACGCCTCTCCTGGCGTCGCCTCCGCCGTCGCGTCACTCGCGTCTAACCCGCTCCATTAGCAGCGAGATCGTCGCATTCGCATCGAACATCGCGCACAAACACTAACGACTGATTAGGTTTAATATTTAAGTTTTACGACGTGTCAAGGGCTGACGGTTCGTTACTTGAGAGCTTGTGACACGAGATCCAAGATCCTCACCAACTCGAACTTAACTATTTTAACTCGTAGTTACACTTACAACTAAGTTTCGCACTGGATTGTTTGTTGACAGTTCCACTTGGGGATTAGGGTTCTTACTTATCGTGCGGTTTTGTGGTAGAAAAGAAAATAGTGTGTGTTTTTATGTTGTCAACTACGAGATACGGGTAGTTTATTTTTCTGAAATTCAAGGAATCGCCAAAAACGATAAACACGTTCATGATGGTTATTTTATCCCTAAACTTTTATTTTAATATTTCCATCTAACGGTATGCACGAGCTCAAACCCATATTATAGTTGGGCCGGTTTACATTTCAACAACTTTAAATATAGACTTAAAACTTTTACAAAAACTATGAGCAGAATGACTGGTGATAATAGTTCGACCGGTATTTTAAGGGTAATCTTCTAGTCCAGGTTTAGCTTTTACCGGCACCCTTTACTTTTAGCAAAATGAAAAGGAAATTGGTAAAAATTCTGTGCGTACAGTAAAATCATATGGAACAATACTCACAGGAAAATAATAATAATAATAATAATAATAATAATAATAATAATAATAATAATAATAATAATAATAATAATAATAATAATAATAATAATTTATTTTCTACAAAAAATACAGGGTGGCACGTCATATATAAGTGCATATTAAAATGAAATCATACATAAAAATCTGATACGGCCTGCACATAACCTCTCGCCAGATATTTTACCTGGTTGTACGCATAAAACGAAAAATATTTTTAAATACAAATACATATTATATTCATGTCTCACTACAAAATAATTCTCACATATATTTGCAAAATCTATGGGATATTTTAAAATAAATTATGTACAATACATACATTTTCTTTATATTCAATATCCTGAAATTTTCTTTTTCTACTTTCCTTTTCTTTTTCTTTATATTCGTAATTTTTTCGCAAATTCCTCTTATATTCTTTTTTACGTATATTCTTTTACGTTGTAGACTTTTTTTTATTTTCATAATCTTCATAATAATATGTACAAATATTTTTGACAGCGGCATACAAATATTTTTGACAGTGATATTCAGTGATATTTATGTGTCAATTACAAACATTTGAATTTCTTGCTTTGAAGTAGTTTGATTTGAGAATTTTTTCATCACATTATTTTATATGGATTTCTTTATCCGTAGTTAAAAATGTCTTAAGTCTTATAGTATTTGAAATATCGTGAATCCAACATCCACACACACATCCACACACACACACACATACGGACATCATCGTAAAAATGTTATAATTAGATTCTAGGGACCTTAAAACGTGCTTATTCACTAAAATCTGGATATGCGATTTTTAGCATGAATACAATACCTCTCTTAGCGAGAGGTAAAATCTGATGCGGCCAGCACATAACCTCTCGCCAGATATTTTACCTGGTTGTACGCATAAAACGAAAAATATTTTTAAATACAAATACATATATTCATGTCTCACTACAAATTAATTCTCACATATATTTGCAAAATCTTTGGGATATTTTAATATAAATTATGTACAATACATACATTTTATTTATATTCAATATCCTGAAATTTTCTTTTTCTACTTTCCTTTTCTTTTTCTTTATATTCGTCATTTTTTCGCAAATTCCTTTTATATTCTTTTTTACGTGTATTCTTTTGCTTTGTAGACTTTTTTTATTTTCATAATCTTCATAATGATGTACAAATATTTTTGACAGTGGCATACAAATATTTTTGACAGTGACATTTATGTATCAATTACAAACATTTGAATTTCTTGCCTTGAAGTAGTTTGATCTGAGAATTTTTACGTCAAATTATTTTATATGCATTTCTTTATCTCTAAATCTATAGAAGATATAATAATGAATTTATATTTATCGAATAAAGAATTTAACGTTCTTTAATATAAGTATTTACATAAATTTTCGATAAATAATATTTAGATGATTTTTTTCTTGTAACTACTTTTTCCGGTTGTCCATTTGTTACCAAAACTTAATCAACTCTTCCCATTATTGTTAGATAGAGGAATCCGTAGTTAAAAATGTCTTAAGTCTTATATAGTATTTGAGAAATCGTGGATCCAATATCCACACATACACACACACACACACACACACACACACACACACACACACACACACACACACACACACACATCCACACACACATCCACACACACATCCACACACACATCCACACACACATACGGACATCATTGTAAAAATGTTATAATCGGATTCTAGGGACCTTAAAACGTGCTTATCCACTAAAATCTGGATATGCGATTTTTAGCATGAATTCAATACCTCTCTTAGCGAGATGTAAAAAATTGTGGTCGTTGTGGTCCCGAAAACGTAACCAAAATAAAGTCTCCCCTATGGGAAAAATGTCCACATTTAGTTTCTAGAGGAAATATGTTGTACTTCTCTTTCAGTTTTAAACCATAAAAATACCCTTACGACACAAGTAGAGATGCTGAAAAATTTGGAATCCTATAGATTTTATTGTCGAAAACATAAATATACTCACGTAAACAACCAAAATATTCAAATTGAAATATGAAAGTAATTAAAATTTGTAAATTAAAATAAAAGTTATTTACTACCCCAGCATAAAATAGCAGAATTCCTCTTTTTTAATATAAAATGTTTGGTCATATTTTCCGGAAAACAAATTCATTTCATAAAATGGTGAAATTAAAATTCGCAGTAGACTGGGAACTCCATTGTTATGTCATAAAATATTAAATTTTTCGTTGTGCGCTATAGAAAGGGCAATAAAATTAATAATTTAACTAACATTTATTTACTTTTCAAATGTATTTGTCAATATTTTCATTAGTTCCTAGTACTAAAATAAACTTCATAAAATTAATTATGATGTAAACAAAAGTTACAGGCAAATATTTACATTTGGTTATTGATTAACAGTATAACCTAACCTAGTTGAAGGAAATTTCGTCATGTTATATTAATAACTAAGTTTATAACGGTGTAGAGATAACGAAAGCAACGTCATTATTTTGCACGCTGAGCTAAATTAAGACGTTTACACACATTGTTATTACAAGCCGAGAGGTACTGTTACACCAAGATTAATGTCGTAGTAACGTTGTCATGTCTTCAAATGCACATCAACAAAACTTTTGTTTATAAACACGGATCAATGAATGGCTTGATATATGAACTTCTTGTTTCCCTAATGAAAATATTATATACTGAAGAGAAATTATTTACAAGGACTAAATTAAAAGGCAAGGAGGATAAAATTAAGGATGAGTATTTGCTTTCGATATTGCTGACGACAAAATTATAAAAAAAGTAAAACTTTTTGCACCTAGGGAGCGAATATTTCAAAAATAAACCCTAAAGAATTTTGTATTATTTTGACAGCTCAATTGTCTAATGCAGAAGCTGCTTTCACAATTTTTTGGGGTTCTCCCGAGGATTGTTCACTGTATACCTCAAAAACTATTAACTATTTTAATTAATCGAATTGTTGTTAAAGATGACATTCGAATTTGTCACAAGCTTTAATTCTTAAACATTTATGCCCATTTGCACCGTTGCATTATATAAGTTACACTTCAGCAAGTAGCACTTAAATATAAGTGACAGTTATATAAAATTATCTTTTCACCAGTTCCACTTGAGAAAAACTTTCCTAAGCGTCACTTGCCCAGATCACTCTGGGGAAATTGTATTTTGTTATTGTTTCTATATTCTCCCTTCCAAGGTGACAAGTGACATTTCGTTTATAATACTGTCATTATTGTTATATTGAGAGTTGTATTTGATTCTAGTGTATATAATACAAAGTAAGTATTATGTACAAACATGCAAAATATTTCGTTTTCTTATATGAGCTTCATTGTACCGTTGTTCTGCTTCAGTGACTGGATTTAGAAGTGGAGTTAACAAATAAGGTCGAAGTTGATACTATCTCCCAATAACAGGCAATTATCGTGCCTATTTGCCTCAAATTCGGCCTTAATGTTACTATTATTAAAAACAGTAGCGTCGTGAGTTCATCCAGGCCATTGTGCTACTATATTTATAATTGTCATATCTGCATCACATATAGCCTGTACATTATATGAAAAATATTTTCTGTTGCCTCCTGGAGACTGAATTTTGATATGTGTACGCAGTCTATGGCTCCTATTATTTTAGGAAATGCAGCTATTTCAAAAAAATGATTTTGTGTAATTTGTTTCTCTCTTGCTGTTCGGGGAAATTTTATAAACTGCTCTCTGAGCGACGCAATAGCTTCTGACACGCTTAAAGCCGCCACGCACTTGAGCGACGCGAAGCGAAGTTTCTTCATTCAATGTATTCTTAATGTGAATAGTCGCTACGTTGCTCTGCTCTTCGCTGCTCCATAGTGCGCGTATACATATAATAATACATTGAATGAAAAAACTTCTCTTCGCCGCGCTTCGCTTCGGTCGCTGAAGTACGCGTTGGCCTTTACAATTATCCTTGATACAGTTGAATAATGCATTCCTCACTTGTGAGGTGATCACCAGTTGCATAAAAACACAAACACGTAAGAATTTGCTTCATAGGAGATTTAGAATTGTTCATGTCATTAGTGAATTCCAATTTATTTTTTATCAATACCAATAACTCCAATGTTGTTTCCTTTGTCAATCGAAATCTCTGATACAATGTTAAATCATCCAGTGTGTGAAAAAAAAAATGTTCTACTATAAACTCTCCTTGGAATACCATAATTTATTAAATTAATATCGTCGAAAACATTCATCTATCAGTATGACACACAGTACGAAATGACAGTGAATATTCGTAAGTGTCACTTAATGCAGTTGAGCGGTAGATGAAGTACGGCTTAATATAAGAGTCACTTGGTAAAAATAAAGTGGAACTTAAGGTACGGTGCAAAGGTTTTCAGTAATTTAAGCGCCACTTATTACTGAGTGCAACTTAACTCGCAACGATGCAAACGGGCATTATATTTTTTGCAGTTTCTACTGCCAAAAATAGTATCGTATACACCTCAGGCAGAATGTAAAGTGAAATGTTTAAAGATTCATAATCTAGATTCCATCTATGGTAGTCACATGTCTGAAACTTGGTTAATTTCGGTTTTAAAATCTAATTCGGATAGTTTGGGATATGGGACCCTAAGTAATTACCTAGTTACACTTTTAATTCTAGAACCTGATTATCAAAACCCACAAAAGCCGCAAAGCATTAAACAATTTAAATTCATAAAACTAACTTTGACAAAGTCAGAAACATATCTGTTGATTTTATTTGACAACTGACAGCGAACGGTTCACAATTTCTTCCTTATTGTACGTGAACTACGTGTGCATTCTGTCCAATCAGAGGGCACAATTTCTTTCTTTAATAATATTAATAGTTATTAGTATTTCTTGACTGTTGATATGATGTTTGGGAAAAAATTATTGGATAAGCAGTCTTAGTAAAATAGTTTTATTAAAAAGTCATTTGTTTAACAATTCCGATGTTTCGGTTCTTAATGAACCATCATTAGGTCTCTGGAAAACATTGTATACATAGAACAAAAAATTTAGGAATCATTAGTATTTTACAAAGGCTTGTTGAAGTTACTTACATGTTAAGGTATAGTTGGAAAACTGACAATTATATTACGAAAATGAAAATACTATGAAGGATGAAGGTATCGTCGTACAATTTCTCATTGACCCTTCTAGTTTGGAGATGCGAGAAAAGAAACTGGTTTTAATTTGTTTTTAACCTTTTTCGTTATTTTATTATTATTTTTTAGCTTCCGTCATACCTTTAGGTAAGGAAGGTATTGTTTTTGGTCAAAAAATTCAATGGTGAGTTTATAATGAATAAGCACGTTTTAGAGTCTCTAGAATACGATTTTACTATTTTTCGGTTGATGTCTGTATGTCTGTGTGTGTATGTGTGTGTGTGTGTGTGTGTGTGTGTGTGTGTGTGTGTGTGTGTGTGTTTGTGTGTGTGTGTGTGTGTGTGTGTGTATTTATGTGTGTGTGTGTGTGTGTGTGACGATTTTTTTCTCCGTCGATAACTCCAACACTACAATTCTAAAAATTATATTTCTTTCGTAATCCTCTTCGTTACATCCATATGAAGTGCTGATTAGATTTTGGTTATAATTGATCGACCGGAAGTACCCTGATTTGAAGATTTTAACAGTTTTTCTTGAAAAAACGCTGTTAAATATCATTTTGTCACATTTATTGTTATTTAAATATTAAAAAATATTGTATTCTTTATACGATTTTATTACATTTTATACTTCATATTCAATGGATATTGAGTTAAAAAATTACAAAGAAATTAAAATTCATAAAGCAGCCAGCTATGCAATAACACTGGAAACAGCTAATATAATTTAAAAAATTCTGATAGACAGATGTCAATGTCAAGTGCGATTGACATGTTTGTGTTATAATTTTACAATCAATTCTAAGAATATTTCTTGGACTTTATACAAAATACGTACTTAGAACGGAGGGAAGGTAATGTACTGGAAATATAAAATCTTTCACAAGAAACTGTCTGTATGGAATTTGTAGTTTGTTTAATAAAATTCTTAACTCGGAGTAGGCTATGAACAGAGAAACGTAAGTCTGATCATTATTCAATTCAAAAGTCAAGATGTCAAAATTGATCTTGAAATGTAATTTTAAGGAGAAAAAACAATAAAGAAGGATACAGTATATGGACATTCGCCGTTTTCTAATTTGTTTCTATTTCTAAAATAAGATACAAGAAGAAAAACTTTGATTTCTTTAGATAACATTTTTGACAATATCTCATATCAAATTGACATTTAATTAAATATTTTTAAATTGACATACGTTTCTTTGTTCATTCCGAGTTAGGAATTTTTTTGAACACGCTGTATAAAATACATAAAACTGACGGAAGGTAATGTGTTGGCCACATCAGATTTTTTTAATTATAATTTTTATTTTTATTATTTCAATTTTATGTTCTTTTAGTTTTCTAATTATACATTAACATGTAAGTAACTTCAACAAGCTTTTGTCAAATACTATAATGTTTCCTAAATTATTCATGCTATGTATAAAATGTTTTCCTGAGTCCTAATGATGGTTCATTTAGAACCGAAACGTCGGAATTGTTAAATAAATGATTTTGTAATAAAATTATTTTATCAAGACTGCTTCTTCAATAATTTTTTTCCGTAACATTTAATAATTATAATGTATTTACTTTTTTAAGTCCGTTGACCTAACAAATTTCATTACATTGTAGTTACACAGTTTACGTACATATAAATTTCACAGCGGCATTTTTAGTGCCCTCTGTTGGCACCCTCATTACAGAGTAGCTTATAGTGACCTCTGCTGCCACTCGGACTCAGCTATGTGTGTCGGGTTTTATTAAAAATTAACTGGTGTGGGACACAATCGCTGTCCCACATACGAGCAACCTTATATTGCCAGGCGAGCACTCTAACCGCACAACCACAGATGACCGTCTTATCTAAAATAAATATTTTTTAAATTAAACTCTGTATATATTTGCATGAAACAACATAAGTAATGTTATACTATAAACAAAAGAAAAATATTACTTATAAACAATTCGACCACCATCAGCACATTTCCGCATTTCTTTTGTAAATCCAAAAACCCCCTCAATCTATTATTTTCCCGCTGTATTCCAATCCCATTTTGTCTGGTTGAAGGTGAGAACAGAGCCGAGCACCGACAACGAGAACTGTACAGTGCATCGATTTGCTCGGGGCGCGTTCAGATAACACGTACTACTTTCACAGTGTATCAGCGCAGCAGCAACTTCACACCGCTAGCTCGGGATAGTCGGGATGCTGTCCCTGCACTTTCTAAACAACCTACAATGAACTCCAACGAGGATGTGGGTACGAACGGGATACTATTTGAGTATTTGTTTGCTCCTGTGGATCATGCCAATGTTTGTTCTATTAGTTTTGGAATTGTTATTTAGTCTTTTATTAGCAACTAGAAACTGAGAAGAATTATGCTGTTTTATTTTGGTTTATATTTAAAATGATTTATATTGAAATTGTGTCAGTGTTTATGTATTAGTTTTCTCATTTTCAAAGAACTTACATCAGCAGTGGACCCAACCGAGTCCAGTTAGATACGATTCTGGTTCGGGTCTAGAATTATCCGAAACGAAAGCCTGACTTTTATTTCAAGTCAACTTACTTGGCTTGTTAATTCACTAAAACCGCAATAACCGATTAATAGGGGATTACAGCTCAACCGAATTAAGAGAAATTAGTAAAAAATAGTGAAAGTAGATGCTTAATAATGAATATTAATAAAGAAATAAAATTATATAATTGAAATACTTCGGAAATAAGGGGTTTTTTGTTTTAGCAGCTCGTCACTCATATGAAATCCATACATATTATTTAGATGGGCGACTCAAAGACCATCTATAAATATATAACGAATACCGAGTTAGGAGGTGGAGTCTACTACCAATGGACGTAGACAAATTCAAATAGCGGTCTTGAGGCTACCAGTCCAGTACTGCAATTCTCAAACAGTTTTTATTTGAATATAAATTTCTTGCATTAAACTTAATAATTTTGATACACTTGCAATTATAAAGCATGTAGACTTGTACATTGTAAAATAGCATACATTTCAAGAATATTTTAGATCCACGAAGAAAACAGTTTTATATAAAAACTTATATTCGTGCCGTCACATCTATATATTTCAAAATTCGGAGGACCATAACTCGCTTATTAATAGGAATTTTTTACCGGATTTTCACCAATAGTCTTAGTTTTACTTAGACTTTCTAATGAAATTATAAAAAAGGTGGAATCCCCTATTGATTAATACAATAATCGCGAAAAAATATAAATGTCACAAAATGTGTTGTTTTAGTACGCGATTTTTAAAATTTAAAACACAATGGAATGTTTTTGAAGTGACATAGTGTATTAAATCTTAGTTTACATTGTTACATGCACCTTTGAAAGTGGTTTCAGTTTTCAGTTAAATTTACGTGAAACTGTTTACAAGCAATTTTCAAAAGAAGTCCACAGGCGCATTTGACTGGCGTAAGTGACAGATAGTCTTCATTCCATATATTTCGATTTGCCATTAATCTATTTTTTTTACTTCGTTCCACTACGCACAAAAACTACTCAACTGTCAGTTTATTTGTACGTTAGTAATACTCGCAAAACAAAGACAGGAACTTTATGCTACATACTACGTAGGCAAGCGCAATACCGAAACTTAATTTTAAGTGTTTACATGAATACTTTTGAAACCAGTTTTCAAGTCAAACCCACGAGTTTTAGTTTTAGATAACTCAAAACCGTTTTGACACTGTACACATGGCATTTTTAAAACTGAATACGTTTTGAACACGGTTTTAAAACTGCATGTAAACTTAATAGATAATAATTATTATAACCACAGATGGGTCGAATTTCCACTTATGTCGAACCTAATAGAATTTTACCAGTCTGACTAGCGAATCTACTAGGCAAAAATGATGAAGGTCCATGAACTCATATATTTTTGAAAATCAACGTTATTCCAGTTTTAGTAAAAAAAAAAACAATTTAACTTCAAAAATATAATTTCTTCATCGCAGAATTTCAAAAGTTTTTGAATTCGCATAAGTTGTTTTCGAAGTGGTTTTAAAACGTTGATCTTCGCAAGTTTCATGGCATTACAGTGATTCAGCTTTTTTGTCCTAACTTTATGCGTCGCTTGGCGGTTTTATTGAAGCTACCAATATTTAATAAGTAGATATTATCATCAGATAGCCAGAGATACCACTAGTAACTTAACAAATCTCGTAGTAAACATAAACCATATGATCGATGTACGAATGGACATTCATACCCTGACGCTTGGATCTTTTAGCTCTTGTATTGCAATTTTTAAGGCCTGTATCTTAGAATTGTTGCCGATTTTGTCACCTTTGAATATACTATTGGTGTTTTGCTAGAAAATGTACAATTATCCGTTTTCCCCCTGGATCTTCAACTATTTTTGACTAAACAAGAATTTATCAAAATTGTATAACTTAAAATTCATTAATATCAAAATTATGATTTAAAAAACTACAGTAATAATTTTTTTTAATATAATTTTAAGATTTTTTCCACTCACAATGATTTGTTTTTACCTGTTCATTTTCATTGCCAGATATGTCAATGTTGTCAAGAAATACAGTTGAATATTGTTACATTAAAAAAAAAAGAATCTAAGTATTCCATGAAAAAATTAAGAAGAAAAACGCTGTCATCTGTCACATTTGTCTCGTCAACGGCAACTTTTGAATGGAAATATTAATGAAATGAGAACAATTTGGTAGAAATTAAATTCAAAATTATAAATTATAAGAATGAATAAATATTTGACACAAGTTTAAAATAACTAACTGTTGGTATTTCACAATGAGCGAGGTAAGTTCAGCTGTAGGGAAGTAAGAATAATCCTTACTTCCCGTCGCTAATAGAAACCGAAATCTTGACAGTAAAATACACATACATCCCTTCAAACAATGTCCTAATAGCCTATTTACGATATCGGGAGTGGGAAAAAGAAGTTTATATTCGCATTAGCTTAATTTGATGTGACTTTTCTTTTATTCTGTTAGGCATTTATCAAAATTATTTATTCCACTCTGATATTTCCTTCTTCCTTACCAACATAAAAATCCCATCTCCCTATTTCATCCGACCTCTTCCTTTTCACATTCTTTTCAATCTCATATTCTTTATAAACATATTCGTCCTCCACTTTATATTACCTATAACATGAGCACAAGCACAATCTCTCCAAGTATCTTATATCAACAGCAATCATCTACCTTTATGCGAGCCGGCTCCGCCTTCGCATATATTAAGTACGCAAAATATTTAACGACGAAAAGATTGCGGAGCGAAAACTTCTTGCTTGTGTCACGCTCTTGTAATACACTCACTTTATCATATGTTTTTAACACTGAAAGTTAATTATAAAATTGTAGATAACTTAGTGGATAATTTTAAAAGTAACTCTCTACCAGAGCCGTAACTAGGGTTTTGAGCGCCTGTGGCAAAATTTTTATTTGCGCCCCTACATATCAAGAAAATAAAAACAAAATAAACAACTGATGAGCGGTTCGCGAGTTACTAACAACTTAAACTTACATGAACATTTTCTAAAATTTAAAACATCTGTAAATCGGCTTAGTTCTTAAATTTTCATCTACAATTTTGACACGAATAAAAATAAACAATATTACATATTTAATACGTGTCGAAATTTCAGATGAAATGCGATCTAAATCGATTTGCAGAAGTTTAAAATTTTAGAGGAATTTCATATAAGTTTAAGTTGCTAGTAACTCGCGAACCGCTATCAGCAAAAATCGTCTATACTCTGTTCCATTTAAGCCATTCAACAGATGGCACTCGCATCAGCGCCAGTTGTAAGTAGCCAAAATTACATTGGGTAAACTTGTTTCTTCTCTCCAATTTCAGCCAATCAGAGAGGTCAAAACTATTCCCTATTCTCTGCAAAACTGAATGGCTAAAATGTAACAAGGTATAATACTCGGTATAATACATGACATGAAGCAGAATTTCATGCTGAATTCAAATTTTCAAACCGCGTTATCATGCATATTTTTAACCTGGTCAGAGTTGTGGACGAATTAATAGGAAAGAGCAGAAAAAAATTATTCAAAAATCATCAATAATAAACAGTTATAAATAATAAAACCTATTATACTCTGTTCCATTTAAGCCATTTAATAGATGGCGCTCGCATCAGCGCCAGTTTTAAATAGCCGAAATTACATAGGGTAAACTTGTGTCTTGTCTCCAATTTCAGCCATTCAAGAGAGTTCAAAACTATGCCCAATTCTCTACAATACAGAATGGCTTAAATGGATCAAGATATAGGTATACTAAGTATTAAATACCTAATATTGTTTATTTTTTGAGTAATTTAAATTCAAATCATAAATTGTTATTCTGGTTAACTATTTTTTAACAAAACTCTTTGAGAGTTCATCCTAGGCAAAAAGTGTGACAACCCTTTATGTACAGGAAATTACGAACTTTAATTTTGTATTCTTGTAAAATTTTGATACAGGCCACTGTTTTCAAGAAAATGGCCAAAACTGATTTTTTGCATCTTTGACCCAAGATGGCGGCAAAATCGGGGGTCGCTCGAGGGTGCAAAATGTGTATGTCTCTTTGGAAGTACTAATAAAGAGAATAAAATTTACGCCAGCTTGTCACCAATTATTTCCACAATAAACACCTTGGCGACTGGCCTATCTGCAGATAATTATCGTTAAATACAGAAAATAGATTTCAGGAACATTTGATCTAAAGCCATATAAATGATTAAAATTTTGCGCCCCTAAGAATTGTGCGCCCGTGGCGTGTGCCACCTTTGCCACGCCCTAGTTACGGCACTGCTCTCTACTTAAAAGAGGTACCATCAGCCTAATTAAATAAGAACATGAAAATTATTCATTCGTTCTATCCGAATCGAATTTGTTAGATTTACATGGAGATTGATTTTCTGTAGCGTCAAATAACAGCGTCATCTATGAATTGGCATCCGAACTATTTAAGTACATTTATGGCATAGGTGCTGTTGGTTTGACCTCTTAGGCCCGCCTCGCCAAGGATGCATCCATCGAACACCGGTTTGTTTATTCAAAAAAACAACACAATCATTTGCTGTAATCGAAAAAGCACTTGGGGAGGCTTCATTGACCCGTTCCAACGTTTTTGGTTGATAATAGCGAATTCACGATGAGAGAGATGAAAACAAAAATGACACAAGGAGTCACCGCCACGCACCAAGCAGAAAGCCCGAAAACATGAATCAGAAGTTCGGCAACTGTTAGCTTTAGATCAACGTGTTACGATTTAGATGGTTGCAGAACAATTGAATATCGACAAAGATTCAGCTCGATTGACTATTGCCGAAGATTTAAAGAAAAAATCTAACGTGGTCAACATAGTACCTCCCGCCATTTAATTTTTATTAATTTAAATACATACCTACGTATTCACTTACGCTGGAAACTGTATTAAGTTCCTTTCCATATAACTTTTGTTCTATTTACTATTTTATTTTTAAAACGTTACTATTATTAATTTGAAATGATTAGATTTTGACAGTGACATTTATCTCTCAATTACATACATTTGAAATCTGAACTGTGTAACCAAGGAGTTGTGTTTTATAAATTTATCCATAAAATATGTAGAGAAAGTATTAACGCAAATCTGTAGAAAATTTAATAATTATAACATAAATCTCGAAAAAATAACACTTAAAGGTCTTTTTCGAAAAAAAAATACTTTGAGCTTCTTAAAAAGTGCATTTGCGATTATCTAATTTACTTGTACACCAAAATCTAATGGCTTCTTTCCATGTTAGATTAAGGTATAAACACACGGTTTCAAAATTTTCTGAATGTTAGTATTTGAGTTAGAGCGGAGGATCCACACACACACATACACACAGAGATCATCGTGAAAATGTTAAAATTGGATTCTAAGGACCTTAAATTTGATCTTGATATGCGATTTTTAGCACGATTCCTATACCTGCCATACCAAGGGTAGACTTAAAAATATATGGATGTTTATGTTTTTACAAAAATATAAGTCCAAGAAGATTAAAATTGGAATCAAAATCAAAAGAAGGAATTTTTGTTGGTTACTCCAAAGTAAGAAAAGCCACAGAATATTTTTCCTAGAAGAAAATAAAATTCATGGATCAATGGATGTAGGATTTGAAGAAACAACTCAAGGTTCATGTCTCTTAAAAAATAAAAATCTGTGTGTCCAGCACATAACCTCTCGCCAGATATTTTACCTGGTTGTACGCATAAAACAAAAACACTTTCACTGTATTCACTGTATTTTCCTGATTGAACATTCTTGCGGTTGCACCACAGCGTTTGTACGCACATTCATATTGTTGCCTCGATTTAGTATGCAGCAAATGTAAAGTTGCCTTTGTAGCGGCTTCTTCAATTTCTTTTGGAATTTCGTAATTCATTTTCACACTTTTCTTCTCATTTGACAGATTATTTTGGATATTTATTAAACAATAGTTAACGTCACGATAACGTGATTTACTTGTTCTGCAGACATCCAGATTATTTTTATATAAAAAACTGAAATCTTTTAAATAAAATTCTTGTGTTTTTGCTTGTATTTTTAGAAAAAATGTTGTATGATATACGTGTTAAAAGTGTAATTTTATATTGTTCGTGGGGTTGCTTCAGTCGTAGCGTTCGTTCCGCAATATTCCCCACTCACAATATAAAATGTCACTTATATCATAAAATATTTTTAAATACATATTCATGTCTCACTACAAAATAATTCTCACATATATTTGCAAAATCTATGGGATATCTTAATATAAATTATGTACATACATTTTCTTTATATTCAATATCCTCAAATTTTCTTTTTATACTTTCCTTTTCTTTTTCTTTATATTCGTCATTTCTTCGCAAATTCCTTTTATATTCTTTTTTACGTATATTCTTTTGCGTTGTTGCCTTTTTTTATTTTCATAATCTTCAGAATGATGTACAAATATTTTTGACAGTACCATACAAATATTTTTGACAGTGACATTTATGTGTCAATTACAAACATTTGAATTTCTTGCCTTGAAGTAGTTTGATCTGAGATTTTTTACATCAAATTATTTTATATGCATTTCTTTGTCTCTTAATCTATAGAAGATATAATAATGAATTTATATTTATCGAATAATGAATTTAACGTTCTTTAATATAAGTATTTACATCAATTTTCGATAAATAATATTTAGATGATTTTTTTCTTGTAACTACTACTTTCGGTTGTCCAATTATTACCAAAAGAGTTAATCATCTCTTCCCATTATTGTTAGATTGAGGAATCCGTAGTTAAAAATGTCTACGGACATCATCGTAAAAATGTTATAATCAGATTCTAGGGACCTTAAAACGTGCTTATTCACTAAAATCTGGATATGCAATTTTTAGCATGAATTCAATACCTCTCTTAAGGCCTGTGTCCACGATCCTAGAAATCGATCCGAGTTCTCGGATATAGGCCGCAATTCGATATCTCGGATCGTGGACACTTCCAACTCGGACGCATAAATCAAATAGAAAACTAGAATGGAAAAATTCGTTCTGTCCCATTTTTTCGTACAAGTTGCTAATTTCTTTTAAATGTTACCAATTTAAAATCTTGACATTTGATGTTTGATAAGCTTGAAAATGATAAGGTTATAAAATATTACCTAATTTTACTCATTTTTGATATTGATTATAAATAATTACTTATAAACAAATTAATATATTCGTTGTAAAAATTTAATTTACTTACTGCCGGGATAATTTTTTGGTAATGTTTTATTAGTATTTCGTATTAGTAGAAATGGTAGAACTAACTTCATAAATTCGACCAACTCGACATCTGTAGTCATACAAGTTCAATATTTATGATCAAAAATATGATCGAGAACTCGGAACGATTTCTAGCATCGTGGACACAGGCCTTTAGCGAGAGGTAAAAAACTAAAGTGAATGTAGTAAGAAATTATACTTTAGGTCAGCTGTCACGTTGTCAAGTTAAATAACGGAACATAAAGTATAACTTTTTAAAGATTTTATGAATACTTTTGAAAAATATTAAATTTTCATTCCTCTTGGCGACTTCACGATATTTTAATTAATAAAGTACTAAAACTTTCATAAAATGTGCCTCTTAATTAAACTCTCACAACTTTTACGAAAAAAATCATAAAAAATTAAAACTATACCGTCCATTAAAAATCATTAAAACTATACGAAATTAACATAGTTAACATCTTGCTATTAAAAAAAAAACCAAAAACTCTCGTAGAAGTTAGTGTTGAATATAGCCGACAATAAGGGCGAATTTCGAGTAAATATAATAACACGAGACTTAATTAACTGAGTTCACTGCTGTGGTACAATGCTACGTTGCCATGTTGGCACTTGGCACTGTTACCAGATGAAAGATATTCTCCCGGGGCGCGAAACTCAAGGAAGAAGGGTTGGCGCCCTTTTGCTATGACTCGTATATTCATCAGCGATTTCAGCACGTAGTAAATTTGCCGGTTAAATTTGCGAGGCTCGTTTAAACAATTTCACACTTGCCACGGGTGCTGACAGACTTTGAGGTGAAAATGTTAAGTTAATTTATGTCGAGCAGCCAAGCCTTCCACCCTGTCAGCGAAAATAAGTATTGTTTCGCGTAACACATGTCGGATATTGCCAAATTACGAAGTCTTTCTTCTTGTTTTCTAATTAGTTAGGCTGTTACGCAACATACACCTACTCAAAACTTACTCATGTTTGACATGAAACCCGGGCTTAATTTAGACTTTTTTATATACTGAACTGTAGCAACTTAGCAACTCGTTTAGTATATCTGTCTTTGTTTTGAGGTTAGAATTTGGATTTTATTACCTTTTATTTTATTTTAGAATGATCTATATATGTCTTGGAAATACGGGGACATGGCTTAACCACAAATTCCTGGGCCCAAAATAAAACGATTTAACTAAACTTACCTATATCCGACTGTGCACCGTTTAGCCAGTATTCTGCTTTAAAGTCTATCTAAAAAAATAATATTGAATAACGAAACGCTTTGTTCGATTCGAATGAAATTTGGTATGACAATCCATATGAATATAATTCATCTTTTAAGATTGTATTTGTTATTGTTAGTGAATCACTAGTGTATGAAACTTGGGTGTCGCGACAATGAATAGACCATAACTTTTTAAAGGCAACGCCAATAATGTAAATTTATTGTTTTTCAGAAAGATTCATTCAATAGTAAACTTTCGTGTCTTTGTGTAAGTTAAGATATCTGTAACGATTTAGTCAGAAAAAAATAAAATGTAAGTGATTGCGCTGTGTAATTTTTAAACTAAATTTTATCTAGCAGTCTTTCCAACTGTCAAACAACTAATTTTTAATGACAGTAACAATTGTTTATCGGTTGTCAAAAATTTCCTTTGCCATATTTTAAAACTAGTAACATATCCGTTTGTTCGGCCTTATAGTATTTTACTGCTATTATTATAATAAGACGATTAAATAATGTTAGCTCACTCCGAATCAACTTTAGAAGATTGACAACTGATAAACAATTGTTTCTGTCATTAAAAATTTGTAATTTGACGTTTGGATAGACTGCTAGATAAAATTTATTTTAAAAATTACACAGTGCAGTCACTTACATTTTATTTCTTTCTGACTAAATCGTTACAGATATCATAACTTACGCAGAGACACGAAAGTTTACTATTGAATGTATCTTTCTGAAAAAAAGTAAATTTACATTATTGGCGTTGCCATTAAAAAGTTATGGTTTAATCATGATCGCGACACCCAAGTTTCATACACTAGTGGTTCACTAACAATAACAAATACCATCTTAAAAGATGAATTATATCCATATGGATTGTCATACTAAATTTCATTCAAATCGAACAAAGCGTTTCGTTATTATAAGCAATATTAATTTTTTTTAGTAGAACTTTAAAGCAGAATACTGGCTAAACGGTGCCCTGTCGGATATAGGTAAGTTTAGTTAAGTCGTCTTATTTTGGTCCCAGGAAACTGTGGTTAAGCCATGTCCCCCTATTTCCAAGACACCCTGTATATATATATATATATATATATATATATATATATATATATATATATATATATATATACAGGGTGGTGACTTGAACGACGTAGCATTGGGGTTTCAATGGTAAAATGTTAATGTGCAGTTATTTGCTCCCCTAATTATTTTAGAGCAAAATAGTACTTAGGTTTTTGTTAAAGGAAAAAGTACTGCATCCGAATATGCTAATGTTTATAATTTTTCAATGTAATAGTTGATATGCTACGTCGTCCAAGTCACCAGCCTGTATATATCCAGAGTGTTTCCTTTAAAACAACCAGCCCTTTTTTGGGCGAACTAATGACTTTAGAAAAAAATGTTATATACAAGAAATGATCAAGAATAGGGGGCTAATTTATTAATAATAACAAACCGAAAATTCGACCAGCGATTCTCAAACGGCAGAACAAAATTATATATTTTTTAAATGGTATCCTATATAATTTTTAGCCCATTAGATAGAGAATTTTTTTCTGATTTCAACGATATAAATATGGTATAGGGTTGTATAACAATTATTTCGAGAAAAATGATATTAAAAATAATGTTATAATATTATAATAGGCTATGCAATACACAGGTCTGTTGCCTAGTCACGCTAGTAGTAAACCCATTTTTTATTATTTTCTGACTAAACTAAAAATATTTCGACTATATTGGTCATAAGAAGAAAGATTTGTAATTAAAAATAAAGGATAGTTTTATTGAAACTTTTTTATTTTCGCTTTAATTTCGGAGATAATGAAAAAAACTTTTTTTTTCGCAAATTAATTTTTTTACGGTACAAATTTTATAACAATAGTATATTATGTTTTTAGGAGTAGAAAGCGGTCTTTTTGTGTTGAACCCAGCTATTGCGGCCGAGGCGCTAGCCGAGGCTAGGCAAGCTGGGTGAAACACAAAAAGGGCGTTCTACTCCGAATGACATATACTATTTTTTCTTCAAGTGTTTCAAATATTTTTTTGACATTTTTTTGGAGTTTTTTAATTGGAGTGTTTGGAATTTCAGCCAAAGCTGGCTGTGTGTACTACAAAACAGAAACGATACAACTGTCAAATAACAATTTACAATATAATCAATGTTCCTGTGATGACTGCCGCCACCAGCGGTGAACTAAGACACTAACATTTTTTTACTAGTACAACAATAACAACATTTTTGTACTAGTAAGACAATGGATATCTTCTATAGTGTGTATACAGTAGCATAATATGAATATTATAATACGCTTGAAGAAAAACTCTATTTATTATTTAATTTTAAATATGTTTTAATAAATCATTTATTTTATTTATCTATAGTTATTAAAAATAAATAAAAATAATTAAAATAGAATATTTTGAGCAAATTATATTTGAATCATTTTTCGATTATGAAAATTAATAATATTCAACAAATGTCACCGTTTGTTTATAATTATTGTCAACAGGTGGCTATACCAATATTGTATTGGAATTATTGATTCATAAATTATTGAATAACGCCTTTATTTCTCATTTCTAAAAAAAGTTGATTTGAAGAAAGTTGCTCAGAATAAATGTTACATAATATATTTTTTCTTCATACGAAATACATTAGTTCAGCATATGACAAAAACATGGATTATATGTATAAAATATTTTCATTAATTTAGAACTATAAAAAATATTAAATAAATGAAACATATCCTATTTTATGAAGAATTTAGGCCAATAGGGATCGTGCTAAAAATTACATATCGACATTTTGGTAAATGAGCACTTTTCAAGGTCCCTAGAATCCAATTTTAACATTTTTACGATGATGTGTGTGTATGGATCCTCCACTCTTAACTCAAGTACTATCATTCAGCTTGCACTTCTACCTTATTCTAATATGGAAAGAAGCCATTAGATATAATTTCTACAACTTCCATGAGAAATATAGTGTATATTTTGTTTAAATATATAGGGGATGAGATATAAAAGTTTTGAGAGAATATTGTAAAAACATTTTTGAAACATACGTAATGCATGGTTAATTTTTACCTCCCGCTACCCTTGGTAAGGGAGGTACAGGGATCGTGCTAAAAACCGCATATCGAGTTTTTGATAAATGACGACGTTTTAAAGTCCCTAATCCAATATTAACATTTTCACGATGATATCTGTGGTTATGTGTGTATGTGTCTACGTGTATGTATGTGTGGATCCTCCACTCTAACTCAAATACTAACATTCAGAAAAATTTTAAACCTTGTATTTCGATTTTGTTCTGTAATGAAAAGAACCCATTAGATTTTGGTGTAAATCGGATAACCGGAAATGGCACTTTACTAGAAGCTCAAAATAGTTTTTCTTCAAATCACTTTATTTCTCGCGATAAATAATGAAGCACATTAGGAATTATTTTAATTAAAATAAAGTTAACATTATTTGTTTTCATATTAACTTGGTTATTTACGATAGCAATATTTTTACCGAAGGTAAATATGTTGCAGGAACTTAAAGATAAGAATCGTGTCGGTGTAATCACGAACCCAAACTGTAACTATACAAACAATAGTAATTTCATAGAAATATGAAAACTGTAACGAGTAAAGTTACCCAATTATTTCATTAGTATTTACATGAAAACTTTATAAAGAAATGTCATTACATGTATAAAGAGCAGCATGCATAAATATTCATAAAAATCTCGTTCTCTTCTTTCATTACATTGCATGTCTTATTTTCATAAAAATCTTTTATAACCTTCTCTTTTACTTATTACATCAAAATATGAAAATACGAGGAATATGATATGTTCAAATGTAATAAAGTTTCACTTTAGGTGTCATGCAATGGGGTAATACACGAATATTCATTTTATACCGAATTTGACAATGAAATAATGTGAGTTGAGCTTATATTGCACATGTATTTCACTATTAAACAGTTTAATCACTGAAAAATTTATAACACACTTCATATGCATTGATAAACAATTATAATTACAGTGCAGGTATTAATTTGCACAATATTCATACAATAACATGTGACAGGTGATATATCCATATTGTAACTATTAATTCTAAACCATTTTTTTCGTGAATTAATGATGAATCGTTAAAACAATACAACAAACAATTGGAGAAATCTTGTTATTCCTTTATTATCTTGAAATTTTCTAGATCAAAAGTACATTTAAATCGGACAAGCAGCCAATGTACGATTAAAAATAACCAGATTTGACACGTTACTGAATGGAATGGTTATAGGTATACGTTTGAGAAAACTACGAGGATTGTTCAATTGAACACGTTTAGCAATTTTATTCAATGAATTTATAAGAAATCTCCACTAAAAGACATTAGAATTATTGGCGCCCTAATCAATAGGGTACTTCTGTGATACTGAAAATCCGATATATGTCACAATATACCTAAAATTATGTTGAAAACGAATGTAATAGTTATTTGTATATCAAGGCCGCGAAATCACTCTTTAGCGTACGGAGAGAAAAATTGTCGCCGAGGCAGCTTGCGGCCGAGGCAAGACAATCTCGAGGGCGCTAAAGGATTTCGCGGACAAGGTGTACACAATATGTAAATACAAATTTTATTAATTTTCAACAGTTTCATTAAAAATACAAAGTTAGCTTTCAAGGTGGCTGTGGAATCAACATTTGATAAACAAAACCATGCAATTCTCAAGTGTCAAAGAGATTGTATACCTAATTTCGCGGCCACTACCATAACAACGGTCGCGAAATCTAATTTCGCAGCCTGTATTGCGGCTGCGAAATGCTTATTTCGCGTCCGGTTGCACAAAAAAATATTTACCTGTTTCAGGATATTATTCCATTGTTTACATGTACTAAAGTAGGCTGGTAATTAAGTAATAACTGTATCTGTATGGTATTATTATTACCTTACTGACTTGTCAACAACGGTCTACAAAATGAATATAAAATAAAATGAAAATAATGTTCTTCATTAATACATACAGATAACGTTAGCCTATCGTTCTAAATACGGCCTACTTTATTCTAAAGTAATAAACATGAGGAATAAAGCACATAATTTAAATATTTGTCATATTGACATATGTCAAAATAATTTTTTTGTTAACCATAGCAATCTGAAAGTAGCATTAATTAGAGAATTTCAAAATTTATCAATAATGTCTTAATTTCCTGAAACCGATAAACTATTGAACAAACCACAGATGTTATTAATCATAACAGCCTTAGATGTCTCAAACTTACATCTGCGGCAGTTATGATGTGCATAACATTCCTAGGTATGTTAATAGCTATTACCGGTTTCAGGATATTATTCCATTGTTTACAAGTACTAAAGTAGGCTGGTCACTAAGTAATAACTGTGTATGGTAATATTATTACCATACTGACTTGTCAACAACGGTCTACAAAATGAATATAAAATAAAATGAAAATAATGTTCTTCATTAATACATACATATAACGTTAGCTTATCGTTCTAAATACGGCCTACTTTATTCTAAAGTAATAAACATGAGGAATAAAGCACATAATTTAAATATTTGTCATATTGACATATGTCAAAATAATTTTTTTTGTTAACCATAGCAATCTGAAAGTAGCATTAATTAGAGAATTTCAAAATTTATCAATAATGTCTTAATTTCCTGAAACCGATAAACTATTGAACAAACCACAGATGTTATTAATCATAACAGCCTTAGATGTCTCAAACTTACATCTGCGGCAGTTATGATGTGCATAACATTCCTAGGTATGTTAATAGCTATTACCGGTTTCAGGATATTAATCCATTGTTTACATGTACAAAAGTAGGCTGGTAACTAAGTTATAACTGTACCTGTACGGTAATATTACATCGTGTTCAAAAAAAAAAATTCTAACTCGGAGTAAACTATGATCAAAGAAACGTATGTCAATTTAAAAATATTTCATTAAATATCAAATTGACATGAGATATTGTCAAAAAATGTTATCTAAAGCAAACAAAGCTTTTCTTCTTGAATCTTATTTTAGATATGGAAACAAATTAGAAAACGGCGATTGCCAATATACTGTATCCTTCTTTATTGCCTTTTTTCCTTAATATTACATTTTAAGATCAGTTTTGACAACTTGACTTTTGAATTGAATAATGATCAGACATACGTTTCTCTGTTTATAGCCTACTCCGAGTTAGAAAATTTTCTGAACACACTGTATTACCATACTGACTTGTCAACAACGGTCTACAAAATGAAAATAAAATGAAAATATAATGCTCTTCATTAATACATACAAATAACGTTAGTGTATCGTTCTAAATACGGTTTACTTTATTCTAAAATAATGAACATGATGAATAAAGCACATAATTTGAATATTTGTATTAAGGACATATGTCAAAAAAATTGTTCTGTTAATCATAGCATTCCGAAATAATAAAACATACAATTGTTTTTATACAGTTGGATAGCAAATTTCACGTACTTTTCAAATTTGAAAAAATATATAGGTGTTCCATTTAAAAATTAAAAGTTGCTATCAATTTCTCCAAAACCGGAAGTAATAATATTGATCTACTTCCGAAATTTTATAGAGGAGTTAACATCCTATAATTTGTATATATATATATATATATATATATATATATATATATATATATATATATATATATATATATATATATATAAACTAACTAACAACCAAATATGTACGTATTGTTATCATTTCTACCACGTCAACACTTGTGAAATAATCATATTTGCAATCTTCTTGTCAATTCTGTTAAGTTAATCATAAATCCATTGCCTTTGCGATTACATTGCTATTTATACAATGTCAGAGTAAAATTTCAAACACAACATGAATTATTTTTTAATCGGATCCAAAACTAAAACCTGTTTATGTTTCCGAAATGTTTCAAACTTTGGGTTTGATATTTTATGTTACATTTATACGAGTATCAGGCTTTCTCAAAACATTAGACTTTATAAATGCCACCGGATATTTATTGTTGTATTTTGTTGCAGAATGGAGAGCGGAAGATTATACAACGGACGACGAAGGTTGGTTTAGGTAATATTTTTTTAAACATTATGAACTTAAAATGCAAATCAAATAATCCATATATCTCATCAAAATCGTGAAATCTTCACAGTGGTGTTTTTATATTTTTGGTTTATTAAATTTTCCATTTTGTACAGTCTTCTTTTTTAATTAAAATAAAATATTTTTCTATGCTGTGATTGGCTAGAATTCAACCATATTTACACCCAAATACCCATTTTGACGTTTAGTCCTGGAAGTATTGTCACATATGTCTTGCAAGTTTCTTTTCATTGTGCGATCTCGGTAGAAGCTAAATCTGGGCTAGACGATGACCCTTAAAACACCGGTTTAAAAATTATCACCCAGTCATTTGGCCCGCAGTTTTTTAAAGTTTTAAGTCTATACAGGCTGTCTCACAACTCGCGCTCCGGAGCGAATGAGGAAACACCAGTCTGCACTAGGATGTGTAAATTCGAAGAAAAAAAATTCTAGCTTAAAAAATATTCGAGAAAAGACGTCTTAAAATTGACCATTCAGAGACCTACATCTTTAACGTGTGTTTGCCGTGATTTTACGTTACTAGGGTGTTATACAAATCAAATCTTCTTTAAAATGTATGGGCGACTGTAGTTTTCGAAAAATTTCAGTGTCAAATTCAATTTGTTTTAATATCAAAGAATTCAACTGACAATATTTTCGTTTAACACATTTTACACAGCTGCTACAACACGTTGCACTGTAGACTGTACGCTATAAATGATTATCTCGGATGACACCTTCGCTAACCTAAATTTGTTGAAAATGAGTAGTCAACTCTAAAGTGTCAAAATTACAGCAAGTCAAACAAATTTTGTAACTCACTAGTAGTATTTTTAAAACCTAGCAACCAGTTTTATTTTGTAATAATAATAATAATAATAATAATAATAATAATAATAATAATAATAATAATAATAATAATAATAATAATAAAAATAATAATAATAATAATAATAATAATAATAATATTTATTTATTTCCAAAGACTAATGTACACAGCATAGAAAAAGTCACATAATTATTATAAAACAATATAATATACATTGAATTCAAATATAAATAGTATTCGAAATATGGGTTAGGACTTATCACTAAAAAATTAATTTGTGCTATAATAACTTTTTTCTAAGAGATAATGTTTTAGTTTATTCTTGAAAGATGTTAATGTTTTCGTATGTTTTATATTTTGCGGTAGTTTATTATAGAATACTAGACCATTATAGTTTGGGTTATTTTTTGATTTAATATAGTTAATTTTCGGTATTACCAAATTTGACTTTCCACGCGTGTTGTAATTGTGAATACCACTTAGAGATGTTAGATTTTCTTTTGCTTTTCTAATATGAATGACTGTATTAAAAATGTATATACATGGTAAAGTTAACATTTTTTCATTTTTAAATATGCTCCTACAGGATGTTCTTTTAGTTAGCAAAAAAATGTTTCTAACTGCATGCTTTTGCAAAATAAACACACGAGAAACAGATGGGGAAGTTACTCCAAAATAATATACCTTAATATAGTATGGCATAAAATTTAGCATGATAAAACATTTTAGCTAAATTCACGTTTGTAATTGTTCTTATACGCTTAATCAAGTAACAAAGTGATGACAAAGAATTGCAAATGTTGTCAAATAAAGGCCTGTGTCCACGATGCTAGGAATCGTTCCGAGTTCTCGATCACATTTTTTGATCATAATAATTGAATTTGTATGACTACAGATGTCAGGTTGGTCGAATTTATGAAGTTAGTTGCAGCCATTTCTATTAATACTAAAAACTAATAAAAAATAACCAAGAAAATATCCCGGCAGTAAGTAAATTATTTTTTTCCAATGAATATATTAATTTATTTGTAAGTAATTATTTATAATCAATATCAAAAATGAGTAGAATTAGGTAATATTTTATAATCTTATCATTTTCAAGCTTATCGAACATCAAACGTCAAGATTTTAAATTGGTAATATTTAAATGAAATTAGCAAAAATGGGACAGAACGTATTTTTCCATTCTAGTTTTCTATTCGATTTTTACATCCGAGTTGGTAGTGTCCACGATCCAAGATATCGAATTGCGGCCTATAACCGAGAACTCGAATCGATTCTAGGATCGTGGACACAGGCCTTAATAATATTATCACACCTCAAGATATCCTTCCGGGATTGATGGATTAAAAAGTCTTGTAACTCCGTTATGCAAGCAGTCGCAAATTATTTTCTTATTATTTGTTGGCAACCTATTGTCGTCGGCAAGTGTCAGTTTCGTCTGGGGCGCGAGTTGTGAGACAGCCTGTATTTAAAGTAGCCGAAAGAATTTTATAATTTGTTGAAAATGTAAAACGACCAAATTATTATAAGTTTGGACTCGTATATTATATAACCTAATTGTCAATATCAATTTAGTAAACATGTAACAGTACCCTAATTCACTTCATAGTAAAACCAATAACAAATTATTTGTAAATGAAACAATCCAATGAGCAATTTAAAAAATTTACAAACGGCTACGCAAAAACTAACCCGAAAATCGCGGTTCCATCGTTAAGTTTATGTTGACACGTTAGCTACTGGCCCCCAATTGCGTGCATGTTGGGCGTCTATGGTAATGCGTGTTGCTAACGCTTAAATTTACTGCCCAATGGCTGTATACGTCAATCAGCACATAAATCACATTGATTTAGTAATGGACCCAACTTGATATTGCAGCAGGTATACGCTGTGACATCTTTAATAGAGATCGACACATAGGCAGTGAAATGAATATTACTCACTATCACTGCTGTCATTAACATAATCCAATTGGAGGCATTGTTCCTAAAATTATTAATAATTAGATGGTAGTTCGTAGTACATTAGAAGGATGGTAATTCGGTTTTGACTAATCATCAATGTAATTAGTCCCGTTATAGAAATTGTTAGTTAACATTTTTTAAAAATTTCGGTGTCTTTATGAGTCTATAAACGTATTAAGAACACGTCTATAAAGGCACTTTTGTAACGCTTTTCGTTTTCTAGACGTTATCTGACTGCGTTCAAAACTGATAGATGCATGATATACAACCTCAAATTGCTGTCAGTCAGCAATGATTTTTTACCTCTCGCTAAGAGAGGTATTGTATTCATGATAAAAGTCGCATATCCAGATTTTAGTGAATAAGCACGTTTTAAGGTCCCTAGAGTTATAATATTTTTACGATGATGTCCATATGTGTGTGTGGATGTGTGTGTGTGTGTGTGTGTGTGGGTGTGTGTGTGTGGATGTGTGTGTGGATGTGTGTGTGTGGATGTTGGATTCACGATTTCTCAAATACTATAAGACTTAAGACAGTTTTAACTACGGATTCCTCAATCTAACAATAATGGGAAGAGTTGATTAAGTTTTAGTAACAATTAGACAACCGGAAGTAGTAGTTACAAGAAAAAAATCATATAAATATTATTTATCAAAAATTTATGTAAATACTTATATTAAAGAACGTCAAATTTTTTATTCTATCTTCTAAAGATTTAGAGATAAAGAAATGCATATAAAATAATTTGATGTAAAAAATCTCAGATCAAACTACTACAAGGCAAGAAATTCAAATGTTTGTAATTGACACATAAATGTCACTGTCAAAAATGTTTGTATGCCACTGTAAAAAATATTTGTACATTATTACGATAAAAAACGCATATCCAGATTTTAGTGAAAAGTACGTTTTAAGGTCCCTAGGATCCGATTATAACATTTTTACGATGATGTCCGTGTGTGTTTGTGTGTGTGTTTGTGTGTGTGTGTGTTTGTGAGTGTGTATGTGTGTGTGTGTGTGGATGTTGGATCCACGATTTCTCAAGTACTATAAGACTTAAGACATTTTTAACTGCGGATTCCTCAATCTAACAATAATGGGAAAAGTTGATTAAGTTTTGGTAACAATTGGACAACCGGACATCTAAATATTATTTATCGAAAATTTATGTAAATACTTATATTAAAGAACGTTAAATTCTTTATTCGATAAATATAAATTCATTATTATATCTTCTATAGATTTAGAGATAAAGAAATGCATATAAAATAATTTGATGTAAAAAATCTCAGATCAAACTTCTTCAAGGCAAGAAATTCAAATGTTTGTAACTGACACATAAATGTCGTTGTCAAAAATATTTGTATGCCACTGTCAAAATTGTCAATTTGTACGTCATTATGAAAATAAAAAGAGTAAACAACGCAAAAGAATATAAAAGAAATTTGCGAAAAAATTACGAATATAAAGAAAAAGAACAGGAAAGTAGAAAAAGAAAAGTTCAGGATATTGAATATAAAGAAAAGGTATGTATTGCTTATAATTTATATTAAAATATCCCATAGATTTTGCAAATATATGTGAGAATTATTTTGTAGTGAGACAATGAATATATGTAGTTTTATTTAAAAATATTTTTTGTTTTATGCGTACAACCGGGTAAAGTATCTGGCGAGAGGTTGGCCACATCAGATTTTTTATTTTGTAATGTAATGATCTTATTTTCCAACTGTACTTTAATTATACCTGCTGATGATTCATTTGGAATGTAAACATAGGAAAGATAATCAAATTCCTATTTAATAAACACTGTTTACCAAGACTGCATCTTGCTATTTGTAATAATCATTTCCTTACTTGTTGACATACATTATTGTTTATAATACGTATATGTTTTTATTTTTTAAATAATTTTCTATATAGTGGGTCGCGAAACCAAAACAATAGTGATATTTGGGTCGCGTCTAGAAAAGGTTAAGAAACGCTGTGTTAGTGGTTAGCAATTACATATATGGCTAGTCGGAATTTTCTTTTTTCAGCTAGCTGGAAAATGAAGTAAACATAGATTCACTTCCTAACTACAAGAACACATATTTGGTAGGTTAGAAACGCACATATTACTAACCAGGGCTTCGAACCGGAACTAAACCGAAAACCGTAAACCGGAAAAAACCGTTATTTTTGTCGGAGCGAAAACCGGAGCTGAACCGAAAAAATGTATCGGTTTATTTCGGTCCAGTATAAGGTTAAACCCGCGTATTAACACAAACTTAATCTCCACTTCAGTTGTCGATGTTTCTTCATTTGCGGGGTCTTGTAGCGTAGTCGCAACTCGATTTAAGCGAAAGAGGATTTGGTTTGATTTTAATAATAATTAATCAGTCTGAACTGAACCGAAAACCGTAAAAAAACCGTTCTTTTTGCCAGAACGTAAACCGGAATCGATCTGATATATATTTTTTTTAAATGAACAGGAACGAAAACCGGAACCAGAAAAATAACGGTTCGAATTCCTGTTACTAACAGATTTTGAATAAATATTATTTGCTATGAAATTTTGCAACTACACTGAGAAAAATGACTGGTTTTTAGCAAATAAATATTCATAATTAAGAGGTACTTCATTCATTCAATTATTGCAACTTTGGAACAAATACAATTTAATCTTTAATATGAAATGTATTTTATTCATTCAGTTATATTATATATTTGACCGTCATTTATTTCATTTAAATTAAATTTAATTTTCTCAAATAAACTAATATATTTATGTTTAGCATTTAAAATTGAGATTTTTAATAAATAAATTTATAATTTTCTGAAATATTTATTTGTTTCTTACAAATATGTAATTGTTTAGAATTAAATTCATAATATATTTGTGTAAACTTTATCTTAATTACAATGAAAAATAGTTTTTATTGTATGAATCTATATTTATTTGTCACAAATAAATATTATTTATGGCAAAATAATATTTCCATTGAGTGAACAATGTTCTATTTGTCAAATGACGATTTTAAGTGAAGTGTGACTTGTATGGACTTGTTCATTAGTTGTACGTTGCATCTTGTTTATGGTGGTGCTCATTTGTGACAGTGTTCAATTCTGGCGATTTGTTTTTCATTCGTGTGCTAAAAAGTAGTGAATATGGGTGACGAAACAGTGAAAAATATAGTACTTGAGTGGAGTTTTGGATATTTCCTTTGCATTCAGTGTATCTTTTATACCAAGGCACATGCATCGGTATCTGTACAGATTGTGTATTTATACTTTTATAATTTTTTATTATATGTACATTAATATACTTAAGGATTAAATTTGTGTGTTAATAAAAGTATGGTGTACGAATAAATTAAATGTACTAGTCTTTATTTAATAATTCTCCTTTAATTTTAATCTATTTAGAGTGGACAGGTTATGAGAGGTAGATATTTAAATTTGGTTCAAATAAATTATTAATTATCCAATAATAATGAAATAAATTTAGCGCAATTAAAATATTTTTTAACGTAAATAAATTCATAGTTCTCATGAAATAGAAGATATAATTGATCTCAATATATATTTATTTGAGACAAATAAATGCTTCAAATAAATAATTACATTGCTTCAATTGTAGATATATTTGGATCTATTCAAGCTTAGGATTTATTTGTAACAAATAAATTTACAGTTCACGTAATTATATCTTTTTCTCAGTGTACGCCACAAAAATTAAAGTTATATTTTGTTATAAAATAGAAATTTTGTACTTAAATCATTTTTTAAATGTTTAGTTTTACTAAATATAAACTTTGTGCTATTACAAGTTTTGACTATTGGAAAACTATTCTATTTTTTGTACCTTTTATTTAAAAAAAAAGGTTGTTAAACGCTAAAATACAGTGTTCAGCGCATGCATCAACATACTTTCACTGCAAACATGTTTTATTCAAATTCATGTTAAAATAGTTAAACTATTTTTAACCCTGTATATAGGATACAAAAATAAAATTTAGCGAAACATTTTCAATACAAAAAAAGTTAGTTGAAAAACGTGATGCGATCGTATCGCCTGTCGGTTGAAAAAATAAAACGGCACTGCGAACTTTGGCAATAATCACATTGGTGCATCGTTGGTTTTAATTCAATCAAGTGTACATATATAAGCTTTTAAAAACTAAGTGAAAACAAACATGAACATCGTGTAGCGATTCCCTTCAGCGCTTACACGGAAAAATCACAAATTCAATTTAAATTTTTAATACGGCCTTTGATGTGAATTATAATTTAAAGCGTGGAACGGTTGTCCAGTACTCGCAATTTAGCGATTAAATTGTTAAACTGTGTGACAACTCGTTCTCGTAATTCGATACGAGAAACAATTAAATTTTGCACAGCAACAACGAATTTTGCATACAAACAAGTTCGCATTAAAATCTCGGTAGGCCGGTTAAACAACTGACGAACGAAAAATTGCTTTTGTTCTGCCAAGCAAGAATAACGGACCATGACATACGCGAATTATACGTTACGGCGGAGACCTCGAAAAATTACCTACGAGTGTTTATATTCAGCATATATGTTAAAAAGCCGACGAATTTAAAGAGCATGCGTAGATATACTCGTATTTTCCAACTCGCCACATCTTAAATTGCAAAAAAATTTTGAAAGGATTTTGTGCGATTTCATTTACCTGGTATAACACAAAAAGCGCAAAAGTACCCAGCAAATACAGTTACGTCCTTATTACGTAATATAGACATAACTCGTATTATACGTTACATACCGAATAACATTCCTGGAAAGTAAATGTATAGACCTATGTCCGCAACATGGTCTGTGAGACATCACATCCCATGTATGTAGATATTGTAACGTAAATGATATATAACAAAATTATATCATTTCTTTGTAATTGTTTGAATATACTGCTTACATTGTGAATTTATATACCTGCGACTTTTTATTAATCCTAAAGTTAAATATTAAATATTATGAAGTCTAGTAGGAAAATGTGTAAGTATGAACTACAAAAAATATATATTTAAATATGTAGTTTATTACAATACTTATATTACATATTTATTACCATACAAATTAAATATAAAACAACTTAATGAATCTATTCTGTTCACATCTGTAAGTCGCAAGGTCTGTAAATATGAACAAAACCGCACCTAAAACTACCAGTCATGTATAATTTTATAGTAATCAACAAGAACAGATGTGTTTTGTTATTTTTTACAGATTTACAGATATATAAAACTTACAGATGTGAACAGAATCTACCCATAAATTTCACTCAGACTAATTTAATACAATTTATTAATACAATACATAAAATATATAATATGTAACATGTATAAACGTTTTTCATTTGAAATTCCAATTTTATAGTATTTTAGTTTGAAATTATTTCAGGTTATCTAAATTTTCATTTTCGTTCAAGAATGAAAATAAGCTACATAATGAATATCTAGTTACATATATACTACGTTTACATGCAGTTTTGAAAATGGTTTCAGTTTTCAGTCAAAATTATGTAAAACTGTTTACATGCAGTTTTGAAAACAAGTTTAATAATTGATTTGAAATCAGTTTCGGCGCATGCGCATTTAGCTTATGTACGTGACAGATCTTCTTCACTCTAAATACTTCGTTTTGCTATTATTCCAATTATTTTTTATACTTCGTACCACTACACACTAAAACTACACAACTGTCAGTATATTTGAAGGTTAGTAACACAAAGCGACAGAAACGTTATGCTCTGTACGCATGCGCAGTATCGAAACTGACTTTTAAGTGTTTACATGAGTAGTTTTGAAACTAGTTTTCAAGTCCAACCCATGAATTTTAGTTTTGGTTTGAGATAATTCAAAACCGTTTTGACACTGTATACATGGCGTTTTCAAAACTAAAAACGTTTTTAAAACGGTTTCAAAACTGCCTGTAAACTCAGTAAAAATAACTTACCATATGACAGGCCGATTTTGCCATGAAATCAAAGAATTAGAGAACGTATTAAAGTATACACACCACATAAAACGTAAACAAATACTAAATACTGCAATGGCTGCAAAAGTAAAATGCGTCGTTGTTAAACCTTTGCACACCTAGCTTGGACAGACAGAGACCTTGGTCAAATAAATAGACCAATTAGATTTGGAATAGATGACACGTGATCAATGCACTATGAAGTGCGGTAACATGTCTGTAGTTATAGGTATGTACCATGTCCAATACCAATGTGACATACCGATAATATCATTTTACAGTCTCTTGAGAGATGTCCGACATGGTATATGTATATTACGTTACAAGTACGTAAATAAATTATATACTACATACGAGTAGGTTTCAGATATCACATACCTGGTACATATATGTTAAAACTGTGTTTGCTGGGTAGCCTATTAATTTAACACAATAATTCTTTATTAAATGTTGTAGAGAATTAAATTTTACACCCATTTCAATAACCACGTTTTGTAACCGGGCAAATAGAACCTAAATAAAATAGAACCAACTACTAAACCTTGCGGTACTCCACATTTTATCAACTGATATTTTAATTTTTACCTCCCGCTACCTCTTGGTAAGGGAGGTATAGGGATCATGCTAAAAATTGCATATCGAGATTTTGGTAAATGACCACGTTTTGGGGTCCCTAGAATCCAATTTTAACATTTTCACGGTGATATATATATATATATATATATATATATATATATATATATATGTGTGTGTGTGTGTGTATGTGTGTATGTGTGTGAGTGTGTGTGTGTGTGTGTGTGTATGCGAGCGTGTGTGTGTGTGAGTGTGTGTGGATCCTCCACTCTAACTCAAATACTATCATTCAGAACATTTTGAAACCTTGTATTTCTTCCTCAATCTAATATGGAAAGAAACCATTAGATCAGATAACCGGAAATGTGACTTTACTTGAAGCTCGAAATAGATTTTTTTCGAAAGATATCTTCAAATTTTTTTTCAAGATTTGGTTATCAAATTAAAGATTATTAAATTTTCTACAGATTTGCATAAATACTTTTTCTATACAGAGAATTTATTTTAAAATGTAACATATCGTTTATCACTTCCATGGTTACACACTACTGTCAACAAATGACAGCAATGTAATATTTGTCCATTTTAAAATGCAACATCATAAATAGTATTGTAGCACAGGAGATACCTCCAGAACACATCACAAATGGCGTCAGTTCTTTCTACGAGCGACTAGGCTATTGTCTCAGTGTGAATGGAGGTATTTTTTGAACATTTATTACATTAAAATTATGAATTTTTGTAACAAAGTTTGCTAAGATGTGCTACATTAAAGTTTTGATTTTTTGGTAATAGTATGTAGGCTAATTTATTGGAAATTAGTATTAAAAATACATAACTACAAATTTTTGTATGTTGCATTTTAAAATGGACAAATATTACATTGCTGTCATTTTTGACAGTATAGTGTGCAGTAACCATGGAAGTGATTGACCATATGTTGCACGTTAAAATAAAATCCCTGTATATTTTAAAATTATCTATAATTTAAACAAGCAAAACTCCTTAGTTACACAGTTCATATCTCAAATGTATGTACCTGACAGATAAATGTCACTATCAAAGAACTAATCATTTCAAATAAATAATAGTAATATTTTAAAAATAAAATAGTAAATAGAACCATAGTAATATGGAATGGATTTTAATACAGTTTCCGCAATAACGAAATATGTAAGTATGTATATTTAAATTAATAAAAAATAAATAGCGGGAGGTTTGGTGTTGGCCACATTACATTTTTTATTATCTGAATTTACAACTTGTTTGTTATATTGGGTGTACGATTGTAACCATAATAAGCAAGTGTCTCTTAAACCATAATTTTCTAAAATATTTAACTTCAAACATTCAAAAGGAAAGGCTTTTAACAAATATATTGTTACCTTTCTCAATCTCATTATAGATATAATCTAAAAGCTGAAAAGTGCAAACATAATGTTTAGGCCTTCTATAAAACCTTGTTGTTTACGCATCAAAATCTCATTCCTTTTAAGAAAAGAAAAAACTCTAGACAACATAGTTATTTTCAAAATTTTTTATGAATAGCGAATAGATCCAAGAATATGAATGATACTAGCTTAACCTCTAACGTAATAATTTATGTAATGCCAGAAGTTAAATTGAAAACCAACTTTCATTGATAAAAAATACATGGGTCTATCAAATTGCATGTCATAATGTAGAAAAGACATTATAGAAATTAATCTCTTAATTCTATATTCTAAAATATAGGTCAGTCTTCTACCTAATCTTTCCTAACTTTTATACACTTTGTCCATTACATAATAAGTTCCGAAACTCTTTCCACAAACTTTCTGAATTTGGATATAACCATTATGACAATGATGTCGTCCAATCTCATTAGAATGGAATTAAAATGTAAAGATGAATCCATTAACATTATTCTGGTATCGAAAAAGTTCACCAAATTATACTGGACGACCGTCGAATCAAATAAGATGAAGATATATCAGAGTCTATGGCATATCGAAGGAACGCATTTTTCTTATATTACATGAAGAATTGAGGACGAGAAACCGGAATGGGCACTCGATGCCCCGATTGCTTACTTTAGATCAAAAAATGAATTAGAATGAACATTTCCAAAGCCTTGTTGGTGCAATTTAAGTGAAACAAGATGGATTTTTTAAATCGATTTTTAACTTTTGGTGATATTTGGAACCAGCACAATACTTCTGAGACGATGGAACAACCAAAATATTGGATTGCGAAGGGTGAACCTGCTCCGAGGATATTTATATTGGCACCAACTACTTTTGGGATGTTGGAGCATCGATGGAAAATATGTATTGACTCAAAAGGTGTCTATGTTGAAATATAGTTGAATTTCCCTGAAAAATACTTGTTTCTATGTTCGCCTAAAAACTTATCAAACGCGGGTAAACGCTGCCAGATTATCAAATCTTCGTTGAATTATCTACGTTTTACAATCTAGCTAGTAATAACTCTAAGGCTCGATCCTACCACCTAACCTTTAGTTAAACTGACAGTTTATGAACTAATAGTTAAGAATTAAACTGAAGGTTAGAAGCGATGCGAATAATAATTTTAACCAGTTAGCTCCAGTGCTGTGACTGATCTAGGTTATTTGATCTAAATAACTGATATAGTTCATTTAGTATGGTTTTTGATCAGATCTAGATCCCTTTATGTATTCAGATCGTGATTTGGATTTAGATCTAAAAGCTAGGATCTATGAACTTAAAAAAGATCAAATATACGAGAAAATCCAAGACGAAATTAAATACAAGTAGGTTGTAATTTATTTAACTCACTTAAAAAAATTCAATATCATAATGATTGTCTGCCAATTTAATACGGCCTGCCTTAAATACATTTCAACAATTCTAATATTTAAAATTATTATTTTTGTTTCTGTTTCCACTTTATTCATTAAATTAGTATTAATAAAACTAAGTAGTTATGTATTTATCTCATTTTTCTTCCCATGTCTAAGTCATAAGGCTAGGTATATTTCTTGTAATTAAATTACTTCTTGTATTCCTATTTAATTAATAAGAAATAAAAAGCATTTGAAAATCGTTACTGATTATATTTATGATCTAATGAAAACATCCCAAATTCTTGATCTGATCTGAAGAAAAAGATTCGATCGCAGAAATTGACCTACGATCTGATCTAGAACATATTAATTGTAAAGATCTTGATCTTGGTTTAGATCCTTTATAAATTGATTTATCACAACACTGGTTAGCTCTAATCAAAGGCAACATAACCGTTGGTTATTAGTTACTACCACTTTATAGTGATGGGTCGGTCGTTCAATTTTAGTGAGTCAGTTCATTTTGCTCCGCTCCCTAAAGTGAGTCGATCAATACTCTTTTCAAATGCACAAGAGCACTCTTCATGTGTCCTATAAGTGGTGTGCTCAGTTGCGCGAGTGTCGTATGTTTTGAACGACTCGTAGTGTAGAGCATAGCATTAGCTCAGCTCTATTCCCTGCTTCGTGCTGTATTTCGTGCAGCTGTGCTACTGTGCTATTTACTGAGCAGTGAGTCATCTGTGCTAGTGTGCTGTTTAATGAACGAAGAGCGATCTAAAGCGCATAGCTTGTAAACGATGGCACAAAGCAAGAACGAACGCAGAGATATTGTGAACTGGTGAACCATGTACCATGTGCCGTACTGTGTGAACTAAAGAGCTGTTCGTTCATGGCTCATTAAAGTGAGTCGTTTAAAATGAACGAGTCGTTCATGAACGACACATCACTACACTGTAACTAAAGGTGCTAGGAGCGGGCCTTTGTATAATAATAAAACGAAGACTAAAGTATAAAGCGGCGGTAAACCTATTGATTCGAATGTAAATTACGTTTTAGCATAATATGAATATATTTCTATTTCTGGTTGAAGTGTTAGTGTGATTGAAGCCGCAGCACCGGCACCAGAATAACTTATCAACTATCATTAATTATCCAGTTGTCCTGCGTAGTTATTTTTCATTTCTAATGTTGTTAGCGGCGAATTGAGGTTAGATACAAACCAGGCGCCATTTTGATTGCGTTGTCAGTCGTACGTTCTGCTTATCATTAAAATATCATTATTTATATCCCTGTCCTGCGTAATGCCTTTAAAATAGCACTCACAAAATACGATCAATATCACTGCAAGATTTTAAGTTTTTTAATCGGCAAACTTGTAATGATTGCGTTGTGTTGTTTAGGCAAGGTAATGACTTCACGGCAATTAAGTTTATTTGAACAGCAAATGAAAATTGAGTTAAAGACTGTAATTTGATGTTATCCTTGGAAAAGAACGAGGCAGTCGCTGAAGAATTAATGGATATATAATGATTGGATGTGTGTATGAATACCGAATGTAAAGAATAATAAATGATTCATTTTATCCACCTTGCAGACGATTTACTCCAACGCAAACTGCCACTTTATTAAATTTTAAAACATCCCAGCATAATTCTATCCTATACCTTAAACCAACACGCATCGCCTGAATTTAGATATTTATCCCGGATGATACTATCAAACCGTTTATTACACTACCACGTAATTTAGATTAATTAGGTAATCAGATTTGACGTATTAATTTCAATTTAATGTATATGATTATATTCTTACGCACTTTATCTACATTTTTGGTGACGCAATGAAATTATTATTAAACCTTCACCACTCTTATACGATATTTTTCAGGGCTCCAGAATATTTTCGTTTGTAAATAATATAGACATAGTTTTATAAATAGTGTTTACACACTGTGTACGAGGCTCACGCTAGAATAATTCAGAAAAGAAAATCAGATAGGCCTTGGAAAACAAAATGTCATTTTAAACAGTTAATTATCATTTGAAATTAAGTTTCGAAAAAAAAAAACTGTTAAATATCATCCATATTTAATGTTATTATAAATATTAAAGAATATTTGATTCTCTATACGATTTGATTACATTTTATTCATATTCAATGGATATAGAGTTAAAAAATCCGCTGTGGCCAACATAATACCTCCCGCTATTTACAGCCCGAGTCACAAAAAAAAATTATGTTAATCCTTATTTTTGGATTAGCAAATTTTACTCTAATTTTGACAGTTTATTTCTTAAAATCTAATCTAATACAAGTAACTACATTTTTTTAAAGTTCTCAACAGGATTAAATCCCAATTGCAGAGTGGGTTCACATTCACACACATCCATACCGTAGTGGGATTCGAACCCAGAGGCGTTCCTCTAACTATTGAGCCACCGGAGCTATAATAAAATGAAGATTATATTTTAAATACCGGGATAGAATAGAATTCACCCGTAGAATTCACTAATCCAAAAATGAGGATTAGCTTAAACATTTTTGTGAATTGTTATTTTTTATTAATCTAAATACATACCTACATATTTACTTATGCTGGAAACTGTATTGAATTCCTTTTCTATTGTTCTATTTACTTTTTTCTATTTAAAACATTACTAATATTATTTTGAAATGATTAGTTCTTTGATAGTGACATTTATCTGTAAGTTACACACATTTGAATAACTGCGTTCACATTCACACACATCCATACCGTAGTGGGATTCGAACCCAGAGGCGTTGCTCTAACTATTGAGCCACCGGAGCTATAATAAAATGAAGATTATATTTTAAATACCGGGATAGAATAGAATTCACCCGTAGAATTCACTAATCCAAAAATGAGGATTAGCTTAAACATTTTTGTGAATTGTTAATTTTTATTAATCTAAATACATACCTACATATTTAGTTATGCTGGAAACTGTATTGAATTCCTTTTCTATTGTTCTATTTACTTTTTTCTTTTTAAAACATTACTAATATTATTTTGAAATGATTAGTTCTTTGATAGTGACATTTATCTGTAAGTTACACACATTTGAATAACTGCGTTTTGTTTGTTTAAAGCGTAGGTTCTGGGATTTAAATTATAGATAATTTTATAAATTTATCTATAAAATATATTTAAAAAAGTATTAATGCAAATCTATAGAAAATTTAATAAGCTTTAATTTTTATAATAACATTAATCTCGAAACAATAACATTTAAAGGTATTTCTCAAAGAAAAACTATTTCCGCAAACTACCTTTAGAGCTATGATTTTCTATGACTATAAAAGACAGTTAGGATACCAGCAAAGCCATGAAAATTTGATAGCAGCTTTTGGTGATGCTGCCCCTTCATTATCTGCTGTTAGTCATTGTTTCCGCGAATTTCAACAAGGGCGAGAGCTGCTGGAAAACGAAACAAGACCTGCCTTTTCAGAAAATGTTGATCATGTGGCAAGCTTAATTCAGTCCAATCGAAATATTACTTATAGGGCGATTCAGGAGGAAGTGAAGATTGGATCCTCAGCGGTAATACCATTTTGCATAAACATCGTGGGGTAAGAAAGCTAGCATGCTGTTGGATACCGCGTTTGCTCTCAGGGAGTCAAAAACAGGATCGAGTGTAAATTTATGTTGCAAAATTTTTACGGAGGAGCTTCCAAGCAAGTGACATACATTGTAACAGGTGGCGAATATTGGGTATGCAGTTACGACCTTGAAACTAAACATCAGTCTAGTGTTTGGGTATTCGAATATGAAGACTTGCCCATAAAAGTAACTCGTGGCAGAAGCGTCAATAAGAAAATGATTGCTGTTTTTTTCCGGCAAAATGGTCCTGTTGCTGTTATTCCACTTGAAGATCACAGAACTGTTAATTCTGAATGGTACTGTGAAGTGGCTTTACCACAGATGTTTGCAAAATTACAAACAGGTCGCCAAAGGACCGGTTTGCGTAACATCTTAGTCCATCATGACAACGCATCCTTCCACACTGTTGCCAGAACATTGGATTTTTTGAAAGATTCGGGAGTTCAATTGGTTATTCATCCTCAGATCTGGCGTCGAGCGATTTTTTTTTTGTTTCTAACTGTTAAAAAATGATTCGTGGTAAAAGATTTTCCAACGCAGAGTTTCAAAGAATTTTTGAGAATCTTTCAGAAAATGAATGTTCCAAATGTTTTAAAAACTGGTTTCAAAGAATGCACAAGTGCATTAGTTTGAATAATGGAAAATATTTTGAAAAACAATAAAGATTTTTTGTTTAAAAATGCAACGGTCTTTTAATAACTAACAATTTTCAGCGCAACCCTCGTACGTCACATTGAGGGGTTAATAAACCCGAAACTGCAACATCAGCCATTCATTTGATTACAACAATAATAGCTATCTGATTCCACAAACTAGTCAATCATTACTAAAATCAACTGTGACAACTATTACTGTGTCTGGAATAGATAATTAATAGTTGCATAATTCGTGTGATAGGTTCTTAATATCCCATCCAAATCTCCCCTCAATTGTTCACTTATTCTCGTCCAAATTACAGCGACAATTCGCTCATTGTCCGCTCGTGTGTGTTAGGGGTGCATAGTAGGCCGCATGTGCCGCATGCAATTATATCAAGTTGCATGGGTAATGACGGCAGCAACCAGCAAATGGATTACAAGTTGCAATGCGAGTATTGCCATTGCACTATGCACTGCACTGCCGATGCAGATGTGGTGGAGTTGACTCAGCAGATTCTTGTTGGCGAAGGGAAGTGGTTGATTGAGGGTGAAATAGATTTAATGGGGATGATTGGTTTCTATATTCGTAATACAGGGTGTAAATCGAAAAGCGGACCATAGGCGTTTAACATGGGAAATCAGTTTTTGGCTAAAGTCTAGAATATCTACCACTCAAGAAATTTATTTTATATACAGAGTGTTAGTGTGTTGGTTTACGATAGGGTAGACATGTTATTATTCCATGGTTCGTTTTCTCTGTTAAAACATCCAAGAACAGATGAACTCCATAAGACTTTTTCTCCGTTGTGAACCTAATATAAAGTATCATCGACATATCTAAGCCAAAGTTTAGGTCTTATATTGGCTGTATCTAGTGCTAATTCTTTAAAAAAAATCCATGTATAAATTGACTATAACTGAGAAGAACCCATCAGCAAACAGAGCTGGGCAAAGTACCGGAAAGTAGTACTTGAAGTTCAAGTACCAAGTATCTTGATGTTTTTAAAAGTACTTGAAGTACAAGTACTTTTTTAGTTTCTAAAGTACTTGAAAGTACCAAGTACTTAAAAAAGTACTTGTAAATTTGGGTGCAAGTACTTTTTCAGATAATTGATATTTTTCTGATTATATGGACCCTTAAAAGGTGATTGTTGACAAAAATTTCAATATGCGATATTTATTTGGTTATTTACAACAAGAGTTCCTCACTGGGACTGCCATATCACCTAGCGATCTCATGACGTAAAATTGAACTCATGTGATCGCCAAGGGATGCGAGAAGCTGTACCGAGATGTTAGGTTATCGCCAGGCGATACGCAGTCCTAGCACTGTAGTTAGGTAATACAAACATTTATGTATATGCAATATGCGCAGATTAGAATTAATTTATTTATGCCAAAAAAATTGCAAATATATCTTTACTTTCATATTATCGCTGAAAATATATTTATTAATGAAATTCACATAACACCACACCTCTGCAAAAGAAACACTGACAGACAAACAAAGTAATTCAAGTACATTTAAAGTAATTCAAATAAAATAAAAATAAAATAAATATATCATCACGGCTTATTACCCATTGCTGGGTGTGCCAATCTGCTTTGTAAGCAGATATCGGTAAAGATGATATATTTGCACCGTGCTGGCGCTTACCAGGCGTCACCTCTCGGGCACTCATTGCTGGCGTGGAGAGTGCACCACACGGGTCAATTTTGTGCCATTTAAAATTGGAAATAATTGGCATCGGTCGGGATCGAACCCGATTCCCCAGATTCTCGACCTGACACTCAGGCACGCGGCCACGAGACCCCGTAAAGTAATTCAAGTACATTTAAAATACTTCAAGTACATTTAAAATACTTCAAGTACATTTAAAATACTTCAAGTACATTTAAAGTACTTCAAGTACATTTAAAGTACTTCAAGTATTTTTCATTGTACTTCAAGTATTTTTCCTAGTATTAAGTACCAAGTACATGTGAATAGATTTACTTTGTCAAGTACAAAGTACTATAAATAGAAAGTACTTCAAGTACAGTACTTGAAGTACTCAAAGTACTTGCAAGCCTAATAAATTACTTTTCTTGCAAGTATTGCCCAGCTCTGTCAGCAAACCATCTTCTTGTACAAAATATCTATCTTTTTTTTTTGAAATATGAGTTCTGTAGGCATCACTGCATAAGTTCCATAATACCATCAAGAGGCAAGTCGGTTCTATCTTTTAAGTTGATTTATTTTTCAAGCCTTGTTTTGATGATTTCTAAAAAATTCTCGTAAATAAACTTACAACATCAAAGCTGACAAAAAGATTTTGTGGTTGAAATTACATTTAGCTCAAAAGTTGTACAAAATGTTTTAAATTCTTCACATATGATGTTCTTTTTCTTTGAAGTGGCTAAATGATTGGTAATAGAAATTGTGTTAGTTTGTAAGTAGGAGAATTTATGAAACTTTTGACGAGTTTCTGAGATGCTTAAATCTTTCTTATGGATTTTGGGAAGGCTCCCTTACAGGTGTGGATGCTTGCTTAAATATGGAGTGAGATCTGTTCTTGTTCTAAACGGAATATAATTCTATAATTTCTTAAGAGCACGGTACACTTTGGTTTCTATAGAGGTAGCAGAATGTTTTCCAAGTTTCTTATGATTTCCTTGATTCAAAAGCTCTTCTATTTTCTGATCATATAAATTGGTATCCAATATTACTCTAACACTTTCATTATCTGCGGGTAGAATCTTTCAATGCTTTATTTTATTCGTTTTCAAGATTAGGTTTGATCAGATAATTTTTTTGCTTCAGAATTTTCTTCACTCTCTATTTATTAATAATTTAATATTTCTACAATTTTCAATCGAAGCGTCGCTCAAGTGCGCGTCGGCCTTTAAAGTTATGTTCTTATTTATAGAAAAATGCGTTCCCAGTGGTCCAGTGGTACCAAAAATGTTAGTTTAATGAAAACTACCCTTAAATATGCGAATTATTAATAACATTATTTCTGTTTCGTAATCTACACATGACATAATACTTACCCTTAAATTTATGACAATAAGTTCAAAACCACTCTGTATATAAACAATACCTTAACTATAATTCCAATCATTCAAAATCTACAAAGTAGAAAATTATCAAAACCTCATATATTCGATTTCGGACTATATCTGCAACACCGAAAGAAATCCTAATATTAGGAAGAGATAGAAAATTGCAGATAGAACCTTGACATACAAAAATCTCATTTTACCAAAAACTTGAGGTTAGAACCTAGTTATTCTAGACCCGCGTAATATGTAAAACCGGATTAGATATAATTTTAATAATAAATAAAACTTTTCACCCAAATATTTTCATATGTCCCTCTGTTATATTATTTAACAATTTTATAAACATGAAACAATAATAACCTTTGACAGCAAATATTTATTTTGAATTTATTGAAAATATCCAGCAATCATTAATTTTATTATTGAAGGACAGGATAATGCAATCAAACAATTTAAAAAATGCTTTATAATATTATAAATAATCCCACTGTATTTTATCTGTCAAAATACTTTTATCTATCCATAACAGTGCAGTAACAATAACCATTAATGTTTACTGAAATAAATATCACACGTCCGAATCAAAAATCAATCTGAAAAACATAAACATTGCATTGAACAGGTAGTGAGCAATTTCAAATATTTCATTATTCCGGACTGTCATATTAATTACGTCCATAACATTAATCATTCTATACATTTCAATGTACATTGCAGCTAATAAAAGATCGCAAATGCTCCATGGATCAGAAATTATAATAACAATCATAATGTTATTCACGCGAACGATACCTCATTGTTTGCTTCCAACTCCGGAAAGAAAATGTTTTCGATTTATTCGTCATTAGGAAAATTATTCGCATTAATATTGTGAATGTACATTGTGTGCAGATGGCGAACGGAAAATTCGCGAAATAAAAAGGGGTTCCGAAGTGAAAGTCGATATTATGGAAAGTTTTATTGTTTATTATTGCTTGTTGGGGAAATTTATTCGAAAATTTTAACTTAAAATGGTTCATAATTTTCAAATACATACAATGTAAAGCTATTGTAGGTATATTTTATCTATATAGTTATTTTAAGGACTTTTTCGCTTTGGAATATTATTTTTCTAATTCTAATTGCAAAAGCATCAACAATACGGAAAGAAATGAGCAATAATCAATAATGCAAAGCCGGAGGACACCAAAAATACAAAAAGGAATGAGAACAACAATCATTGGCAAAGGAAAACTTTAAAATTAAGAAGGTTCAGCCGTGATATGAAATTCAACTAGATATCTTTTAAATTCGAATCCACTTTTAAGGTCAATAATTGGAAGAGTAGTGACATTTTCAAAAAATTCAAATGCATGCATGTGGTATTATTCCATGTTAAAAAATCTGATGTGGCCAGCACATTACCTTCCGTCAGTTCTATACAGGGTGTAAATGAAATAAGTGCATTAAATTTAACCAGTAATATAACTCGGCGAGAGCAACAATATTTCTTAATAACTTTTTCTCGAAATCGCATATTTTTTAGCATTTTTACCACCCAGTAAATTGACGAGTCGTTCCGAATATTTTTGTGATAATTGAATGCAGTAACAATAGCTATGAAAAATTTTGTTTTAGCAATTGACAGTCCTGTCAACTGTTGCAATTAAATTTTGACATTAGTAATAAACTTGTTAATAAGGTAAAATTCTGTCAAAATACGAGTACACAGACATTGTAATTACTTACCTATGGTTTATTTATTTATTTTTTTACTCGTATCTGTACTATATTTTACTTGACATCACGGATGACATAAAGAAAGTGTCATGGAGTTACCAATGCATTTACACGAAGCGTTTCCAAATCATCACCAAATCATTCTGTTCTTAATATTCGCACATTTATTAATCTTGTACATCTTTATCACATCACAATACGGAGTGTCACATATGACAATTTTAAAAAAGCAACAGTTATATCCATAACATGTGCAAAAAGTTCTATGTTTTCAGTACATAACAGACTTCAATTTTGGGAATGGCTCATAATGTTCATTAATGAGACTAAATTTACTTGGGAAGGTGTATTTATTATGCACAATACACATCTCGACAGACGAAAATACTGTAAAAATTTTCATTAAAACATATTTGAGCGGGAACAATAAATGGACGACTAATTATAGGTACTCAAGTACCTCTTTTAAATGGACAAAAGTTTGTACTTACATTTTTTGAATAACGTATTTAAACTATTATGATTTATCGACGATAAATAATCATCTCATAACCTAATAACTTTGCTTTTGATCTTCCTCTCGTTACCTCGTCCCTCCTTGTCTTCCACTATTCACAAGTTATTAAAAGCCTGGTTTAATACACAACTTTATAATTTTGTTATCCAAAATTATATTTCTTTATTTTAAAAATTGCACTATTACGAATTAATAAATAATAAATGTTATTTCCGTTGATTCGTTTATTAATTACTGTGACTGGAAGTGTAACCGATAACCGACAATTTTTGAGCTGTGTGTATCTCACTTGATTACGACAGCAGCCATTTGTTCTTCATGGGCGCGCGCCGAAATATGCAGTAAATCTTTAAAGAATTTTAACTCAAAATCTAAAAGACTTAGAAAAAAAAGTTATTAAGAAATATTGTTGCTCTCGCCGAGTTACATTACTGGTTAAATTTAATGCACTTATTTCATTTACACCCTGTATATTGTGTATAAATGTCATATACCGAGTGATCAAAAATGGATGAAGGTCACGTGATAACTTTTGTTCCAAACTAATGTCAAAATTAGCTTCCAATATTCCTTAATTCATCAAAACTATATTCCATATATATTTTATTAATATCATTACCGTACGTTGATTTATTTTATATTTGTTTCGGATACTTCTATAATTTCGTTTCATTATGTCTTTTTATGACAGGTTGCCAAATTCGAAAGGTACGCTCATGGAAATAGTAACGCTGTCTTACTAAGTAAGCGGAAAATGTCAAAATTGAATGGAGCGGCACACTTCAGCCATTTTTAATCACGCTGTAGAAAGTTGCTTGCAAAAGATACTATTTCTTGTACATTTCTTTAAGGCTGTTGTATGTATTTCCATACAGAAAGTTTCTAGCGAAAGATCCTTTATTTCCAGGAAAATTGCACTTGACACTGACACCTTTCGATCACAATTTTCTTAATATAGCAGCTGGCTAATATAAGACATTTCATTTCTTTATAATTTTTGAACTCTATATCTATTTAATATGAAGTATAAAATGCATTCAAATCGTATAGAGAATAAAATATTCTTTAATATTAACATTAACATTAAATGTGAAAAAATGATATTTAACATCGTTTTTTTAAGAAAAATTGTTAAAATCTTCAAATTAGGGTACTACCGGTTGACCAATTATAACCAAAACCTAATCAGCCCTTCATATGGATGTAGCGAAGAACAAAACGAAAGAATTATAATTTTTAGAATTGTACTGAGTTATCGCAGGCGAAAATTTTGTCACACACACATTCACACTCACACCCATACAGACATCATTGTAAAAATAGTAAAATTGTATTCTGGGCACTCTAAAACGTGTTTATTCATCAAAAACTCACCACCGAATTTTTTTTTGACCAAAGAACAAAAAAGTCAGCCAACGTAGAGTTCTATTTAAAAGTTGATGTGTCTACAATTTTTACCTTCCGTCACCTTTAGGTAAGGAAGGTATTGTCTTTGGTCAAAAAATTCGGTGATGAGTTTTTGATGAATAAGCACGTTTTAGGGTCCCTACAATACGATTTTACTATTTTTACGATGATGTCTGTATGTGTGTGTGTGCGTGTGTGTGTATGTATGTGTGTCCGTGTGTGTGTGTGTGTGTGTGTATGTAACAAAATTTTCGTCTGCGATAACTTCCATACTACAATTCTAAAAATTATAATTCTTTCGTATTTCTTTTCGTTACATCCATGTGAAGAGCTGATTAGATTTTGGTTAGAATTGGACAACCGGAAGTACCTTCATTTGAAGATTTTATTAGTTTTTCTTGAAAAAACTGTGTTAAATATCATTTTTTCACATTTAATGTTATTATAAATATTAAAGAATATTTTATTCTCTATACGATTTGACTACATTTTATACTTAATATTAAATGGATATAGAGTTAAAAAATAATAAAGAAATTAAATTTCATAAGTAGCCATAGCTATGGAAACAGCTACTATATTAAGAAAATTTTGATTGAAAGATATGTGTCAAGTGAAATTGACATAGTGTGTGTGTCGTATAATTTTACTGGAAATATAGGATCTTTTGCTATAAATTTTCAGTATGGAATTTTCATAAAATACATGCAACTGCCGGAAGGTAAAGTACAAGAAATATAATCTTTAGCAAAGAACTTTCTGTATGAAATTTGTACAAAATACATAGAACTGACGGAAGGTAATGTGTTGGCCACATCAGATTTTTTTTATTGTTGTTGACTAGTGTGCTCTTCTCTAGTCTGAGCAGAGTTCGGCCAGAAAATGAAGACAAATCAAGAGTACATACAATGTAAAGGGTAGAATATTTTCTTACAAAGAAAACTTTATAATTTTCTACAAAACATATAATAGTAATTTACGTAACAAGACCTGAAAATGGAACTATGAAGCTTGTAAGTCCAGTAAAGACACTCTCAGGGCATATTAGGTTTTTTTTTTTTCGGGGCCCTGAAAAAAATAAAAATCTATAGGTTTGCATTATTTTAATGTTATTGCAAGGAAATAAGAAATAAATAAATAAACATCTGATCAATCACCATGGAAACAAACATTCCCTTATAGAAAATTTTCCGAGCTAGCTCAGTAAAGAAGTATTTTCTGGTCTAAAAAGTGATCGCAAACTTGAACGAAGGTTTGACAATCTGACTGCGTTTTTCAATCTGGCTAAGCATATTCAGACATTCAGAGTGGTTACCGACACATCAAAACATAGGCATTTAACATGTAAAATCATACTTATTAGATGCAGTTTTTAATTTTAAACATTTTTTGTATTTTCACGTTTGGTCTAATTTAACTAGAGAAGTAAAAATCACAATATTTTAAAATATACTATAGTCATAGACCTTTCCTTTCTAATATAAAAAATAAATGGCCGTTTAACAAGTAACGCAATACATAGACATCAATAATTATAACTTTCTAATGCTCATTTTGATTGTTGATTATTGTTTTTGTATAAATATTTTTATTTAGTGCCTACCTATTGTATTACTTATTTAATTGTATTTGTTGCAGTGCCAGAGAACAGACGTGTGCAGGGGCGTAAACTACGTGGGTGCACGGACGCACGCGCACCCACAGTAGGGACCCACGATTCTGAACCAATTTTTAAAAATATCGATCGAAAGTTGTATTTTCGGTATTTACCTTCACTGTACGAATCGATCTTTTTTTATTAAAAGTCGTTAAAATATAATTTTGTATAATTTCTTAGCTTGGTACGGCTATAATCTATACTTTAAATTTATTTTTGACTTGACTATTTCACTTCTTCCTGTCGTTCTCTGGTCTATGGTATGTGGCAAGTTTTTATGTTTGTGTTGTATTATCTGAATTATTAGCAAATTAAACCATTTTAATTTACAACGTTGCCTTTTTATAACATATAAGTATAACTGAAATTCAATTTTGTAAGTAATCTATTTATTGCAGATCGATATTTTGCATCTAAATCTGATGGTAGATCGATATTAAAAGTTTCGAATCGTATCGATGCGCTAGATTGATAGTCTCTTGATTTTTACCCATCCCTAACCCCCAGTAATTTTGCCCTAACAGTTTAATTATATTTTATATGTAGTAATAATGTCGGTCGATTAAAAAAAAGTTATGAACTAATCATGGTCGTGACACCTAAATTACATAGAATAGTGGATCACTAATAATAACAAAAAATATCATCTGAAAAGATGTCATGTCCATATGGATTATCATACCAAAATTTCATTCAACTCGGACAAAACGTTCTATTATAAACAAAATTATTTTTTTAGAAGCACTTTGAAGCAGAATTTGCTAATGGAACACTTTCGGACATAGAAAAATTAAGTTAAATCATGTTGTTTTTGGACCGGGAGTCTGTGGTTAAGCCATATATACGTATAATTTAATATGTGCATAATAAATTAACTATGCCATTTTTACTTTGCATTTATAAAAATATATACACTTATCCAAAATAAAAATAGTGCACCCACAGCCAAAATTAAAAGTTTACGCCTCTGGACGTGTGGGTTGTGTGCTCGTGTAGTAAGTCTTCGAAGACGACTTCCTGGTGCTTAAAGAGGACTTTTGGACACCTGTAGGACTATCTAGCTGCATCATTTATTTATTCAGAGTAAGTTGCTTATTATTTTTAGTTAGTAGTTATAGTTGTACCTAGAATTGGTCATTATTATAGAAGAATATTTCTGGTAAACATGTACAGGGTGTTAATAAAGGGTAAAAAAAAAATTAAGGGCATATAGTACTGACCAAAATGATAAAAAAGCTTAATCAATATAGGTCTGATTTTCAACGGTTTCCTAAAAAAATGAAAAATCGAAAAAAAACTGACAAAGATATTGATTGAATAATAGAATATATAAAAAAATCTGTAAAATTTTATATGAAATATTTTTCTCAATTTGTAATAATTACGAAGTTATTTGAAAATTAAATATTGGCCATGGTCGCCACAACATTTAACTTATTACAAAGTCTAATTAACTCTTATAGTTTTCGAAATAGCAGAGGTAAATCCCGTAAAAACTCATTTTTCACTTAGAACCTCGAAAACTGTTGAAGATCGGACTCATGTTGATTAAACTTTTTGACACATTTTGGTCAGTAATACAAGCCCTAAAAAATTTAATCCTTTTTTAACAGCCTGTATAAATAGTTTGCATTAATTGAGAATATTTAGAGTTACTCTCATACATATTTTTTTAACTCAAAAGTTCGTTATAAAACGTAAAAACGATTCAAACATTTCTTTACACTTTATTATTCTAAGTCCATAAGTTAATTTACCACTTCCAAATTTTTTAATTGTTTCAGAGCCCTGTAGTAAAAATATGAGCTGTGGACAGCAACCAACTTCAGAAAAACCTGAGAGATGGCCATGAATCCTAATTTAAACGGAATAAATAAAGCACACGTGTGGATAAGCGTAGATACATACAAGTCGGACATTTAAAAAATATAAATAAATAAATAGTCAAAAAACACAGATCACAGAGTGAAAATCGTCAAATAATATTTTTTTTTTTTATTATTTGACGATTTTCACTCTGTGATCTGTGTTTTTTGACTATGTATTTATTTATATTTTTTAAATGTCCGACTTGTATGTATCTACGCTTATCCACACGTGTGCTTTTTCCTTCAACTGGACCATTCTAGCCCTGAAGAAGACTATTGTATAGTCGAAACGTCGGCGTGAATAAATTATAATATTGACTGCCAGTCCGAAACTTTATTTATTCCATCCCCAACACAGTCGAACATAATTTTTTGAATTCCTAATTTAAACGTTCGAGACAAACTACTACTGGAAGAGAATACCCCCTGGCTCTCCCCAAAACATCCCTTATATGAAATTGTATCCCTAAGGACTTGTATATAAAACCTTTCGTTTATTCCTTACATATGTAATAATATGAAAATTGTTTTCAATTTTTTTTCTTAGTACGTATAATATCTCTCTCGTAGAATCCCTAGTCACATCACAACTTTCAGGTAGCATCTATGCACGCTAAAAAATTAAAACTTCATATCTATGTTAGGTAACTAACAATGCATTCATAGAAACGTTACCAAAAATCTGGGTTAACCGGTAAAAGGTGTTTACATCAAAAAATTTCAGATATATTTAATTATTTCCTGTACTATAAAAGAAAAAAAATTAAAACTTTATATCTCTGTGAATTAACTAACAATGTATTCATAAAAAAATTACCAAAATTCTGGGGTAACCGATAAAGGGTGTTTACATAAAAAAATTTCAGATATATTTAATTATTTCCTGTACTATAAGTGAGAAAAAATTAAAACTTTATATCTATGTTAGCTAGCTAACAATACATTCATAGAAAAATTACAAAAATTCTGGGGTAACCGGTAAAGGGTGTTTACATGAAAAAATTTCAGATATATTTAATTATATCCTGTACTATAAAAAAAATGTACCTTTCATTTGTGTTGTATTATAATTCTGTTCAATAATTGTTACTAAATTTGTTAATAAATCTAATATGTATATATTTTTTGTGCAACCGGACGCGAAATAAGCATTTCGCAGACGCAATACAGGCCGCGAAATTGGATTTCGCGACCGTTGTCATGGTAACGGCCGCGAAATTCATTTCGCGGCCGTTGTCATGGTAGCGGCCGCGAAATTAGGTAAACAATCACTTTGACACTTGAGAATTGCATAGTTTTGTCTATCAAATGTTAATCCCATAGCCACCTTGAAAGCTAACTTTCTATTTATAATGAAACTGTCGAAAATTAATAAAATTTATAATTACATATTTTTTACGGTTGCACAATAGTATATTAAAGAACGTGTTTTATAAGACATGTTTTTTTCGCACGCGTCAAAATTTAGAAAACGAGCGTCAGCGAGTTTTCTAATTGACAAGTGCGAAAAAAGTCTTATAAAATGAGTTCTTTATACTATTTTTTATATTTTGCACCTTCTACAAACTAAAATATTTTTAAAAAACTGTTAATATTAAACCGAGTTGATGTAGGGAAATTTGTAAGTGAAATGTTGTAGTTGGTAACATTGAATTGACCACATTCAATTATTATTTGAAAGTTCATGTCATTTTAGTATTTACGAACAAATTTAAGTGAATTTAGTGTAATCATGGAAGATGATATCAGTTGCACTCCGCCTGTGCTATGTAATATAGCTCAGACTACAGTAAATAATCTACTTCCTAAAAAATCGCGCGAGATTTATGAGAAAGAATTTGCAAATTTTGACACATGGTGTAAAGAAAATAATGTCAAAGGCGTAACAGAGAATGTTTTGATTGCTTATTTTGAAATGCAAAGTAAGACGAAAATACGTATTATTATTATATTCATTAAATAAAGTGATTAAGTAAAAGAAATTTTGAGGTTATATTGAAATTTCTTATCTTCCAGCTTTGACGTTTGACAATTTAACCCTTTCAGCCTCAGTGTACAGGAAATTTTTATTTTTTCTTATATTTGAATTAAAACGCTTTAAAATTAATTAAAAATAATTTTCTATCGTTCAAAAGTTCAATCTACAAATTTTTAGTACTACTAGGTCCATCTATGTGGACTAATTCGAACATTATATTAACATTTACTTACTCAATTTGTTATTATATTTGTACATTTACATGTAAATAATCTTCCCTAAATAAAAAAATAATAATAATAACGACATTATATTATTAAAATGAATTGTCAATTAACTAAAAATAAATTAGGTAAAAATGGGTTAAAGAAACGTCATCTAGTACCAACCGTCTAAAACAAAAAATTGCGTATCGAAATGAAGTTCATTACGATACGCAATTGCGTATCGTAATGACTTCATTATGAACGCAAAATATAAAAAAAATATTGTGTACACCTTGTCCGCGAAATCCTTTAGCACCCTCGAGATTGTCTTGCCTCGGCCGCAAGCGGCCTCGGCGACAATTTTTCTCTCGGTACGCTAAAGAGTGATTTCGCGGCCTTTATATACAAATAACTATTATAAAAACTCGTATTTTTTAATATTTAAAAAATAATTTTTATTTGTAAGTAGCTATGTGTATATATTGTAATAAAATGTTAATGTATATATTTTAAATATATTTGTAATTATATATTGCTAATAAACTGTAAAATTTATTTAAAAATGACTTATTTTCTTATCGTTAGTTTTAATTTTTATAATACACCCCTCAAACACACGTAAGTATATAGTTTTCATTTTTATAATGCACCCCTCCAACACACGTAAGTATATAGCTTCTAAAAGTCGTAATCGTATTACGTACATAGTTCTTAAAACAGCCGCCCTGGAGCAGCACCTATTGGAAAAAGGGTGCCCATCATTTCTTTAGAAATCGTGTATAGATACTACTTTTAATATGGAGCGTATACCTCCTGGGAATTTAAACTCAGTAAATCGTGCATACATGCTACTGTCGATATACCTATTGGTAATTTTAATTCTGTAAAAAAGAAGCATCCATGCACCATTTTTACCTTCCGTCACCTTTAGGTAAGGAAGGTATTGTCTTTGGTCAAAAAATTCGGTGGTGAATTTTTGATGAATAAGCACGTTTTAGGGTCCCTAGAATACGATTTTACTATTTTTACGATGATGTCTGTATGTGTGTGTGTGTGTGTATGTATGTATGTATGTGTGTCCGTGTGTGTGTGTGTGTGTGTGTAACAAAATTTTCGTCTACGATAACTTCCATACTACAATTCTAAAAATTATAATTCTTTCGTATTTCTCTTCGTTACATCCATGTGAAGAGCTGATTAGATTTTGGTTAGAATTGGACAACCGGAAGTACCCTCATTTGAAGATTTTAACAGATTTCTTGAAAAAACTATGTTAAATATCATTTTTTCACATTTAATGTTATTATAAATATTAAAGAATATTATATTTTCTATACGATTTCATTGAATTTTATACCTAATATTAAATGGATATAGAGTTAAAAAATTATAAAGAAATTAAATTTCATAAAGTAGCCATAGCTGTGGAAACAGCTACTATATTAAGAAAATTTTGATTGAAAGATGTCAGTGTCAAGTGAAATTGACATAGTATTTGTCTTATAATTTTCCTGAAAATAGGTATAGGATCTTTTGCTTTCTGTATGGAATTTGTATAAAATACATACAACTGCTTTAAGGTAATGTACAAGAAATAATAATAATAAATCTTTTATTTCTGCAGATACATTACACTGTATATAGAAAACGTCACAAATTAATAATTTTCTGTATGACATTTGCATAAAATACATGCAACTGCAGGAAGGTAATGTACAAGAAATAGAATATTTAATTTAGCAAGGAACTTTCCGTATGAAATTTGTACAAAATGCATAGAACTGACGGAAGATAATGTGCTGGCCACATCAGATTTTTTATTAATCATTTTGCATTTTTATTTTGTAATAAAATAAACTTTTATTACAAAATAATGCAAAATTTTTAATAAAATTTACAACCAAAATAATGGTAATTTTATGTGGTAACAAACATTTTAGTTTTATAACTAAAGCCTGTTTGGAACGATAAAAAATTGTTATCAAATTTGATAACAAACTTGGTAAGAAATAATTATGAACAGAATTTTAAACACAAATGTCTTTTACGTTTTATTTGTGTTATAATTCTGTTCATAAATATTACTAAATTTGTTAATAAATCTAATAACAATTTGAGACAGCGTCAAACATGTTTCAGTTATTTTTATTCTTTGTATTTTATATATAAATATACTTACGCTTGTCCTGAAAAATTAGAAATAGAGATATTTAAATAAATGTCTGCATATATTTTGATTATATTTGTTTCTTTGAATCTTACATTGTATGTTCAATATTTTATACAATAAAATAAATTAAAAAATTAAGTTCTTTCTTTTTACACGTATATAGTTCCTAAAACGGCCACAAGGGTGCAGCACCTGTCAATATAAAAAAATCTGCTACCTAGAAGTAGCATCTATGCACCAAATTTTCTAAAAAATCGTGGATAGATGCTACCTAGAGGTAGCATCTATGCTCCAAATTTGCTTTAAAATCGTGCATAGATGCTACTTCTAGGTAGCATCTATGCACCAAACTTTCTAAAAAATGGTGCATGATTGTTTCTTTTTACCTTCCGCCACCTTTAGGTAAGGAAGGTATTGTCTTTGGTCAAAAAATTCGGTGGTGAGTTTTTGATGAATAAGCACGTTTTAGGGTCCCTAGAATTCGATTTTACTATTTTTACGATGATGTCTGTATGTGTGTGTGTGTGTATGTATGTGTGTGTGTGTGTGTGTGTGTCTGTGTGTGACAAAATTTTCTAATGCGATAACTCTAATACTACAATTACAAAAATTATAATTCTTTCGTATTCCTCTTCGTTACATCCATGTGAAGAGCTGATTAGATTTTGGTTATAATTGGTCAACCGGAAGTACTCTCATTTGAAGATTTTAACAGTTTTTCTTGAAAAAACGATGTTAAATATCATTTTTTCACATTTAATGTTATTATAAATATTAAAGAATTATTTATTCTCTATACGATTTGAATTCATTTTATACTTCATATTAAATGGACATAGAGTTAAAAAATTATAAAGAAATTAAATATCATACATATTAGTCAGCTTTGCTATAACTTTGAAAACAGCTGCTACATTAAGAAAATTCTGATTGAAAGGTGTCAGTGTCAAGTGCAGTTGACAGTATGTTTATGTTATAATTTTACTGGAAATATAGGATCTTTTTTTAGAAACTTTCTGTATGGAATTTGTATAAAATGCATACAACTGCCTTAAGGTAATGTAAAGGAAATATAATCTTTTGCAAGGAACAAAATACATAGAACTGACGGAAGGTAATGTGCTGGCCACATCAGATTTTTTTTAAATGGTGCATGGATGCTTCTTTTTTACTGGATTCCAATTCCCAATAGGTATATCGAAAGTAGCATCTATGCACAATTTTTTTGAAAATTTGGTGCATAGATGCTACCTTATGAAATTATGGTTGCCTATATTTTAGGCGCAAAGATATATGATGGGCACCCTTTAGAAATGGGATATGCTTCAGAAAAAAAGTGTACACATCTCTTTTTTGTTTTACTTGAATTGCAACGTTTATCAACAGCTGCTGCACCCTTGCGGCCGTTTTTAAAACTACATACGTGTAATGAGTAAGAAATAGAAAAATTATATTTTAATTCATATTTTATTCTATAAAATATTGTACATTAAGGGGTAATTGCATGAAATACAATAATGTAAAATACAAATAAACAATACATGTAAAATTTATACAAACTATTATTTAAACATCCCTATTTCTATTTTTTCAGTACAAGGATACATATTTATAAAATACAAAGAATAATAAAAATAAATGCTGTGAAGTAAAGACAACAATGTATTACAAATAATCAGTATAAATATTACTTAAACTAATACAATTTTATATCTAACAATCCCTTATTTCAGGGGACAATACTACGACAAAAAGGGAAGTATGTATTTATTTAACATTTACATATTACTAAAATTCTGGGGAAACTGGTAAGGGCTGTTTACATGAAAAAACTTCAGGTATATTTAATTATTTCCTGTACTATAAGAGAAAAAATTTAAAACTTTATATCTATGTTAGTTAACTAACAATGCATTCATAAAAAATTACCAAAATCCTGGGGTAACCGGTAAAAGGTGTTTACATGAAAAAAATTCAGATATATTTAATTATATTTTGTACTAAAAGAGATAACATTTTAAACTTCTAAGTCAGTTATCTAACGATGCATTAAAAAAATATTACCAAACTTATGGGGTAACCGGTAAGGGATGTTTACTTGAAAAAAATTCAGGTATATTTAATTATTTCCTGTACTGTAAGAGGTAAAAATTTTAAACTTTATATCTAGATTAGATAACTAAAAATACATTCAAAAAAAATTTACCAAAATTCTGAGGTAACCGGTAAGGGATGTTTACATGAAAAAAATTCGAATATATTTAATTATACCTTGTACTAAAAGAGATAAAAATTTGAAACTTTATATCTAAGTCAGTTATCTAACGATGCATTAACAAAAATATTACCAAACTTCTGGGATAACCGTTAAATGATGTTTACTTGAAAAAAATTCAGGTATATTTAATTATTTCCTGTACTGTACGAGATTAAAATTTAGAACTTTATATCTAGGTTAGATAACTAAAAATGCATTAAGAAAAAATATTACCAAAATTCTGAGGTAACCGGTAAGGGATGTTTACATGAAAAAAATTCAGATATATTTAATTATATCTTGTACTAAATAAGATAAAAATTTAAAACTTTATATTTAAGTCAGTTATCTAACGGTGTATTCATAAAAAAATTACCAAATTTCTAGAGTTACCGATAAGGGACGTTTACATGAATAAATTTTAGATATATTTAATTATTTCTTGTACTGTAAGAGATAAAAATTTGAAACTTTATATCTAGGTTAGAAAACTAAAAATGCATTCACAGAAATATTACTAAAATTCTGAGGTAACCGGTAAGGGATGTTTACATGAAAAAAAATCACATATATTTAATTATATCTTGTACTACAAGAGATAAAAATTTGTAACTTTAATTTTAAGTCAGTTATCTAAGGATGTATACGCAAAAAATACCGAATTTCTCGGGTAATCGGTAAGGGTTGTTTACACAAAAAAAATTCAGATATATTTAATTATGTCTTGTACTATGAAAGATAAAAACTTGAATCTTTATATCTAAGTTAGTTAACTAACTATTCATAAAAATATTACCAAATTTCTGGGGTAATCGGTAATTCATGTACACTGAATACATTCGAACAATTAAATATTCAAAAAGGCGCATACACATCCTTTTTCTCTTAAAACTGACAACCGAATTTATTTGTCTGAGATTCCGAGTTATTGTAACATCTTAGAGTTAAGAGTATTTTAGGTAAAAATATATATTGGTGTTATTTGAGGGATGGTCGATGGTCAGGGCACAGTTTCTCTCGGGAAATTTATCTGCACAATAATATAACGCATATTCGTCCATATCCTTCTGCAGCTCGCTCTGGTCTGGTCCATGTACAGCTTATCCTGATTCTCTATCTGCAATAAGGACAGCAGATTTCTGCACACTAGACTCCTGAAGCAATTAAATATTCAATGAAAATTTGTTTATTTTTATTATTGGATATAGAGAACAAAACCAAAAATTATAAAATTTTCTGAATTTAAAAGCTTCAAAAATAACAAACAACTCTTAAATTAGAAAAGAAAATGAAAGAAATTCTGCTCTAAGAAAACAATTAAATATTTCCATTAAATTACAAATATTGTATTATTTTTCTAAAATCAAAGCAGATTTTAACGGCAATTATACTTACCTTGCCAACCGTACAAAATTATATGTGTTAAAAAAGTGTAAAAATGTGAGAGTAAATATAATATATAGGGTGTAAGCATACTTTGGGAAAAAAATCTGATGTGGACACCACACGACTTCCTTGTACGGAAGACCAATATGAAGATGAAGTATAGACTCAATTATAAAATTGCACGTATTTGACATTAACATCTATTTGTTATTTTTTGTTATTTTTTGTTCTAATCCATAGCAAGCTTCATTACAAAAACCAAAAGGTATATAAGTTTTAAATTTACATATCTCGCTTATACAAAGGGCTAATTTAATAATACTTGATGTGCTAGACGCAGAATTTAATTCTCTAAAACTCTTATTTAAAGCATTTATTTCTAAAATCAAAATGAAACCATTTTATTCAAGAAAAACTGTTAACAACTTCAGGTAATATATCACTTCCGGTTAGCCCGTTTTAACCAAATTCTGCTATGTTATTCCAATTGATATAAAAGTCTTATATACTAAATTTGAAAAGTTTTGGATTATATTTTAATATAGTTTTTCATTAAAATCTATTGTAGGCTTCAAATAAAGTACCTTTTCTAGAAATTATGTAATGACCAAAAAGGGAGGTGCACAACTAGATGTTATAGAAGTCCTAAATACAAAATTTCAACTTTCTACGGCTTATCGTTTTTGAGTTATGCGAGATACATACGTACGTACATATGTACATACGTACATACGTACATACGTACATACGTACATACGTACATACGTACATACGTACATACGTACATACGTACATACGTACATACGTACATACGTACATACGTACATACGTACATACGTACATACGTACATACGTACATACGTACATACGTACATACGTACATACGTACATACGTACATACGTACATACGTACATACGTACATACGTACATACGTACATACGTACATACGTACATACGTACATACGTACATACGTACATACGTACATACGTACATACGTACATACGTACATACGTACGTACGTACAGACGTCACGACGAAATTAGTCAGAATGGATTCAGGGATGGCCTAAATGGATATTTCCGTTGAAATCTGGAAACCGAAATTTTTCGCGAATACAATACTTCCCTTACTTTATACAAGGAAGTAAAAATGAAAGAGCATATAGTACCGATTAAAATGAGTAAAAAGGCTTAATCAACATGGGTCAGATATTCAACTGTTTCCAAGAAAGAGGCCATTTACCATTAGAATCGAAGAAAATTGACAAAGATAGTGATCGAACAAAATATTGCCTATGTCAGTAAATAGAGTGTCAGGTCGCGAATCTGGGGAACCGAGTTCGATCTGTGGTGCACTCTCCACGCCAGCAATGAGTGCCCATGAGGTGACTCCTGGTAAGCGCCCGCACGATGCAAATAGTTCATCATTACCGATATCTGTATAAAAAATAAAAAATAAATAAATATATCATCACGGTTTATTACCCATTGCTGGGTATGCCAATCTGCTTTATACACCGATATCTGTATACAAAGCAGATTGGCACACCCAGCAATGGGTAATAAGCCGTGATGATATATTTATATTTATTTTATTTTAAAAAACAAGTTATTTGAAAATCAAATATTGGCCAAGTTTGCCACCACATTAAACTTAGTAGAATTATTTGATTTAAAAAAAAAATAACAAAGGCACATCTAAGTTAATCTCTGAAAGGTAAACAAAAAGTCTTTTTTAATCGAAGTCGAAGCTCTTATAGTTTTCGAGATAGCAGAATTAAAACCCGTAAAAACTCATTTTTCATTGCCTTATATCTCGGAAACTATTGAAGATCGGACCCATCTCGATTAAGCCGGTTTTACTCATTTTGGGCAATACTATATGCCCTTAAATTTTTTCCCCCAAGTATGATTTCACCTGTATACATTTCGATCCACTGATTCGAAAAATAATTTTTGCAAAATTTGGAAATTTATTTCTTTTTATTTAATTCTTGAAGTGTACATTTCTAGTGCCACTGGGCGTCACTAAATTTTTATTTAAACTGTACATTTCATTAGATTATAAAATATTATATCACACATGAATAATTATTTAAATATTGTAATTTTTCTAAATATTATTTTCTACGTTTAATACATCCAATAATGAGTATTAAGCCCTTTGGCCTATAATGTAGTGTAAAAATAATAAAATATATTCTTACCATAAACAAATAAAATGTCCAAGTAAAATATAAATCTGCAGGTGTCCAGAAGTCGTCTCCAAGCACCAGGAAGTCGTCCTCAAAGCCACTGAACACGAGCACACCATGCACACGTCTGAACACCAGAACTACAACAATAAAACTAATAAAATTAACCAATGTAATTGTTAGGCATTAGATAACAATATAATTAAATTTTAAAAAGATAAATTAACAAACAAAATAATAGTAAAGGCCGCCACGCACTTGAGCGACGCGAAGCGAAGCGAAGCGAAGCGAAGAGAAGTTTTTTCATTCAATGTATTCTTATGTGAATAGTCGCCTCGTTGCTCTGCTCTTCGCTGCTCCAAAGTGCGCGTATACACATAAGAATACATTGAATGAAAAAACTTCTCTTCGCTTCGCTTCGCTTCGGTCGCTGAAGTGCGCGTTGGCCTTAACTGCTGCGTTGAACAACTGTCCAAGTATAGAGATGACGCAATCGGGCTAGCAGTCGGGCTACATAAACAAATAAGCTGCGACGTGTTTAATAACTTCCGGCCGCTTGAACTTTTTGTGTTCATTGTTATTATGCGGTCGAACATTCTAGAGCTCTCTGTAAGTTAATGGCAGCTGTATAAAAGGGACACAGCTACGCTCGGGAGTTAGTTAGTTACATTCAGAGATAAAGAGATATTCACATAGAGTGGTAGTGAGTTTGAGAAGCACAGCAGTATCGTAGTGAGCATATGCAGTAAAGTGTCGAGTGGAGTAGGTACTCTGGAAGTTACTGGTATACTGGGATAGCTGTGGATGTGAATACTCGGTAGTGTTGACAAATATTGGAAAGCTATAGGGTACGAGGACAGTAACGGCGAGTCTGGAAGTTACTGGTATATTGGGATCGGTAGGGTTGACGAGTATTGTGAAGCTAGGTATACAAGGACAGTAACAGCGAGTTGGAGTGGATACTCGGCATTGGTGTTGAAGAATTGTGGCATACGGATAGTTGGTGGTACTGAGGCTGTGGAAAGAGAAAGTTAGTTACATAAATAGACAGGCAGTGAGGTAAAAGGTGTGACTTCTGTCCGAGCAGTTGAGTATACAGACGCTGTTAAGTCAGTTGAGTATATAGACGCTGTGCAGGTCGGTAGGCGGACAGTTGAACGTGATGTAAGTATATAGTGACATAATTATAATGATATAAATATCGCGTAAACAGTCTACAAGAGTCTGCAACAGACCGGCAGTCTAAGATTGGAACGCGTAGTGAAATAAATAATTAGTAATATCGTGGAAATAAATAGTAGTGTTTATTGGTTAAATAAATAAATAGTGTTAGTGTTATCTAGTTAATTATAGTTTTGGTCTTAATTATTCAATATTAGTAATCGTCATTATTTAATACCTTTTTAATATTTAGTTATAGTAAAGGCCGTCGCGCACTTGAGCGAGGCGCAGCGCAGCGAAGCGAACAGCGGCGAAGAGTCATTTTTAGAACCAACGCGCACTTGCGAGAAGTTTTCAACGAGAAACGGCTTTGTTTCAAAAGATAGACAGCTCGGGGAAAACGCAACAACGCAGACACTATCTATACGAGACAAATTTATAAATTATTTTGTTTCATCCATAGGTTCAGTGCAGTGGCAAAATGCCATAGTACAGAGAGGCCGAAATTTTTTTTGATTTTTTTGATATATTCTACTACATTCTGTAACCAAGTAGTTAATCTCCTTTTTTGTTGAGTCTGCAATACTCTTTTGTACAATAGAAATCGTTTAATATGTAAGGAATTGTATGAACTAGTTTTATAAACTGTTTCCCCTTTTAAATCAAATTTATATTTTGTACATTCATTTCTTTATATTTTGAAACCAAATAACAAATTTTTCACATTTTACCATAATCTATACGTATTATTTTGCTATGTTGTGTGAAAGTTGTGAAATTTAGTTCTATTTCCGATACGTCTCGGGTATATTCGTTCTGATTTAGGTAGCTGCGCTATCACACACTTCAGATCAGAGAAGCGAAGAGCAGGAAAAATATTCTCCCCGAAATATTCCGGCGAGTCGCTTCGCTTCTCTGCTCTTCGCTGCTCCAAAGTGCGCGTATACACATAATAATATATTGAATGAAAAAACGGCTCTTCGCTGCGCTTCGCTTCGCTCCGCCCAAGTGCGCGACGGCCTTAATAAACCTTTATTTTAATTAATAATAATTTGCTATTATTTACACTTCACCCAAATAAATAAAAACGTTACATTATGCTGGGTTAGAAACTTATCAATACGTCCTCGTATTTGGATTTTGTTTGCTCCCTATTTTTCGAGCACCCAGTATAAACTTACTACACAAAGTATTCCTTCCACATTGTGAATCCCATCTAAGTTAGTAAGAATATAATATTTGTCCCACATCTTTCCATATGACCGTGTAAACAACATCTCCTTTACACTGTCGGAATTCTGCAAAACAATCGCTTGTGCATTCCTCTGGACCATTCAACTGCATTCTCATTTGATTATTTCGCACATATTTGCTCAGCTAGCAATGACTTCCGCACTTAATTGGATTTACAAGCCGATAATTATGCAGTGCACCAACGCGCCATTGTTGCTTGCAGTTCATCGCTTATCTGATCCGTAGGATTGCATTGCAACTGCACTGCATTGCTCGCCTTTGTCACAAGAGTTACAGAGTTACTAGTTACTGCTTACTGCGTGCTCGTAGCTCGCAAGATAGTTACTGGACTATTGTAGGTTAGGTATGTGTTAATACAGAAGTGAATGCTTATACGCTTGTTATTAAACGAACGGGTAATTGGAACTAAATGAAGCTGTAAAAGATTATTGCATTGGGAATAGTTTTTTAAAATGTAAATTGTTATTTTTTAGATTTCGTTCGAGATTACCATGGGTTGTTCTCTAGTAATTATACTTTTTAAGTTTTAATTGCATATACAATTCTATTTAAAAAATTGAGTGTGTCTTGATTTTTAAATAGTGTAACAAAATGTCAAGAACAAGACTAAAACTGGCTTGGTCGACTAAAACTGGCTTGGTCTTAGTGTTTCTGACGAGACGATCGAGTCGAGAAACTAAATTGTCTCGTCCCGTCCCGTCTAGAAGACAAAAAATTAACTCGTCTCGATTTTTTCTCGTCTCGAACAATGGAGTCTCGTCTCGGCCGAGAATCTCGACGAGATTTTTCGATTTTTGTAATGGATCCAATATGTAATTTATTATTATATATTTACCGTAAAAACATATAAATAATTTTCAGGGTTATTAAAAAAATTGAGACAACTATTTTCTTCAGTATCAATTTTATACCTATGCAACAAATTACAAAGTTAGAGACAGAGTAATTTGATACAGCACTACTTTAATAATAAAATAATGTTCTTATTCATGAACAGTTACAAATAAACAAGTTAACAAAACTTATTTTAGAATAATAAAATGTATAATATAAAAATAATGTTAATATTAGTATAAACATTGATTAAGTAAGGGTGATTAGCGAGCAGTTGATTAGCATTGTTTTATCTCTATCAAACGTTTATGAATTAGTTTAGAGAAATATACTTCAAATAACAGTCGTAGAAAAATTTAATTATGCATTTTTTATTTGAAGTATTTTTCTTTAAAATAATTAATAAGCGATTGAGAGATAAACCAATGCTAATCAACTGCTCGCTGTAGTGTTCATACTACCAGCCATCAGGCAATTTGCACCACCAAAAGGCAAATTTTATGCTTTGCTTAAATAAAATAATGAAAAGCGAAGTTATATATCATTTAAAATAATGGACATTACCGTCAAACATTCGAACTGCTTTTATTTATTTAAATCAAGTTTAAAATTTAACGTCTGGAGGTGCAAATTGTTACATTATTTATCCAGTTAAAAAGTTTGCTGTTAACCATGATTTTAAACACAAAATGCTCTTTGAAGAATCTTCATTAAACCGATTTCTATGTTTTCGTAACACTAGACCAGCTTGCGAAAATAATCTTTCCAATGGTACGGAAATAGCTGATGTATATCTTGATGCTTATTCCAAAATTTTAAAATCTCCTCTGCTTTATCTAATCGTTTGGTAGCTAGATATATACAGTTTCCTGTATTAGATTTATATTTAAAAAATATGATAATTTTTTAATACAAAAATACAAAATGTTCCAATGAAAATATAAAAAAAACAGTACTTTTAAAAATACAAAAAATTGTCGAGAAATCTCGGAATAATTGTCGAGAATCGAGAATCTCGACATGTAAGAATAGTCTCGTCTCGTGAGTTCAAAAAGCTTTCTCGTCTCGCCGAGACGAGAAATTTCGAGACGAGACGAGATTCGAGAATGTCTTGTCTCGTCAGAAACACTACTTGGTCTCGGTTTGATCTCACATGATGAGCCGGGGGTTGGGGGGGGGGGGAGTCAGGGTAGGCCCAGCCCACCCCAGAATGGCCATGGTCTCCCTTAGAGGATTAGGCAACAATTATTCGAAAAATTATGATCCATTTTTTACTTTCCGCTACCCTTGATAAGGGATGTACAGGGATCTTGCTAAAAATCACATATCGAGATTTTAGTAAATGAGCAAGTTTTAAGGTCCCTAGAATCCAGTTTCAACATTTTCATGATGATGTCTGTGTGTTTGTGTGTGTGGATCCTCCCCTCTAACTCAAATACTATCACTCAAAAAAATTTGAAACCGTGTATTTCGACCTTTTTCTATTATGAAAAGAGCCGATTAGATTTTGGTGTAAATCAGATAACCGGAAATAGCACTTTACTTGAAGCTCAAAATAGTTTTTCTGTATTAATACTTTTTGTACATATTTTATGCATAAATTTATAAAATTATCTATAATTAAAATCCCGGAGCCTCCGCTTTAAACAAACAAAACTTTTTGGTAACGCAGTTATTGAAATGTATGTCACTGTCAAAGAACTAATCATTTAAAATTAATAATAGTAAACTTTTAAAAAGATAAAAAGTAAATAGAACAATAGGAAAGGAAATCAATACGTTTTCCAGCATAAGTAAATATGTAGGTATGTATTTGTATTAATAAAAATTAAAAATTTGCAAAAAAGCTTAAGCTAATCCTCATTTTTGGATTAGGCATTCTATTCTATCCCGTTATTTAAAATTTAATCTACATTTTATTACCAAAAAATCTGATGTGACCAGCACATTACCTTCTGTCAGTCCTACGTATTTTGTATATATGTCATACAGAAAGTTCCTTGCAAAAAATTCTATTTCATGTACATTACCTTAAGGCAGTTGTATGTATTTTATACAAAATCCATACAGAACATTTCTAGCAAAAATCCTATATTTCTAGTAAAATTATAACACACACTGTCAACTGCACTTGACACTGAAACCTATCAATCAGAATTTTCTTAATATAGAAGCTGTTTTCAGAGTTATACCATAGCTAGCTAATATATGATATTTAATTTCTTTATAATTTTTTAACTCTATATCCATTTAATATGAAGTATAAAATGCATTCAAATCGTATAGAGAATAAAATATTCTTTAATATTTATAATAACATTAAATATAAAAACAATATTTTACATCGTTTTTTCAAAAAAAAAAAAACTGTTAAAATCTTCAAATGAGGATACTTCCGGTTCAGCAATTATAACCAAAATCTAATCAGCTCTTCACATGAAAGTAAGGAAGAGGAATACGGAAGAATTAAAAATTTTGGAATTTTAGTCTTAGAGGTTTCGTATTAGAAAATTTTGTCACATACACACACACACACACACACACACACACACACACACACACACACGCGCGCGCGACGCGCCGCATCATCGTAAAAATAGTAAAATCGTATTCTAGGGATCCTAAAACGTGCTTATTCATCAAAAACTCACCACCGAATTTTTCGACCAAAGACAATACCTTCCTTACCAAAAGGTGACGGAAGGTAAAAAGGTAGATACTTGGATTAGATTAGACTATATTTTAAGAAATAAACTGCCAAAATGTAAATGGCGGAAGGTATTGTGTTGGCCTCACCAGATTTTTTTCAACAGTACAACAAGCATTTTGTACGTTGCATCCTCGCCATATTATTCTTAAATTCACTGGCCGCTAGTATGAACGGTGATTAAGGGTGATTATCGAGCATTTGACTAGCATTGTTTTATCTCTGTCAATCGTTTAGAGACTATTTTAGAGAAAAATTCTTCAAATAAAAGATGCAGGCAATTAATTTTTCTATAACTATTATTTGAAGTATTTTCCTCTAAAAGGATCCATAAACGAATGACAGAGATAAAACAATGCTAGTCAAATGCTCGATAATCACCCTTAATCAGTTGTTCATACTAACGGTCACTGTATTTAATCACTAGCTAAAGTACTCGGCGATGCCCGGGAGTTTTCATGTAGAAAACGTCATAACAATCCACACTAGGTACATATAATAAAATATATAAATATTCCGGAAAGTTCGAAAAGGTTGAACAGATATTAACATTTAGTCTCAGTCATGGAAAAATATCATTTTAATCGATTTTAACTATTCAGAGTAATTACGCGCTTCGACTAAGTTTTTATCTTGTATGAATCTCTAAATTTTTAATGCTTTCGTCGTTATTAAATATTGATTTTACAAACTTTTAATTCATTAATATTTAATGTCACTCACTTCTGCTATGCTCCTTTCCCATCTATTTAATAATCTGTTTAATGGGTAGATTCTATAGTAACCTTTTCCACTTTATCTCATGTATTAAACATTTCATCTGACATTTGGTACATGGCAGCTAAATCGCTTACCACTTTTTCATATACAAATTCAGTTCAGTCCATTGCGGCATTCTGTTAATATCACAGCTAAATACCCTTTATCCTCGGCACTCTTAAAGAGATTTAACAGAAGCAATTTGCATAATTAATTTCATACATTCAACTAGTAAACGAGCTCTTTCAAGTATTCATAAGTAAAATTACTTTATACTCGCTTTATTATTTAAGTAGATTTAGCTTATGTCTTGTTTATAGAATTAAAACGCCGAACAAGATTTAAGGTGGCTTTGCCTTTTATTACAAGAAGCCATTAGGACATTAAATATTCACAAATTTTCTTAATAAATGTGGGAAAATTTTCGGCTGTGGTTTAAATTCGAAATCTAAGTCATACAGCGTTTATTTTCCTACAAAATCGATGTTTCAGTACATTCTTGTATCTTCATCTTGTTAAGTAAGATCTTACAGAAATTTACATTCAATCATGTACACAAAATACATTCGTTTCAGCATTCGATAACATTGTGTATTTACGATGTTTGAAAAACTGAATGCTGAAACGAATGTATTTTGTGTACGAGTACTTACTTACCCAGATAAAGGTACGAGAACGTAGCGAAACGTTGTTGTGTAAGAAAATAATGTATGTATGACTGAGCTTTCGAGTAATAGTTAACACTTGCTTAATAATAATTTGTTTCTTAATGTACAGATGTACTATTTGAGGGGTTCCCAATCAGCGAAGACAAACGAAAATCCCCCGAAAAAGATTATATTACAAATGTCATATAATAGTTGATATGTGTTAAAAGAAACTGTGGAAAACTTATTTATTTTCGTTCCATTATTAACGCAATGTAGACATGAATGTAAGGACCCAAACTTAACAACAATGGAGTAATGCAATAATTGACAAATAGGCTCGTAAAAACAGCTCAGAATTAGATTATTATAGACATTTTCATTGTAACTGTGATTTATTACTTATTTATAGTTTTATTTTTATTATACGTAATGTACAGGGTGTAAATCGAAAAGTGAAACATAGGAGTTTAACATAGGAAATCAATTTTTCTTTGCGCAAGCGTTACCTAATTATTTTATGCAAAAATACTTCAAATAAAAGTTATAGAGATTTAAATTCAGTATCTAAATCATGTTAAATGATTATTTTATCTCTTGATATAAACGTAAAAATTAATTACAAAGTTACAGTTTTTATGAGCATTTTGTCTAAGCAGCCATGGATATATGACAAAAAAAAAAACAAATACGTTGTTGTGCGCCGTGCGGGCGCTTACCAGGCATCACCTCACGGGCACTTATTGCTGGCGTGAAGAGTGCACCACAAGTGTAAATTTTGTGACATTTAAAATTCGAAATATTTGGCGTCGTTCGGGATCGAACCCGGTTCCCCAGATTCGTGATCTGACACTCGGGCACGCGTCCACGAGACCCCATAAAATAAATATATCATCACGGCATATTACCCATTGCTGGGTGTGCCAAACTGTCTTGTACACAAATGTCGGTAATGATGATGACATATTTGTACCGTGCGGGCGTTTACCAGGCGTCACTTCAGGGGCACTCATTGCTGGTGTGGAGAGTGCAACACAGGTGTCAATTTTGTGCTATTTAAAATTTGAAATATTTGGCGTCGGTACGGATAGAACCCGGTTCCCCAGATTCGCGACCTAACACTCAGGCACGCGGCCACGAGATCTGTGTTCATCAATTATTTATATATATATATATATATATATATATATATATATATATATATATATATATATATATATTATTATTATTATTATTATTATTATTATTATTATTATTATTAAACTCTCGTAAACATCTAAATATCTATCATTATTAGCGTGTTTTCAAAGTTTACGTCATATCTGTACCGTAGAAGGCATTTACCACCCGTCACCGGATGGACTCTAAAAGCAGTCGTGAAGAAATCACCACATGAATTAATGTTATGCTATTTGAGAATTGTAAATAATTTTAAATTTTTAGTTAGACGTCGGTCTAAATCAAACTCGTACCGTCCGAATCACAATCGGTCACAAAACCTACACAACCACACGATCTCATATAGGCCATATAATTTTTTTCAAATTTGCCTAATGCAATTTAGATGTTAAATACATATGTTAATATAATACCTGTGATATTTAAGAATTGGTGGCCCATGTTATATGTACACAAGTCAACAACCAACTAACAACTGAAGAGTCGACTGCTGGCGAATAAATTCTTATTTATTAAATTAGACAAAACAAAACATGTTTTAAAGCAGTGACTATCAACATTTTATATCCACCGTATTACAATACCTATTAATTAATAGTAAAAGGTCTAATTCTGAAGTGATTTATTAACATTTTATTACAAATTAATAATAGATGGAGACTAAGGTTAAATTTAACTAAAACTATAATGATTACCCCTTAACCTTAAAATTAATTTTATCAAAAACTAAATACGTATTTCGAGAACTAAGTTCTCATCATCATTAGTACAATAAGTGAAATTTTTAAAAATCAAAATTTAACCATAACTTGCAAATCAAATAATACCATTAAATCGTTATTAGGTAACCCTAAATATAAAATAGATACTAACAAAAAATCTGGTATTTATAAAATTATTTGTAATGACTGTAATAAAGTTTACATCGGTCAAACTAATAGACAAATTGACACTCGGTTTAAAGAACATTTTTATCATCTAAAAAGCGGTAATCCAGAAAAATCTAACGTAGCTCAACATATGTTCATTAATAATCACAAAGTTAACAATTCTAATATTAAACTTTTTAAACATATTAATAACGATAGATATTTAGATGCATACGTGAGTTTAATAATAAATAAATATAAAAATAATTTGATGAACGCAGATCTCCGTCCCATACCAAACTCAAAACTTTTCAATTTATTATAAAGTTAAATTTTATTGGACGATTTAAAACAATAATGACTCAGTATTATTGCACGAAAATTATCTTAGTTTATAGGTAATCATTCACCTGTGGCTCCCATCCCTATATAATCCCAGTTCTCTCCCATGTTTTTCAGAGTTGTTAGGACCTCTGGCATGGTTGACATGTTGAGTAATCTTGACTACTCTGTTTAAACTTTCACTTATTGTACTACAGATGATGAGAACTTAGTTATCGAAATACGTATTTAGTTTTTGTTAAAATCAGGGACCCGAACCGTAACGAAACCGTAACCGAGAACCGCACCGATATTTGACTTTTTATGAAACCGTAACCGAAAACCGAAACCTATATTTTATTTCTAAATATATGGAAACCGAAAACCGGTACGAAAAATAAATTCGTTCTGTAACCGAAAACATAACCGAACCGAAATAATAATGGTACAAAAACCATAAATTTAAAAATAAGTATTTTTTATTAACCCACGTCTTTTTCGTAGAAATACTTTGTGTATAGGAATTCATAAAAAAATAGTTCCTTATTTCAAAAAAAATAAAATAAAGCATTTTACTGCATTTATCAATCATTTTTTACAATTATAATAAAAAAATACCCATTTGTTGACATTTTTCATTCAATCACCTGTTTAGTTTACGTATTACTATTGAAATAGAACTATTATTATATTATAGCTTAAAATTAAAAAATCAATAATTTCCGAAACGTATTTAATTTTTGTTGCAAAAATAAACTTAAGAACTTTAATGTGAAAACTTTAACTTATAGTTACTTTTTGAATCGCAATTTTTATTTTTAGATCACACCTTAAAATAATTACTTAGAGATTCTTTTCGAATTTTGAATTCCGAACAAGCCGAATATATCTATTAGTACTAGTTGTAAAACGTAGAATTAAAATGTTATTACATTACGAAATAGGTACTAAATGTATTTCATGTTGCAAAAAATAAAAACAGCTTATTTTTCGTTTAAACCGAAAAGAACCGAAATCGTAACGAAAACGAAATTTATTTGTTTTTTAACCGAAACGAAAACCGATATAATATTTTCACAAAAACCGTAACCGATAACCAAAACCGAATTTTTATTAATGTAAAAACCGTTAACCGTAACCGAACCCCAAAACTTTTCGGTTCGAGTCCCTGGTTAAAATTAATTTTAAGGTTAAGGGGTAATCATTATAGTTTTAGTTAACATTTTAATAAGTTCTAGATAATTAATAAAAGACAGAAGCCCCCAGATCCAAACTCATAAAATGCTTATGAATATTTATGAATTCATCTCCAAAATTCAAGAAATCACACTTAGCGGTATCATCTCATCATTATTAATTGTAGTATAGATCATTTTTCACTGTTGATTAAAATTAAAAATGACAAACCACCCTCCCCTTGACAGCCGTCAACAATACTCGGCGTTTAATTTTTTGCGTCTGAGTGATTTGAGTTAAGACAAGCTATTAATTGTAATGCCTGCTCTGCATCTAGAAGGCGAGAACTCGTTAGCTTCCCCCTTTTAGGGGTGCTAAGCCATGTCACCGTCAAGACGAGAAACTCCCCAACTGCAAGGGCAGAGTCCTATTAATATTGTAATTTTTATTCAACCGTCGTGACGACTATAATTCATTATTTTTTACCGCAGTTGACGTTTTCATTTTTGTTTTGAATGTTGTTCGAGGAGACTAAATATTTTTAAATTGATTTTGAGGTTAATGGGAATTTTAATAATGCTTCTATTCATTTATGAATTGAAAACAATTCTTGGAAGTGGAATGAAGGAAATTTAAAAAGAAAATTCAATTAGGTATTTTATTTTTATTAAAGAAAATGGAAAATTGCTGTTATTAAGAGAGAAAATTTTATGAATTTGTTTTAGATTTACCTACAGTCGCATACAGGATGATTTAAAAATATAGGAACAATAAATGACTATTATCTATTTTTGTTTCCGGTTTCCGGTTTTTCCGATAGTGATACATCAAGTATATGCTACAATATTTCCTCAAACAAATAAGATACAAATGTCATGGCAAATTTATAATGCATTAAACTGACTTAGGTAAGACTGTATCATGTTGCACATCACTTATATTCAACGACGTAGCTAATAGATTAGATTTATTCTTGCCAAATTGGCTTAGAATCTACATTTTTACCTTCCGTCACCTTTAGGTAAGGAAGGTATTTTCGTCTACGATAACTCTAATACTTCAATTCCAAAATTTTTAATTCTTTCGTATTCCTCTTCGTTGCAGTGTCAAGTGAATAGACATATTCGTAGTATATTTGTGTTATAATTTTACTCGAAATATAGGATCTTTTTGCTCGAAGCTTTCTGTATGGAATTTGTATAAAATACATACAACTGTCGAAAGGTAATGTACATACAACAAATTTAGAATCGCGTTAAAAGTGGAAATGTGTTCAATTGCTTTATTTTTACCTTCTGATACCCTTGGTAAGGGAGGTATAGGGATCGTGCTAAAAATCGCATATCGAGATTTTGGTAAATGAGCACGTTTTAAAGTCCCTAGAATCCAATTTTAATATTTTCACGATGGTGTCTGTATGTCTGTATGTATGTGTGTATGTGTGTGTATGTATGTATGTGTGGATCCTCCACTCTAACTCAAATACTATCATTCTGAAAATTTTGAAACCTTGTATTTCGAACTTTTTCTGTAATGGAAACAGCCCATTAGATTTTGGTGAAAATCGGATAACCGGATATGGCACTTTACGAGAAGCTCAAAATAGTTTTTCTTTGAAAAATACCTTTAAAAGTTATTTTTCGAGATTAATGTTATTATAAAAATAACAGATTATTAAATTTTCTATAGATTTGCATTAATAATTTTTCTATATATTTTATGGATAAATTTATTAAATTATCTATAATTTAAATCCCACAGCCTCCGCTTTAAACAAACAAAACGCAGTTATTCAAATATATGTAACTGACAGATATATGTCACTATCAAAGAACTAATCATTTCAAAATAATATTAGTAACGTTTTAAAAAGAAAAAAGTAAATAGAGCAATAGAAAAAGAATTCAATGCAGTGTCCAGCATAAGTAAATATGTAGGTATGTATTTAGATTAATAAAAATTAACGATTCACAAAAATGTTTTAAGCTAATCCTCATTTCTGGATTAGTGTATTTTATCCCGGTATTTAAAATTTAATCTTCATTTTATTATAGCTCCAGTGGCTCAATGGTTAGAGCAACACCTTATGTCATGAAAGCCCTCGAGGCTATGGGTTCGAATCCCACTAGGGCATGGATGTGTGTGAATGTGAACCCACTCTGTAATTGGGATTTAATCCTATTGAGGGGTTTAAAAAAGTTAGTTACTTGGATTAGATTTACTATATTTTAAGAAATAAACTGTCAAAATTAGAGTAAAATTCGCTAATCCAAAAATAAGGATCTTTTTTGTGACTCGGACTATAAATGGCGGGAGATATTGTGTTGGTCACACCAGATTTTTTTGATATTCTAAGTGCTTTGTGGGTTGATTGTTTCTCTGAAATGTATATCCTAAATATATGAATTCTTTCACTTCTTCGATATTTTCATCAACCCACTTCCAAACTTATTTTGTTTCTCTCCCTCCGCCGACGTAGCTAATAATAATGTTATTAAGTCAAAACATGTGGTTGGGATGAAAAAACGTAATGTCACTTGTTATATTTGTTTCTATTTGTCAAAATATTTAACTACGTTGCTTAATATAAGCAATGTGCTACATGATACAGCCGATTATTTTGAAAATCACCTAATTAACATTGATTATACAACAATTTTATGATTTTTAACGGTACATGATCATAAAAATTAAACAAATTTTCGAATCAAGATGATATTAATTAACAGTTTTTAAGTCTCTCAGAAATTATTTTGAGAGCTTTGGAAGTTTTTAAGTCACCCGAAGTTAATTTGACAGTCCTTAGTCTTTAAATTTCCCAGATTTAAGTCGAAAGCATTCCAAAATAAGTTTGTTAGAAGCTTGTAGGACGGGTAGGAAAGAATGGTAAAGTGTGTAATTATTGAAGGAAACTACTTCTAACAAATTTAAAATTAAATTTATAAAAATATGAACCATGCATCTCATTCTCAATCAAGGCCGCTTCGTGGGTATTAGGCGCCTTTGTGCTATGTTACATTTTACGCCCCTTCCCCTCATGATGTAAAATTTGCAAATTAAAGTTTAAACTATACTTTTTGTTCTTCAAAAATGCTGGATTTATTATATTGATGAAATTTTCCTAGATTCATTCTTGTAATCAATAGGTTATAATCAATATCGTCTGTTGTAATCAATAATTTTACAACAGATTTCAGAATTGTACAGCATTTGATTCTTTGCAAAATGACAATAGGTATTTAAATATTGAATTCATTCTTGTAATCAATATTCTTGCGTTATAATCAATATATTCATTATTGTAATCAACATTTTCATAGTTATTTCAATATAACAATGCTAGAATAATATCGAACCGATTGATACGATAATTATTTTACTTATAACTGGAGCTCTAATGCAAACAAATTTAAAAATATATTGTTCACTTCAATCACGTTAATTTGTAAGTTTATAGTAATTTTGTAATTTTGTATAATATTAATTTTATAAAAATTGAAACAGCGCCCCTCAAAGTCAGGCGCCTTTGTGCGGGGCACAACCAGCCCAATCGCACGGCGCGGCCCTGTTCTCAATACATCTAGCGTGACCATCGTATAATGGAAATGAGCTTATTATAAAATGGGTTTATGTATGCAGGAAGCATAAAAATCCATCCAAGCCATTTTCCTGCAAATAAAGCAAATAAAAATGGTCATAATTTCACTTTCATTGTATCTGACTCTGTATCATCCGCATTTTTATTCCGTTCGCGTGTACAACTACAACACTAATTACCAGCCGGCATTTTACGTTCACTTTTACGATTTTCATTCGCATTGGCATTTGTTTCGGCTGCGTTCATCCCTATTTCGGCAAGCAGGGCCGTACTTACGCATAAGGCAGGATCCACTAGATCACAAAAGGTAGCCCATAAAAATTGGAAGCTCCTCAAATGTTTTATTCCTGTATAAATTAACAATATGAATGACAATGAAGAAGATAAACTTGAAAACAAATTAAATAGTAATTCTAATGTCATTTATTTATTGCTAAATCATTTTTACTTCCTTGTACAAAGTAAAGGAAGTATTGCATTCGCGAAAAAAATCGGTTTAAAACTTCAACGAAAATATCCATTTTGGCCATCCTTGAATCCATTCTGACTAATTTCGTCGTGACGTCTGTACGTACGTACGTATCTCGCATAACTCAAAAACCGTAAGCCGTAGAAAGTTGAAATTTTAAATTTAGAACTTCTATAACATCTAGTTGTGCACCTCCCTTTTTGGTCATTACACAATTTCCAGAAATGGTACTTATTTGAAGCCTATAATAGATTTTAATGAAAAACTATATTAAAATATAATCCAAAATTTTTCAAATTTAGTATATAAGACTTTTATATCAATTGGAATAACATAGCAGATTTTGGTTAAAACAGGCTAACCGGAAGTGATATATTACCTGATGTTGTTAACAGTTTTTCTTAAATAAAATGATTTCATTTTGATTTTAGAAATAAATGCTTCAAATAGGAGTTTTAGAGAATTAAATTCTGCGTTTAGCACATCAAGTATTATTAAATTAGCCCTTTGTATAAGCGAGATATGTAAATTTAAATCTTATATACTTTTTGGTTTTTGTAATGAAGCTTGCTATGGATTAGGACAAAAAATAACAAAAAAATTAAAAATTGATGTTACTGTCAAATTACGTCAAATACGTGCAATTTTATAATTGAGTCTATACTTCATATTAGTCTTGCGTACAAAGAAGTCGTGTGGTGTCCACATCAGATTTTTTAATTATTCACTTCGAAATACGAAAAATATGTGATTTTCGACTAGCGATTGGTAGGCTCTGGGGTCGAATACTAGCAAGGTCCATGAATTTTTCACATTTCTTTCTTCGTTTAAATAAATTTTTCCTGGATCCTACAGCGCATTTCTACGATTTGTATATTTTTCTTAAATATATTTTATTTTTATAAGATACAACAATTTAATTTTTCTACAAATCTATTAAAAGTAGGCTTTTTAATGTTTGTTTTTAGCGTTAAAAATGCCATTTTATGACACCAGTGTTATAAGTGACAGACCATTGTTAATTGTGACACTAGTGTTAAAAGTGAACGTCAAAAAATTATTAGAAATACAAATTTAAATTTGAAAATAGTGTTTGTAGGAAAAATAGTGTATGATATACGTGTTAAAAGTGATTTTATTTTGTTCGAAGGTTTGGATCATTCCGCTTCGCGTCGTGTTCCAAACTTTCTTCTCACAAAATAAAATATCACTTAACACTTATATCATAAATAACTATTTCTTAACAACCCTAAACTATTAAAAATTTAGATTATCTATTTTTATGAATTAATTTACATGTCAAAACTTTTGTATGAGACTATCATGCTAGTACCACCTTAATACGTAAATAACTATTAATTTTATTTAATATTCTCTAAAAAATTTGAGAAAATATATAAATTTGTAAATAATTTGATAAAATGAAAGAAAGGATGGTTCAGCAACTCTGTTACTTCTCAGGCCTCAAAAAATGCAAGCACGGACCTGTGTGCATGTTTCGTATACATAAAATAAACCTCGCATTTTATTATCCCGTGTTGTGAGCAAATCTCCACCGGACAAGAACAGTGGCTGCGACACAGGGGCAGAAGATTGGAGTCTGAGTAAATATGTACTCTGGCATTGCAGCACAGCACAGTGCAGTCTGTCCTCTCCTGGTGAGGTCGACAGTGTTGCCAATGTTTGTGTGGATTGACGGATATTGAATGTAAATATGGAAAGTGCTCAAATGTTTTCCATGCACCAAACAATATCGGAACGTTTGGATTGTCTAATATTACTGCTTTCCGTCCTACACAAATGTGAACTTTATACTTTAAACAAAGCAAGGATGTTAGCGGAGGTCCAGATATTTGAATAGGATGTTTGAAAACCTTGGAATTCAATAAAGGACTTGGGTTAAATTACAAAAATCAAAAACCTATACCTTCAATTATTACTAAGTAGGCTAATATCAGAAAAATATATGTAAAAATCTGATGTGGCCAGCACATAACCTCTCGCCAGATATTTTACCTGGTTGTACGCATAAAACGAAACATATTTTTAAATACATATATTCATGTCTCACTACAAAACATTTCTCATATATATTTGCAAAATCTATGGGATATTTTAATATAAATTATATACAATACATACATTTTCTTTATATTCAATATCCTGAAATTGTCTATTTCTACTTTCCTTTTCTTTTTCTTTATAGGTATTCGTAATTTTTTCGCAAATTCCTCTTATATTTTTTTTTGGTATATTCTTTTGCGTTGTTGACTTTTTATTTATTTTCATAATCTTCATAATGATGTACAAATATTTTTGACAGCGGCATACAAATATTTTTGACTGTGACATTTATCTGTCAATTACAAACATTTGAATTTCTTGCCTTGAAGTAGTTTGATTTGAGAATTTTTATATCAAATTATTTTATATGCATTTCTTTATCTCTAAATCTATAGAAGATATAATAATGAATTTATATTTATCGAATAAAGAATTTAACATTCTTTAATATCAGTATTTACATAAATTTTCGATAAATAATATTTAGATGATTTTTTTCTTGTAACTACTACTTCCGGTTGTCCAATTATTACCAAAACTTAATCAACTCTTCCCATTATTGTTAGATTGAGGAATCCGTAGTTAAAAATGTCTTAAGTCTTATAGTATTTGAGATATCGTGAATCCAACATCCACACATACATCCACACACACAGACACATCCACACACACACACATATACGGACATCATCGTAAAAATGTTATAATCGGATTCTAGGGACCTTAAAACGTGCTTATTCACTAAAATCTGACTATGCGATTTTTAGCATGAATACAATACCTCTCTTAGCGAGAGGTAAAAATCTGGTGTGGCCAACACAATACCTCCCGCCATGTACCGCTCGAGTCACAAAAAAGATTAAGCTAATCTTTATTTTTGAGACCCCATGGGGTCTCGTAGCCGTGTGCCTGAGTGTCAGATCGCGAATCTGGGGAACCGGGTTTAATACCGATCAACGCCAAATATTTATAATTTTTAAAATTTACCCCTTTGGTGCACTCTCCACGCCAGCAATGAGTGCCCATGAGGTGAAGCCTGGTAAGCGCCCACACGGTGCAAATATTTCATCATTAACGATATCTATGTACAAAGCAGATTGGCACAACCAGCAATGGATAATAGGCCGTGATGATATATTTATATATTTACATATTTTTGGATCAGCAAATTTTACTCTAATTTTGGCAGTTTATTCCTTAAAATATGGTCTAATCTAATCCAAGTAACTACATTTTTGATAATAAAATGAAGATTAAATTTTAAATACCTGGATAAAATAGAATTCACTAATCTAAAAAAATTAATAATAGAGTCTAAGGTTAAATTTAACTAAAACTATTATAATTACCCCTTAACCTTAAAATTAATTTTAACAAAAACTAAATACGTATTTCGAGAACTAAGTTCTCATCATCAGTAGTACAACAAGTAAAAGTTAAGCAGAGTAGTCAAGATTACTCAAGATGTCAACCATGCCAGAGATTCTAACTACTCTGAAAAACAAAGGAGAGAACTGGGATTATATAGGGATGGGAGTCACAGATGAATGATTACCTATAAACTAAGATAATTTCGTCCAATAATAATGAGTCATTAAATTTTACATCGTCCAATGAAATTTTAACTTTGTAATAAATTGGAAAGTTTTGAGTTTGGTATGGGGCCGAGATCTGCGTTCATCAAATTATTTTTATATTTATTTATTATTAAACTCTCGTATGCATCTAGATATCTATCATTATTAATATGTTTTAAAAGTTTAATGTTAGAATTGTTAACTTTGTGATTATTAATGAACATATATTGAGCTACGCTAGATTTTTCTAGCCTATGCTTTAAACAAACAAAACTCTTTGATTACGCAGTTATTCAGATGTATGTAACCAGGGCCGGATTGGGAAGATTCAGCAGCCCGGGAAAATTCTAGCACGATCAGCCTCATCTCCAGTTTTTTTTTTTTAATTTATAATTATATTGCCACAAAGTAATAAATTAGTTTTGGTGTTGGATAAAACGATTTTTTGCCTACATACAAATTGAACAGTTATAAAATATGTTGAAATATAAAAAAAAATCTGATGTGGCCAGCACATTACCTTCCGTCAGTTCTATGTATTTTGTATAAATGTCATACAGAAAGTTCCTTGCAAAAGATCATATTTCTTGTACATTACCTTAAGGCGGTTGTATGTATTTTATACAAATTCCATACAGAAAGTTTCTAACAAAAGGTCCTATATTTCCAGTAAAATTATAACATAAACATACTGTCAACTGCACTTGACACTGACACCTTTCAATCAGAATTTTCTTAATGTAGCAGCTGTTTCCAGAGTTATAGCAAAGCTGACTAATATATATGGTATTTAATTTCTTTATAATTTTTTAACTCTATGTCCATTTAATATGAAGTATAAAATGCATTCAAATCGTATAGATAATAAATAATTCTTTAATATTTATAATAACATTAAATGTGAAAAAATGATATTTAACATCGTTTTTTCAAGAAAAACTGTTAAAATCTTCAAATGAGGGTACTTCCGGTTGACCAATTATAACCAAAATCTAATCAGCTCTTCACATGAATGTAACGAAGAGGAATACGAAAGAATTATAATTTTTGGAATTGTGGTATTAGAGTTATCGCATTAGAAAATTTTGTCACACACAGACACACACACACACACACACACACACACACACACACACACACACACACACACACACACACACACACACACACACATACACACACACACACACATACAGACATCATCGTAAAAATAGTAAAATCGTATTCTAGGAACCCTAAAACGTGCTTATTCATCAAAAACTCACCACCGAATTTTTTGACCAAAGACAATACCTTCCTTACCTAAAGGTGACGGAAGGTAAAAACGCTCCTAAAAATAGTTCTGTAGTGAAGAAAATAACATTAGATTCGTTTAAAACTTGTAGACAATATTAAATTATTAATAAATGGAAATTGAGGAAAATTCTGAAGCAAAAAAATTATCTGATCAAACCTAATCTTGAAAACGAAGAAAATAAAGCATTGAAAGATTCTATCCGCAGATAATAAAAGTGTTACAGTAATATTGGATACCAATTTATATGATCAGAAAATAGAAGAGCTTTTGAATCAAGGAAATTATAAGAAACTTGGAAAACATTCTGCTACGTCTATAGAAAACAAAGTGTACAGTGCTCTCTTAAGATATATAAAGAATTATATTCCGTTTAGAACAAGAACAGATCTCACTCCATATTTCAGCAAGCTTCCACACCTGTACGGGGGGCTTCTAAAAATCCATAAGAAAGATTAAAGCATCTCAGAAACCTGTCAAAAGTTCCATAAATTCTCCTACTTAGAAACTATCACAATTTCTATTACCAATCATTCAGACACTTCTAAATAAAAAGAACATCATATGTGAAGAATTCAAAATATTTTGTAGAACTTTTGAGCTAAATATAATTACAACCACAAAATCTTTTTGTCAGCTTTGATGTTGTAAGTTGATGTACGAAATCATTAAAACAAGGCTTTAAAAAGATATCAACTTAAAAGATAGAACCGACTTGCCTCTTGATAGTATTATGGAACTTTTGCAGTGCTGCCTACAGAACTCATATTTCCAAGAAAAAGATAGATATTTTGTACAAGAAGATGGTTTACTGATGGGTTCTTCTCAGTTATAAACAATTTATACATGGAATTTTTTGAAGAATTAGCACTAGATACAGCCAATATAAGACCTAAACTTTGGCTTAGATATGTTGATGATACTTTATATTAGGTTCACAATGGAGAAAAAGTTTCATGGAGTCCCTCCGTTCTTGGATGTTTTAACAGAGAAAACGAACCATGAATTAATAACATCAGTCTACCCTACCGTAAACCAACACACCAACACCAGACAACACCTTAACTATAATTCCAATCATTCAAAATCTACAAACTAGGAAATTATCAAAACCTCATACATTCGAGCTCGGACTATATCTGCAATATCGAAAGAAATTTTGTCAAGAAATAGAAAATACTGAAAACGATCTGAATAAGAACAGTTACTTGGTGAAGTTAATTAGATGATGCTACGTACTCAAATTTAAGTTTTTAATCACCGAGCGGCGGCCTCAAAAAGCCGCGGCCTCTCGGGAAATTCCCGATTATCCCGACTGGCCAATCCGACCCTGTATGTAACTGACAGATAAATGTCACTGTCAAAGAACTAATCATTTCAAATTAATAATAGTAACGTTTAAAAAAAGTAAATAGAACAATAGGAAAGGAAATCAATCAGTTTCCAGAATAAGTAAATATGTAGGTATGTATTTAGATTAATAAAAATTAACGATTCGCAAAAAAGTTTAAGCTAATTCTAATTTTTAGATTAGTAAATTCTATTCTATCCCGGTATTAAAAATTTAATCTTCATTTTATTATTAAAAAATCTGATGTGGCCAGCACATTACCTTCCGTCAGTTCTATGTATTTTGTATAAATGTCATACAGAAAGCTCCTTGCAAAAGATTATATTTCTTGTACATTACCTTAAGGCAGTTGTATGTATTTTATACAAATTCGATACAGAAAGTTTCTAACAAAAGATCCTATATTTCCAGTAAAATTATAACATAAACATACTGTCAACTGCTCTTGACACTGACACCTTTCAATCAGAATTTTCTTAATGTAGCAGCTGTTTCCAGAATTATAGCAAAGCTGACTAATATATATGATATTTAATTTCTTTATAATTTTTTAACTCTATGTCCATTTAATATGAAGTATAAAATGCACTCAAATCGTATAGAGAATAAATAATTCTTTAATATTTATAATAACATTAAATGTGAAAAAATGATATTTAACATCGTTTTTTTAAGAAAAATTGTTAAAATCTTCAAATGAAAGTACTTCCGGTTAACCAATTATAACCAAAATCTAATCAGCTATTCACGTGGATGTAACGAAGAGGAATACGAAAGAATTATAAATTTTGGAATTGTAGTATTAGAGTTATCGCATTAGAAAATTTTGTCACACACACACACACGCACGCACGCACGCACGCACGCACGCACGCACGCACGCACGCACGCACGCACGCACGCACGCACACACACACACATACATACATACATACATACACACACACGCACGCACGCACGCACGCACACACACACACACACACACACACACACACACATACATACATACATACATACATACATACATACACACACACACACATACAGACATCGTAAAAATAGTAAAATCGTATTCTAGGGACCCTAAAACGTGTTTATTCATCAAAAACTCACCACCGAATTTTTTGACCAAAGACAATACCTTCCTTACCTAAAGGTGACGAAAGGTAAAAAGGTAGTTACTAGTATTAGATTAGACTATATTTTAAGAAATAAACTGCCAAAATTAGTGTAAATTTCGCTAATCCAAAAATAAGGATTAGCTTAATATTTTTTGTGATTCGAGCGGTAAATGGCGGGAGTTATTGTGTTGGCCACACCAGATTTTTTTAATGACACTCTTGATGAATGTATTCATTAATTATATTAAGAGTCGAAATCTACAAAATATTTTTTTGTATTAGATAAAAACTTTTACTTATGAATTGCATGTTGGCAAGGGTGGAAATCAATAACTCAAATAAATGCAGTAAGTTTCACTTTCCGTGTTTACGAATCAATCTTTCCAAGAAATCCTTTAGTCAAAGAAGGGTGAAAGAACAAAGTGTAAATCACATTAATAAGAAAAGTAAATAAAGCGTAAAGAAATGCGTTTTAGTTGTTTGGGGAGATTTTGGTGATTTCGTTTGATTGCCAGTTAACTAAGAACGAGTCAAAGCACGAAAAAACAGAGTAGCCCACTCCGTAGGTCTACAATCTTTCAGAAGGGCGTCAGCGAGATTAGCGGAGCCCTGAGCGAAGCCCTGTTGTATCGATGCCTGCCACCATAAAACAAACAAACAAAAGAATAATGTAATGCCACCCATAAATTTCAGTCCCTACTCCATTTAGACCTTACGGCAACATCTTTGGGTACTTAAATTAATGAAAAAACCCAAAGTTTTTGTAATGTAAAACACACATCGGAATAGCGAATGTTGATGTGGCCATGGCAATCAAAGAGCACTGGCTATTTTAGTTGCATTTACATTTTATAGATATAAATCTTTCGCAAACAAGATTAATGTTGGAATCCAATTTGCAACAATTATACGATGACACAGGTCATTTTGTTTTTACGGAAATGGAGATTTGTGCTTTTTCAGCAAATACCATCCGGAAAAAAGAAAACAAATCATTATGATTTGTGATTATATACTACAGCGTTTTTTTTTTTCACATCTGATTTCACTCCTCGATTACCAAAATTATTGTTACCTAATTATAAGAAACATGTTGGGGCCATTTGCCAACTTAATTTATATTATTAGCTTAAAAAACATTTAATAATACAAGATATCCAAGTTAAAGTGTCGAACATGAAAATCTAGAAAACTAGAAGAGATATGAAGTCGGTTCGAAAAAAGTTACCCCATTAGAAAACCATTTTAGCGATGTTTCTTTTAGTTTTTTAATTTTTCCAAAAACTCCAAGTATGAAAAACACTAGATTTTAGTTTATACTTCTTTAGAAGTTACTTGTTAAGATTTTTGGCTTTTTCGAATGGCGATGCTTATTTTTTTATCACTATTATATTTTGAATTATGATATTAAAGTTTCAGTTTTTATATTGAAAACAAAACGTTGCGAAAATGGAAACCCAATGAGACAACTTTTGTCTAAATTAACTGACTTCGTTTATCTTACGATTTTCTGGAACTCTTGTTGGTCACGTCATCCTGGACATTCCATATACAAAAAAAAACTCTTTATATACACGGTGTTTTTAAAACTGTGCCACGAATTTTAATGGTATATTTATAGTACTGTTTAAAATGAGTAAAAAAGCTTAATCATCATATGTCTGATATTCAACGAAAAATCGAAGAAAAACTGACAAAGATAGTAATCGACCATAAAAAAACAATAAAATGTTATATGAAATATTTTTCTCCATTGTTAATAGTTACAAAGTTATTTAAAAATTAAGTATTGATCATGAAGCACATGTAAAATTCACTCTGAAAGTTCAAAAAAAGTCGTAACTCTTATAGTTTCCAAGATAGCAGAGGTATAAACCCTGTAAAAACTAATTTTTCGCTGACTTATATTTCGGAAACTATTGAAGATCGGACTCATTTTGATTACTTTTGTGACACAGGTTTAGAAACATCGTATACTTATTACAGTAAAAAATTACGCTCGTGTTAAACTTTTCCCAGTTTTACCTCCCACTACTCTAGGTAAGGGAGGTATAGGGATCGTACTAAAAATCGCATATCGAGATTTTGGTAAATGACCACGTTTTAAGGTCCCTAGAATCCAATTTTAATATTTTCACGATGATATCTGTGTGTATGTGTGGATCCTCTCTAACTCAAATACTATCATTCAGAAAATTTTGAAACCTTTTTCTGTAATGGAAAGAGCCCATTAGATTTTGGTGAAAATCGGATAACAGGAAATGGCACTTTACTAGAAGCTCAAAATAGTTTTTCTTCGAAAAATACCTTTAAATGTTATTTTTTCGAGATTAATGTTATTATAAAAATTAAAAATTATTAAATTTTCTATACATTTGCATTAAAACTTTTTCTATATATTTTATGGATAAATTTATAAAATTATCTATAATTTAAATGCCAGAGCCTATGTTTTAAACAAACAAAACGCAGTTACTCAAATGTATGTAACTGACAGATAAATGTCACTATCAAAGAGCTAATCATTTCAAAATAAAAAAAGTAAATAGAACAATACAAAAGGAATTCAATACAGTTTCCAGCATAAGTAAATATGAAGGTATGTATTAAGATTTAAAAAAATTAGCGAATTGCAAAAATGATTAAGCTACTCCTCATTTTTGGATTAGTCAATTTTATTCTATCCCGGTATTTAAAATTTAATCTTCATTTTATTATAGCTTCGGTGGCTCAATGGTAAGACCAATGCCTCATGTCATGAGTGTCCTCGGGATTCTGGGTTCGAATCCCACTAAGGCATGAATGTATGTGAATGTGAACTCACTCTGTAATTGGGATTTAATCCTGTTGAGGGGTTTAAAAAAAGGTAGTTACTTGGATTAGATTAGACTATATTTTAAGAAATAAACTGTCAATATTAGAGTAAAATTAGCTAATCCAAAAATAAGGATTAACTTAATCTTTTTGTGACTCGGGCTGTAAATGGCGGGAGGTATTGTGTTGGCTACACCAGATTTTTCTTTAAAAATATATAGCTACTATACATTTAGATGCTACAGAAATGACATTACAAAACTTCGTTTTGCTTTGTTTAAATGCCTACAATTTTAGTAAAATATATTCTACCTGTCCAAAATATACATTTCAAAATGACAATGTTTTATCAGAGAAGAGAAAAAGTTGTATCAGTTAGTGAAAACAATTCATTTGAAAAAGTCCTGGACTGTATCCAGTTTCGGTCCATAAACATATCTGTCAAACTGTATAGGAAAAAGAGTTGATATCATGTGGCATCATCTAAACACATCCTGTTGAAGATTTATCAGCTGGAACTCCCATTCAATCCGCACAATTGCAGTTGTAACGCGAGAACGAATTCGAGCACATTGCCCAGTTTCACTTGATAAATGCCAAAACACAGGGTGTTACCAGGGGCGCGCCGTACCATTGTGTTGCCCGTGTGCCAATGCTCATCTTGACGCCCCCCCCCCCCCAAATTCAACAGTTATAACAAATAAGCATCGCCATTCGAAATAACATATAAAAGTGGCCTAAAAAGGTGCAAACTAAAATCTAGTACGATTTCATTTATGGAAAGTAATGTATTCACAAAAAACTGCAAAATTTACATTTTTGCCTGTATCTAGTGACCTACGGATTTTCTCTCAAATAACGACACCACTAAAATGGTCTTCTAATGGGGCAACAATTATGTGAACACGTTAACTTGAACAGCCTGTGTACTTTTTCATAGTTACCATATGTTTTAAATAAACCACAATAATTAAAGTGGCTAGGGTACCGAACGCGGGACCGTGTTCAAAAAATTAAGATCTCAAATTGACATGGTTTTTGAAATTTCTCTAAATATACCCCAACATTACCCAACCTAACGCCCAAACTCAGGCTTGGAAAACGCGGGACAAGTATTATGCGTTAGGTGAGGTTATTGTTGTTCTCTTTAGAGTAATATAAAAGCAACCTTAGTAAGATATTCAACAAAACGATCCCGCGTTCGTGCCGGGATTTGGATTGTTAACAACGGTCCCGAATGTTAAGATATGTCTCTTCGACGTTTCATGTACTAAGCGAGGGACCACGCCATTTGGAGTTTTGTACAGTAACTATTTGTATATGCATTTTTCGGGAAAAACATCTTTAAAATAGTCTAGCAATGGGGCAACTTTGCCTTAATTTAATCGACTTCGTATCTCTTATAGTTTACGAGATCCCAATGTGAGCCTTGAAAAACGGGCATATTAAATTAAAAAACTTAAGTCTTATTACAATTTTGCTCGCCGTGTCGCCCCTAACCAAGTGTCGCCCATGTGCGACGCACACATCGCACCCTGTGACGGCGCGCCCGTGGGTGTTACAAATTATCTATATTATGCCAAGCAAAAAAGATCGTAATACATGAAATCAGTAATATCTTAAACAAACATATTATATATTTTGAAAAACAAGCTTTTATTTATAGTATGTTCAGTAACGCAACCGGTTCGACCAGATTTACGGTTTTGTGTTCTGTAAGTCCTGAAATTATTTACCGGTTTCCATTTGCAACGCGGTTCCTGAAAAAGGTTGGTAAAAAGTCGGACCACGGCAACCATGAAATAATCCTGGTTTCTCTGGTATATTTATACCCACTACCGCTACTTGCCGTCAATGTCAAATTTCTAAACCGCATTTTTAGTGGTATTACTGATAATTATTATAGATGTAACAGTGAAAACATTATTTATATTTGATATATTGTTGATTTTGTAATTTTTATTGGCATTATTCAACGTTATCGTTCTTTTGGTTAATTTTTAATTTTTGTTAAGTTGTGTCAATTTTAAAAGTCATATGATTCAATTTCAATCTGTCCCGAAATGGATGAAAATATTTAGGAACCATGGTGTACCCGGAATCAAGATACTGGTTTTTTGGTTTACATTTTGTTTTAGGTTTTCTGATTCGACAAACAAAAGAGTGAGTAAAATGTGATTAGGTACATAAAGAAAATATCACAATCTACCAAACAGTGGGGAAGTGAGCCATTGTTTATTTTACTTCCTAGATAGATGGAAAAAAAATCGGCTAGCTAAATACCACTGAACAAACTGCTAAACTGTGATTGTTGTATAAACAAGTTAAATAAAGATATCTAAAATGAATAAACGAAACGCTGCTATTGGTCTCCATGATAAAGCAGATTAATTGTTTAAAATCAATTGATTACTAATTTATTGCGAATAAAAAAGTATACATACGATGGCTGTTCTCTTTCCGCTGAGCCTAGTAAAGTAATACACAATTTACTTGCAAAACACATTTATTTTTAATTTTTCAAGGCTTTCCCCTCCACAATCAATATATTTTTACCTCTCGTTAAGAGAGGTATTGAATTCATGCTACAATCGCATATCCAGATTTTACTGAATAAGCACGTTTTAAGGTCCCTAGAATCTGATTATAAAATTTTTACGATGATGTCCGTGTGTCTGTGTGTGTGTGTGTGGGCGCGTGTGTGTGTGCGCGCGTGTGTATGTCGATGTGTGTGTATGTGTGTGTCGATGTGTGTGTGTGTGTGTGGGCGCTTGTGTGTGTGTCGATGTGTGTGTATATGTGTATGTGTGTGTCGATGTGTGTGTGTGTGTGCGTGTGTGTGCGTGGGCGTGTGTGTGTGTGTGTGCGTGTGTGTGTATGCGTGTATGCGTGTGTGTGTGTGTGTCGATGTGTGTGTATGTGTGTGTGTGTGTCGATGTGTGTGTGTGTGTGTGTGTGTGTGTGTGTGTGTGTGTGTGTGGGCGCTTGTGTGTGGGCGCTTGTGTGCGGGCGCGCGCGTGTGTGTGTCGATGTGTGTGTATGTGTGTGTCGATGTGTGTGTGTGTGTGTGGGCGCGTGTGTTTGTCGATGTGTGTGTATGTGTGTGTGTCGATGTGCGTGTGTCGATGTGTGTGTGTGCGCGCGTGCGTGCACGTTCATGTGTTTGTGTGTCGGTGTGTGTATGTGTCGATGTGTGTGTGTGTGTGTGTTGATGTTGGATCCGCGATTTTTCAAATACTATAAGACTTAAAATATTTTTAACTACGGATTCGTCAATCTAACAATAATGGGAAGAGTTGATTAAGTTTTGGTAACAATTGGACAACTGAAAGTAGTAGTTACACGAAAAAAATCATTTTTGCATCCGTGAAAACCAATTTCCAAAACATTTTCTCCAATCTTTCCGCGTTAGTTTCTCTATTTCATTTTCAAATGCGTCAACAGCTCCTTCAGTCCATGTAAAACGTAAACTCCGTAACTTATCCTTTTCCCGTGCAAATAAAAAGAAATCATAAGGAGTCAGGTCTGGACTATATTATAGGCTTCAAGTAAAGTACAACTTCTGGAAATTATGTAGTGACCAAAAAGGGAGATGCACAACAACATATTATAGCAGTTCTAAATACAAAATTTCAACTCTCTACGGCTTACCGTTTTTGAGTTATGCGAGATACGTACGTACGTACAGACGTCACGACGAAATTAGTCAAAATGGATTCAGGGATGGTCAAAATGGATATTTCCGTTAAAATCTGAAAACCGAAATTTTTCGCGATTACAATACTTCCTTTACTATGTACAAATAAATAGAAATATACAAAATTTGTAAATTCGATACAAATTTAGTTTCTTTTTCAGATGACCTTTACAAAAGTTTGAAAGCTTTGCGGCATAACATAAAGCGTATCTTTACAAAACACAACATTTTACATCCACACACCTTTGTAATCGCAAAAGCGTCATCGATTGAGTGGAGAGAAATATAGTGTTGTTGCGAATATTTCATGCAAATTTTGCCTATTGACTGCTGACACGCCGAATCGAGAACAATGCATTACATTGTGAACGAGCCATAAATAAAGTCGCTCCTGACGTTTGCTAATTAAGAACCGAATACGGTCGTTTCGAATTTGATAGCTTGGATTTGGGCATTGTTCGCACCAAGATTTTGTTGCCGGATTAATCGTGTGTAATTTCGAATGTCTGCTGATAATTAATTTTCTTCTCATTCATTCTATTCTAATTAGAATTCGAGCCCTATTGACTGTTTTTATACATGGAGTTGTTACACGTATTGTCACTTAGCCCAAACGCAAATAGAGAACTCTGCAAAGAAGTTTTAACAGTACAATTGAAAAATATTTTGGATTGTACTCTAAACAGTCATTGTATTGTTATCGTGTGCATTGCCCAAAAGATTATGTGCCTAGGACAAAAACTGCATATTATAGCAGAGCTTGAGTTTGCTTACCGAAGCGAAAACTAAAGATAACTAATTTTTACCTCCCGTTATACCGTAGGTAAGGGAGGTAAATGTTATAGGTCCAAAAATTCGATGGTGAGTTTTTGGTGAATAAGCACGAATTAGGGTCGTGTGTGTGTGTGACGATTTTTTCGTTCACGATAACTCTTATAACAAACTTCCATATATTTTTATTTTCCGTATTTAAGCTTTTTGCATTCATATAAAGAGTTGATTAGATTTTGGGTAAAATTGGATAACCGGAAGTGACTCTTTACTTGAAGCCCCTAACAGGTTTTAATGAAAAACTATATTAACAACATATTAGATTTTGGCTAAAATTAATAAACCAGAAGTGATACTTTACTGAACAGATTTTCGTGAAAAATATATTGATATATTAAATATAGGAAAGAAAGAAAAGAATGCTAGCCGGCGGGATTTGAACCCACGATCTTAACATTTGTACTGTTATGTGTTACCAACTACACCACGGCTGGGCTACAAATCCGTCAGTCTATACAATCTTTTCTTAAGTTTTATTCTCATAGACTGTGTATGAGACCAGCATCACATGTTAGGTGTGGGATATATCTAAACTACCACTACGTTTAAACACCTGTGAATTGTCAAACATTCGTACAACCTTATCAGGAATGTATTGCAATTAGTAGATTAAGATGAATGTATAGACTGACGGATTTGTAGCCCAGCCGTGGTGTAGTTGCTAACACATAACAGTACAAATGTTAAGATCGTGGGTTCAAATCCCGCCGGCTAGCATTCTTTTCTTTCTTTCCTAGATTTAAAAAATCAAATAAAATATACATTCATCTTAATCTACTAATATTGATATACTCCAAAACTTGTCAAATTTAGAATTTAAGACTTTTATATGCACAGGAATAACATTAAATTTTGGCTAAAATTGATAATCCGGAAATGATACTTTACTTGAAGTTCTGAACAGATTTTCGTGAAAAATATAATAGGATATATACCAAAACTTGTCAAATTTAGTATTTAAGACTTTTATATGAAGGGGAGCAACATATTAGATTTTGGGAATAATTGATAAACCGGAAGTGATACTTTAATTGAAGCTCTGAACAGATTTTTGTGAAAAATACATTATGATATATTCCAAAACTTGTCAAATTTAGTATTTTAGACTTTTATATAAAGGGAAGGAACATATTAGATTTTTGCTAAAATTTATAAATCGGAAGTGATACTTTATTTGAAACTCTGAACAGATTTTCGTGAATAATAAATTGATACAATCCGAAACTTCTCAAATTTGGTATTTAAAACTCGTGTATAATTTGAAACAACATTATATTTTGACTATACCTATATGATAAACCGGAAGTGGTACTTAATTTGGAGCTCTTAACAGATTTTCGAGGGAAAACAATAAAATATAATCTAAAATTTGGTATTATAGACTTTTCTATTTATAAGAACAACAAATTAGGTTTTGTTTACAAACGATTAACCGGAAGTGATACTTTACTTAAAATTTCATTGCTATTTCAAACATGGAATTGACGGGAGGTCATGTGTTGGCCACATCAGATTTTTTTTCTCATGTATGCACGCATTTCATTTTGTCTGATTTTTTTGACGCCATTTTCATGCTTACATTTTTGATTTTGTAATGTAATGATCTAATTTTCCAACAGTACTTTAACTATCCTTGATGATGATTCATTTGGAATCAAAACGTAAGAAAGTTAATTAAATTACTATTTAATAAACACTGTTTACCACGACTGCATCTCCAATTATTCTTATCATCCCTACAATCTTACTAACAGTCAAGTAATACCAATAAACTTTATATTAAATTTTATATTAAAATCATTGGTGAAATACGTGATTTGTTTTCATCACAAGTGTATTTGTAGAATCACAAATAATTTTTGCACGAATAAATATGCATTAATTAATTTAAAATGATTTATGTTGTTTTATTTTGAAAATCACATCAAACAAAAATTAATGAATACATGTTTAATTTTACTAATTAGACACATGTCATTTTTCCATTTTAGTGGACACAGATTCTAGGAATGATTGTATTATCAAATTTTGCCATTGAATTTGCAGCGAGTTAATTAAAATATCCGCAAATGGCCACAATATTCCGGCAAACAATAGCACGGATATGCAAATTTCAGAGTTCCAGAATTCCACTAACCTTGAACCGAGTTTGATAAACTGCGCTCTCAGTTTTGATGGGTTTCATATCTCTCATAAAGCGCAGAGGGCAACATAGGCGCCGAATATGTCCATAACATGGATATAATATCTTTATGCATTAATGCAAGAACCACCAATGTCAACATTTCATATTTTTGTGATAATTGGGAATAGTGATTTCAAATCAACAAGAATCTTTCAATATAATAATACCGACAAGGTATTTCTGTGATATTTGACATTCTGCAAAATTCTTTGAATTTAAATTGTTTATAACACTAGCCTTCAATATTTTACTGACATATTTACATTGGTTATTATTGCTTTGGATAGTTGGAAATGCTCAAAAATTTGCCCACTTTTCAAAAATGGTGATAAGAGTAAAATCAGTGACTATCGACCCATATTTTGTTTAAATTCCATTGCTAAGATTTTCGAACATATTCTGTTTAAAAAAATTTACTGCCAGACTAAAAATTATATTAGTATCTATTTATTAATCATCGCCATCGGTCAACTGTTACAAATTTAACTAACTTTGTTCAATTTCTTTTCGATGAATTTCAAAATAAGAGACAAATCGACGTCATTTATACCGACTTCTCAAAGGCGTTCGATACAGTTAGTCACACTAAACTGCTCTATAAATTAGTAAAAATCTGGTTTTCTGTAAAATTATATAATCTTTGCGAGCCTTATTTGACCAACCGATTTCAATATGTTTATTGTAATGTTTATACATCTAAAAACTTTATTGCTAGTTCTGGAGTACCACAAGGCTCCGTTTTAAGTCCACTACTCTTTTTGTTAATTATTAACGATATTTCAAATGTAATTCAGCATTCCCACTTCCTGATGTACGCGGATGTCTTCAAATTATTTTTACTTAGAAGATTGTAAATTATTGCAGCACGATCTAAATTCTATATGTCAATGGTCACTAAGCAATCAATTACATTTTAACTTAAACAAGTGTCAAATTATAACTTTCTCTAGAAAATCTAATTCACTTAGTTATGATTACTCCATGAATGGTGTACTTTTATCCCGTACCACAATTATAACAGATTTAGGTCTATTTCTTGACACTAAATTAACTTTAATTTATCATGCAGAATATATAATAAAGTCATGTTACAAATTAATTGGTTTCATTCTGCGTTCAACTTCGGGTTTTAAGAATGTTTCATGTTACATTGCATTATTTCATGCTTTAATTATAAGCAAACTAGATTATTGCTCTGTTATATGGTACCCATCACAACAATATCTGATAAATGCAATCGAAGGTATACAATTTTTTTTTTGCAAAAATATTTTTTACAGAATCTTTCGTTACTGGTCTGACTGTGAATATTCCTCTTTAATTGATAATTTTAACCTTGAGCCGCTTGCTAATAGATGTTTTAAAAGCAAAGTAGTATTCTTGTACAAAATTGTAAATAACATTGTTCTGATTGTGATTTACTAGCTTAGCTCGACTTTTTTGTTAATATGTGCCATACTACATGCAGTAAGTAATACTTTCACACCTTCTCTGTCACGTACCAACTATCACTATAATTCTCCAGTTACTTCTATGTGTCGCTGTTACAATATTGTCTGTTCTGAGTTAGATTTTTCTCTTAATATTAGGGATTTTAAGGCCAAATTAGATACTGTAATCTAGGTTTTTTTTCCATATATATGTATATTATTATTATTTTATGTAATTATTATAATCTCACTTATCTACATCTATGTATTTTCTAAATGTTATTATTCTGTAATTGGGACAATATCCTGTTGAATAATAAATTTATTATTATTATTATTATTATTATTATTATTATTATTATTATTATTATTATTATTATTATTATTATTATTATTATTATTATTATTATTATTATTATTATTATTAAGTATTGTTTTGTTTCATGACATTACATTAGTCCAATGCATGGTAATTCCTTTTAAGTTTATATACTTTACACTCTTTACAGTTAGACTTTGGTTGTTCTACATAAATATGTGTTTTTATTTGGCCGATTTCAAAACAAATCTCATTTTGATCAAATAGTGTCATTTCTTGTTCTTGAATTAAGATTGCACTTCGTATAAAAATCGGAATTACAAATGAATCTTGTAAATCTTCGAATTCAGAAATATGTCTTTACGGGCGTAATTTGTGTTCAAAAGTAAAATAATTACAGAAATAGATAAGAAAACAATAATAAAGATATACAGAACAATAAGCAACCACACGCTAACAAATCCTGGAATATGCAGAAGAAACAGAAAAATAAACGCAATGGAAATTAAATACCTCAGTAAAATCACAGGAAAAACAAAATTACAGAGGAGAAAATATAAGACCTATGTCAAATCACGATATAGTAACCTAATAGAATAGAAGCAACTATGCTGATACGGACACATAATGAGCATGGATCAGAACAGCCTAATAAGAAAAATATGCTAAAAATGAACAAGCAGAAGACGCACGTCATCAATAAATATTACTAGATAATGACGTCACTTATTATTATGTTTACATGGGGTACTAATTTATTCTAGAAAATATAATGCGTGTTGCATAACTTACTGTATACAATACATGCAGATGAATGATCGTGTAATACTTATTAAAACAAACCAACAATACTCAAGACCTGGTTTAGGTCGTCTTAGCTTTAACCAAATCAAAGCGCCCCAAAAACTATAATAAAATGAGAAAGTTGTGCGCCCCCAAAATCTGTGCGCCATAGCCTGCAGTATTTAGATATTTGGGCAGTGGGCTGAAGCCTAGTCAGCCTATCCGGTAATTGGGCACTGCAGTAATTCTGTAGCATAAGACACAACTCACAAATACTTAACTCAGAAGAAACTGTTGTATAGTTCGTCTAGGGATCATTTTCCGAAGACTCGTTATCGTTTTATTATGGGTGCACAATAGCTAAAACCGCAATGCCAAAATATTTCGGTCCGTACAGTCGACCAGTTCAGTATTTGCAATGCTGGTATATATTTTACGCCCAGTTTTCGACTGTAGACCAAGACTGCACTTTCCAGATTACGAAGGCTGAAAGTGTTTTTTGTTTTGTTAAATTAAATTCAACAGTCAACAACGTTAACAATGTTTCGCCCGTGGGAAGAAAACGAAGAATTAGAAAGTGCTAATAAAAGTGTATTACCATCGCCTAATATATTTAAACCTTTTTTGCACGAACATGGACAACAAATCGTGTTGAATGTTTATAATGGACTTTTGGAGGAATATGAAGAATCAGTTGCTCTTAAGAAAACTTGCCAACTAACAAAGGTATGTGATAAAACTGTTAAAAAAATTATCAGAATAGGTGGTCCGGTACCTAAAAGAGTTCGAAAAGATTCAGGTACTGACAAAATAGATGATTTTACGAAACAATATATAGTGCGAACAATACATAATTCTTATGCTAGTAATATTGTTCACACATTATCATCTTTACATGCAACGTTAAGAAAAGATATTCATGGATAATGCCACCTACCATTCGCGACAAGAGAATAAAATTCCGACGACTGCAACAAGAAAGGCTGAAATAATAGATTTTTTAGTAAAGAAAAATATGCCAATACCAGAAAGGGCAACAAAAAATGAGTTACTTAAAATTATAAAAGAGCAGAATTTTGATAAGTCTTACGTTATAGACAATATGGCACAACAGGCAGGGCATAAAATATTACGTTGACCACCTTATTATTGCATATTCAATCCGATTGAGTTAATTTGGAGCCAACTAAAAAACAATGTTAGATCAAAAAATGTATCACCACAATTAAATTCTAGTGTAGTTCAATTAATCAGGGAAGAAGTTGAAAATATTGGCCAGCAACAATGGAATCACTGTATTTAACATATTATAAAAGAAGAAAATAAATTTGTATCACTTTACAAAGACGTGAATCCATTAATTATATCTTTAAGGGATTCAGATATGTCCGATAACAATTCTGAAGACGAGGACGAGTGCACTATGTCCGAATAAATATTCATATATTTTTTAAATGACATGTGGTTATAGGCCTCTTGGGGAAATCGCCACTATGAACAAAGATTTACGGTCCGCAATCAGTACCTCCTGGGTGGTCACGGATATCTGATTATACAATATATTTTTTAAAACAGTTAAATATTAAACAATTTTTTTTTACTATTTTGGAAAGTAAAATATGTGAAATGAAATATTTCAAACCCCTACTCAAATTTTTCATTACAACCCTGGCACATGCCAGGCTATTGGGACCCTCTATTGTACTGCCGTATTAAACGATAACGAGTCTTCGGAAAATGATCCCTAGACGAACTATACTTAATTCGTACAATAGGTAGATAAACTCGGACGATATATTATATTGATATATTTTATTGACAGCTCTATATATATATTTTACAAAGCAATAATACAGAACTACTTTGATATTTACAATTATTTATATTAATTCAAGTCACTCGTGCCTGGATGAGATGAGTTTACAATCACTGACAATAAAGTGACAGGGACAGGATCGATATTTGATCGATTTTAAATTCAATGTAAACATGGACATTTTCAGTAGTGCTACCATCATGATACGAAAATCAACTACAATTATTTCGAATAATTTTATATTCCCTAAGAGCCGGTATTTCCATCTCCGGATAAAGTTCAGGATAACTATCCGTCAGATAAATGATAAAATATCGCATCGAAATAAGAGCATAAATGAGGTAAATTATATTGAATGTCATTTTTTGATGCGATATTGTTCATTTATCCGACAGATAAGTTATCCAGCACTTTATCCGAAGATGGAAATACCGGCCCTAAAGGAATAAGGATTGACTTAGAAATAAAGGTAAATTTCATTAATATATACGTTTCTTAATACTAGTATTTTTATTTCTTCTTTTTTAAAAAATAAATAACACCCAATAATTTCTACAAGTTATATTTCATTTTATAAGGTTTTTTTCAGGTTGATGACGTGCGTCTTCTGCTTATTCATTTTTAGTATGCATTAACAAAAAAAGAGAAAGGTTAAGACCGAGGGAAACATGGGAAGAAAGAATTGCAGAACTCGGAAATAGAAGAGGTATAAATTGAAAGAAATTAAAAAGCTGGCAAAGGACTAAAATAGTGGAAGGAATAGAGCAACAATTAAACTTAGGAAACGAAAATCTCAAACCCGGGCATTAGGATTATGAAGAAAAAGAAGATATTATTTATATTTATCATTTTGAGATTTGTCCTAAAAACTGCGTACCTCAAGCAATAAATAAATAATTAAATAAATAAATATATCATCACGGCATATTACCCATTGCTGGGTGTGCCAATCTGCTTTGTATATCGGTAATGATGATGACATATTTGTACCGTGCGGGAGTTTACCAGGCGTCACCTCACGGGCACTCATTGTTGGTGTGGAGAGAGCACCACAGGGGTCAATTTTGTGCCATTTAAAATTCGAAATATTTGGCGTCGATCGGGATTGAACCCGGTTCCCCAGATTCGCGACCAGACACAGGCACGCGGCCACGAGACCCCATTACCTCAAGCAATACATCGGTATTTTCAGACTTGCTTCATTAAATACAGTCGGTGACACGAAAGAAAGCGGGTGCGGTAAGGGAGAGTATTCTACGTAATCGTGTTGTTATCTAGTAAACCATGGACGTCGCTTCGGTGCAATCTACTACTCTTGGTTGGAGCGGTTCATATATGACTTATAACAAATCAAAATATATCTAATCGTACTGCCGCTTTACAAAAATGCTACTAGCATGTAGACTTATCTTGTTGATGTGTATAAATCAATTCATAAATTAATAACCATTTTCCTTTCTTGTACTCATACAATTTACGAATACAATCCTTTGTTGTTTGAGCACCCCAACGTAAAAAAAAACATTCTCCGCCTATGGCAGAAACTAAAAAAGGTGCGAATTCACAATATCACAGCGGGGGATAAATTCAGTTTCTCTTCCACAAAAGTTAAACAGACCCATTTGTCCCTCTGTCATTCCAGTAATTTCTAGCGTGCAATTTTTTGCCTTAATCCCTAAGTTTTAAGGGGGCTAATATTTCAAACATAATGTTACATTTGGGGGACATTACGTCCAACCAAAATCTCGTCTTGACAATTTGTAACTTGACACGTGCTTGCTACCCGGGTGCAAGGGGTTTAAGGGGAGAGGGGAAAGGGGGTGAGTGAAGTACATTGTTTGAAGTAAAGCAGGAGTAAGTAATGATTCCCCCAGGAATAATTTTCCGCTTGCTAATAATGAATTTCACTTAGGTTGTTTTGTAGATTGATTATTGTTGAGGGTTTATTGGTAATTGACCTAAAAAAGACGGGTAAAAATTAAAGCAGAAAACAGGGTTCAGGTTTGAGGTAGGGCCTAATTTAGACCAAGTTAAACAATAGTACCCGTAATCAGCAAAAACGTAATATGTATATAAACTCTTAAATTTTAATTTTTCGAAATAACGCGTAGCTAAGAGCTTTTAATTTCCCGACTGCTATAATCTTAATAATTATGCCCGTGGTACATACAAGATTTCATTTTACTTTGATTCACAAAATTCAAATATTCATAAGTAATATAACAAGTGATATGGACATTGCCGATTATTTTTTGACATTAATTTTAATGAGTTGTTATGGAAATGGAAATATAACGAGTGCGCAGCACGAGTTGTATTTCCTATTGCCATAACAACGATTCAAAATTATGTCAAAAAAATAATTTGGCAATGGTCATGTCACGAGTTGTATTTTGCGTGAGAATTTAACAAGCAAATGATACTCAATAAAAATAGTATTTATTTATTACAACATACATAGCTACTACAAATTAAAGATTACCACAATTAAAATTTTGTACATTGAAAGTACATTGGAAGAACATCGATTGTTCACTTGATTCAGATCTCATATTGGTGGTGTTGATATTAGATCCAGAATTCACGTTAGTGGTATTGCTGCTGTTTCTGATTCTGCTTAGGATTTCTTCATGTCTTTAGGATTGCATGTTTAAATATGGCTTGAGAGAATTTGAACTAGTGTGTCCTGTTATTTTCATAAGTTCAGTAATTTCAGATTGGGCAAGATGCGTAACTGCTGAAGATCGATGACTATGATTGGTAAATTTCTTGTTTTTAGTGTCTAAACCAATTTGTGTTGCAGTTTGCTGTGTCCATTTTGACATTGTATTAATACCAATGGGGCAATTCTTATACCAGCCTGCATCATGAGTTAACTTCCACTTGTGATTTGGCGTTAAAAACAGACGATCAGTTGTTATATGGTTAGGACGTTTATCCAGAATTTTATAAAATAATCGCACAGGACAAATATCTGAATTTGTTTTATTACTAATTAACCACTTACTTTCTGAACATGATTTTGATCCTCCTTGTTTCGTTTTCGTAAAGATAGGGTTATATTCTATACGGCCCGTTTGGTTTCCAAAATTATCTTTTTCAATAACAAAATATTGAACCTTTGCATTAACACCTTCGTTGCCCCTCCACGCTAACTCTTTAGCTGCAATGAAATAGAATTTTTTTTGTAGGCCTTCCGGATTGTCTTCCGACAAATAGGTTTGTAACTGAAAATGTTCTTCAGGAGTGAAAGCATCAGAACTTTTTTTTCTATTATCAATATCTCGTTGAAGTTCTTTTCGTTTTGTATCTCTAGCTTGACGGGCAGGTAAAAATTCCAAATCCGAAAAAGGATCTATTTTTACATTATAATCCTTGAAAAATTTTTCTTGCAACATTTTTGCAGTGACATTCCATTTAAACTTAATTACATTTTCTTTATATTCTGTACCATCCTTCTTCTTCATGTTATAAGCATAATCTCTAAGCATGTTGCAAAGCTGAATACGGGTTGTACCTTCTTCTAATGTATAATTTCTTTGTTTGCAGAAATCCATAAATTGTCCCCAAGCATATTTCTTCGCCTTTTTAGTATTTTTTGGGATATTTTCTTCAATTTTGTTAGTTATCTCTATTGTAGATACATTTCCCCATCTGCAATTTTCCATTTTACACGAGTTTACACAGTTTTTCTTTCTGACGTTTAAAAAACAATTGTCAATATAGCTTTCATTTACATGACAACTAGGATTTTTATTTACAGTGAAGTATAATCGCTTATTAATTTTCACTAGTGATTACAATCGGTAAAGCTTGTCGTTCATTGGCTTAATTTGAAACAAATTTGTGATTTTATTGGTTGCCACGTATGTGCGTTAAATTCTCAGTAATAGTCCAGTCAATATGTACAATAGAGCCTGGTTTCCTTGGAAAAGGTCGGGTATCTATAATTTTTACCTTCCGTCACCTTTAGGTAAGGAAGCTATTGTCTTTGGTCAAAAAATTCGATGATGAATTTTTAATCAATAAGCACGTTTTAGGGTCCCTAGAATATAATTTTACTATTTTACGATGATGTCTGTATATTGTTATAGTGATACGGGTTAGAGAACTGCACTGGCCAAAATTTTGAGGATCGGCCCACCCGAAGCCCGATAATTTTTAAGCCCGGCCCGATTAATCCCGAGTTTTTAAAGAAATATAAAGCCCGGCCCGACTCGGGCCACCCATTTAAAAAGTTTTTCAAGATAAATATGAAGCCCGGCCTGACCCGGTCCGTTGACTTTAAGCCCGTTCGTTTAAAAAGCCCGAGTCCGCCCAGGCCCGTTCATTTACAAAGCCCGGTCCGGCCAGGCCCGTATATTTTAGAAAGCCCGATCCGGCCAGGCCCGTTCATTTAAAAGCCCGGTATGGCCCAGCCCGTCCAGACCCGTTCATTTTACATATAACTTGACTCTTCTCAGTACAAAAATTATTTAAATCGCGCTAGCCAAAGTATCTAATCATTTTTTCTATAAATATAAGTCTTTAATGTCAAATTTAAAATTCTTGATTAATTTTTTCCATAAAATTGTTATGTGCTATTTTATTTATTAATTAATAATAAGTAATTATAGTAATAGTTGGTAAATTTATTATATATCACACATTATCACAATAACTTATTGGCAATTAAACGTTTGAAGAACACGTGTTTACGCTATTTATAAAGAAAATGCGGTTAGCCATCAGTATTATATGCATTATTATGCAAATCTACATTTTCTCTAAAAATAACATTTATCAATATTAATAAGCGGTAAATTATAATCGTATTTGGAAAACTAAAATTTCATTGAAAATAATTATCCTTCTCAAAAATTTTCGTGTAGATGAGCATCACTGAAATTAAATCACTTGTTTTATTTTGGCTAATGGCGACTAAAGCGGCAAATTTAAAAAGGAAGCATCTGTGATTCACCGCTCCACATTAGTTTAAATTAAAAATTAACGGTTGAGTTACAGAATAGGCTGTTAAGAATATGAAATGGAAGTGAATCACTATTACCTGACACTTTGCCGCGGTTCTCGACATTGAGTGGAATAAAATGTGTGACAAGTCATGTGACCGTTTGTTCTCCACAAAAATGTATTTTTTAGTACGTCACGTTCACGCAAATTTTTCTTTCTTATAATGTTTTAATGAGTAAAAAAATCTGATGTGGCTAGCACAATACCTTCCGTCAGTTCTATGTATTTTGTACAAATTTCATACGGAAAGTTCCTTGCTAAATTAAATATTCTATTTCTTGTACATTACCTTCCGGCAGTTGCATGTATTTTATGCAAATTTCATACAGAAAATTATTATTTTGTGACGTTTTCTATATACAGTGTAATGTATCTGCAGAAATAAAAGATTTATTATTATTATTATTTCTTGTACATTACCTTAAAGCAGTTGTATGTATTTTATACAAACAAAAGATCCTATATTTCCAGTAAAATTATAAGAGAAACACACTATGTCAATTTCACTTGACACTGACATCTTTCAATCAGAATTTTCTTAATATAGTAGCTGTTTCAATAGCTATGCCTACTTTATGAAATTTAATTTTTTTATAATTTTTTAACTCTATATCCATTTAATATTAAGTATAAAATGCAGTCAATTCGTATAGAGAATAAAATATTCTTTAATATTTATAATAACATCAAATGTGAAAAAAATATATTTAACAGTTTTTTCAAGAAAAACTATTAAAATCCGCAAATGAGGGTACTTCCGGTTGACCAATTATAACGAAAATCTAATCAGCTCTTCATATGGATGCAACGAAGAGGAATACGAAAGAATTATAATTTTTGGAGTTGTAGTTTTAGAGTTATCGTAGACGAAAATTTTGTTACACACACACACACACATACACACACACAGACACACATACATACATACATACATACACACACACACACACACACACACACACACACACACACACACACACACACACACACACACACACACACACACACACACATCATTGTAAAAATAGTAAAATCGTATTCTAGGGACCTTAAAACGTGCTTATTCATTAAAAACTCACCACCGAAATTTTTGACCAGACAATACCTTCCTTACCTAAAGGTGACGGAAGGTAAAAACAGGTCCAAGCTCGTCAAAAAAACCAGCCCGATCCAATATAAGCTCTCCACAATTGAGGGCCGGCCCGGCTCGAACCCATCACACTTGTAGCTTGGCCCGACCCAAGCCCATCACAATTTAGGTCCGGCCCGGTTCGAGCCCGTCACAGTTTAAGCCCGGCCCGGCTCGAAGACCGACGAGAATTACGAAAATTTGGCCCGGCCCGGGTAGCTTGCGGCCCACTCGAGCCGAGCTGGGCCTTGCAGTGCTCTAAAAAGGGTACCGTTTAATAACGGACGAGTTACAGAATCCTACCCCATGTGTCTATTCTCAATAATATTAGCGTGGCCTCTGTATTTTGTCTGATCTTGCGTGTTAAAAGATATTTGTCTCCCCTAAAAAAATGTGTAATTTGAGGAGAAAATTATCTGTAAAACTGTTTACAAATTTCCATACTTGTAGTTTGTAGGAAATCAGCATAAAAAAGATAATGTAAAAATAATTATAGTCTAGACTCGCTAGAAATACTTGTATTTTGATAAAATAATTGATGTGTCTGCAAGATTCAAATGCAGACTATTATCCTTCATTACAAACAAACCGTTCATCGTTAGTTCCAGACAGATTTTTTCTATTGATTTCCTCATCTATAACAGAATAACAGAAATGTGAGTACAATCAACCATAATATCTTTTTTCAATTTTATTATTGTTCGACAATTTCTAAAAATAAATGGTAATTTCGCGTGATAAAAATGCATAAAAATAAAATGTGTAATGGCTGAGTTATATACTCCTGCATTTCATGTATTTTTTACAAATGACCGTTTTTTCCAGCTTAAATACATGGTCGCATATTATTCTTAATGGTGTCTAATATACATAACCGCACTTTTAAAAATTATTTTATATTGCTTCCTGAATTGAATTTACGTGCAATCAAATTATCACGAATTCACACTTTATAATTCATTTATTTCATAAATTGCTGTGCACTTATTTAATAATAGAAATTTCATTAAACACTAGTGTAGCGTTCATTTTTTCGCAAATTCCTTTTATATTGTTTTTTACGTATATTCTTTTGCGTTGTTGACTTTTTTTATTTTCATAATCTTCATAATAATGTACAAATATTTTTGACAGAGGCATACAAATATTTTTGACAGTGACATTTATGTGTCAATTACAAACATTTGAATTTCTTGCCTTGTAGTAGTTTGATATGAGATTTTTTACATCAAATAATTTTATATGCCTTTCTTTATCTCTAAATCTATAGAAGATATAATAATTTAACGTTCTTTAATATAAGTATTTACATAAATTTTCGATAAATAATATTTAGATAATTTTTTTCTTGTACTACATCCGGTTGTCCAATTGTTACCAAAACTGACTCGACTCTTCCCATTATTGTTAGATTGAGGAATCCGTAATTAAAAATGTCTTAAGTCTTATAGTATTTGAGAAATCGTGGATCCAACATCCACACACACATCCACACACACACACACACACACACACACACACACACACACACACACACACACACACACATCCACACACACATCCACACACACACACACACACACACACACACACACACACACCCACACACACATACGAACATCATCGTAAAATGTTATAATCGGATTCTAGGGACCTTAAAACGTGCTTATTCATTAAAATCTGGATATGCGATTTTTAGCATGAATACAATACCTCTCTTAGCGAGAGATAAAAATAAATATGAAAAAAATTTATGAATTTTTTATGAAAAATATAATAAGGGATTTCACCATTTTTTAAATAAAATTTCATCTGAACGTACAAGTAAAACTAATGGGGTTATCACACGTACGCACGTATCTGCAACCTGTCAAACATTTTCTGCAACTTCAAGCGTTTCGTACTACTTTTGACGTATGATAGTGCAACAATTTTCCTGCGACTGTTTACATGTACAAAAGTAGGCTGGTAACTAAGTAATGACTGTATCTGTACGGTAATATTATTACCATACTGACATGTCAACAACTGTCTACAAAATGAAAATAAAGGCGATTTCGGGGGACATACCCGTTCACTTCTTCGGATTACTTACGGTTAGTTACGGTATGATATGGTTAATGGTGGCGCCAAAAATCGTTGGTTCACTTGTTGACACCGTGCTTGGTGGTTATGTATATTCTACGACATTTAAAACTGTCAAAAATAGTGTCTGACAATTAAAATGCATTAACGGAGAAAGATAGTTTTTTCCATATTTGTCCAAAAAAGACCACGACTCCGACTGTTTTGACTTTTGACATTTCAAAAAAAGACATGATAAAAAGAGATAGAAATAGTGAACAGAGAGCTGACCCGACTCGCAAACCCGTTCAGCTGTGAGCACTGATCCAAGCATACCGGGTATGTTGTTCCTAGCGCCCGAATGTGTGAACGTACCTGAACGCAACATACCGCAAGTGAACGGTTGTCGCCCGAAATCGCCTAAAATCAAATCAAAATATACTGCTCTTTATTAATACGTACAGATAACGATAGTGTATCGTTCTTAACACGGTTTACTTTATTCTAAAACAAGAAACATGAGGAATAAAGCACATAATTTGAATATTTGTCATATTGACATAAATGTCTAAATAATTGTTGTATTTATCAAGGCATCCTGAAAGTAGCATTAATGAGAGAATTTCAAAAAATAATATTTATTGATAATGTCTTTATTTTCTGAAACCGATAAACTATTGAACAAACCATGGATGTTATGAATCATAACAAGCCTTACATGTCTTAAAATCCTCGCTCTACGAACTCGGAATTCAAACCGACATCTGCGGCAGTTATGATAGTCATAACATTCCTAGGTATGTTAATAGCTATTACAGAATACCTGTTATAATACAAATGTTTTACATACTCTATTACAGCATTTCTTAACCTTTTCAAGGCGCGACCCAAATTTATTTATTGTATTGGTTTTGCGACCCACTAGAAAATTATTTAAAAAATAAAAAACAAATGTCTTCTTATGAACTGTAATCTAATTATGAAAATAAGAAAATGAATATGTACGAATATATCACATACCTTTTTATTTATAAACAAAATAATATAAATTTAATAGTCGGCTTGGTGGCTGAGCGGCTTAGCGCACATCTCCTAACTCGCAGTGACGTCACCCGAACCATGGTCCGTGCGTTCCATTCCCGTCGACCGACAATGTGTGATCTGTCGTAAAAAATAAATACAGCTACTTGTATTTATCACACTCGGATGCTATAAGCTGGCCACTTATACATCTTAAATAAATGTAGCAATGGCTGAAATCCAACCGGCAGTACGGCAGTGGTAAAACACTGCGGCTCGGTGAGACCGGTTGAAGGGTAAACGGCGACAGCTGTATTCAAGCCCTAAATTAGATAGATAGATACAAATTTAATAAAGCCGACAATTATTTCAAACAAAACAAAATTTGTTACAATTTGGTACAATTTTAATTTTGTCTGATAGTCAAAATGTCCGAAACATAAATATTAGGTACATTCCCATATTTGTCCAATTTAAATTTCTAACATGATTCTTCAAAATTGAAAATAAAAAATGCAAGTATCTTACAAAAATTAATGTTAATTAATGTATATCCTGAGTTTGTATAAGTTTTGAAAGTTCTTCATCGCGGCGGTTCCAAAAATTTAATTTTAGTAATTACAATAGCAAAAAAACCATAGAATCGCACATGTAGATAGGTAGCAGCAAGAGGTAATAATATTTTCAATTATTTATTTCCCAAGATTGTTTTTACTTCCTTGTACGAAGTAAAGGAAGTATTGTAATCGCGAAAAATTTCGGTTTTCAGATTTCAACGGAAATATCCATTTTGACCATCCCTGAATCCATTTTGACTAATTTCGTCGTGACGTCTGTACGTACGTACGTACGTGCGTACGTGCCTACGTGCGTATGTATCTCGCATAACTCAAAAACGGTAAGCCGTAGAAAGTTGAAATTTTGTATTTAGGACTGCTATAACATCTAGTTTTGCACCTCCCTTTTTGGTCATTTCATAATTTCTAGAAATGGTACTTTATTTGAAGCCTATAATAGATTTTAATGAAAAACTATTTTAAAATATAATCTAAAACTTTTTAAATTTGGTATATAAGACTTTTATGTCAATTGGAATAACAGTAGATTTTGGTTAAAACAGGCTTACCGGAAGTGACATATTACCTGAAGTTGTTAACAGTTTTTCTTCAATAAAATGGTTTCATTTTGATTTTAGAAATAAATGATTCAAATAAGAGTTTTAGAGAATTAAATTCTGCATCTAGCACATCAAGTATTATTAAATTAGCCTTTTGTATAAGCGAGATACGTATATTTAAAACTTATATAGGTACTTTTTGGTTTTTGTAATGAAGCTCGCTATGGATTAGGACAAAAAATAACAAAAAAATAGAAAATAGATGCTAATGTCAAATTATGTCAAATACGTGCAATTTTATACTTGGGTCTATACTTCATATTGGTCTTGTGTACAAGGAAGTCGTGTGGTGCCAACATCATATTTTTTTTTAAACTAAAATGAACTCAACGCCTCGGTAGAATTATTAGGAGTAACATTTCTGCATTGTATTGCTAACATAAGTAACATTTTAGTGAAATATTATACGTTTTTGAAAAATATAATTGGCATTTAGTAATCAAAATTATAAAATTCTGAATAGTTTACGCGACCCACTCAAATCCCTTCGCGATCCAAAGGTTAAGAAACGCTGCTCTATTACATACTATAACTTTTCAAGAAGAATAACATAAAAAATTGAAAAATAGTGGCAACCTCCATTCTAGTATATTTAAATTTTATTTCATAACCTGCAACCAGGGTCGGATTGGCCTGTCGGTATAATAGGGAATTTCCCGAGAGGCCGCGGCTTTTTGAGGCCGCCACTCGGTGCTTACAAACTAAAATTTGAGTATGTAGCATCATCTTATTAACTTCACCGCGTAACCGTTCTTATTTAGAACGTTTTTAATATTTTATAATTCTTGACAAAATTTCTTTCAGTGTTGCAGATATAGTCCGAGCTTGAATTTATGAGGTTTTGATAATTTCCTACTTTGTAGATTTTGAATGATTGGAATTATAGTTAAGGTATTATCCGGTGTATCATCGATATATCTAAGCCATATTGGCTGTATCTAGTACTAATTCTTCAAAAAATTCCATGTATAAATTGGCTACAACTGAGAAGAACCAATCAGCAAACCATCTTCTTGTACAAAATATCTATCTTTTTCTTGGAGGCAGCACTGCAAAAGTTCCGTAATAGAAGAGGCAAGTCGGTTCTATCTTTTAAGTTGATATCTTTTTCAAACAATATTTTGATAATTTTTAAAAATTTCTCGTAAATAAACTTACAACATCAAAGCTGACAATAAGATTTTGTGGATATAATTGTATTTAGCTCAAAAGTTCTACAAAATGTTTTGAATTCTTCACATATGATGTTTATTTTCTTGAAGTGGCTGAATGATTGGTTATAGAAATTGTGATAGTTTGTAAGTAGGAGAATTTATGGAACTTCTGATGGGTTTCTGATATGCTTAAATCTTCTTATGGATTTTTGGAAGCCCCCCGTACAGGTGAGGAAGCTTGCTAAAATATGGAGTGAGATCTGTTCTTGTTCTAAACGGAATATAATTCTTTATATATCTTAAGAGTAGTAGAATGTTTTCCAGGTTTCTTATAATTTCCTTGATTCAAACGCTCTTCTATTTTCTGATCATATAAATTAGTATCCAATATTACTACTTCTATTATCTGCGGATAGAATCTTGGTTGTGTTATCTTTCAATGCTTTATTTTCTTCGTTTCCAAGATTAGGTTTGATCAGAAAATTTTTTGCTTCAAAATTTTCCTCACTCTCCATTTATTAATAATTTAATATTGTCTACAACTTTTAAACGAAATTAAATGTTATATTCTTAACTACAGAATGTTCTATATTTTAAATACTATTTTTAGGAGCGTTTTTATATTTCAACATCTTTTATAAATGTTCAATTTCTATGTAGGCAAAAAATTCGTATTATCCAACACCAAAACTAATTTATTACTTTGTGGTAACATAGTTATAAATTAAAAAAAAAAAAAACTGGAAATGAGGCAACATCCGGTCCTGCCTGCAACTGACAATCTGATCGATTGTTGATGTTTATTTAATGTGGTAGAAATTGTTAATGTGTTAACATTTAATCCATATATATTTTCGTCATGATTAGCAATATCTTAATAAGGTGTAAATCCTGCTTCTCTTTCTGCTGTCTTGAACAGTGGGTTCATAAAATCTCAGCTTCTCGTTGTATGTCAGTGCGTAATTTCACAGCTCCAGTACCTAGTCGACACTGTGTACTTGGCGTTTTGGTGTACGTTTTAATCGCGCTAAAAGGATGTCGCAAGAAATGGAGTCTGTGCTTCGACCTCGTCGTATTACCATAGTAACTGAGATTTTACAAGAGCGCTGTTTAATCCCAAGTTGTTGTCAGAGAAACAGACTGCACAAATAGCTGTGAGCTCTGTTGTTCTTCGCTCCTGTTACAATTAATATACGCGTTACACCTTGCATTGAAGAGGGTGCCTGAGATGAGCGATAGGATTAGCTAAGGGTGGATGACTGGGAATAATGGGGTGTCTAGTTACGTCAAACTGAAACTGGTTCCCGTTATCTGTTTAGAATATATAAGAACTGTAAAAATACCTAATCTGGAGAACCGGGTGATCCCAACCGACGCCAAATATTTCTTATTTTAAATGGCACATAATTGACCCTTGTGGTGCACTCTCTACGCCAGCAATGAGTGCCCGTGTGGTGACGCTTGGTAAACGCCTGCTCGATGATATATTTATTCTATTCATTTTTTAAAAAAAATATCTACGTGACAAATTTTAATTTTCCACTAGATATCCATTTATTGAACTTTCGGGGTTCGCATCACTTTGTGAACAACAAGGTTTGGTAAAAACAAAATAAAAATAAATAAATAAATATATCATCACGGCTTATTACCTATTGCTGGGTGTGCCAATCTGCTTTGTACACAGATGCGGTAATGATGAAATATTTGCACCGTGTGGGCACAAAATTTACCCCTGTGGTGCACTCTCCACGCCAGCAATAAGTGCCCGTGAGGTGACGCCTGGTAAAAACAAAACCACGGAAAATATAAGGGTTTAAAGGTGCATTCACAAATGAAAATTAGGTTCAGATTTATGATTTATACTTTAGATTTAAAGACTTTGACCGCATATTATGTAATAACTCCATTCACACTGTAACACGAGGGGGTGCGAGAGAAGATGACTACTAATACTGCTTCTTAATGTTTACTAATGCTTATTCCAACCATGGTACACTGATTCTAAATGACTGGTGATAAGGAAGAGCACACACACTTTTACACTGATGAACACTACGGACATTACGGACATGAACAAATACTTAGTGATTTAATAACTAATACTTTAACTAAACTTTATTTACATCTAAACTAATACAACTATAACTAACACAACTAATAAGTTATATTCTGTAACCCAGCGGGAGGGCGTCGCCCCAAAACTAAAAGACACTACATCTTTATCCCATGACTATCTAAAATCGACTCTTCTACATGTTTACTCTCACGAGTATCTAAACTGGACTAACTTAAAACAAAACGCTATCTCCAGGACAGGATTATCTTAGGGGTACGGGGTGCATAGGCTAGGGCACGTATACAAAATAATTTCCAGACTTAATTATCAACAAATACATGTCGTGACTATCATAATACAAAAAGAATTTCTAAACTGAATTTTGACTTAAATAGATAAACAGAGTTAAAATATGCTTATTGAAACTATAATTTAGAAGAGTTTATAAAAAGTTATTTATCTATTATTGCTCTTACCCTCGCCTTGTCACAACACTTCAGGATTTAGGGTCTCTAAATCCAAATCATAAAGCTAAACATTGCGATGTCCAAACTTTAGGTTTATGATTTAGTTTGACGTCACAAACTTCACCAATGAAAACGAGTCTGAAATGATATAGATATATACAGCCATCTTTATTTTGTATCCACTTGGTGGATTCGGCTTTTTAAACAAATGCAAGCAGAACATGGAAACTGTCATGTCAAAACTTAATTGTTGAAATATAATCAATAATGCCAAGCGAATGACAGTTTCACGGCGCACTGGTGTCTTATTGAGTACTGCTCTACCGATATTTTAATCTTGTTTTTGAAGCATTTACACAGATGTCTGTACATATCAAAACTAATTTTCAGGTAATTTAAACTTACATTTATGACTGACTTACTTAAACCTAAACAAAAACCATAAACCCAATTTTCATTTGTGGATGCGTCTTAAATCCTGTAATTGCACAAGAAACAAACTAGTCTGAGTCCTTTCGGACTAGAACGAAACAAATCTTCTCTGTTTGTTGTAGGAACCATAGTAGTCCTAATTTTGTTTTTTATCATTATTTTCCTCTTCATTTTCATAATAGGGCTGTTGCTAGAATTTTTTTATGCCTTCTAAGTATTAAATTTAAAAAGATATCATTATTTAAATAGCTTCAAATTTTATATCACCAAATATCTATTAGATAGTTTACAATTAATTTTTGAAATTTGGATATTTTGAAAAAGTCACGTGATCTGAAACAATATGACGTCACAGCACATACATCTTCATCGGATCCAATTGGTCTCTTTATAGTGTCAATCATGTGTCAATTCTTCGTGTTTTGTTACAAGTGTTATGATAAATATATTGTCAAAGTTGTCAAACAAGTGACAAATTTTTGAGTATGATTCGTGTTAGATAATAAAAAATTCAATATAAGAAGAGTAATTTACAGTATTGTATTGTACTTTCTTGCAAAAATGTTTCTAGAAGCAAACTTACTATTCAATTTATAAATATGCCAAAAGATGCGAAGAAAAGAAAATTGTGGTTAAAGGCAATAAGTTGAAGAGCTGCTGGTTGGGTTTTTACATTTTATTTTACCTTAACTCTTTAACACCCCTTATTTCGGCAACAGTAAAACAATCGTTTTCTGATATAAATTCAGCCATCATCCAGCTTTCGATTTTCGGTAAACTGTCCGACTTAGCTTGAGTGTATTCTGTATTAGCCATTATTACTCATTTATAATGGAAAATGTCAGCGTCAAATGTCAAATTAGAAGTTTGTTATTAACATGAGACAAACTATCGCCTACGTTTATTTATCTAAATAACAAAAATAAATGTAGGTGATGGATAAACTGTTTTTCTATTGGCTGTGAATGACGTACTGTATATGTTTCTACGACACAGGAGTGGGGGGGGGTCGTTTTTCATGACTATTTTTGGCGCCAATATTCGTATTTAATTATTTACGAAAATAACAAATTATTTTATTTTACCTTAACTCTTTAACACCCGTTATTTCGGCAGTAAAACAATTTGTGAATTTAGCCACCATCCAGCTATCGACTATCGGTACACTGTCCGACTTAGCTTGAGTGTAGTCTGTATTAGCCATTATTACTTAATTACTTATTTATAATTGGAAAATGTCAGCGTCAAATGTCAAATTAGAAATTTGTTAACATGTGACAAATTATCGCCTACGTTTATTTATCTAAATAACAAAAATAAACGTAGGTGATGGAAAAACTGTTTTTCTATTGGCTGTGAATGACGTAATGTATGTGCATCTACGACACAGGAGTGGAGGGTTGTTTTTCATGACTATTTTTGGCGCCAATCATTTTATTTAATTATTTGCGAAAAAACAAAAAAATATTTGTTTTATTTAGGCCCGGTATTTTCACTTCCTAATAAAGTTTCGAATAAGTATTCGTTAAATAAATTTATTCTATATATTTATCCAACGAATAATTCCATTGCGTCTTTTCACACATTTTACACAAACAAATAACTATCTGTCGAAGAACTTTAACGTTTGTGAATTGGTAGCCTTGCAGAGTGAATTTGTGTCAGTAGAGAAAGATGGAGTTTGGCGTAGCCACGTTAGGCAGACAAGGATGAAATGTGTCAACTACTTTTGAATCCGTAATTGTCAAAATTTTGTTTGACATTTTTAATATCAATGTCATCTATATTCTATATTTCTAGCCCCGGGAGACTATAATTTAACAAGTGTACCATCTAATGTAGCACTCATATGTGGTAAACGAGATATGTATATTGTAAAATTGTCCTTGTACTTTTTGTATATTTCTTTCAGTTCAAAGTAAATGTTTGTCAATGTATTCAACAAAAGTATCCAAAATTCAAACATATTTTTCCAGCGTTAAATGACAGGATCTTTATAATGATTTACCTATTCACTGTTTGAGATCAAATGCGATCCCCAATATGTGATACTAAATTGTTTTCATAATCGGAATCTGTCAAAAATTATTTCAAGTATGTGGTGATGTCGCTGTCTGATGGTGTGTGATCAATTTCTGATGTTATTTATTAATTCATAGTTGAAAATATCATCATAATATTTAATATATACATTTTGTTCATAAATTTGCACTATGTGGAAATGTAATGAACTTACGAATAAACGGTTATTCGCTACCCAAGTACCGAATAATTTATTCCGCGAATGACAGATGTTATTCTTTCGAATAAATTTATTTGCAAGTGAAAAGACGACAAAAATATTTATCCGATGGATAAATTTATCTGAACCTTTATTCGCAAGTGAAAATACCGGCCCTTAAAAAATAAATCCGACAATCTTATTAGGATAAGTTATATTACAATTTTAAACATTTTAAGTTATTAATCACTTCTGAAATATATTTTACGAACAAAACTTTGTAAGTCAAAAAATTAATATTTCGTAAGAGCAATATTGTCTTTGAATGTATTATCAGTCTCTTACACAAAGATCACTGACGAGGAACGATTCAAAATATGTTTTGGAGGAAATTTGTAACAAAAAGACGAGCAGAGAAGAGAATCAACTTCTCCATTCACTCAAGTTGTGCATCCTCTAAGTAAAACTTTAGTTTCAGAATAATGCGTCGCTGTTATAATAGCGACAAAGTGACAGTAAAGACCTAAATGTCAGTCTGGAGACCTTCTTACTTCCCTTCACCAACTCTTAACTAACTAGCAACTCAAATTTAATCATATTATGGGAATAGTTTTAAATTACTCCAGCATTAGGATAAGATGGTTGCTAGCAAGTATGATGCTGCTGCCTCGTTGCATAATAATTATTGTCTTACAGATGATATGCATAATGCAATTCAATAGAAGGTAAGAAGATACTTTAAAGTACAGCACAATGAAAGCATTTTTTGTTAACCTTATTCTATCATTATTTTCTTTGCACATAGACAAAAGAATTTCAGTTCTAATTTATTTTTGTTTAAACCACTTGAGGGTTTTTATAACGCATGTATGACTTAATCAATTTTTGTGTATAATTAAAAGTCAGTTTTTTACCTCCCGTCATACCGTAGGTAAGGGAGGTAATGTTATCGGTCCAAAAATTCGATGATGAGTTTTCAGTAAATAAGCACGAATTAGGGTCCCCACAACTCGTTTTTACTATTTTTACGATGATGTGTGTGTGTGTGTGACGATTTTTTCGTCCACGATAACTCTTACAACAAACTTTCGAAAATTTCTATTTTTCGTATTTAAGCTTTTTACGTTTATATAAAGAGTTAATTAGATTTTGGGTAAAATTGGAGAACCGGAAGTGATACTTTACTTGAAACCCATAACAGTTTTTAATGAAAAATTATATTAAAATATAATCCAAAACTTTTCAATTTTAGTATTTAAAACTTTCATATCAAGGAGAATAACATAATTAGATTTTGGCTAAAATCAATAAACCGAAAGTGATACTTTACTTGAAGCTCTGAACAGATTTTCGTGAAAAATATATTGATATATTCAAAAAAAATTAAAATTTGGTATTTAAAACTTTTATGTTAATAAGTAAGACATATTACATTTTTTATAAAATTGATAAACCGGAAGTGATACTTTACTTGAAGAACTGATCAGATTTTCGTGAAAATTATAATATATTCCAAAACTTATCAAATTTGGTATTTAAGACTTTTAGATTAATGAGAACAAGACATTAGAATTTTTATAATATTGATAAACCGGAAATGATATTTTACTTGAAGCTCTGAACAGATTTTCGTGAAAAATATTATGATATATTCCAAAACTATTCAATTTTGGTATTTAAGACTTTTATATGAGAGGAGCAACATATTAGATTTTGGCTAAAATTGGTAAACCGGAAATGATACTTTATTTGAAGTTCTGAACATATTTTCATAAAAATTTATTGATACCTACAATCCAAAACTTTCCAAATTTGGTTTTTAAAACTTTTATATTAATGAGAACGACATATCAGATTTTGTTCTAAAATTGATAAACCGGAAGTAGTACTTTACAGAAAACTATAAACAGGTTTTCTTGAAAGAAAACATGATCCAAAATTTCTTAAATTTGGTATTTAAAACTCGATTTTGACTATACTTATATGATAAACCGGAAGTGGTACTTAACTTGGAGCTCTTAACAGATTTTCGAGGAAATACATAATAAAATTTAATCCAAAATTTCGTATTACAGACTTTTCTATTTATTGGAACGAGAAATTAGATAGATGATACATTACTTAAAGCTCATTGCTATTTTAAACATAGAATTGACGGGAGGTTATGTGCTGGCCACATCAGATTTTTCAATATTACATATACTCTATCCATTTTAACTATAGAGCGTTAGGTGAGATAGGGCCTACGATTCTAGCTCTCTGATTGGTTCAAACGTGAACCGAGTTTACACAGTAAAATAATTGACGCGAAATTTAAATTTGCTTGACAACTGTATCAATTATTTTGACGTCTGACATAAAATAAATAAAAGTCAATAGTATACGATTTATTACATATTATTAATTTCTGTTCAGTTCTGTTTGTTAAGTATATTATTGTTCTTTTCGTTTATCTAATTTTCATAATGTTTTGGCATTATATTTCATATTACATAGTTTTCGTTGTGCGCGTTTTCTTAGTTTTTAGTTAGTAGTTCGCTAATTTTGTTATTGTTCCCTTTGTTAATATTATGGATAAAAATGGATAGATCTGTACATACAAGACAAAATTATTGAAAAAATGTCAATTAGAAATGGCGCCAAAATTTGAATTGTTTATTTAATACATGTAAAAACGGCCGTGCTCCAAACGCCCTCTAGTCTATGGTTAAAACGGATAGAGTATAAGTAACTAAATTATAACTAACTTAATTTTTGAAATTACATTTCAAATGACAGATAAATAACTGTTTTAAATGATAGTGCAAATTTTGTTCTCCACATCCTACCTGCTTGTCTTAAGGCCAACGCATTTTTTCATTCAATGTATTATGTGTACACGCGCATAAGAATTAAATGAAAAAACTTCTCTTCGCCGCTCGTCGCGTCGCTCAAGTGAAGTGTGCGACGACCTTAATTCTCAATAATCATGTCCTCATAATTAATCGACTCATACAATCCAAATAGTAGGCGAATTGGAAAGATGTTATTGTATGAATTTACAACAATTAATCCTGTTGCTAATCATTAGGCAACAATCAGACCTGACCTTTTCCAATTCCAAATGGCTGTGTCCATTCTACTCCTACTCATTAAAATAATACATACTCTCTGAAAGCTACATCAATCCATGTTCAGTTCAGACCAGTAGTTCTTAACATTTTCATTTCTGGATTGAATACTCTAACAAATCATCCAAACCTTGACCCATTCGCTGGTTCTTCAATCAAACATCTCTTACAGCTCTTTAATTCCACGAGGTTGCATCAGCATCAGCTGAAATGCTGAAAGCACAAGATGGAATACCTTTCAAGGGGTTGCGTAACCCTCTAGTAATCTACATGTTGTGGAGTTGCTCTCAACCTATAAGAGGGTTGTTTCGCCAGCTGAGTCCAATCACAACAGGTCTTTGTCCAAGCTTCGATAGAGGTTGAATTGAAAATAGGATGTTAGTGATTGAATATTAATAGTGTATTGTTGTGTAATGTGGTATATAAAATAATGTAAATATTAAAATATAAGCTACTTATAAAAAAGTGATACTGACTTATCGATAAATAACAGCACGCGTTAAGCTGGATTCAGAGATTGCGTAGTAAACAGCATAGGAATACACAACACAGGAAAACATAGAAACTTAAAACCAATTCAGAGATTGTACAGAAAACATAGAACTATTGTCTGTCGATAAATTCATGTCAGAAAATCCATTCTCTTTTTGTCGTAGAGGATCGGCGACTTCTCCACTAAGCTGATTAACTTTATGTCTTGTTCATAAGAATCACTCATTTTTTAAATAATTATAATAAACACAACTGCAATACAAAATAACTTAAAAGTTGTCTTAACCAAACTTCAAAACAAATGTCAGCAAGTTGTCAACATTAACGCACTGTAGTAGTAGGCGTGGTGTAACTACGAATACTCACGAAACATAGCGTATATGGCCGAACATGGCAAAACATAGCTTCGAAATAAAATATGACCAATCCCCAATGTTTTGCTGTGTTGTGCTATGCTATGTCTGTAACTATGAATCAGTACACGCTTTTCCGCATGTTCATTTTCTATGTTTTTCTGTGCTATTCTATGCTATGTTTACTACGCAATCTCTGAATCCAGCTTTACAACGTCTCCATTATTACACGCTCTTACTAATACACTGATGATGATGATTATAGGTTACATTAAAATCAAGCCCCTTAAGGAAGGCGTCTGCACTGAAAAAAAAAAGTATTTCAGGCATTGTGTGGGAGGATGGAGGACGTAACGTGTGTTGCTTTCTGTCTTCAAAAATTTATACTTTGAAGACAAATGCTTTACGGTGGTTGCAGGAATTTTTATATGCCTTCTAATTATTCAATTTAAAAAGATATCATTATTTAAATAGCTTCAAATTTGAAAATATCACCAAATATCCATTAGATATTTTACAATTAATTTTTGAAATTTGATATTTTGAAAAAATCACGTGATCTGAAACAGAATGTGACGTCACAACACATACATCTTCATCGTCTCCAATTGGTCTCTTATAGTGTCAATTCTTTGTATTTTGTTGTAGTGTTATAAAAATAAATAAATAAATAAATAAATATATCATCACGGCATATTACCCATTGCTGGGTGTGCCAATCTGCTTTATACACAAAATTCGGTAATGATGATGACATATTTGTACCGTGCGGGCGTTTACCAGGCGTCACCTCACGGGCACTAATTGCTGGCGTGTAGCAGTTTGTTTTGTTCGTCGTTTCGAATAAAAATTGCAAGAAAAAGTTAGTTTCTTATTGATTCCTTTGTTCTTATTACCTGGAAGAACGCTGTTAACAAGCACTACAAGAAAGTAATTCTGGTTTATGTTACATGAGTGAAAGTCAATAATGACGTAAAGTTTACAGAAAATTGGTCTAGTTTCTTAGGAAAGTACTTTGCTACAACAGCCTCGACAGCCGTGATCGTCTAGTGGTTAGGACCCTACGTTGTGGCCGTAGTAACCCAGGTTCGAATCCTGGTCACGGCAATGTGCAAACATTGTCACGGGGAGGCTATTTTTACATTTTTTAAGATAAAATATTTATAGGAGTACTTATAACATTTTCATATACTAAAAATGAACAAGCAGAAGACTCACGTCATCGACCTTATAAAATGTAATATAACTTATAGAATTTATTGGGTGTTATTTATTTTTTAAAAAAGAAGGAATAAAAAATACTAGTATTGAGAAACGTATATATTAATGAAATTTACCTTCATATCAAAGTTAATCCTTATTCCTTTTAGGGAATATAAAATTATTTGAAATAATTGTAGTTAATTTTCGTATCATCAACGAGTGACTTGAATTAATATAAATAATTGTAAATATCAAAGTAGTTATGTATTATTGTTTTGTAAAAAATATATAGAACTGTCAATTTGCTGACAATACAATATATCAATATATACCGTTCTAGTTTATCTACTTATTGTACTAATTACAACAGTTTCTTCTGAGTTAAGTATTTGTGAGTTGTGTCTTGTGCTAAATTACTGCAGTGCCCAATTACCGAATAGGCTGACAATTTTCTCATTTTATTATAGTTTTTGGGGCGCTTTGATTTGATTAGAGGTGAGACGACCTAAACCACATCCTGAGTATTATTGGTTTGTTTTAATAAGTATTACACGATAATTCATCTGCATGTATTGTATACAGCAACACGCATTGTATTTTCTAGATTAAATTAGTACTCCATGTAAACTTAGTAATAAGTGACGTCATTATTTAGTATTATTTATTGATGACGTGAGTCTTCTGCTTGTTCATTTTTAGTATATTTATTTCCATACATATTTATATTTTAGTTATTTGAAAATAAGGTACTATTAGATCGATGCATAAGTTCGTAGCGTTTTTAGTTTCTACGGAAAGAAAGCTTTGGAAAAAATTGTTAGACTTGCTTTGTTGCAACATTGTTTTACTGTTATAATATTAATATTAACAATGAGTTAACAGTTTGTATATTTGAAATAAATTGTGAAAAATTGTCAGCCGTCGGAATTCGACCTCGAGACACCTACCTTGCTGGGATAGTGCTCTACCAACTACGCTATTGGCTGCTCTCCTCTCGATGGCTGAACAATCTTTCACTTTTAAAATCGACGATTAACAATATCCTCAGCAGTTATACGATTTTAAAAGTGAAAGATTGTTCAACCATCGAAAGGAGAGCAAGCCAAAAGCTTAGTTGGTAGAGCACTATCCCGGCAAGGTAGGTGTCTAGGGTTCGAATCCCGATGGCTGACAATTTTTCACAATTTATTTCTGTTATAATATTGTTTAATTGTATAATCTTTCAACTTGCAAATTTGTGCAAAAATTGTGTAAATTATTGTCAAATAGAAGAAAACGAACATTTCCGACATATCCTTTTATTTGACTTTGACAGAGAAGTTATGGCATCTGATGCCTTAATGCTGAATTTGGGTCTCTGAAACTAAACATAAAAATCTGGTGTGGCCAACACAATACCTCCCCCCATATACCGCCCGAGTCACAAAACAGATTAAGGTAATCCTTATTATTGGATTAGCGAATCTTACTGCAATTTTGGCAGTTTATTTCTTAAAATATAGTCTAATCTAATCCAAGTAACTACCTTTTTTGATAATAAAATGAAGATTAAATTTTAAATACCGGGATGAAATAGAATTCACTAATCCAAAATGAGAATTAGCTTAAACTTTTTTGCGAATCGTTAATTTTTATTAATTTAAATACATACCTACATATTTACTTATGCTGGGAACTGTATTGATTTCCTTTCCTATAAATAGTAAATAGAACATATTTACTTTTTTCTTTTTAAAACGTTACTATTATTAATTTGAAATTAGTTCTTTGACAGTGACATTTATCTGTCAATTACATACATTTGAATAACTGCGCAACCAAGCAGCTGTTTGTTTAAAGCGTAGGCTCCAGGATTTAAATTATAGATAATTTTATAAATTTATCCATAAAATATATAGAAAAAGTATTAATGCAAATCTGTAGAAAATTTAATAATCTTAATTTTTTATAATAACATTAATGTCGAAAAAATAACATTTAAAGGTATTTTTCGAAGAAAAACTATTTTGAGCTTCTAGTAAAGTGCCATTTCCGGTTATCGGATTTACACCAAAATCTAATGGGCTCTTTCCATTACAGAAAATGTTCGAAATACAAGGTTTCAAAATTTTATGAAAGATAGTATTTGAGTTAGAGTGGAGGATCCACACATACATACACACATACACACAGACATCATCGTCAAAATGTTAAAATTGGATTCTAGGGACCTTAAAACGTGCTCATTTACCAAAATCTCGATATGCGATTTCTAGCACGATCTCTATACCTTCCTTACCAAGGGTAACGGGAGGTAAAAATATTATGACTGTTAAACTTATTATATTGAAGTTTATATCACTTTTTCTTGGTTTATAGTCTGTGGAAAAACTGACGATATAAATTAACGTCGTAACCTCACTTTCCGCTTCTCAATCAATCCATCTCTTCCCATTCATCTTATAGACGAATTAAATATTCAAATTATTCGTTTTATTTGAGCGTAAACTCGATCTGTCAGCAAAAAACTAAACCGTAGCGTTTCTCTCCAAACAAAAAAGCAAACACGAGAAAATTCTTTAACGATACGACCTTACGTCGGAAATAAAAAGCAAAACAAAAACGAGAAGACTCGAACCGGAATCAATCGATTCGCCAAACAACAAAGAAATAAAATTATTGATATTGTGAGCGTGTCCAGATCTTGTTGACGTCTCAAGAGCGTCGTTAGCGTCGTTTTGAGAAGGGACTCCACACCGATGTCCTGCAATGGGAGCATATCATAATCCCGAAGTCTCATAGTTCATACGCTGCACGACTCATAATAGTTTTCCGCGATATTTTGGTTTTTATCTCCCGCTACCCTTGGTAAGGGAGGTATAGGGATCGTGCTAAAAATCGCATATCGATATTTTGCTAAATGACCACGATTTAAGGTCCCTAGAATCCAATTTTAACATTTTCACGATGATGTCTGTGTGTATGTGTGAGTGGATCCTCCACTCTAAATCAAATACTATCATTCAGAAAATTTTGAAACCTTGTATTTCGAACTTTTTCTGTAATGGAAAGAGCCTATTAGATTTTGGTGAAAATCGGATAACCGGAATTGGCACTTTACTAGAAACTCAAAATAGTTTTTCTTCGAAAAATACCTTTAAATATTATTTTTTCGAAATTACTGTTATTATATAAATTAAAGATTATTATTTTGGGATCTCGTGGCCGCGTGCCTGAGTGTCTGGTCGTGAATCTGGGGAACTGGGTACGATCCCGACCAACGCCAAACATTTCGAATTATAAATGGCACAAAATTGACCCCTGTGGTGCACTCTCCACGCCAGCAATGAGTGCCCGTGAGGTGACGCCTGGTAAACGCCCACACGGTACAAATATGTCAACATCATTACCGATATCTGCGAACAAAGCAGATTGGCACACCCAGCAATGGGTAATATGCCGTGATGATATATTTTTTATATATTTTTTTATTAAATTTTCTATAGATTTGCATTAATACTTTTTCTATATATTTTATGGATAAATTTATAAAATTATCTATAATTTAAATTTCAGAGCATACGCTTTAAACAAATAAAACACATGTATGTAACTGACAGATAAATGTCACTATCAAAGAACTAATCATTTCAAAATAATATTAGTAACGTTGTAAAAAGAAAAAAGTAAATAGAACAATAGAAAAGGAATTCAATACAGTTTCCAGCATAAGTAAATATCTAGGTATGTATTTAGATTAATAAAAATTAACGATTCACAAAAATGTTTAAGCTAATCCTCATTTTTGGATTAGTGAATTTTATTCTATCCCGGTATTTAAAATTTAATCTTCATTTTATTATAGCTCCGGTGGCTCAATGGTTAGAGCAACACCTCATAAGTCATGAGTGCGCTCGGGGCTCTGGGTTCGAATCCCACTAAGGGGTTTTAAAAAAAGGTAGTTACTTGAATTAGAAATAAACTGTCAAAATTAGAGTAAAATTCGCTAATCCAAAAATAAAGATTAACTTTATCTTTTTTGTGTCTCGGGCTGTAAATGGCGGGAGGTATTGTGTTGCCCACAACAGATTTTTATTTGTATTTTTAATTAAACGAATAAGTTTAACCACAGTTTTATTGTTACACACGTGTATTTAACCTCTCAACGTCAATAAAAATAATTCGCGGTAAAAGCCAGGCATGCGCACAAATACCTTCAAATGAAATACCTTCGTTTTGTGACCTCGTTAGGGTTGTGACGTCACTTGGCGATCGTTTTGAACATATGTATTTTTCAATTTAAAAACTCATTTATAAATACTTCATAATTTATAATTATTTTTATTCTATATTAATAGACTTTATACTAAAATTTTAAATGCGGTACTTATTTCTTCAAAAGCCGTTGGCGTTGGAGTGTTTAAGAATTATGAGTTATGATATGTACTCTTTGAAGTCTGCAGGAGGCGCGCGCTCTTGACAAGCGGCTAACAAGCACTGTCGCTGACCCTTCTTGGAGGTGGAAGGAAAATTAATTTTCTGCCAAGAGTCAAGGTTTGTGACAATGACTTTGTAACAATGTGATAGCGTCAACACTACAAGATCCTGATTGTTTCAAATGCGAAATTGTATACGGAAGGGTCAACACGGTGCAAGGTCCGAAGATAATAGGGTAGGGTAAAGAGGATTCCAACAGGGATGAAGTGTCTTGTGTTTACAAACTTTTAACCCTGTGTTTATAGTAGCTTAAGAGATAGTAAACTTTGTACTAAAAAGAATATTTTAAGGCACTATTTCAAGCTTTGGTACAAAGGTACAACATATTTTCTTGCGGCCCAAAATATTTGTAATGGCAATGATCGAAAGGAAATAATTAGAAGTATAATTGTATAAGGAAAGGCAGAACACAGTATAATATACAAACAATTAACAGCAAGCAATATTAATATAGAACTACGAAAAAGGTTTGCAAAATATTTTATATGGAATATTTGCTGTATGAATGCGAAACATACAAGGAAGAAGGAGAAAAAGTAGGTACTTCAAAAGTTTTGAGATGTGGTTGTGGCGACAGTTGAAGAAGTTTGGGTGGAGAGAGTCAGGAATGAAAATATATTTAGAAGGATTGGAGAAAAAGAAAATGAGAAAAATAAAAGAGAAAATACATGGAAGAAGGAGGAGAGAAAAAAGAAATTTTAAAATATTAACCAATATCAAGGAGGGAGGGAATTACGTCTTTTCCGCTAAAACCTATCCAAAGACAAAGACCATAAATGATAATTATTTTCAAAAATTCTGTTATACTAAAAGTTTCCCAATAGGAACAATATGTTTTTAAAATTAATGAAATACAAAATATCTGTGACAAAAACAAAACTTTTTCTTTTATAGTACATACAACTTATGACAATTTATTTTATCCAATTTTGGCCACAAAAAATCCGTTAACATTAATCGATAACGCTCACCAGTCACTGTTACTGCATCTCCATATGCATCTTCAAAAAAATATGATCCAATAATGCCACCATGCGATAAATCACACCAAACAGTAACTTTTGCTGGATGCAAAGACTTCTAGTAGATCTATAATGGATTATTTTCACACAAGAAACGACAATTGTGTTTGTTAATAAAACCACTTAACTAAAAATGGGCTTCATCTGAAAAGATAAGTTTTTTTTTGGGTAAATCAGGATTAACTTCAAGTTGCTCTAGAGCCCATTCAGTAAACACACGACACTTATGATGGTCAAGTGTCTTCAGTTCTTGGGTCAACACAATCTTATACGGATGCAAACCCAAATCTATTCTAAAAATACGGCAAATTGCCATCCCTGAAAGGTCAAGTTCTTGAGAACGTCGATTAATGGACCGATATGCATCTTCTGTAACACTGGCACTTAAGTGGCAATATTCTCTTGGTTTCTTGCGTTTCGTTGTCTTACAGGTGTTCTGGTATCGTGTAAAGTGAAATTTGTATCAAATTTTTGAACGATTCGACGAATAGCAAACACAGAATGGCGATTTTGTGGACCAAAATCTACACGACGATCACGTTGAGTTTGAATAAGAAACCGATTATTTTTATAAATTTTATGGATAGTAATCAAACGTTGTTGCCTCGTGTATTTTGTCATGATAAATTGTCAAATTATACTAAAAACAAATGACAGCTAGTGATATTTCTACAATTTTTGATACGGTTGTTATGATGTTTTAAAAACATATCGTTCCTATTGGGAAACCTTTTATTATTCACGAAAGATAACTATACAATGTCATTTGTTTGAAAATAAAATACACAGCACTGTATAGCAGTAGCTTAGCAACATTTTGTATTAGAAAGATTAGTTGACGTATGTCTATTTAATTTACATGGTGACAGATATACGTAAATGGTGCTATTACTTTCTAACACACTAAAAACAGCAGTGACGTACTAATGTTTATCCAGTGACGTTGACATTTAAATCAAATTATTAATTTATGGTTTACATCAAGTCTACATTTTTGTTATATACAAAAACGTAGGTGAAGAAGATTTAACTTTGAGAAAATCATTATTTAAAGAGAAACAAAATTTTCAATTAAAGTGAATAATATTGTATATGACCGGGTCCAGACAGTGTTTTCAAATTAATGATTAAGTTACTAATTTCAAAAGCCGTTGCGTTTGATACGTATCAGTAATTAGTCGATATTCACCAATAAAATGTTAAATTTATCAACTAGATCTCATTTTTTGAAACAGCTACACGTTTTCCTTTTGAGTCCATTAAACTGTTTTCATTTTTCAAATTATGGAGCAACATTTTGCGGGAAATCACTTTCATGCAATAAATAAATGTAAATGTCTGTTGAATTTCTTGTTGGATTGTTCAAACCAGAATCAGTTACTTAGTGCTCAGAACCACGCATCCCATATATCCTTATAAGGGAAGTAAAACACGTATACACATAGTTTACAACGAGTATAATTACAAGATAGGAGAAACATTAGAAATGGAAATTCCCTGCACCAAAATTATCATCTAGTTTAACATTAGTTGGATTCGAACACTCATATGCTAAAGAAACTCATATTTGCTGCCAAATAGGGTCCGGTACTCATTTTTTAATTTATTTTTTTCTGGAAGATTGAATAAAATGATGCATTTTAGCGTTTGTAATACTTTCCAAAGGTGTATAGTTTTTGAAATATATATTTTTTTAAATTTAATGAATTTTATGTGACGTCATACCTTTAATTTTACTTCGCCTATTGACTAAGTTGTTTACATCTGTTAATGTTACTAATATTGCCAAAAATTGATGTCGAGGTGGGTTAACTACTATTAGTGACAGCTGTCACTTTCAGAAAAATATAGTTACCTTATCAAAGGAAAAATCTATTGTTATGAAGATTTTGAATAAATATGTTTTTTTGTGCAACCGGGCGAGAAATAAGCATTTCGCAGCTGTAATACAGGCCGCGAAATTGGAATTCGCGACCGTTGTCATGGTGGCGGCCGCAAAATTAGGTAGACATCTTTCAAAACTTTTTTGTGCAACCGGACGCGAAATAAGCATTTCGCAGCCGCAAAACAGATCGCGAAATTCGGTACCGGCCGCGAAATTAGGTAAACAACCACTTTGACACTTGAGAATTGCATGGTTTTATTTATCAAATGTCAATCCCATAGCCACCTTGAAAGCTAACTTTCTATTTACAATGAAACTGTTTAAAAGTAATAAAATTTGTAATTACATATTTTTTACGGTTGCACAAAAAATATTGTGTACACCTTGTCCGCGAAATCCTTTAGCGCCCTCGAGATTGTCTTGCCTCGGACGCAAGCGGCCTCGGCGACAATTTTTCTCTCAGTACGCGAAAGAGTGATTTCGCGGCCTTGATATACAAATAAATATTATTTTTCAAAAATTATGTGTATAACTTAAGTCCGTTTCCGCGACTTGATCCCCATGTCATTTATAGTAAACATATGATTCAAATCGCCAGGGGTGGAAGGGAATTGATGTCATATTGTTACCATGGTTTTATTATACGGATTTATGGGTCGATTTTGTTCACATCTATAAGTCTTACAGATCTATAAACAACGCATCTATTTTTGTTGATTAATATAAAATTATGCAAAAGATTGGCAGGTTTCGTTGCGATTTTGTTCATTATTTACAAATTTACAGATCTGTAAGATTTACAGATGTGAACAGAATCGCCCCATTAATTTTCTAGTTTGATATAAGGTGGAAGTATGACAGGACTTGTTTGACATTTTCAATATTTTATTTGCAATACCTACTGTGTGAATATTATTATTCATCGAAATTCGAACTGACACTTACATATTTCGCAAATGAATAATTATGATGTAATGTCAAAATTGGTAAAAATTCTGTCAATTTCGTTACTCATCAAAATTCGAAGTATAAAAGTTATTTAGAAATAATAATGCAATTGAATAAATACGATATAAGTACAGTGTGCCCATTTTATAAGTTCCCGCCTAAAATTTTAAGAATAGGCAAAACAGAATACATTTCATAAGCCACTTGGTAAATATTAGTACTATAAATCGAATAATCACAGTAGGTATAAGACCAAATCAAAATTTTAAAAACCAAGTCACTTGTAAAAATTATCATGGATTGCCTATTCATGAATTTTCAGGCGGTAACTTTTAAAATGAGCACCCTGTATAATGAATGCAATATACTGCTTTTTATTATCCAAATGCAATATGTTGCAATAATTGTCGGACATCTTAGAAACACCGTCTTTGCAATAGCAAAATGCACAAATGCATAATATGTATAATCCCAAGAAATAACAAGATTACCAACACATAACGAAACACAAATTATTATCGACGCCAAAATCACCTTAATCACTTGAATAATATTAATATTCAAGTATTTGAAAATGACACTCGTTATCGCGGTTACAATACGGTTTCCATTTCATTTTTGCCGTTGGTTAGACGGAGATAGCTTTATAGTCTCATATATGTTATGTGTGTACGACAAAGATGCTAGATAAAAGTCTTGTAATTCTTGCATCAAAATTGGATGACGTGGGGATCAACTAGGAGATATATAGAGTATACTTATAAGTACGTATATGGATTTTATTTCCAGAAGTTTTGAATTTGTAACTTCATATCTTTATAGCACTAATAGTTTTTATTCAAATTATGAATGAAAAGTTTTATATTTTAAAAATATATGCAACTTTTTTTAGTACCAGACCCCATTATACAAATCTACTGTTTCCGGAAATATAGTAAAAACGTAAAATTTACAGTCTCAAGATCTAGTAAATTTTACTTGCAATGAATAAAGAATATTCTTATAAAATTCTATTATATTCTAGCATGCGAAATAAAAATATCCATCGCCATTCACATTTCACTCGAACTATCAAATAACACTTCCTTTTTTACCGCCCTAACCTCACACAATAAAATTCTCCCCAGTCATAAATTTATTGGCCCGTTTCTGCAGTCATGTAGTATTTAGCAACACGCAATCGGGACATATCACACATCTTGTATCGTGTAGGCTGCGTTGTCCGCCCTCAGATTAACGTAATGGACGTGTAGCAGCTCCGGGACTCCGGTGCGAGTCCGGGTTCCGGATCTGCACGCATCCGGGGAGAATACGATACGATACTGGAGTAATTGTTGAATTGAAAGAGGATTGAATTAGGAAAGGTGGAATTGAATCCATGAAAATTAGAAATTAAATTTCTTAAGGTGGCTTTAGACGATCAAAGATTTACATCAATTTTTACAATATCTAAGGCTGGTTACACACTGGGCGGTTTTTACCGCGGCGGTAAATTTGCCGTCGTCGTCTACAAAATTTGATGTGTTTACACAATAAGCGGTAAAAGCGCCGCCGCTTATTAGCGGTAAAAGTGCAGCCGCTCGAGTTGTTGATTCGTTAATTTACCTTATTTTGGCTTATTTGTATTTTACTTTGCCAATTGACAAATTACTTAATTGGGTAAATTTAAAATTAACCGCCAAGAAATTCTCGCTTTATGGTTATACCGTCGACGGAGAAATAGGAAAAGAAAAAATCGCCTTATTTGGATCCATCAAATCAACCAAAAGCGAAGAGAATTTGGAGCTTTTAACACATTATTGGAAGATTTGAGGAATGACGACACCAAGTTTTTTAATTATTTTCGTATGTCTGTTTTGTCATTTGATTAACTGCTTGGAAATCTAAAAGATAGCATTGAAAGGAGAAGTACCCATTTGAGGAATTGTATTAGACTTGTGGAAATACTGGTAGTCACTTTAAGGTAATCTACGTTACGCATTTTTCGATTTTGTACTTTTTTCAAAATAAAAATGTGTACTACCAACACGTGCAAGCGGCGAGAAATTCGCTGAGTGTGTAAACGCCCATTTGGTCACATGTGCCACTGTCTAGGCGGCGACGGCAAAACTACCGTTAGCGCCAGTGGTAGTAGGCGGCAGCATAGCTACCGCCAACGGCAAATCTACCGCGCGGCTTTTCTTCCGCCCAGTGTGCAAACTCCCATTTGATTCTTCGTACCACTGAAGGAACGACGGCGACGGTCAATTCACCGCCGCGGTAAAAACCGCATAGTGTGTAACCGGCCTTATTGTACTATACGATTCTGGAACTTTGCACGTTCAAAGAAATTTGAATGTTCGATGTTCAAACCATTTGATAAAAAAATCCAACTTAGGGCATGTTCTAAATATCAAAGTCATTTACTTCAAATTTTAGTTATTTCGAGGGATTATTTCATCCTAGGTTACATGCACTGTATTTTGTAATGTGGGCATAAATATTTTTTGATAAATGTCATATTGTTGTCATATGTTTTGACCAAATTTCATAATATTTTCATTAAAAAAAATGAACGCGCAATATGAAATCACACAAACCAAACGACAAACGCGCAGATGAAATGTCAAACCAAAATAAAATGAAATGGACCTTTTCAATTTAACGGCTATCTCCTTCTATCACTGCAAATAGTAAGAAAAATGGCGCCAACAATTGCCAGTTCAAAAATATTGAAGTCATTAAAATACCTGTATTTTCGGTGAAAATTTGTATCGTTAGATATTTTAGCTCAAATAAAAGCTTTTGTAACTTCTTTCGAGAAGTTTTTTAAAGTTACCAAAGATTTTTCTTACATTTTAAGTTCAATTTTTTTAGAAACAGACGCCATAGATCCCATTTGTTCTTATTATGCGCAAATCCGCATTGCACATATCTTCTATCTCTTTAAATTGCCCACTCTTCTAAGGCATTTCTTTATGAAATTTTAGATGGTGTTTATGGTTTTTACATTTGTTGTCTAAGTTTCCGAAGCATACAATAATATACTTTTTGTATTGCTATTAAATATTCTTATTTTATTCTTTAATGAAATTTCATTCGATCTCCATATTTTAGCATGTTGAAGGCAACGTGTGCTTCGTTTATTTTCATCTTTATGTCTTTTTCGCTTCCATCTGTCTCGTCTAATACACTCTGTAGATAATTTAATTGGGTCACTTTTTCTATTTCGTCTTCTTCTACTTTGATCTTTATATCTTGTGTTTCATTAATATTTATTAATTTACATTTCTTTCATTCATTCAGTGACGGCGCTAGGATGTAAATGTAGATTGGGCACAATCAAAAAATAGGTGGGCACAAGGGCGAGGGGGGGGTTTATAATAGGTCGTGCAAAGATAACCAGAAAAAAAGACGCCGCAGGCAAAATTGTTTTTCATTCAAGGTCAATGCCTAATAATTGAAAGTTTCATTTTATGAGTGATGTGAAGATGCATGTTTTTCCCGTTTCATGTACAAAAATAAATTGCCAGTTCTCAGAACATTTTAGAAAAGTAAATGTATGTAACAGATTGTTGACTTACTTGGATAAACTGTCTAAATTGTGAAAATTGAATATCCACCCGCACTTTACACTATTACAGTTATATTTAAACTGAGATCCATATTATGTAATCAAAATTTATATTTCAAAAACAAGCCATCAGATATTAACTATGTAAAATACAATTTTATTCACAAATTTTATGTGTATATACAAAAATTATATGTATATTGGTAGTGGGTGGGCACAAGACATTTTAGGGTGGGCACGTGACCACCCTGACCCCCCCCCCTTAGCGCCACTACTGCATTCATCCTTAATCCTACTTTTTCAGCAATGTTTTTCAGTTTTGTCGTCTGCTTTTGTAAATTAGTTACATTTGTATCTATAAAGCATATATGTCGTCGGCAAATTCTAAATCCTCCAGTTGTTTCCCAAATTTCCAATTTATTCCACTTTTATTGTCTGCCATTTTCTCCATTATATAGTCTGTGATTATTTTTACCTTCCGTCACCTTTAGGTAAGGAAGGTATTGTCTTTGGTCAAAAAAATCGGTGGTGAGTTTTTGATGAATAAGCACGTTTTAGGGTCCCTAGAATACGATTTTACTATTTTTACGATGATGTCTGTATATATATATATATATATATATATATATATATATATATATGTGTGTGTGTGTGTGTGTGTGTGTGTGTGTGTGTGTGTGTGTGTGTGTAACAAAATTTTCGTCTACGATAACTTCCATACTACAATTCTAAAAATTATAATTTTTTCGTATTTCTCTTCGTTACATCCATGCGAACAGCTGATTAGATTTTGGTTAGAATTGGACAACTATGTTAAATATCACTTTTTCACATTTGATGTTATTATAAATATTAAATTTTATTTTCTATACGATTTGATTGCATTTTATACCTAATATTAAATGGATATAGAGTTAAAAAATTATAAAGAAATTAAATTTCATAAAGTAGCCATAGCTGTGGAAACAGCTACTATATTAAGAAAATTTTGATTGAAAGATGTCAGTGTCAAGTGAAATTGACATAGTGTGTTTGTCTTATAATTTTACTGGAAATAGGTATATAGGATCTTTTGCTTTCTGTATGGAATTTGTATAAAATACATACAACTGCTTTAAGGTAATGTACAAGAAATAATAATAATAAATCTTTTATTTCTGCAGATACATTACACTGTATATAGAAAACGTCACAAAATAATAATTTTCTGTATGAAATTTGCATAAAATATATGTAACTGCCGGAAGGTAATGTACCTACAAGAAATAGAATATTTAATTTAGCAAGGAACTTTCCGTATGAAATTTGTACAAAATACATAGAACTGACGGAAGGAAATGTGCTGGCCACATCAGATTTTTTTAAATAGTTTTAGTCTTAATAAAATGATTATAAATTAGGATTATGGTCTAAAGATTTTTCATGAATTTGTCCATAGCCTAAAATTTGCTGTTTTGAATTTTGTCCTTATTTTCCGTAACGAAACTTAAATGGTTTTCTAAAACTATTGTTATATGTAAAGCAGAGACTGCAGCACATGAAAGTTAAATGATTTCATCATTATTTGCCCTATCAGTGAAACTCTTGGTTCGCTTCTGAAATGTAAACTTATACCAAGTAAAAAGAGTTAAGAAGGTAAGGTCTACAGCACAAAGGTGTTCAGAAATGCGCCAGGCTGTGCTGCAAAATGAGATATTACTTTTCCCGAAGAAAGATTCTTATCATCAATTTAGAACTTTTGTCATTTCGACTTGATGAGTTTAGAGAATATATTTCAGTTTATTAGCTCACTCTTTTGTATTACTTTGCTCCGAAACGTAAAATATTCTTTGTAATTAAATCTTTGCTTCATACGACTTTGATCCATAAATTTATTACATTGCGCTAATTAAACATCCGCAGTTTTATCTTACGCTCCCATCTCTTTCATTCATGCTATGCTAGCGATACTTGCTTTACTTGCTTTTCCAAATCTGAATAGCTCCAACGCTCGCACGATATTATATCACCACCAGCTTAGAATTGTTCGTGTTTTATTATTTACAATCTATCACAATCTAACAATACGCGATCTTGATTCATATAATAATTATGTCACGATATTACTGTTATAGACAGGGTGTTATATTACCTATTGGTCAAATTCGGTATTAATCTTTGACTTTCTCACGAGTTAATACTAAAATATTAGATTTTGTACTTTATTCAAGCTACCACATTGTTATTAGGAATAAATTAACCAGTTACACTAGCTTGCAAAAAAATCGGGAACACCTATTTTTTACTGTATTGAGTCGGTCTTGAAATTTAACATGTCAATGTCACTTAATAGACCAGAAAAGTTAGGTTGGAATTTGCCTTTGGCGCGAGTTCATAGTTTGAATTCCCTAGTATAGGTTTCATATAGGAGTTTAATTTTACAGACAAATAAAAGATATTTTGTAAAAGAAATTAAACAGCTTTTGCTAAGAATTCGATAGTTTGTTTATTCAGAAATAGATTGCAACAGTTTAAACCTGTAGAAAAGGTAAAGTAAGAAAATTATTAGAAATTAAAATTCTTGGTGCAAGGAAGGATACCGTATGTCGTTGACCCACCAGTAAATAGGACAGCACAATAGAAGATGAAGCATGCACGATCAAACTAGGACATACGTTCAATGAATTTTGTAGTGTTGTATTATTATCTAAATAATTATAAACTGTGCAGAGTTCATGTGAATATTATTTTACGAATCTGGAGATAAAGGACATATAATGCTTTGCATAAGTGATTTACTTTTATGAGATTTTTCGGCCTTTAAATTTGAGCAAAAATTTCCTTGGTAAGAAATACACGGGGATTGAAATTATGTTCTCAGCGTTATGAACTGAGTTTGAATTTCGCGCCTAAGTTTGATCGTTACACTTTTCTGGTCTATAGTGTCAATTAAGATACCAAAGTTAACAGAAAACGAGCAATACATATTTGATTGTTCTTTCATTTATAATGTCATGTTGCCGGGTGAAATCGTGTGATTTCCGAAGTATTTCAGAGTATTCTCGTAAAACCTATATTGTGTTAATTTTGTTACGCTCTATCCGTTTTATCTATAGAATGGTGGGAAAATAGATGCAATTTTGATCTTCTCATCGCTCTATAGGCGGTGTTCACAAAAGTAGTTAGCGCCGACAGCGGACAAAAATGACAAAATGGTTACTCATTGAAACAGCAAGGTTATGCTTTATGTCAGAATAATTTTGCAATTTCTATTTTATAAAATATTTGCAATAAATGCGAATGATAGGATGTCAAATATTATGTGATGCATTGGGGGATGTAATATTTCTCACAAAATTACCGATTGAAGTATCACATTTTATAAAATTCTTAGAAGATTATATGAAGAACAGATGTTTTAGAAAATAACTTTTTCTTCTACTAACGTGAAAAATTCTTTTAGGTAACATATTTTCTCATTGTAAAAGATGCTTATCGTATGAATAAAATTCCAACAATAGTCGTCTGATTGCAATAATGAATTATATATAAAAATGTGTTCCTTAAGTTAATATTTGAACAAAATATAATACAAGTAGCAGAAAATTGTCATAAAATTGTATAATACTTGCAGTTGTATGAAATAGAAGTCTATTTTTGAAATAATTCGTCTATTTATTATAGATTTTATACATGTAATGTTAATGTTAAAGGTAGAAATTCATATGGTTCGTATTTTTCGTGTATTTTCTTTTCCGAGCTAGTGCAACTGATTCCACTTAGAGCCCGGTATATTTTCAATGAAGAATCTTCTTCATTTATTGCGAATATAAAAGAAAGATGTTAACATCATACACTGATAACGTGATATGTAGAAATTATATTTTCTGCTTCAGTACCTTCGCTGGTATTTTGACTTTTTTGATTGTCACATCACATATATATATATATATATATATATATATATATATATATATATATATATATATATATATATGTTATTGTTAGAGCACTTCAACTTTATGTAGATAAATAGTTTTCTTTTGTTTTAAGGTAGCTAATAAAATTGTTTCATAGCATGCTACGTTTAATTTTGAATGGAATTTTATTAATACATATTTTGAAAATAAATATTATTTCGTCTCTTGAACATGGATTGATTCATGCGTATTATTATAAACTTTTCATGGAATTATTGACATTTCTATTAAGTGTTATGGTAATATCTTTAATCAAAACCATATATTTCTTGGGTGAAATAAATCCTTAATTTCGAAACGTAATTTATCCATTTCATAAAGTAATACATTACAGATAAATGCAGCTGCTTTTAGTACAAATTCCCTATATTTTATACGAAAGCCATAATATGTACCTTCTATCCAATAAAAGTAAAGTGTATTTGCCATTAGCATAATTAACGTATGTCAAGGAAAATGTGTATGTAGTTACATCAAAGGCTTATACATGCAAGTTAATCATATTAAAAGGATAAATGTAAGCTTGTTATTTTGTCCGATCAAAAGGAGAAATTTAAATCAATGATACAAATAAGAGAATTAAATGACTGTAAAAAGTATCGCTCATTTGATGTCTCTGCATTGAAATTTAAAGCTCTTCTCTTTTTATTGCTATATAATCAGAGTACACAAGGTATTTGCTGTGAATTAATTAAATACAAATAAATGGAGACGCATTGATTTTTTAAATTTTATTCTTGTTATTAATTTAAATTCTTTTTCCAGATATGTTTACTTTCTTGTTTAGAGACAATTAATGTATCAAATAAAACAATTTTAAGTATTGTCAACAACGAGCATCATATTAAAATGAAATGTCTTAACTTAGACGAAACAATATGAATTGCACAGGCTTCTTCGTTTTTTTGTTAATTCCTTCATGATACAAATGACTTTGATCAGACATCTTTCAAAACTTTTACTGTATTCTTGTTGATTAATATAAAATTGTATATAGAGAAGTATCTTTCGTTGCGATTTTGTTCATTATTTACAGAATTGTAAGACATATGCCCAGTTTAAAAAAAAGATGGATAAGTAAATTACTAGCAAAGTAAAATTTACTCTTAAAGTAGTGTATTCCAGAGATTTTCGTTTTAAAGCATGAATAAAAATACTCGCTAAGTAAATCTAGAGAATAAATTACTTCATCGATTTTCGAGGAAGTTAATTTTTCATTATAAATTTCATATCTTTGCATTATTTTTACATTTATTTATTTATATCCAATATATTTTCTTTGTATATTTTTCCCCGTTCTCTCTTTTTTCCATGTTAGTTGACACCTGGCACTTTATGACGCATTTTATTTTCTATTTTGACTTTTTGATTTATTTCGTGTCAGGAACATACAGAATACAATATTATTAAAACATTCTGCGGCACATTGCTTGGAATAGATCCTCTTCAGTTGGAGATTAACATTATCGTCAGTAGTGGTTTTAAGGGATACCGTCTGTCTAGTAATGTTTTATCCTAGTTTTATCAATCTCTCTTATGCTCCAGTAGTAGAAAGATTAGCCGGTGTAAGAAACCGTAGCCTGAGTGTACTACGGTATCTTCATGAAGGCTCTTTTCCTTGTCCCCATAGTTAAAATTGTAATTGAAAATTCATAAAAAAATAAAAAAATTGTACCACTCTGGCCTATAGGTTCTTAATATAGTGAAAAACAATATTAAATGTATATAATTATAGAAAATATTAAAATATTTATATGCAAAAATTACAAAATAATGACAGATGTCATATCTCTGGTGGTAAATAACTAGGTTATAGCTAATAACATACCTAGGAATGTTATGTATATCATAACTGCCGAAGATGTCGGTTTGAAATCCGAGCTCGTAGAGCGAGGAGTTTAAGACATCTAAGGCTTGTTATGATCAATAACATCCGTGGTTTGTTCAATAGTTTATCGGTTTCAGAAAATTAAGATATTATTGATAAATACCATTTTTTGATTTTCTCTCATTAATGCTACTTTCGGATTGCTATGGTTAACAGAACAATTATGTTGACATATGTCAGTATGACAAATATTCAAATTATGTGCTTTGTTCCATATGTTTATTACTTTAGAATAAAGTAGATCGTATTTAGAACGATAGGCTAACGTTATCTGTATGTATTAATAAAAGAACATTATATTTTCATTTTATTTTATTTTCATTTTGTAGACCGTTGTTAACAATACAGACTTGCCAACAACAGTCTACAAAATGAAAATAAAATGAAATGAAAGTATAATGTTGTTCATTAACATACAAATAACGTTAATGCATCTTTCTTAACACGGTTTACTTTATTCTAAAATAATAAACATGATGAATAAAGCACTTAACTTGGATATTTCATATTGACATATGTCGAAAAAATTGTTCTGTTTATCATAGCATTCTGAAAGGAGCATTAATAAACGAATTTCAAAAAATATATTTTATATCTTCATTTTCTGAAACCGATAAACTATTTATTGAACAAACCACGGATGTTATGAATCATAACAAGCCTTAGATGTCTTAAAAAACGACATCTACGGCAGTTATGATACCCATAACATTTCTAGGTATATTAATAGCTATTACTCTGCAAGTAGTTATTTTACTCTGACTTGTTTTATAAAACAGATATGTTTATTTACTCGTCGATTAAATTTACTATCAAAGTAATAACTCAGCAGTTTATTCGATGTTTATAAAACCGGGCATTACAGATGTGAACATTAATTTTGCCAACAACATACAGCAGGCTAATGTTTTCTAAACATTTTTATTAAGTTCGTAATTTAGTAACGAAAAAAAAAACAGAATTTAATCTTTAATTAGAATCCTCTTCAATTTCTATTATCACTCCCATCTCGTCATTTTCTTCTCGTGGGGTTAAAGATACACAAACACTCTCGTATTCCTTTTCAAGGTTACAGAAGGCGAGGAAGTGACGTCACGAGTCGGGTTCAGGCTCTGAATTCAGGGACTCGGGACGGGAAGTGTCCTGTCCGGCACAATAGCGCCGCTTGTGGACGGAAACTCAATTAACATTAGCCTTGTCCAGACGCACGAGGTGAAGGATACAAGAGAAATTGGACTTTTAGAGCCAGAGGTGGCGACAAGATGAATTAGAACGAGAAAGAGGTTATTTATTTCAAATAAGTGTACTGTGTGGAGGTGGACATAAAAATATATGGTTATGGGCTTGTGGAAGATGAATACAAGTTCAAACCTAGTTTATTTACGTCGTATTTACTATTGTAACAATACGGATTCAGCACATATTAAAAAATTATAAACAAATACATAATCACGGCTTAGATTGATCATAAATAGAATACTTTTATGATTGTAAATTAAAAATATACACCGATTTTTCTTACTTGACCCTCACGTCATAGTTTGATGAACGTATGAATCAAAAGGGAGTGGTAGTGATTACACTTATATAATACGAATGTATTCAGGGGCGTAAACTACGTGGATGCACGGACGCACGAGCACCCACTGAAAGTAAAAGTGTGGGTGCACAACACTCATAGTAGGGACCTATGATTCTGATTTTTAAAAATATCGATCGAAAGTTGTATTTTCGATATTTGTATCTACTTTCACTGAACGAGTCGATCTTTTTTTATAAAAAAATCGTTAAAATATAATTTTGCATCATTTCTTTGCGTGGTAAGGTTATGATCTATACTTTAGATTTACTTTTGACTTGACTATTTCACTTCTTCATGTCGTTCTCTGGTCTATGGTCTGTGGCAATTTGTCATGTTTGTGTTGTATTATCTGAATTATTAATAAATTAAACCATTTTAATTTACAACGTTACCTTTTTGTAACATCTTAATATAACTGAAATTCAATTTTATAAGTAATCGATTTATTGCAGATCGATATTTTGCATCTAGATCTGATGACAGATCGATATTAAAAGTTTCGATTCGTATCGATTCGCTAGATTGATATTCTCTTGATTTTCACCCATCCCTAACCCACAGTAATTTTGCCCTAACAGTTTAATTATAGTTCATACAATGTAATAATTTGTCGGTCGATTAAAAAAAGTTAAGGACTAATCATGGTCGTGACACCTAAATTACATAGAATAGTATGGATCACTAATAATAACAAAAAATATCATCTGGAAAGATGACTTACGTCCATATGGATTATCATACCAAAATTTAATTCAAATCGGACAAAGCGTTCTACTATAAATAAATATTTTTTAGAAGAACTTTGAAGCAGAATACTTGCTAAATGATATACTGTCGGATATAGATAAATTTAGTTAAGTGTCGGTATTTCCATCTCCGGATAAAGTTCAGGATAACTATCCGTCAGATAAATGATAAAATATCGCATCGAAATAAAAGCATAAATGATGTAAATTATATTGAATGTCATTTTTTGATGCGATATTGTTCATTTATCCGATAAATAAGTTATCCAGCACTTTATCCGAAGATGGAAATACCGGCCCTAAATCGTGTTATTTTTGGACCAGGAGTTTGTGGTTAAGCCATGTATATGTATAATTTAATAATGTGCGTAATAAATTAACTATGCCATTTTTACTTTGCATTTATAAAAATATATACACTTATTTAAAATAAAAATGATGCACCCACAGCCAAAATCAAAAGTTTACGCCTCTGAATGTATTGACCTTTACATTTTCCAAAATAATATAACTATTATTAAAATGATATAATATATTTTACTTTAAATGTATTGTACCGAGTTGTGTATGTATTTTTACACCTTTAGTTATTTATCATAATCAAGGATTACATATTTTTTCATATTTTATATAACTTGCGTTGTCTGTGTGTTTGTATGCCTGTTCCAACTTTTTTAAAACCATTTTGACCGACTTTCTATCGGTCTACAGAGCTGAAATTTGGTTCGTATTGGAATAAAATTTTCTTCATTTGTGACAAGTAAAAGGTTGCAGCTTCTTCTTTGATCTTTCAATTTCAGACCACGTTCATAATTATTCATATTTGGAGCGTAATTTGTCATTTAAAATTCATGTGTTCGTAATCCAAAATTGTTCAAAATTTTATATTGAATTATTTCATTCTTAAACTAAAATACTACTCAATTTTACGATTATTCCTAAGATTATATTTACCTAAGAACGAAACTAATTGTAGGAAATGGTAAATATCGCCAATAAATTATAAAAATAAGATTGACATTGACTAATATGTACATCAAAAATGTCAAACCTACATTTAAGATATTTCACACATTTTTTGACCAAAATGAAATTCATACTTCTCGAATTTCATCACACTTAACGTAAACAGAGTGAGCCATAAGGGTAACTTTACTAATTTCGCCTGAATTTGGGTTGCGAACGTGCATGCAAAAATATTAAGTACCACTGCTATCGAATGTCATATTCAAATTTCGTATAACTATCTTTCTCTTAATGCGTTAGTAAGACAAAGATGAAGCTATTAAACATACGTATCGAAGATAGAATGTAGGAAACCATAAGTAAGACAGAGATAAATATACAATTATTTGTTATTATGTGGTACAGAAATCAATGACGTGAAGGTCAAATAAGAAAAATCGGTGCATAATTAAAATATAATAATAAATAATATATCATTACGGCATATTACGCACTACTGGGTGTGCCAATCTGCTTTGTACACAGATTTCGGTAATGATGATATCATATTGTGCGGGCGTTTACCAGGCGTCGTCACCGCACAAGCACTCATTGCTAGCCATTTAAAATTCGAAATATTATTTATGTCTTACTAAAGTATTATGAAATATTTATTGCTAGGATACGGTGTACATAAACATATCTATAACAACCGGGGCATAATGGGAGGGCATAATATTTCATTATGCCCTCATTATAATCCGATCATTGTTTATGGACTTTAAATTAAAAATAATATGAACGGTATATAATGAATTTATTATCTTTTTAATTATAATTCATTACAATAATAATAAGGATTGATTACAACAATTAATACATTAATTGATTACAACAATTAATATAAGAAAACAGCTTTGAAAGCACAACACAGAAATCAATTTTAATTTAATTATAATACTTAAAATTGATTATCAAAAAAACCTTAAAAAGCCATTTACTTTTACCACATGAAATAAGTCCGTCGAATTGCAGACTGTAATGTTTCGCATTCATTTTTGACGTATGTCTTCCTCAAAGTATACAGAAACATTCAAAATAAATTCTTTACACCGTTTCGACAAAATATCTTCCGAAACATCAAATTCACCCATTCCACCATCTCCAACGATTTAAAAAATTGGTGTTTTAAAAATAAATAAATGTTGATAATAAACAAAACAATTAAACAACATCCTTAGCAACGTCAAAACTTAAGCATTATTGTAATCAAAATGATTATAAATGAAAACTTATTTCACATAATCTAGTGAGACATAAAATTTTGTATGCACCACGAGCGTTACTAGATGATAATGCCCATCGGGCTAGATCCTCGTCGCCCTCCTGGCATTATCATTATAGTAACGCCCTTGGTACATAAAATACTATTACCGACATATATTTTTATACTAATAAAGCTTTGTAGATAGTAAAAGAACAGGAACTCGTACAAACACAAAAATTAACGAGAATTCTATGTTTGTCAGGTTTAAATACCTAGAAAATGAAAAATTGGAAAGGCAATTGTAAGAAAATGATAAAATAACATTGTGCTGTATGGAAATGAGAAGTAGACTATGCAAAAGAAGAAAAATGTATTTGGAATATTTTGAGATATAGTTGTGGCGACGATTGAAGCTGATTGAATTGACTGGAGGAATTAGGATAACGAATTCGTTGCTTGGGATTGAAGAAGAGAGAAGAATTTTGAGAGAGATAAAAGAAGACCAACTGAATTGTACAAATATATGTATTAAGGAAGAATTGTCTTCGAATAAATATGCTTAAAGAAAAAATACAAGGAAGAAGAAGAACAATGATAATAAGAAGAAGGAAGTGTGAAATAAGGAAGCGAAGAGAGAGGCGCAGCACTTCCGCTGAAACTTTTCTGAACTTCAAAAATACATTCCTTTTAATCTTGTTTCATCTAGAGTTCTGCTATTATCCAATTTATATCCTTCGTCAGCTCCTTATACCCTTTGATCATACAATCCCAGTTCAGAATTGTCAGCTACAACTGTCTAACAGTGTCCAAGCATCGAGCAATCACTCTGGGAGTTTAGCAATTATGTCGGACACGCGAGTCGGTGTAGAGAGCACGATGATACTCGGAAATGATTGATTCCTAACTAATTTACACTTGTGTCTGGGCAGTGAGAATGGCGCGATGCGATGCAACCGGCGACAAATGTCACACTAGTGGTGATAACTAACTTGAGGGTTGTTACTGTTGTTAGTGTTGTTACTGCACCACTGGTAATTGGAATTATTAGTAAGCCAATTTGAGAAGGTTATTGTTTGTAATTTGGATGCAGGTACAAACGGGAAAGGGGCCAATTGGAAGGTATATATCCTAGGAAGCGTGGAATGTACTATTGGAATAATTAATAAAAACAATGTAATAAGAAAAGTCGAACAGTAGGTGCTTTAAAATTTATAATACATTTTAAAATCTTATGGTTTTGAATGTTCGAAGTTTTATGAATTAGACCAAATATTATACATTATTCTCGATTTTTAAAGTTTTTAGTTTTTCTAAAATATAGTAATATTGAATTGCAATGGGCTACGTGCGTGGTACTGAAAATCTGATATCTATCACTATTTATGTTATTTTAAAAAAATTATATGTTTTTTAATAAATTAAGAATAGTGTTTCTGACGAGACGAGACATTCTCGAATCTCGTCTCGGCGAGACGAGAAATTTCGAGACGAGACCGACACAAGAAAGCTTTTTGTAAACATAGATATCGGCTTAATGAACATTCTGCAAAGAGCATTTTGTGTTTAAATCATGGTTAACAGCAAACTTTTTAACTGGATAAATAATGTAACAATTTGCACCTCCAGACGTTAAATTTTAAACTTGATTTATATAAATAAAAGCAGTTCGAATGTTTGACAGTAATGTCCATTATTTTAAATGATAACTAACTTCGCTTTTCATTATTTTATTTAAGCAAAGCATAAAATTTGCCTTTTGGTGGTGCAAATTGCCTGGCTGGTAGTATGAATACTACAGCAAGCAGTCGATTAGCATTGTTTTATCTCTCAACTCTTATTAATTATTTTAAATAAAAATACTTCAAATAAAAGATGCATATAATTAAATTTTTCTATGACTATTATTTGAAGTATTTTTCTCTAAACTAATTCATAAACGTTTGACAGAGATAAAACAATACTAATCAACTGCTCGCTAATCACCCTTACTTAATCAATGTTTATACTAATAATTAACATTATTTTTATATTATACATTTTATTATTCTAAAATAAGTTTTGTTAACTTGTTTATTTGTAACTGTTCATGAATAATATTATTTTATTATAGTAGTGCTGTATCAAATTACTCTGTCTCTAACTTTGTATATAATTTGTTGTATGGGTATAAAATTGATACTGAAGAAAATAGTTGTCTCAATTTTTTGAATAACCCTGAATATTATTTATATGTTTTTACGGTAAATATATAATAATAAATTACATATTGGATCCATTAAAAAATCAAGAAATCTCATCGAGATTTTCGGCCGAGACGAGACTACATTGTTCGAGAAGAGAAAAAATCGAAACGAGAGTTAATATTTTGTCTTCAAGACGGGACGAGACGAGACAATGTAATTTCTCGGCTCGATCGTCTCGTCAGAAACACTAATTAAGAAAGAAGATTTTCTTTGACATCACTATTTTGAACTGGAGAAAGGGATGCATATTTAAGAATGTAACCTGTAGACGGCGAGCGAGTGCGAGTTTTAATTTGATTTTGACATTAGTTCATTTTTCTGTCACTGTCTCTCTTCTTTATTATTTACAATTTGCGTGGTTTCTGTTACTTTCATTACGTATTTCGATTTGTTAAGCAGGATTTTGAAGGATTTTAACTTAGCTTATACTCGTACAAGATTAAAATGAATAAATATTAACCTCCAAACTATTATTCAAACGTCAAACAGATGATCTGTCATGTTTAAATTACCCGCACATGCCGTTCATTGGTTCGGCGTAATTCTACGTCATACACGGCGGTAATTTCTCAAGCAATTTTAATAAAATGTAGTAAAGCTCTAACGGAAATGATAGCATTTTATTAAAAAATAGGACTGTTGTTTATATTTCTAATTGTATTTTTGACGTTTTGTTTGCCAGTCCGCTCTACTTTATCGCCTGCTTGTGCTATTTTATCGCCCGCTTGTGCTACTTTACCGCCCGTAGGGTGTAATCTTACAATTTCCGCCATCTCCATGGTAACTAATATGTAAGCAAACAATTTTATTCCAGTTGTGCGAAAAAATAATTGCTTAGAAGATTCCATGACTCACTTGGCTAAATTTATTTAAAAAACCAGTTTAAATTTTTAAAATATTAACGTAATAACTCGTTTATTTGAAAAAAAGTACTTAAATAATGTTACTGAAAAGAGGAAAAAATCCTGTTCCAAAAAAGAATGGAAAATATATGAATTATAAAAAGTGTACATTTCGTATTTACAAATAAAAGAAATTAAAATGTAATCTCGGAATAAATCTCTTATTGAAGTCAATTCAGGTTCGGAATTAGTATGAATCTATTTGATTTGGTTGGTTTCGTTATTGAATTCCAATAATAAGCCGATCCCCGCAGTCGAGCCGCCTCTGAAGCCGTAGGCCCCACTCTCTAACGGCAACGAGTTCTCGATTCAATTCCGCCTCGCGATTTTTTTTTCTTTATTTCAAATGTGATCGTAAAGTAGTTTTATAGTTCCTACATGCCAGGCTTACATTTTCCAAATGCATTGTTATATGTATAATTTCTGTACCAGACAGAAATATAATTTTCCCTGGAAGGCACGTTTTTACCCGCCTTTTGAATTAAAGAAAGAATTTCCCGAGGTAAATAATGATATTGGATGCTTCACTAGTATTTTCGGAAAGCTAGGAATTGTTATGGAAAATATTTTTTATCTTTATTTTGTTTTGGAAGTACAAGTATCGCTATGAAAGTTTTATCTCTTAAACTTATAAATAGATATACATATATTACTTTATTCTACTTTGGGAAACGGTTTTCTTTCGAGAAATAACACTTTTTGTACTAACGCAAATGTAATATTAATAATATTTTTCCTTTTCAGGCGAAGTCATAGGGGAGCAGCAAAAGGATAAAAAAGCTCAAACGGTAGAAACTTTTTAAATATTTTATTTTTTGCAACGAGTCACGTAGCTCAATATTGTTAGCAGACTTTTTTCCAACAATAAAAATAAAAATTTATGTTGAGATCTTATTGGTATTTACTATATTTGTTTCAAAATCTTACCCAAATTCTTGAAAATCAATGGTATTTGGTATTGATGATCTGCACTAACCTGGAACAAAAGAGAAAACTATGAAACAAAGGAATAGGAAAACATATTAAGTATGTTTTTAAAAACATGAAATTAAAGCTCGGAAGAAGATATTTATTTTTTTGCAAAACAAGTCAGATTTTACCTATTCCGACGACTGTACTTGTGAAAATTATGACTTCTTCCTTTTCAAATTTTCAAAAAAAAATTTAACGTAAAGCCTATTTGTTACGATCTATAACTTTGCACATAATTATACGCAGAATTCTAAACAAGATTTTTATGAACTATTTATTTCAGAATAAATGTAAAATCACTATAAATATCGTTTTCCGCGCTCTAATTTTTGTGTAATTTAGTGTTTTATAATGGTATAATGGTACATACATATATATATATATATATATATATATATATATATATATATATATATATATATATATATATATATATATATATATATATATGGTTTTTCCCAAAGCGGTTTTTTGGGCGAACTAATGAATTTAGAAAAAAATGTTATATACAAGAAATGATCAAGAATGAAAGGATAATTTATTAATAATAACAAACCGAAAATTCGACCAGTGGTTCTCAAACGGCAGAACACAATTAAAATGTTATCCTATATAATTGTTTAGCCCATTAGATAGATATTTTTTTCTGATTTCAACGATATAAATATAGTACAGGGTTGTATAACAATTATATCGAGAAAAATGGTATTAAAAACAATGTCATAATATTACAATAGGCTATGCAATACACAGGTATTGATACGTCTATTGCCTAGTTACGCTAGTAGTAAACTCATTTTTTATTACAATATTTCTAGTTTTCAATACCATTTTTCTCGAAATAATTGTTATACAACCCTACGCTGTATTTATATAGTTGAAATCAGAAAATAATACTCTATTTAAAGGGCTAAAAAATTATATATTTTTTAAAAAAATTATTCTACCATTTACATTATATTCTTATTCTGATCATTTTTGGTATAAAACATTTTTCTCTAAAGTTGTTAGATTGCCCAAAAAAGCGCTGGTTGTTTTAAAGGAAACACCCTATATATATATATATATATATATATATATATATATATATATATATACAGGGTGTAAATGAAATAAGTGCATTAAATTTAACCAGTAATGTAACTCGACGAAAGCAACAATATTTCTTAATACCTTTTTTTCTAAGTCTTTTAGATTTTGAGTTAAAATTCTTTAAAGATTTTCTGCATATTTCGTTACCCGCCCATGGAGAACAAATAGCTGCTGCCGTATTCAAGCGGGATACAAACAGCTCAAAAATTGTCGGTTATCGGTTACACTTGCAGTCACAGTAATTAATAAACGAATCAACGGAAATAATATTTATTATTAATTAATTCGTAATAGTATAATTTTTAAAATAAAGAAATTTAAATTTTGGATAACAAAATTATAAAGTTGTGTATTTAACCAGACTTTAATCACCTGTGAATAGAGGAAGACAAGGAGGAACGAGGGGAGGAAGAGCAAAAGCATAGTCACAAGCATAGTTATTAGGTTATGAGATGATTATGTATCGTCGACAAATCATAATAGTTTAAATACGTTATTCAAAAAATGTAAGTACAAACTTTTGTCCATTTAAACGAGGTACATGAGTACCAATAATTAGTCGTCCATTTATTGTTCCCGCTCAAACATTTTTTAATGAAAATTTTTACAGCATTTTCATTTGTTGAAATGTATTGTGCATAATAAATACACCTCCCCAAGTAAATCCAGTCTCATTAATGAACATTATGAGCCATTCCCAAAATCGAAGTCTGCTGAAAACATTGATCTTTTTGCACATGATATGGATACAACTGTTGCTTTATTTAAAATTGTCATATGTGACACTTCGTATTGTGATAAAGATGTACAAGATTAACAAATGTGCGAATATTAGGAACAATATGATTTGGAAACGCTCCGTCTAAATGCGTTGGCAACTTTATAATACTGTCTTTATATCAACCACAAATTAAAATGTAGTAAGGATACGAATAAATAAATAAACCATAGGTAAGTAATTACAATATCTGTGTACTCGCTATTTGTAAACGTAAGCATTTTGACAGAATTTTACTTGATAAACAAGTTTATTACTAATGTCAAAATATAATTGCAACAACTGACAAAACTGTCAATTGCTAAAACAAAATTTTTCATAGCTATTGCTAATGCATTCAATTATTAGAAAAATACGTTGAACGACTCGTCAATTTACGGGGTGGTAAAAATGCTAAAAAAATATGCAATTTCGAGAAAAAGTTATTAAGAAATATTGTTGCTCTCGCCAAGTTACATTACTGGTTAAATTTAATGCACTAATTTCATTTACACCCTGTATATATATATATATATATATATATATATATATATATATATATATATATATATATATATATATATTGTTTACTGATTTAAACAAACAGTGCATCCGGTCCCTATAGCTGGAATTTATCAATACAAACACCTAAACTTTTTACAAACCATATTCAGATATTAAATATATTTATTTAATTAAATGAAACTATAATTATGCAGTTATTTATAATTTATAAACATTATTGATCGCTCCATAAAATGTTTCTTTTTCCAAAAACATGTTTATATTTATCAGTATGACATACGAGTAAATTGCAATTTATTGTAAATAGTTGAAATAGATTTCATGTCTCGTTTTTGTCTAGTTTATTTAGTAATTATAAAATTATCTGCCAGACAATATATTCTGTGTAATATTGTAACAATAAAGGAAATTCCTGAAATATAACTGGCTTTTACCATATTATTAATTATGACCGGAATAACAATTTGTCCACCTATTCAAAATATCCGAAAATTCCTCAATTGTTCCGCAAACAGAACACGTTCGATTTTGCTGAATACAACAACATAATCTACGATTATTAATTAACAGTAGGTAAACATTTTAATTAAACTTCCCTGAACCACATTAAAACTCAAACATAATAATCAAACAAATTAATTCCGTAATTCGGTCAGAATGTCATGTAAAAATAATGTCAGACATGATGACATGTATATTTCAATTTCTCCAGAGAATGAAATTTTACCCTGTAAATATTTATAACCCGGTAACTTTACAACACAAAATATGTTTAATCACAAGTGTATTTAATAACTAGTTACGTCAGCTTAACGTAATTGGATAATCAATATTTTCGGTATATAAATCATACAAGCTTCAAGCAAGTTGGCAAGAAAATTATTCACAAAGTATTTATAAATACATTTTACGCAAAAATAATCTGTTTACAACTTTGTTTAGCAGTTTTAACTTTCTACTATTTTCTGACTAGGTATCTGATTTTAATTTTGGAACTAGGGGTCGATTTCACCATCATTTTATTACTTAATACTTACATCTATAATAATTATTAGTAATACCACTAATGCGGTTTAGAAATTAGACATTGACGTATATCGTTTGACTTGAAAGTAACGGTAGTGGGGATAAAAACTTTTTAACAACCTTTTTCAGGAACCGCGTTCCGAATAGAAACCGGTAATTAATTTCAGGAGTTACGGAACACTAAACCGTAAACCTGATCGAACCGGTTCCATTACAGAACAAATAATAATTCGTGAAACCAAAGTTTGTCAATATTTTTTTTATATGTAAAAATGTACCAATCCTGAATATTAAAAATAAATCGAAATTAAAAAATCTGACGTGGCCAACACACACGCCATTAAATTTTTGTTAATTTAAATACATAGGTACTTACATATTTACTCATGCTGGAATAGTTATGTGCTAAAAGTGACATATTATTTTGTGAGAAGGAAGTTTGGAACACGACGCAAATCGGAGTTCTCCAAACCTTCAAACAAAATAAAATCACTTTTAACACGTAGGTATGTCATACACTATTTTTTCTACATACATTATTTTTTCATTTAAATTTGTATTTCTAATAATTTTTTTGATGTCATTACCAAGGTTACTAATTTGCTTCTAAAACTAGTGTTAAAAATAACAATGGTTTGTTACTTTTTAACACTGGTGTCATAGTAGATTTGTAGAAAAACTATTGTTTAATTTACTATTTTCTGTTTGAAACGTTACTATTATTAATTTGAAATGATTAGCATTTTGACAGCGACAGTTATCTGACAGTTACATACATTTGAGATCTGAACTATGTAACCAAGGAGGTTTGTTTGAAGAGTAGGCTCCTGGATTTAAATTATATATTATTTTATAAATTTATCCATAAAATATATAGAAAAAGTATTAATGCAAACCTGTAGATAATTTAGTAATCTTTAATTTTCTTAATGAAATAAATTGCGAAAAAATAACATTTAAAGGTATTTTTCGAAGAAAAACTATTTTGAGCCTCAAGTAAAGTAACAATCTAATGACTTCCTTCCATATTAGAATAAGGTAGAAATACAAGGTTTCAAAATTTTCTAAATGATAGTATTTGAGTCAGAGTGGAGAATCCATACACACATGCAGTAAAAAATTTTAAAAATGTCCGATCAAGGTCATCTACGAATTGTATGAAACAAGATTTTTAGCTCTGACAAATTCAGTAGTGTTGTTTATTTAGTTTTTATGAGGTACATAAGATATTACTATTATAAATATATATGTTACAGTAAAGGCATTCAAAATTCAAAACTAAGTAAATTGGTAAGTTTCTTAACAAATGTAAAACCAAATATGTGAAACTAAGATAGTAACATAGAGTCAATATCACTGACAGAATATATAGTTACTCGTACGACTATGAATAACTTACGTTATAGAGAAAGTATTGTCAACAATGAGTATCGTTTTAAAATGGATTGTCCTAACGTAGTCTTTGCAAATGAGACACATAAATGTACGCCAATTTGTTAATTTATTCATGATACAAATGATCTTGATCGGACATCTTTCAAAAATTTTACTGTACACACAGACATCATCGTGAACATGTTAAAATTTGACTCTAAGGGCCTTAAAACGTGGTCATTTTCCAAAATCTCGATTTGCGATTTTTAACACGATCCCTATACCTCCCTTACCAAGGGTAGCGGGAGGTAAAAATGGTAAATTTCATTTATTTCTGTCGTTTTTATTTAGAAATTGGCAACTGCCAGAAAATAATTTAATTTGAATATTTATATGTATTACTAATTTCAATTTCATTTCCTTTGCCGAGGTGCCTGAGTGTCTAGTCGTGAATCTGGGGAGCCGGGTTCAATCCCGAGCGACGCCAGATATTCCTTATTTTATATGGCACAAAACTGTGCCCGTGGGGTGAAGCCTGGTAAATTCCCGTCCGGTACAAATGTATCATCATCATTCCCAAAATCTGTGTACAAAGCAGATTGGCACACCCAGAAATGGGTAATATATCGTGATGTGATATATTTATATCTATTTATTTTATTTAATTAAAATGAAGTCTTCTAATAAAAAAAATATATATATTTGAATCATATGATGACAGATTTTGAAATAATTTATTTTTTTTAAACTAATACATCTGTTCGTTCATTTTTAAGTGTTGATTGTCAAACGTTAGTGATTTGGGCATCGGAAAACCGATACCTAGCTAACTAATTCCCAAATGAAGATAGGCAGCAATGCTTAGTACAAAGTTAGTGAAAACGAAACTTTACTTATACATGTTGCAGGGATGTGGGGCATTAAACTTAAAAGCGACGCATGTCCAATGAAAGTTTTAACTTATTTGCTCCACTTTCAGGTGTTCGTATACTACCTATGTTCTTTGTTCCATATCAGGAATTGTTGTGTACAATTCAATTTCGAATGCGGTAAGTCAATTCTGTAACTATTTCTGAAGTTGCTTGGTAGTGCATTCCCTGCAGACTGTAAATGAAATATCCTGTTTAACTATTCTACACATAGAATATCTTAATTTAATTCAGAACTGTAAACGAATTTATCAAATCAAAAATAATAATTCTAGTAGAATTAATACTTTTCTTATAATACAAATGTTCGACGAGTTTAATTTTCCTTTGTTCATAGAACATTGACACAAATTCTTCCGATAGGAGCTTCACATCTAGAATATTAATGAAACGAGATCTATTCTGGTGTCACATTAAGCCTGAATAGCTAACCGGGTAACACTGGCACATCCATTCATCCACTGCTGTCTTTGGTTTCAAATCTGCAATTAGTCTTCGTTAATTTTTCAATGTGACATAGATATCTTCTTTTCGATTGGTCTTACAAATGTAATGATTAAAACCAATTTTAATTGTCTGTTTTTTTTCTGTAAGTACCTGAATTTATTATTATTATTCGTCTTCATACCATATAAACATAAAAATATAGAAGTGACCTAACAAATTTTATTTTTCCTGAAAGTGCTTATATATACAGGGTGTAACAGCTAAACTAGCTACCTCAAATAATTTCTATATTATTAAAGATACAATAAAATACTATAAGGTAATCTTACTGAAGACCAAGGGGGACATCCGGATACAGAAGAAAATATTTTTTAAAACCAGTGGTTCTCAAGTTACAACACAAAGCTATATATTTTTAAATTGGATGATATATATTTTTTAGATCCATTTGATAGAATATTTTTTTTAATTCAGCCATGTAATCATTTTATATTCTAACATAACAAAAATATTGAGAAAAATTCAATAGAGATTTAAATAAATTTGATTTTTTAGGTATTTTGCAGTAAGCTATGAATGAAAAACAATAATTATTATCTATTTTATTATAGTTATTTGTATATCAAGGCCGCGAAATCACTCTTTAGCGTACCGAGAGAAAAATTGTCGCCGAGGCCGCTTGCGGCCGAGGCAAGACAATCTCGAGGGCGCTAAAGGATTTCGCGGACAAGGTGTACACAATATTTTTTGTGCGACCGTAAATATGTAATTACAAATTTTATTAATTTTCAACAGTTTCATTATAAATAAAGAGTTAGCTTTCAAGGTGGCTATGGGATTGACATTTGATAAACAAAACCATGCAATTCTCAAGTGTCTCTGGTCGTAAATGTGGGGAACCGGGTTTTATTCCCGACCAACGCCAAATATTTCTAATTTTAAATGGCACAAAATTGACTCCTGTGGTGCACTCTCCACGCCAGCAATGAATGCCCGTGAGGAGACGCTTGCTGCTTGGTAAACGCCAGCATGGCACAAATATGTCATCATCATTACCGATATCTGCGTACAAAGCAGATTGGCACACCCAGCAATGGGTAATATGCCGTGATGATATATTTATTTATTTATTTTATTCAGAACCCACAAATCAAGTGTCCTAAATTTTCGCGGATTTATTTTACATAAATCCATTCATTGTCTCTGGTTTAAAATACAATTAATTTCAGCTCATTTTTGTTTGTGACGTAGATGCCTCCCAGTCGATCGCACATGGATTAAAACTATCAAGTTGTGTGCGTGGTAGGCCCTAACTCTGGTCTGTATTCGGAGTCAGGGGTAGACTTACGACTGCTTTCACATAGTTTGTTTTCGCCATCAATCATGGTTGGTGCAGGGAGTAGCGACCGCAGCCCGGTTCTCGACAACTATTCCGTTCGCGTTCGTTAACTATGCCGCGTCGTATTTAACGAACTAGGTATTCCTCAACTTTGCTTTTATTTACAACGCAACACTCATGATCGGGATGGATTGACGAGGGTGATTATAGGTTAAGGCGCGAAAGGGTTACCCCGACGATTACCCCAAAAGTATTACCCTAACATGCTCGCAACTTTCCGCGAGGCTTTTCGTACTCATCTTATAAATGTGAAATGTGGATTATATAAAATAAAAATCTGGTGTGGCCAACACCATACCTCCCGCCATTTACAGCCCGAGTCACAAAAAAGATGTTAATCTTTTTTTGGATCCGAGGGGTTAATCACTTGGGAATTAGTTGTACACTTGAGTAGGAATTACTATGAATTAGCTAGGAATTAGAAGGAATTAATATGGAATTAGAGGAATTAACAGGGAATTAGAGGAATTCCCTGGGAATTGAAGGAATTGGTTGGGAATTGAAGGAATTACCCAGGAAATAACTAGAATTCTAGAGGAATTCACTAAAATTACAAATTTTATTTTAGTACAATAGATACAAATAGATATTTTTAAATTTTTCACATTTTATAACCCGCTCTTTTAGTAATTTAGTATTTTTATCGAAGGGATTTACTATATATTATGTAGGTAGGAATACGAAATTAATTTCTCAATTTAATACAATAAAAGTGAGTGGAGAAAAATGTTTGTCTTGAGGGAATTTTTGAGGCATCCAAACAAATACTTATGAATATGGTGAAGGAATAAATTTTGATGATGTAGAGGTAAAGAAAAAACTTATCGTATGGCATATACATATAATAAAAACAGAATATAATATAGAAATTAATAATGTAAAAGGAATAAATAAATATATACTATATAGTGATGTCCAAATTTTCTAAACATTTCTGTGCCACGGGTGTTACCTCGAAGAAATCTCTGTTGCTGCCTGGATACTTCCGCAGATTGTAGTATGTTCTATATTCTGGCGGGCAGCACTTCAGTCGCATTGATGCTATTTTATTCTACTTAAATAGTGAATCAGCGCAAAATAAAGAAAAAAATGTTACACAAAATTCTCGATTTGTGAATTTAAAAATTAAAAATGGGTCGAAAATTATTGTTAAAAAAGTACACTTTGCTGGTTACTTTGCAAAGAGAGTAAAAGAATACGCACACACAGACTGTAAAGATTCCAAAATTAAAATAAATATTTATTAATTTTAAAATATTTATGTATTATGTTCTATTTAAATAAACTATTTTGTATTTACTATATATACATACGTACTGTATATTGCGTTTGTTAAAAAATAAATATGTACTTAAGAAATATTACTTATTTGTTTTTCCTTCTTTAATATATTATCTTCAATTTTCTATAACGGAGAATAACTTCTGGAATTTAAAAGAATTGAATAGGAATTAGAGGAATTATCTGAGAATTAGAGGAATTAGTTGGGAATTATAGGAATTAGTTGGGAATTAGAGGAATTACCTAGGAATTAGTGGAATTGGTTAGGAATTAGAGGAATTAATGGAATTAAAATTGAATTGTACGCTTTTTTCGTAAGTGACCAACCCCTCGTTTGGATCAGCGAATTTTACTCTAATTTTGACAGTTTATTTCTTAAAATGTAGTCTAATCTAATCCAAAAGTAACTACCTTTTTTTAAACCCATCAACAGGATTAAATCCCAATTACAGAGTGGGTTCACATTCACACACATCCATGCCTTAGTGGGATTCGAACCCAGAGCCCGAGGGCACTCATGACATAAGGCGTTGCTCTAACCATTGAGCCACCGGAGCTATAATAAAATGAAGATTAAATTTTAAACAACGGGATAGAATAAATTCACTAATCCAAAAATGAGGATTAGCTAAACCATTTTTGGGAATCGTTAATTTTTATTAAACTAAATACATACCCACATATTTACTTATGCAGGAAACTGTATTGAATTCCTTTTCTATTGTTCTATTTACATTTTCTTTTTAAAACGTTACTAATATTATTTTGAAATGATTAGTTCTTTGATAGTGACATCTATCTGTCGTCAGTTACATACATTTAAATAACTGTGTTTTGTTTGTTTAAAGCATAGACTCTGGAATTTAAATTATAGATAATTTTATAAATTTATCCATAAAATATATAGAAAAGTATTAATGCAAATCTATAGAATATTTAATAACTTTAATTTTTATAATAACATTAACCTCGAAAAAATAACATTTAAAAGTATTTTTCGTAGAAAAACTATTTTGAGCTACTAGTAAAGTGCGATTTTCGGTTATCCGATTTTCACCAAAATCTAATGGGCTCTTTCCATTACAGAAAAAGTTCGAAATACAAGGTTTCAAAATTTTCTGAATGATAGTACTTGAGTTAGAGTGGAGGATCTAGGGACCTTAAAACGTGGTCATTTACCAAAATCTCGATATGCGATTTTTAGCACGATCCCTATACCTCCCTTACCCAGGGTAGCGGGAAGTAAAAAGAGTTCGCAGTCGGTAGGATTCGAACCTACGCTCCCAGAGGGAATCTGATTTCTAGTCAGACGCCTTAACCGCTCGGCCACGACTGCTTGTTCTGAATGAGCTAGCGTAACAATAAACCAAGACAACAAAATAGAAAGGTTATAAATATCTTCTGAATTTGTTTACATATTATTTGAAGAAATTATTTTGAGCCCAGTTAGTAATTGTCTCTGCAAAGAGACGTCAGTTACACTACGAGCGAGACGCGTCTGTGGTCACTAACTGGGCTTGGCCAGCATCTAAAAAATGAAATCTTATGAAACATGGCGAGTGTTTTTTTTTCTAATTCTTTATATTTATTATATTTATATACAGAATTAGAAATTCACTTGCTTGACTTGAAGCCTGAAAAGTTTAATTAATAATAAATCTTTGATTTTTGCACTTCATCCAAATACATAAAAACATCTGATGTGGCCAACACCAAACCTCCTGCTATTTAATTTTTATTTATTTAAATATATATACTTACATATTTAGTTATTGCGGAAACAGTATTAAGATCCATTCCATATAACTAGGGTTCTATTTACTATTTTCTTTTTAAAACGTTACTGTTATTAATTTGAAATGATTAGTTCTTTGACAGTGACATTTATCTGTCAGTTACATACATTTAAGATATGAACTGTGTAACCAAGGAGATTTGCTTGTTTAAAGCGTAGGCTCCGGGATTAAATTTATAGATAATTTTATAAATTTATCCATAAAATAAATAGAAAAAGTATTAATGCATATCTGTAGAAAGTTTAATAATCTTTAATTTTTATAATAACATTAATCTCGAAAAAATAACATTTAAAGGTATTTTTCGGAGAAAAACTATTTTGAGCTTCTAGTAAAGTGCCATTTCCGGTTATCCGATTTACACCAAAATCTAATGGGCTCTTTCCATTACAGAAAAAGTTCGAAATACAAAGTTTCAAAATTTTCTGAATGATAGCATTTGAGTTAGAGTAAAGGATCCACACACATACATACATACATACACACAGACATCATCGTGAAAATGTTGAAATTGGATTCTAGGGACCTTAAAACGTTCTTATTTACCAAAATCTCGATATGCGATTTTTAGCACGATCCCTACCTCCCTTACCAAGGGTAGCGGAAGGTAAAAACGTGACAATAGCTTTTAAGAAGTGGATAGAAAGAATAGTGAAATGTATTATTGTTGAAAGCAACTACTTTGAACATATTTAAAATTAAATTCTAAAAAATAGGAACAAAATTATTATAAATAATTCGTATAAATAGCTTTTCTCTGCTTTTAAAATATTTTGAGCTAACTATTATAAAAATTTCATTATAACGTCGCTCTCCAACGTCTAAATATTTTGCGCTGGTCGAAATTCCTGGCATTGAATCCGCGGGATCTGTTTTCTAACAGAGATGCCAAGTGCGAATGAAAAGACATGATGATATATTTGCGTACCTGAGTTATTTCATCACGCAATTTGCAACTCGGCAACGTTGTACGTCCACAGTGCAATTCATCAGAAGCATTCTTTGAATATCCCGAGCTTACGCTAACACGGAACTTTTTCACCAGCTTGTTATTTTTTAATATTTCTCACTTACACTCCAAGTAGAATATTCCACCTAACTACATAATATATCAGCCACTTTTCTCCTACATCCTTACGGAAAATAGCAACATATTCAAAACGCCTACAAAGCTTAGTGTTAGCGGAATAAAGAAGTTTTTCTGAAACCGAAGCGAAAGTACTATTTCGCATTTCCCTGACTAATCACGAAAACATTTACACGTATTATTTAAAAATTTATTAAATATTAATATTTGTAGTTTTGTTTTGTACATTGGAGACAGCTTGACCGCCGAGTCGTGAGCTGTGGGGATGAGTAATGCGCAGAGAGAGAGAGAGAGAGAGAAAGAGAGCGCACGGCGCAATAGAAAGAGACAGGTAGTTACGCGGTTGCTGGCACAGGATTGAAGTCCCCCACCACAATTTGAAGGCAAGGCTACTGCGCATCCAAGTTGGTCGATCTCGTTCTGGAGCTCAAACTGTATATTAATCCCAGAATGTGTAAAGAACCTTAGCAAAATACTGCAAATGAACAGAAATGTAAACACCAAAAATGCAAAACTGACAGTAATGTAACGTTTTTAATTTATTTGGGTGAATATTAGACAATTATTATTAATTAAAATAAGTGTTTATTAAACTATAATGAAAATTACGATTACTAATATTAAGCAAATATTAAAAACTAATTAAGACTGGAAACTATAATTAACTAGATAATACTAACGCACTATTTATTTATTTAACTAACTAACACTACTATTTATTTCCACGATATTACTAATTATTTATTTCCACTATCTAAGACTGCCGGTCTGTTGCAGACTCTTGAAGACTATTTACGCGATATCTATATAAATAAATAAATAAATATATCATCATGGCATATTACCTATTGATGGGTGTGCCAATCTGCTTTGTACGCAGATATCGGTAATGATGATGACATATTTACCGTGCGGGCGTTTACCAGGCGTCACCACACAGGCATTCATTGCTGGCGTGGAAAGTGCACAACAGGGGTCAATATCTATATCACTATATTTGTATCACTATATACTTATATCACGTTCAACTGTTCGCCTACCGACCTACACAGCGTCTATATACTCAACTGACTCAACAGCGTCTGTATATTCAACTGCTCGGACAGAAGTCACCTCTTTCACAACACTATCTGTCTATTTATGTCACCACACAGGCATTCATTGCTGGCGTGGAAAGTGCACAACAGGGGTCAATATCTATATCACTATATTTGTATCACTATATACTTATATCACGTTCAACTGTTCGCCTACCGACCTACACAGCGTCTATATACTCAACTGACTCAACAGCGTCTGTATATTCAACTGCTCGGACAGAAGTCACCTCTTTCACAACACTATCTGTCTATTTATGTAACTCTCTGTCTAACTTCCACAGCCTCAGTATCACCGACTGTCCGTATGCCACAATTCTTCAACACCACTGCTGAGTATTCATTTCCACTTGCCGTTACTGTCCCCGTATACCTAGCTTCCCAATACTCTTCAACACTACCGAGTATTCTCTTTAACATCTATCCCGGTATGCCAGTAACTTCCCGACTCGCCGTTAATGTTCTTGTACACTATAGCTTCTCAATACTCGTAAACACTACCGAGTATTCACATCCACAGCTATCCCAATATATCAGTAACTTCCCGAGTACCTAATCGGCACCAACTGCATACGCTCACTACGATACTGCTGTGCTTCTCACTAACACTTTACTCTCTAACACTCCATGTAACTGACTAACTCTCGAGCATAGCTACGTCCCTTTTATACAGCTGCTATTAATTCTAGAAAATCCCTAGAATGTTCGACCACATAATAGCAATGCCGAGTATTCACTTCCACTTGCCGTTACTGTTTTTGTACACTATAGCTTCTCAATACTCGTAAACACTACCGAGTATTCACATCCACAGCTATCCCAATATATCAGTAACGTCCCGAGTACCTACTCGACACCAACTGCATACGCTCACTACGATACTGCTGTGCATCTCACTAACACTTTACTCTCTAACACTCCATGTAACTGACTAACTCTCGAGCATAGCTACGTCGCTTTTATACAGCTGCCATTATCTTCTAGAAAATCCCTAGAATGTTCAGCCACATAATAACAATGAACACAAAAGGTTCAGGCGACCGCAAGTAATTAATCACGTTGCGACTAGTCTGTTAACGACGCCCGGCTGCTAGCGCGATTACGTCACCGCTATAAATAGACACTCGCTCCACGTTACAGTAATTTATTGATTATCGTTTATTTACTATTTTTTTGTCTCATTAGAAACGACAGAAGCGCATTGCTATATACTTATGGAAAATCAGATTTAATTATTAAATTTCAAATAAATTTTTATTATAATCAAATGTTTCAAAAAAAAATAAAATTAATAAAGGTCTGTACTTGGCTGTAACATTTTCCTAACTCGTGTAGTGTAGATGACTATTTTATGTTGCGAGCAGACAGAATAATTAAACAGCCAATGTAGTGTTAGTATTTCTATAGGATCGATTTGAGAGTTCGCTTTTTCTTTATGGAAAACTTTGACGTGAAACATGACGCGAAAGATTGTTTTTGAAGGAACGTCAAAGAGGGAAAGAAGCGAATAAATAAAGGAAAAGAATCGTCGACAAAAAGTTTGGAAAATAAAAAAGATATTAGGGGATTTACCACAATCCCCACGGAAATAATTACACTGGAGGTGCTTTGAAGCAGTTTTACATACTAACTTTTCTCGACGTTTTAGGCAAAATGTAATTTGTTATGCGCTTACATGAAAATTGTTGTGCTATTAAGAATTAAATTGTATCAGTAGGCTATATTTAGGGTTTCATTTTAATGTATTGATGATATCGGAATAATATTTCATTATTTCTTTATATCGATAATGTTTTATCAGATTAATGTGGAATAGAACTCCACTTCTCAAGGTTTACAAATATTGAGCGATTAATTTTCGTTAAGTAATACTCTATATCTTTATTTAAAATACTGAGTAGGTACTATTTCCTATAAGTATAACTTTTACAAATTAAATGTAGTTTACAGAGTTTATTGTTCCACTGTGCTACATATGTAGGAACCAGGGGCGTCACTAGGTACTTTTAACAGGGTGGGTGCAACAGGGCGCACCTTTAGAACGAAATAATTTTTGACAGTCTGATTCTGCATTTAAATTTTTTCATGTTTAAAACATAAAAATATTTCTTTTGGAAGATTTTCAGATGTAATGAAGCGAACACAAATACTTATCTATTCTTCTGCAGTGATGTCGCGAGGATCATCTACTATTATTGAAAAATAATCCCAATTTATTATTTCCGGAGTTATTTTACGTATTATACATTTTGCACTACTCTCTATAACATGATTTTGTGACGTAGTGAACAATAATGTGCATTTTGAGGTACATTGTAATTCTGGAGAAAAGGATCAAATTTTTTAATAACTAGAGTCTATAAAATTGTCCTTATTTGTTGAATTTTTTGTTTCATTATGTCCTTGCAATGGGATAGCCTTAAATAATTTCGTCTCTTTTATAGCCTGAATGGTGCATCATTTTGATTTCTTATAGTACCTTTCTTAAGAGGAAAGGTTACCCCTGTACTAAAATATGAAGCGAAAACAATTAATTGTTTCGAACTTTTAACATTTTAAAAAACTCAACACACGACACGCATACTACCAATATTAACCTGAATTAAAAAAAATATATATTATTGAAATCTATTAGTATTTGACTTTGATTTTAACGGCAAAACGAGAAAAATCCAGTATTAATAGATTTCAATAATTTTTATTTTAAAATGCAGGTTAGTATCGGAAGGATGCTTGTCGTGTGTTGAATTTTTTAATGCGTTAATTGTTCTAATACAGGAATAATTTATTTGAATTTTCGCTTCATATTTTAGAGCAGCGGTAACCTTTCCTCTTCGGCTAAAGTCGTAGGTACATAATCGTCTCGCTGCTTATTGCAGATAAATAAGTGCATAATAAAATAGAGTAAAAAATCAGATTGATTTTTAATAATTTATTTGAATAAAAACACGAAAAGGGGGCGCAAAATTAAACAGGGAGGGCGCAAGCCCCCTCAGAAATGGTCTATCGACGCCACTGGTAGGAACTACTAAAAGATACGTCAAACTGAGGATGGATGGACATAGCAGATCAACACAAAACAACATGGTGAACAAATGCACTCCATCTGAACATTCCAATAATGTAATTGCCGAAGCATTCCACTGTGTCTAAATTTCATACGTTTAAATTTCACAGCACCCAAACTTTACATTGTCTAAATCGACACGATTTTTAATTCATAGGATACTATATTAATTATTATTAAAAAAAAAAAATGTATTAAGTAAATTATTAATAATATTAACTAAACAAAACAAACAATCACTAGCGCCATCCGCCGTCATACTTTGTCAAACTGTTTCAATGTTCTATGATTTATTAAGAAAAAAATGTTTATTATTTGTTATTTATGCTTAATAATAATTTCTTCGTGAATATATATTAGTATTTATATAAAAATATTGCAGCTATGTAAACATGAAAAATCTGTTCTCTCTAGAACTAATAGTTTGTCGACCACTGGAAGTACCAGCTAGGTCACGTAAGAGATTCTTAACTTCAAAAATTCATATCTCGCTTATTACGTAAAATTTTTAAGTCGCGTTCGCACTAAAATTCTTATTTCATCCTGTTCTTACAGAAAAAAATTAAAACAAAAATGGTATAGGATCCTATTGTTAGATGATACTGAGATCATAGTCAATAAATCGTACTGTTGAAATTTTGGCGATGAAGTTATTACAATTTATTTCTATGGTACAAAAGATTTTTCGGTATTTCATATTTCATATATTTGGTTATTGGTTGTTAGTTTTTATAACAAGATTCTTATTTTGTTATATGAGTAAACGTTTGTTAGTTACCACTGTCAAAGTTGACGCTTAGATTATTTAATAGATGTGGTTTCTTTTGAAAACATTTCCCTATATTTGATTTGAAAAGAAACTGACCCTTATGTATTCCGTTACAGAAGATTAGAATTATACTCAATACCAGGAGGCATTTAAAATGACCTTAGCAACAGGATTCATGGATGTATTTAAAAAATTTAAAACCGCAAATTCTAGTTCGTTCGTCTCAGGTGTAAGCAACCATCGAGTCGGAATTACTGTTAGAGGAAATTAAAATAATCCTATTTCATATATTTGCCAAACTAAATAGTTTAAAGATCAAAATATTTTGTTATAATCAACATAAACGCAAAAATTTCATACCTGAATATTTCATACAATTCTATTCTTCTCCAGGGTTTCAAAAGAAACCACATCTATAAAATAATTTAAACATCAACTTCCATTCGCTAGTCATACCATATATCCATTGTACTTCCACAGATACTTTTTACAATTCAAATTATAGGAATTTGACAGACTGTACTGGCAAGAACTGACGATCGTAGTAAATGCAACAAAGTGCGCACTCAGTAAGATTCAGTTCACTCGAAAAGTATATATGAAACACATAAAACTTAGCAAGTGCGCAATTATTATAGTGTAACGTGGAACGCCCGCCATCACTGCCACTATCGCCACGCCGTCGCCACCGCACTAGCAGCCGGGCTACGTAAACAAACCAGTCGCAACGTGTTTAATTATTTCCGGTCGCCTGAACCTTTTGTGTTTATTGTTATTATGCGGTCGAATATGCTAGAGCTTTTCTAGAAGATAGTGGCAGCTGTATAAAAGGGACGTAGCTATGCTCGAAAGTTAGTTATATAGAGGCATTTACATGGAGTATTAGAGAGTAAAGTGTTAGGAGAAGCACAGGAGTATCGTGGTGAGTGTTTGCAGTAAAGTGTCGAGTGGTGCAGGTACTCTGGAAGTTACTGGCATATTGGGATAGCTGTGAAAGTGAATACTCGGTAGTGTTGACGAGTATTGTGAAGCTAAGTATACGAGGAAAGTAACAGCGAGTTGGAGTGGATACCCGGCATTAGTGTTGAAGAATTGTGGCATACAGATAGTTGGTGATACTGAGGCTGTGGATGGAGAAAGGTAGTTATATAAATAGACAGACAGTGAGGTGAAAGGTGTGACTTCTGTCCGAGCAGTTGACTATACAGACGATGTTGAGTCAGTTGAGTTTATAGACGCTGTGGAGGTCGGTAGGCTGACAGTTGAACATGTATAAGTATATAGTGATATAAATATAGTGTAATAAGACGAGGGTAAGCGCAATAACAGATAAATAACTTTTTATAAACTTTTCTAAATTATAGTTTCAATATTCATATTTTAACTCTGTTTATTTATTTAAGTCAAAATTCAGTTTAGAAATTCATATTGTATTATGATAGTCACGACATTTATTTGTTTATCATTAGTCTAGAAATTATTATGTATACGTGCGTGACGTTGGATGCCCTATGCACCCCGTACCTCTAAGATCATCCTGTCCTGAAGATAGCGTTTTTGGTTTTAAAGATAGTCGGATTAGATACTCGTGAGAGTAAACATGTAGGAGAGTCGAAATCAATTTGTCGCGTCGGGAAGACGTGTTTTGTTTTGGACATGTAGTGTCTTTTAGTTTTGGGGCGACGCTCGTCCGCTGGGTTACAGAATGTAACTTATTAGTTGTGTTAGTTATAGTTGTGTTAGTTTAATCATGTAAATAAAGTTATTAGTTAGTTAGTAAATCGTAAAGAGTGTCCATGTCCGTAAGTTACCTGCCGTAAATCGTAATGTAGTGTTCATCAGTGTAAAGTTAAAGTGAAGTGTCTGTGTGTTCTTCCTCCTCACGAAATCGATCACACGAAGTCGTGGACGCCAGCCATTCGAGGCGTCCACCAGTCATCAAAGTAGTATCATCATCCAGTTTCACCCCCCTCGTGTTACAATAGTAACATAAATATCGCGTAAACAGTCTACAAGAATCTGCAACAGACCGGCACTCTAAGATTGGAAGGCGTAGTGAAATAAACAATTCGTAATATCGTGGAAAAAAATAGTGTTAATTGGTTAAATAAATAGTATTAGTGTTATCTAGTTAATTATATAGTTTTAATCTTAATTAGTTTTTAACAATTGTTCAATATTAGTAATAGTAACTTTTATTATAGTTTAATAAACACTTAAGTTTAATTAATAATAATTGTCTAATATTTACACTTCATCCAAATAAATAAAAACGTTACAATATGAATGAAAAACGAGTTATGCACTCATTACAAAAATGTTTGCATTAAATACATAAATGGAAAACGCTTTAAAATTAACCAAAAAGAAACGTAATAAAATTTTATGAGCTCATTATGCTTATCGTTAATTATGCATAACTTTATTATTATTTTTAAAAACATTATTTTTATTTTCCATAATAAACCTTGCACCACAATGCACAATTTAATTTAAACAGGAAAATAAACAAAAAATTAGTTTTGTTCTCACAAAGCATAAACCCAATCCACCTGTGCCAAAAAGACTAACACATTTTCGCTTTATGCTGCTAATTATGGCATTTAAAGATAATTTGCACAAAAAACCCACAAATGAGAATATATGATTTCGTTGCATTTTACATATATAATTATCGCGCTGCATTAAACTTTCCACGAATCTTCACAACTGTCATTAATAAATTCTACTTCACTATTTACTTTCGGGAGTTCTCTTTAGTTCCATATGTCTGTATTTACAGAGGTGAAACTCGTTATATTAACTTGGGAACTCGTGATAATTGTTAGCAAATTTTATGCTTCATATCAGCATATAATTTATTCCTTTAACAGCTCTACGTTATTATCCTAGATATCTAGATAAAAATAGAAACAATTCATTCTTAAAAGAATAAATAATGAGTTTACTTTCATATAGCCACATTCGTCATATTTTGTCAGCACTTTATTTAGAAGTACTATTTTACTGTTCTAAAAAAGATAATAAATATATTTAAGTACAATGTACGTACTTAGTAAATACATTAATATGTCATTTTTAAATTAAAATTAAAATTTTAATAATGCACATTATATTCGTGGCCGGGTTACTATAATCAGAGTTCAGCATACAGTATACGAGTAGAACTTTGTCAAAGTGCAACGCCAGATTGATTCTGCTATATTTAGATATCTATTTATGTAAATTTAAACCAATCAAAATTCAATATCCCAACCTATATATCCAATGAAACAAATGTTTTTGTTTGTGTTGTGTTGAGTTGCTAATAATCAAGACGTTTGAGCGCAAATTATTAATCATTAATACGCTAGTTACGAGTACAATATTTTTTCAAGTCAAATCGACACTTTGAGCGGAGGTCGTAAAAGCGATTCTTATGTCCGACCGAGTGTTAAATTTTGGTTTTCATGCAATGGGCTTCTTTTGATTAGAGGTTTGGACTTATCCTATGACTTGGAAACTGGAACTTTGATCAGAAATCGTACAAGCTATCCTATAGGGCGCGAGCACACACGTGACTCGACCAACATTGAACTGCTTGAGGTAAGCTGATATGTGTGCGCGTGTCACTTTGACAATGACAATGTCACTTTGACAAGACCAGTGTTTTGTCTTATTTTAATTTTGAACTGTTAAAAAGTTATTGTTTTTAATTTCATGTGTTTTACTGCCTTTAAATAAAAATAATAACATTTTATCAGTTCAAAATCAAAATATGTCAAAACACTAGTCTTGTCAAAATGACGCGCACACAAATCAGCTGATTAAAAGCACTTCAAGGCCGCTCGAGTCACGTGTTTGGCCGCGCCCTATTCCTTTATTTTAATTTTATTCCTTGAAATGAAAATCATACGTTAATAAGTGTCATTAATAAACAATGAGATATCTGATTAAATTTTGATTTTGCATTCATCCGCATAAAATTAAAATATCGTACTTTTTACCTTCCGTCACCTTTAGGTAAGAAAGGTATTGTCTTTGGTCCGAAAATTCGGTAATGAGTTTTTGATGAATAAGCACGTTTTAGAGTCCCTGGAATAAGATTTTACTATTTTTACGATGATGTCTGTATGTATGTGTGTATGTACGTATGTGTGACGATTTATTCGGATCCGATAACTCAAATACGACAATTCGAAAAATTATAATCTTTCGTTTTCCTTTTCTTTACATCCATGCGAAGAGATGATTAGATTTTGGTTATAATAGGGTCCTATACCATTTTTATTTTAATTTTTTTTCTGTAAGAACAAGATGAAATAAGAATTTCAGTGCAAACGCGACTTAAAAATTTTACGTAATAAGCGAGATATGAATTTTTAAAGTAAAGAATTTATTGCGTGACGTATCGGGTACTTTCAGTAGTCGACAAACTGTTAGTTCTAGAGAGAACAAATTTTTTCATGTTTGCATAGCTGAAATATTTTTATATAAAAACTTATACGTTATATTCACGAAGAAATTATTATTATTAAGCATAAATAATGTAAATAATAAGCATCTTTTTCTTAATAAATTATAGAACATTGAAACAGCTTAACATTAATATGACACAAAGTATGACGGCGGATGGCGCTAGTGTTTGTTTGTTTTGATTAGTTAATATTATTATTAATTTAAGTAATACATATTACAAATTGATTTAATTATAAATACATTATTATTGTTAATTTTACTAGATATTATAATTAAACAAATTCATGAAATATAAAATTGCAATTTTTTTTGTTAGGTTATACAACAACGTGACAGTTCAAAATCTTTCAAAGGTGACCGCAGCAGACGCGCGAATCTCGTTTTTAAAATCAGGCGACCAATCAAATTCTAAGGACCTAACGCGTCATACCTAATTAGTAATCAACTTTAATCGCTTGTAGTTTGCGACCTAATCAATATTGAAACAAATTTTTTTCACTAATACTCATTAATTTATGTATATTTTCGTCTTCTTATTTAAGATAGTTAAAATTTGACTATGGTATAGTACCTTATTGGTCAACCGGAAGTACCCTCATTTTAAGATTTTAACATTTTTTCTTGAAAAAACACTGTTAAATATCATTTTTCCATATTTAATGTTATTATAAATATTAAAGAATATTTTATTCTCTATACGATTTGATTACATTTAATACTTCATATTCAATGGATATAGAGTTAAAAAATTATAAAGAAATTAAATTTCATAAAGCAGCTAGCTATGCTATAACCATAGAAACCGCTACTATATTAAGAAAATGTTGATTGACAGATGTCAGTGCAATTGACATGTTTGTGTTATAATTTTACTGGAAATATAGAATCTCTTAGGTACATGAAACTTTCTGTATGGAATTTGTACAAAATACATAGAATTGACAGAAGGTAATGTACTTGAAATATGGAATCTTGTGCAAGAAACTTTCTGTCTGGAAATTGTACAAAATATATGGAACTGACGGAAGGTAATGTGCTGGCCATATCAGATTTGTATTTACAAAAAAAATATATTAAAAAGAAGTATAGTGACGTCATTACGCCCAAGCCTGGTAGAGAATAGAAATATGTATAAACACATGCCATATTAACGTCATCATATCTCTTCCCCCAAATATTCAATTGCAAATAACAATTTTAATACGAAATAACCAATCCAGTACCTATTCGTTGATAGATGACAAGAAAATGGATTTTAGTTATCAAATAGACATCTTTTAGTTAACATTTTTAACCAATTGCCTTAAAATTAACCACTTTGTTACAGAATAGACCCAAATATTTAATTATATATATATATATATATATATATATATATATATATATATATATATATATATATATAAACTGTTTATCGTTTTATAAAAAGCCTAGACGACCAGCCAAATTGTTAAACATCGCTACCTAAATTAAGGAAAGTTAACAATAATCTTCCAAGTTTTATAAAATGACAAAGCATTTTATAAAAAGACCAATTTTTCCAATCCTGCTACGACATAAAAAAATTATATTATTTTTTTTTATTATATTTTTTCTGGAAGGAAATATAATAAAATAAATGTTTCATAATCGTGTATTGTTTTAAAGACAATATTTAAATTTATCCGTTGTAAGTGGGGTATCTCATTTTATTAAGTTGTTTATCTGTTATGTAAACCCTCTCGTAGTATATTTACATTTACATAATGTGAAAATGATGTTACGAGAACGAGTAGGTTTTATTCGGAAGCGAATAGGATGCGAACGGAGCCACAACCGACAAATTCATCATAAAAACCGCAACAGCCCTCAGTGCATGTTCGAAATCCAACCTTTCAACCAACTCCATAACCATGAAACATGAAACGCACAACGCAACGAGCTCGTGAGCACATCACCAGCATGGCACACTTCGCGACCGATTTAAAAAATCACCGCAAACCAGCTATATTCACCGCCAATAAAAGCCCAAAATTCCAACAGATTCGAAATTCCCCCGCGTACTATGATCAGGACCGGACTGGCGAGGAGACGATACCTGAAGGCACGTAGACTTAATTGAAATTCGAAAATTTAAAGAAAAGTATTATTAATCGAGAAATTGACAATAAAATTAAAAATTACTCCTAATATTAAAATAAGTAAAAACAAAAACTGCATATACAGGGTGTGCAACGAAACGCGGAACAAGTACAAGAATGAAAAGTTGTATAAATTTTTTTTTTGTATAATTATGGATCAAACATTAAGGGATGATAATACAGCTAAAAGTCAAAAAGTCTTAATAAAAAGTCCAATTCTCAATCAAAAAATCAACCAAACATCAGCCGATTGTCTTATTTTGAGGAATTTTTGGATAATTAAAAACACATACAAGAAGTAGATTAGACTTCTAGAATTGTACAATATTAATCTTAAAAATTAGGTCAGGTTAGAACTCGTTATTACTGAGTTTACATGCAGTTTTCAAACCGTTTTCAAAACGTTTTTAGTGTATACAGTGTCACAACGGTTTCAAGTTCTCACAAACCGAAATTAAATTTCATGGGTTTGACTTGAAAACTAGTTTCAAAACTACTCATGTAAACACTTACAATCCAGTTTTGACATTTCGCATGCGTACATAGTACAACGTTTCTGTCGCTACGTGTTACTTAATGTTTCTAAACCTACAAATAAACTGACAGTTGTGTAGTTTTAGTGCGTAGTGCTACAAAGTAGAAAAATAATTAGAAAAATGGCAAAACGAAGAATTTGGAGTGAAGAGGATCTGTAACTTACATCAGCTAAATGCGCATGCACCGAAACTGTTTTTAAATCAATCTATAAACCTGTTTTGAAAATTGCATGTAAACAGTTTCGTATAATTTTGACTGAAAACTGAAACCATCTTCAAAACTGCATGTAAACGTAGTATATGTCAAATAAATGAGAGTATTCTAAAGAATGAACTACTTGCGTGCCATTTTTTATTTAATATTTTTGAAGAGGCGATAAAAACTTACTACCCATATTGTTTCTTTTGGCGAAATTTTCATTAATTGGCCAGAAAAAAAATAATGAAATTTTAATATTAAATTACCGCCATCTATAACGTAGAGTTACACCGAACCAATGAATGGCCGTAAAGCAATAACATCGGTACGTCCAATAGCAATGGCATGTGCGGGTAATTTAAACATGACAGATCATCTGTTTGACGTTTGAATAATAGTTTGGAGGTTAATATTTTCGTTTGCCATTTTAATCTTGTACGAGTATAAGCTAAGTTAAAATCCTTCAAAATCCTGCTTAGCAAATCGAAATACGTAATAAAAGTAACAGAAACCACGCAAATTGTAAATAATAAAGAAGAAAGACAGTGACAAAAAAATGAGCTAATGTCAAAATCAAATTAAAAATCGCACTTGCTCGCCATCCCTTTCTCCAGTTCAAAATAATGACGTCAAAGAAAATTTTCTACATTAACAAACATAATTTTTTAAAAATTAAATTTATATTTTTACATACGTTTTCAACTTTACTTTAGGTATTTAGTGATAGATATCAGATTTTCAGTACCACGCAAGTAGCCTATTAGGCTAGTTTTCATTCTGTTAATATAAATTGTTACACTTGTTTCATTTATATAGTGTATATTAGTATTTCTTTAAAAAAAATATTAATTTCATTATTATTTACTACATACTTATCTATTTGACAGGTAAATTAACCGATTGTGTAGCCACGTCTACTTACTTTTCACGCACTAGTGCTTGAAAAGTGATTCTTTACACACTGTAAAGAGTGCATAAAGTTGTAGGATAAATACTTTACTAATTTCTTTACAACTATCATAAGACAGAAATTGTATAATCGTATTGTTGTTATTTATTATTATTTGAACGAATGTAAGTAAATTCTGTAGGTAACTCCATGTTAAAAAAATAAATATACGGTCCTGCGAAAGCTCGTCGATTATTCGATTACATTTTTATCCGACATTCGCTCACATATCAGCGTAGATTTGGCTTTCACAAAACTAATTTTCGCGATCTGGCGGTGTATCATTGTTGGCGCAGTCGGTAGGATTGTGGCCATATTGAATTATTTTTCTATTAGCGAGAGCTGGGGGCGAGTGATTCGATTCGGAGGGGCGGAGAGCCATTGGATGCACGCGGGCCGTTCGACCTAATCGAAATATAACGCTGTGAGACTCAAGTGGTCCACCCGGACCGCCGATTTTTGGGCTGCTGAAAACAGTTATGGTGTCTCGCGGGAATGAATTGCTTGTTGAGAAGATTTGAGGTTAATGCTTTCACGGGCTAGCTAAGCAAACTTACAGGATGTTAAGCTAAACTATGTTGCAAACTATTTTGGATGCTTTACGAGTTCTCACCCGCAGACTTGCTAACATTGAAAGTGTTAAGATACTTAGTTGATAAAATACATTTGAACTGTTTTAGATTTGGTCAAGACGGAAATAGATAACATATATGCATGTACGTGATTCTTTTTATAATGTAACTGAACAATGGACAGTATCTCAGGTTTTTATTTGTATTTAAAAAGAAGAATAATTAATATAACCTCTATACTAAAATAATTGTCATATTTTTGCTTCATATTATGTCCCACAATAACTGCTAGTTTGTAAATATCTAAGAATGACTTATATTTTTTTACAAATTTATTTTCAAAATTTAAGTGCCAACGTGGTGTCATACTTTTTTCTGGCCGAGTGAGACCTCTGTAAACTCATACAGCTGTATTCATAGTGCATCTGATCAAGTTTAAATCAAGTCTATCTCAAGTCCAACTTGGACCGGCACAAACAATTATTCTTAGAGGCAGTTTACCGCTAGTACAGGTTTAAACCTAGACTAAAATTTAGACTTGCTCGCACCCTAGTTTATCGGGAGTCTAACTCAGTTAACAGCATTAGTATGACAATATAACTTGTGTGTTTAATGAAAATTATTATTTAATATATGGTTAGTAAAATAAATATTTTCAAAATTCATATTAGGTAATATTTTAATATTACACATATTACATTTCATTTTTAGGAGGTTCATAACAGACCATTTTTTGATCATTTTAATGATACAGAAGATATTAGGAACATACTGGAACATCGGTGAAGAAACCAGAGTGTTTATCATACCATTTAGAAATTAAATTATATCGAATAGAAAAATTTATAGGTTAGTTTTCCAGGAAATGTTCATTTGTTTATTTTATAGAAACTAAAAAGTGATTTAAATTTGCAGATTTAAGAAAATCTACAGAATTTAAATGATAGAATAAAACCAGTATTAGAAAATGAAACTAACAAGAAAGGGTGACTAGTTTCAGTCAATTACTGAGTTTACATGCAGTTTTGAAACCGTTTTTAAAACGTTTTTAGTTTTGAAAACGCCATGTATATAGTGTCAAAACGGTTTTGAATTATCTCAAACAAAAACTAAAATTGATGGGTTGGACTTAAAAACTAATTTCAAAACTACTCATGTAAACTTTTAAATTCAGTTTCCATACTGCGCATGCGTACAGAGCATAACGTTTCTGTCGCTTTGTGTTACTAACCTTCAAATACACTCACAGTTGTGTAGTTTTAGTGCGTAGTGGTACGAAGTATAAAAAATAATTGGAATAATAGCAAAACGAAGTATTTGGAGTGAAGAGGATCTGTCAATTACATCAGCTAAATGCGCATGCGCCGAAACTGATTTCAAATCAATTTTTAAACTTGTTTTGAAAACTGCATGTAAACAGTTTTGCATAATTTTGACTGAAAACTGAAACCATTTCTAAAACTGCATGTAAACGTGGTAAATGTGTGTGTTTTGAGCACTATACGGTATAAGATATCTTTGTAAAGGGAATTATTAAAGTAAATCTGGTAATAAATAATTTATAAATAATGTAACAACTATTTTCTTGCAAATCCTTATATAATAAAATCATCAAAATGTGTTACCGCAATCAAGAAGCAACTTATGGATAATAATTAATTGTATGTATTTCGTAGTTAAAAACTAATAAAAAGTTCCCAATGAAGTTTGAGTTGTAAGAAATCAGTGCAGTCAACATCAGCTGTAATCAAAAAATTCAAAATTGTATTCACTACGCATGAGCAGAACAATATATGACCATAGCCGACTAGATAGAATGGTTCAAGATCGATTTACTTAGATCCGGTTTAAACCAAGTCTAAATATGACTATGAATAACCAGTTTTAGACCTAGTTTAAACCAGGACTACGTAGACCTGGTTTAAACTAGTTTTTCTGATTTACTATGAATACGGCTGATAATGTCAATTTACATGTTCGACTGCGTGATGCCGCACTGGTCATGCATATAGCATTGAAATTCATGTTATAGGGTAGAGTACGTCCTGATGTGTCAGAAACCGTGTTTGGTCTACTCATTTTGTGAGACAAAATCTCTTAGGACCCCAAAATTAATTTTATGTGCTCGAGGCGCCAAAATACCACCGCACGGCCCTGGTAGAAGAATACCCTGCTCTTTTTATGTTAAACAGAATTTCTTTTTCATTGAAATTCTTAATGCCAGTGGTAAATTATCTAATCTTTTACAATTTTTGAGATTTCAATCTTGTTAATAAAATTCGTTAAATTTGGTACAAATATTTATTTGGAATATTCTTTGGGAACCTCCTTAGGATTTAGCGTCGAATTAATTGTAGGTTTTACTATTACAACTTTAATTAACAAATCTCGTACTTGATGCTTCGGGCTAAATTTGCCCATCATCAATTTACATTATACAAATTACAAAATTGCGTTCAATTCAAATCCAGGATTTATTAATAGAAGAACGCTACGTTTTTTAAATCATCTTTCCCGCTACGTTTATTAATAAATCCTGATTTTGAATTGGAACGAAATTTTGTAGTATAATGTAAAACCAAATTTGCTGTTCATTGGTTTTGCTTTTTTTTTCTACTTTTGTTGTTGATGATGGACTAATTTAGCCCAGAACGTCCTGTACGAGATTTGTTAATAAATATTGGAACAGTATAAGACCTACAATTCATTCGACGCTATAAATATTTATATTTATTTATAAATTTCAATAAATTATAATAATTGTTTGGAGAATTGGGTCCACAATCTTAACCAGTGAATCACCACAGAACTCGTAAATTTTTAACTCAATATTGTCGCCCTCATGTTTAAAATTTATGTTGTGTCATAGAAAAAGACCATAAAAAGAAAATCATATTTAGGTAAATAAATTGGACCGTTATCCAATGCATCGTGTCATAATAAAAGCTACGCAGAAGCGACTCCGTCTTAACCAATTTACGGGAAAGCTCCAAGTAAAAATGTAATATTTTTAAGCATTCAGGTCAATGCTCCATCTTAAAATTTTACAACCTCAAAATATTTGCAGTATTTTGATGAGTTCCGTAGCCAATATATTCGATGATAAATCTTTCATTTTTGTATTCATATTTCCCTTATCTGAAATTCAAATTAAGTTTGCACGTAGCATTTTGCATATTCTGACATCAGAAATAAAATTTGTACCCAATCACTGACAGAAAATAAATAGGCTTCAAACAGCGAAATTATGAATTTGTTAGGGTTGAGAATGAATGGTAATGCAAAGCGTATTACATAGACTTTATTGATCTGTTCTGTATTTATGCATTTCAATACGAATCATTATAATTTTAATATTCCGTTTCTACAGACAGTTTATTGACATTTACTAGAAACTTTAAAGAAAATTTTCTTCATGTCTGAACATAAATAATATAAATATTTTAACTTTCAATAATAAATTCTGTTTCAAGTTCTAATATGCCCAGTACAGGATGTCTCATTTTCGATGTTTTTACAAGGTATCTCGAGTATTATTAACGATAGATCAAAACCGTTTGTACATTGCAGGGACAACTTTTCGAGAAAAGTTTAGTAGTCACCGCAGGAATTTTCGATCTTCTTTTGTTTCTAAGCTACAGATAAAAACTCGTTTTTTGCTCATTTTGAAAATATACCATATCTTATTTATTCTGATAGAGAAAAATTGTTTTTACAATTTTTTACCGTTTTTAAGATTATTTAAAATGGATTTTTTTAAAACTTAATAATTCTGTTTCGGTTTTACTCATTTTTTTAACTTATTTACTTCAAAAACATATTAAACCATTTTTTTCGGATTGTGTCAAAGCCATCTGTAACATAGATAAATAGTAATTTAACTAACCCAAAAATAATTGGTTAAGAATAATTTTGAGAACACAATTAATAGATATAGAATAAAAATAAACAAATGATGATCTGTACTAAATTTTTTCATTTGTTTCTTAATAATTTCCAATATTATAAATATATACTCATAAGTTTGTGTTAATTTTCAAGAATAATTAAGTTTTCAAAAAATCTAATTACGCCATTTTATTCTATCTAAAAAACGGTAAAATTTTTGTAAAAACGATTTTTCTCTATCATAATAAATAAGATATGATATATTTTTAAAATGAGCGAAAAACGAGTTTTTACCTGTAGCTCAGAAATAAAAGAAGATCGAAAATTCCTATGGTGACTATATTAAACTTTTCTGTAATGGTTGCCCCTGGAATGTGCAAACGATTTTGATATATTATTATTATTACCCGAGATACCTTAAAAAAAAACATTGAAAATGAGACACCCTGTACATTAGCTCGCGCCATTTAAATTTTTATTTTATATAGACTCATAATTAATAATGCTGGTATAGTTTATGATCAAAGAATTTTTATTTGTTTCAAAAAGTAATAATAATAAACGTTATTTCCACTCTGCAAGACACTTGTGGAATACACTTCCCAACGATTTTATCTTTATCTTCTTTATGGTTGCAAAACGTTGTCTACAATGTCCTTTTAAAGGACAGTCCTTTTCATCTTCGATACATTGTCGTGTTGCCAACTTCAAAAATTATTTGCTAACAATTAGTTCGCGTGATATTCTAACTTAACCTAACCTCGATCAAAGTGATTCGGTGATAATTAAACATAATACCTATCTTCAATTTTTGCCACATTTTAATCGGTGGTTAATGTGCTAGGACGCAGGGTTCTCTTGACATCTTCCACGTTTTCAAGACCCTCTTGAAAACTTTTAAAACATTCATAAACTCTTGGTTCCTCGCCAAAAGCCTACTCCTACATTTGCACCACTTTACTGCAATTGGTTCAGTTACGCAGAGAATGTCAAAATACTTTTTTTTCACCATTGTAATATGATATGAAATGATAAATTTATAATATCACACTTTCTTATTCATTTATATTTTCACCGGGTTTGATCCCGACCGACGCCAAATATTTCGAATTTTAAATGGCACAAAATAGACCCCTCTGGTGCATTCTCCACGCCAGCAACGAGTGCCCGTGAGGTGACGCCTGGTAAGCGCCCGCACGGTGCAAATATTTCATTATTACCGATATATGTGTACAAAGCAGATTGGCACACCCAGCAATGGGTAATAAGCCGTGATATATATTTATTTTTATTTATTTATTTATATCAGATTACTTTACAATTGAGAATAGCTCCAATAAGTGATTAAGTAAAAAAATCTGATGTGGCCAGCACATTACCTTCCGTCAGTTCGTGCGTCAGTTATATGTATTTTGTATAAATGTCATACAGAAAGTTCCTTGCGAAAGATTATATTTCTTGTACATTACCTTAAGACAGTTGTATGTATTTTATACAAATTCCATACCGAAAGTTTCTAACAAAATATCATAAAATTTCCAGTAAAATTATAACGAACTGTCAACTGCACTTGACACTGACACCTTTCAATCAGAATTTGCTTAATGTAGCAGCTGTTTCCAGAGTTATAGCAAAGCTGACTAATATATATGATATTTAATTTCTTTATAATTTTTTAACTCTATGTCCATTTAATATGAAGTATAAAATGCATTGAAATCGTATAGAGAATAAATAATTCTTTAATATTTATAATAACATTAAATGTGAAAAAATAATATTTAACACCGTTTTTTCAAGAAAAACTGTTAAAATCTTCAAATGAAGGTACTTCCGGTTGACCAATTATAACTAAAATCTAATCAGCTCTTCACATGGATGTAACGAAGAGGAATACGAAAGAATTATAATTTTTGGAATTGTAGTATTAGAGTTATCGCATTAGAAAATTTTGTCACACACAGACACACACACACACACACACACACACACACACACACACACACACACACACACACACACACACACACACACACACACATACATACACACACACATACAGACATCATCGTAAAAATAGTTAAATCGTGTTCTAGGGACCCTAAAACGTGCTTATTCATCAAAAACTCACCACCGATTTTTTTGACCAAAGACAATACCTTCCTTACCTAAAGGTGACGGAAGGTAAAAAATCACTGCATATTAGCATAGTTAGCATTCGTAAAATTTCGCTTACACGACTTTATCCTCTTATATTTTAGTCCTTTAAATTTTAAGTTTGGTCGTTTAATCATTAACTGGTGATGACGTAGTGCCATTCATGACCCCATGACACTAAAACTTTCGAGTGCTATGTCACTTGTCTTCTAACACCACAAATACTTTATTTGAGTATATCGACTTCGCATATTTAATTATTGTACCAGATTGTAAAATATAATACTAAATTATGCACAACAAAAAAATTTAAAGCAAATTACTTTTCCACAGGTGAAATTAAAGGGGGCTTTGAAAAAACTCAGGTTACCAGTTCTCAGGGGCGGATTTAGACATGGGCTTTATGTCGGTATAACCCGTGCACCAATCAGCGACAGTCCGACAATTCGACACTGTAGTAACATCCTGCATCCATGATCAAATTAATTATTTTTAAGAATGTGTTATTTTTTTGTTTTTCTTTTTAGTATTTTTGACTTAAGAATTTGATTATCAAAAAAGCAGAATTGTACGGCTTAGTTTCAATCTATTTTAGAAGAAATAGCAGTCTAAAATCCAATTTAATTCATTTTATCCGAAACGTAAAGCATGTTATACCTTATACAAAGAAAAAATAATAATACAGTTATTTTATGAGGTAAACATTGAAAGTATTCCTAATTTTATGACAAAAAGTCGGTACGATAACCAAGACATTAAAATTATAAATTGTTTATAGGTGTATATTTCATAAAGAAATATATTTTTTCTATTTCGATGTTCTTATGAGTCTATAAAAGCACTGTTTATCACTGAAAACATGATGTTCAGAAGATCTATAAACGTACTGTTTTGGCGCCTTTCGTATTCTAGAGGTGGTAGTCATGACAGATGAATTACATATAACCTCAAAATGGTAAGTTGTTTATGCTGAAATATTACTTCTTGTTGCGTCCCTCCGGTGCGAAGGACTAAGTAATAAGGACCTAGTGGCTCGAAGGACCAAATGTTCAATACCTAAACCAGCGAATCCGGTCTAGAAGAACCAAAATGTTTTGATCCTGCTCGCAAGCCCAAATGTGATGTCTCTAGATCAGCGAATCCAGTCTAGAAGCACCAACAATGTGTTTGATGTTAAATTCAATGAATAAAACAAAACTATATGTAAACCAAAATAATTACAAACTTCGATAGCTGGTTCACATCACTGGACTTGGCCAATATACGGGATAATATTAATTTGTGAAACGTACTAATTAACTACGAACGAAGGACCAGCTAGTTTTACGAACTAACAAACGTGCTAAGTATAATTGCAACAAATTAACAAACAACTGAAAACAATTCTAAGAGATATGTGATAGCGTATTGAATATAAGTGACATAAACTATAATAAACCAAAGATAGAACAAATACGATATTTGTAGAAATTAACTAAATCATTTAATAAGTGTATGTCCACAAAAATTTAGTTAAACAATATTAAGAACACTCAATGAACTTAATAACACTTCTAATGATTGATTTTTATGTTATCTCCAGGTGATAGGACTAGAAAGAAGAGAAATTTTTAGCTATAGCTGTGTTAATTCAGAAAGAAGAATTTTTGGTCCCCGATAGCGTTATATTCTGTCATTCTTCTTGTAGTTTATTTTTTAATTCTTCTTTAGTTTTAATGTTTTCAAGAATATTTTGTACTCAATTGGGTTTGAGTCTGATGACCGGGGTGAGTCGGTGGACGCAATGCCGAATCGTTCTTATGTATGAAATTAAAATTCTCTACTCAGCCATTTTCGGCACATAGCTTTAAAGTTGCTTTTGAAATATCAAGGTATCCTTCATTATTCATAACTGTTGTAATAAAAGCTAATTTTCCGACTCTCTTTGACAAAATATTCCCCAAAACACCATATGCTGCATAAAAAACATTATAAAGTTTTTTGACTAACAGAGCGTAGGCTGTGTTCAATTTAAAACACTTCACCAGTAACAGTTATCTTTAAAACATTCCGTATAAATCTTTATGGATTGTTTCAATACTTTCAGCCCTCAACTTTTGCATAAATCAAATAAATTTCACCTTTTTAAAAAGAAGCATTATCAAATAATAAAACTCCTGCCGCATGCCACTTTAGTTCCGACTCATGTAGTAACAGTTCCTCAAGTCAAGTACAAATATTTTCATAGAATAAAATATTAGAAAGTCAGTATAAAACTGAATAAACCAAAAGCTTCTCTCCTTCGAATCTCATCCGCCGCTACTTGGCCGCCCGAGAAGCAGCAATAAAAATTACGGATTCAGGATTCGCGCGCAGGAAGGAACTACAACGCGATAAAATGGCGACGAAACGACGGCGGAGAATAGTGATGGCCGTATTAAAATCATTTTTCTTCCACTTCGCCGACCAAGTTAAATTTGCTAATTTTTTTCCTTTTCTCGTTTCATTGAACTATGAACTAACCTACTAAAGATTGCTTATACAATTTTCAGTAGGAAAGATGGTGAATATTTTAATCGCCATTGAATGAAACATTAATATAATGCGTACGAATTAACACTCTGTTGCTGGCGTACCAATCATACAAGAGTAATAATAATTTGTATGTATACAAGGTGTTAATTAAAAAGCGGGTCATATTCGATTAACTTGGGAGATCAGTTTTTCCTTGCGCAAAACATCCCATTTAATTTTAGTTTGTACAGAATTAAATTCTAAAAATCTGATGTGGCCAGCACATTACCGTTCTATGTATTTTGTATAAACGTCATACAGACAGTTCCTTGCAAAAGATTCTATTTCTTGTACATTACCTTAAGGCAGTTGTATGTATTTTATACAAATTCCATACAGAAAGTTTCTAATAAAAGATCTTATATTTCCAGTTAAATTATAACACAAACATACTGTGAACTGCACTTGACACCGACACCTTTCAAACAAAATTTTCTTAATATAGCAGCTGTTTCCAGAGTTATAGCATAACTGGCTAATATATGATATTTAATTTCTTTATAATTTTTTAACTCTATATCCATTTAATATGAAGTATAAAATGCATTCAAATCGTATAGAGAATAAAATATTCTTTAATACTTATAATAACATTAGATGTGAAAAAATAATATTTAACATCGTTTTTTCAAGAAAAACTGTTAAAATCTTCAAATGAGGGTACTTCCGGTTGACCAATAGGGTTCTATACCATTTTTGTTTTATTTTTTTTCTGTAAGAACAGGATGAAATAAGAATATTAGTGCGAACGCGACTTAAAAATTTTACGTAATAAGCGAGATATGAATTTTTAAAGTTAAGAATTTCTTGCGTGACGTAGCTGGTACTTTCAGTGGTCGACACACTGTTAGTTCTAGAGAGAACAGATTTTTTCATGTTTGCATAGCTGAAATATTTTTATATAAAAACTTATACGTTATATTCACGAAGAATTTATTATTAAGCATAAATAACATAAATAATAAGCATTTTTTTCTTAATAAATTGAAACAGTTTGACAATATTATGACACAAAGTATGACGACGGATGGCGCTAGTGTTTGTTTGTTTTGATTAGTTAATATTATTATTAATTTAATTAATACATATTATAAATTGATTTAGTAATAAATACATTATTATTGTTAATATTCCTAGTTATTAAATTAAACAAATTCATATAACATAAAATTGTAATTTTTTTTGTTAGGTTATACAACAACGTGACAGTTCATAATCTTTTAAAGATGACCGCAGCAGACGTCCAATCAAATTCTTAGGACCTAACGCGTCATACCTAATTAGTAATCAACTTTAATCGCTTTTAGTTTGCGACCTAATCAATATTGAAACAATTTTTTTTGACTAATACTCATTAATTTATGTATATTTTCATCTTCTTATTTAAGATAGTTAAAATTTGACTATGGTATAGTACCCTATTATAACCAAAATCTAATCAGCTCTTCACATGGATGTAACGAAGAGGAAAACTAAAGAATTATAATTTTTGGAAATGTAGTATTAGAGTTATCGCATTACAAAATTTTGTCACACACACACACACACACACACACACACACACACACACACACACACACACACACACACACACACACACACACACACACACACACACACACACACACGTAAGCACGCACGCACCCACGCACGCACGCACACGCACACACACACACACACACACACACACACACACACACACACACACACACACACACACACACACTACACTCACACCAGGGACCTTAAAACATGCTTATTCACTAAAATCTGGATATGCGATTTTTGGCATGATCCCTATACCTCCCTTACCAAGGGTAGCGGGAGGTAAAAATAAATAAAATAAATAAGAAAAGAAAACGCAATAAATTTACATTATATTTCTGTGAATTTTTTGGCGGAGACACATCAACTTTAGTCGTTTAAAAACTTGAAAAGTTGTCAGAGCTGTAAAAAACATTTGTTAACATATCATTAGAAAGTAGTACAGGGTTGAAATATGAAGTTGAAAGCGGTTTATATCCACAAAATAAAAAATATGATTCGAGTGATCACGAATGAGTGATGACACGAAGGATGTACGGGTTAGTATTACAACTTTACATTTTTCATACAGGCCTCAACCTGTCTGACATTTCCTTCATATTTCTCTAGACATGGCCTCCTCTGATCATGCTGAATTTGCATTGTTTTAGCGCGGTTTTTGTTTTGGGGGTCACATTTTCACATTTGTATTATCTAAGCACGTACTTTCACCAAATTTTAACGAGGTCGCCCTATTCACGACGTTGGCACATTCATTTAGGGTGGAATATTCACGTTTCAGCTGTTTCATGCTGTGCATTTTTGTTTCGTATGAATATATGTATGCGAGGATGAAATACTTAGGCGGCTGTGATGCTAATGTTTTGTGTTAGTGGGAATGAATGCGTGAGTTTAAAAAATAAAGGTATGAAAGAATTCAAGCGCGTGCTTTTTTTCTCGGGCGCTTTTATGCAACTAAAACATATTTTTCTACGTAATTTATTTCATGTGTAAGGAAATTCTTTGATCTACGATGTAATTAATTACTTTCATTGTTTGTTACAGGAAACTGTTTTTAAAGAAAAATATACAAATGCCATGTACACTGAAATAATTTAAATAATAATTATTTTACTGTAATTGAAACCTTTGAAAATATATTTGCACAGTGCACATTTATTGAAAAAAAAAACTTTAAAACGCATTGGATATACAGGGTGCTCATTTTATTTTCTCATAACGCATTGGATTATACAGGGTGTTCATTTAATTTTATCCACTATTGCTATCTCGAGTACTATAAGAGCTACGAAGTCGGTTAAATGCAAACAATTTATATTAACTGAATTATTTTAATGAGTATAAAATATTTAGTTATTTAAAATGGGATCTTACATTTTTTATTACCTTCCGTCACCTTTATGTAAGGAAAGTATACTCTTTGGTCAAAAAAATTGGTAATGAGTTTTAATCAAGGGCCCCAAGTCGGAGCCTCCGAGATACTACGAGCCTACAACTGGCGCGCGTGACGTCACACTAGTGGCCCAACTTTTGTACAGTGTTTAATGGGAGATACACAGTTTTTCAAAGTCTTGCAAAAACTGTGGCAGATATGAAAAAATGTATATAAACAATATTATAGATCATAAAATTATTTATTAAAATGCGTTAAGCTTTTAGCTGTTTAGCTGTAGGAAGCGTATAAAATAACAAGGTCAGATGACACATCTTAACTTTTTTCAAAATTTTGCGAAAACTGTGACAGATATAAAAAAATGTATACAAACAATATCATAGAACATAAAATTCTCTAACAAACTGTGTTAATATAAAATATTTATGTTGAGTCATTTAGCCGTAGGAAGCGCATAAAATAATATATGTAAAGATACATATTGACTCTTTGTTTTTCCACTTAGAAATTTGTAAAAATGCTGTCTGTTTCGGTGCTAGAATGTAATTACAAAATAAAAATAAACGTAAATAATCGAAACATTTATTTTTACCAAAATAAGCCACAGGGAACTTGAAAATTAGAAATAAGTTACAATTTTGACTTGATTAAAATATAATGCATAATTATATAAAATAAAACACTAATATTAAACTAGAAAACAAAATAAATGTATGTTCTAAACAATGATAATTACAAACATTAAACATTTATAAATAAATACAAATAAAATGGCATTTTTTAGAAATATTACCTACTTAATAATAGAAAACTGTGAGAAACAGTAAAAAATAGAAAAGTTTATAAATATAAAACTGGTACAATACATAATTAAATTTGAAATACATAGAAAATATTTCATATATAGACTAGGAAATAATTAAGGAAAGCACCGAAACAGGCAGAATTTTTACAAATTTCTAAGTGGGAAAACAAAGAGTCAATATGTATCTTTACATATATTATTTTATGCGCTTCCTACGGCTAAATGACTTAACATAAATATTTTATGTTAACACACTTTATTAGAGAATTTTATGTTCTATAATATTGTTTATATACATTTTTTTATATCTGTCACAGTTTTCGCAAAATTTTGAAAAAAGTTAAGATGTCATCTGAGCTTGTTATTTTATACGCTTCCTACACCTAAACTACAGAACATAAATATGTTCTGTTAACGCATTTCGATAAATAATTTTATGATCTATAATATTGTTTATATACATTTTTTCATATCTGCCACAGTTTTCGCAAGACTTTGAAAAAACTGTGTATCTCCCATTAAACACTGTACAAAAGTTGGGCCACTAGTGTGACGTCACGCGCGCCAGTTGTAGGCTCGTAGTATCTCGGTGGCTCCGCCCAAGTCCCTAGAATACGATTTTACAATTTTATAATGATGTCTGTATGTGTGTGTGTATGTGTGTGTGTATGTGTGTGTGTGAGTGAGTGAGTGAGTGAGTGTGTGTGTATGTATGTGTGTGTATGCATGTGTGTGTGAGTGTGTGTGTATGACAAAAACTTGCCCCGCAATAACCCTAAAACTATAATATCAAAAAATTTAATTCTTTCGTATTTCTCTTCGTTACATCCATATGAAGAGCTGATTTGGTTATAATTGGTAAACCGGAAGTACCCACATTTCAACATTTTAATAGTTTTTCTTGAACAAACAATGTTAAATATCTTTTTTTCACATTTAACGTTATTGTAAATATTAAAATGAGGTGACGCCTGGTAAGCGCCCGCACGGTGCAAATATTTCATCATTACCGATATCTGTGTACAAAGCAGATAGGCACACCCAGCAATAGGTTATAAGCCGTGATGATATATTTATTCAATAATTTATAAATATTAAAGTATATTTTATTCTCTATACGATTTGACTGCATTTTATACTTCACATGAAATGGATATAGAGTTAAAAATTTATAAAGAAATTAAATTTCATAAATTAGCCAGCTATGCTATAACTATGTAAACGGCTACTATAATAAGAAAATTATGATTGAAAGATGTCAGTGTCAAGTGCAATTGACATAGTATGTTTGTATTATACTTTTACTGGAAATAAGGAACTTTCTGTATGAAATTTGTACAAAATTCAGAGAACTGACGGAAGGTAATGTGCTGAATTCAGTGATACAACACTTTAATACCCTTACATGACGATTTTTTAAAAGAAAAATACATATAAAGTTTTATCCAGTTTAATACGATGCTCGTTGTTGACATTACTTTCGCTGTAACGTAAATTTATTTATTAATTCAGATATATTTTTTTGATTTATAGCCCTACGAATAACGTTATTTTCTGTCAGTGTCACTGGCATTGACACTGGGTCAGTATATTATTTTTCACATATTTGGTTTTACATTTGTTAATAAACTTACTTGACTTAGTTTTAAATTTTGAATGCTTTTACTGTAACATATATTTTTATAATAATAAAAAATCTGACGTAGCCAGCACATTACCTTCCGTCAGTACCACATATTTTGTATAAATTCCATACAGAAAGTTTCATGCACAAGATTTTATATTTCAAGTACAACTTCTATCAGTTCTATATATTTTGTACAAATTCCATACAGAAAGTTTCATGTACATAAGAGATTTTATATCTCCAGTAAAATTATAACACAAACATGTCAATTGCACATGACACTGACATCTGTCAATCAGCATTTTCTTAATAGTAGCAGTTTCCATGGCTAATAGTATAGCTAGCTGCTTTATGATATTTAATTTCTTTATAATTTTTTAACTCTATATCCTTTGAATATGAAGTATAAAATGTAATCAAATCGAATAGAGAATAAAATGTACTTTCATAGTTATAATAACATTAAATATGGAAAAATGATATTTTTTTTAGAGCTGTCAAAAAGAAAAATACTATTAAAATGGGTCAAGCAGAACACTGAGTACTTCTTTTTAAACAGTACATAATTCTGCATCTACCAGCACTATAGGTGGAAGTGGAAACAAGTTAACAATACACGAAGACACATTTGTAGATATCTATATTTTATTCTTTGTTGTTATCAAGATCATATATTTGTTAGTACTTTGTTGGACACGAATAAATAAATCTGAAAATATATGGATTATTTTAAGTGATCCGTTTTTTTTTTGCCGGTTAATAATGAATGCAATGATTGATATTTTATGATCGGATTTAAGAGTTAATATAGTATTTGACAGAATAGAACTTCGTATTATTCTGAGCGATCTTCAACTTGTTTTCGTATGAAAATTTGAATTTTTATTGTACATCATCACAAAAGTTCTACCAAAATAACTTTTTAAATACACTTTCTGCGTTTTAAATTTTTTGAATTGTGTATAAACTGTGTTTCTTTTAAAATGATTAATTATATTTTGAAGTCTGGATAATTTACTTATTTTTTTATAACATGATTATTAATTCCAAAACAAATTTAAAACTTTTGATCTTTCCTGGGAAAGTGAAAGCAATTTTACGCTGAATAATCTTAAATATTTATAAACTTTTCTGAAACTTCCAATAAAAGATTGACGCAAAACAATGTTTCCCTTCTCGAGTTTATTTTCAATAGAGAAAATTAAAGTCAGTATTTAATGTCGCGATTTCATTTATCTGTCTTTAACAGGTCCGTAAATTCGTAGATATTGCTTCGCATATGTTTAACAAAATGTGCTGGACGTACAATGCTCACAGCTAGTGATAAATATTGCCAAACGGCGCGCAAGCAAAATGAAACGAAACTTATTTTCTCGAAAGCAATAAATAAATAAAGAGAATGTATTAACACCATAATTGCACTCGATGAAGTGAGGAACGTACACTAGGGTAGTATTACAGATATTCACGAGCATGTGTGCTTGTACGAGTATAAATTACGAACTCGTAAATTTTGTATATTGTTGCTATGAGTAAGAATATTATTGTCGAGTATGTATACTTCTGCACATGCTATTTTTATTTTGACCTTAACTTAATACACTTATTTAAAAAACTATATTTTAGCATAAAGTGGACGAGTTATCATATTTCTTTAATATTATGTATTAAATATTTATTTATATATCAAGGTACAGAAGTTCTACTTTATATTACGAATGTGGAATTTAACTGCCTAGGCCGTAAGGCCGAGGAATAGATGTCGTCCGATGGGCATTATCATCTAGTAAAGCTCGTGGTGCATACAAGATTTTATGTCTCACTAGAATATGTGAAATAAGTTTTCATTTATAATAATTTTGATTACAATAATGCTTAAGCTTTGGCGTTGCTAAGGATGTTGTTTAATTATTTTGTTTATTATCAACATTTATTTATTTTTAAAACATCAACGTTTATAATATCGTTGGAGAATATGGAAATGGGGAATTTGATGTTTCGGAAAATATTTTATCGAAACAGTGTAAATAAATTATTTTGAATGCTTCTGCATACTTTGAGGAAGACAAACGCATAAACGTTCCCCTAATTATTCCATTCTGGTCTGTAGAAAATGTAAGAATTATATTTTGAGGTTCGTTTTCACAAGACAGATCTGATTTTTCTTTCTTATGCACTTATTTCTGAATATTATTACATTTTAGAGAGTTTGTACTGCTTTGGATGTGTCACATATGACAATAAATAATATCGAAAATGAATTTAAACGTGGATAAATATCGTCCCCAAAAAAATTAGTGATCCGTCATCCGCCATCCGTCAAAAATCAATGCCAAACATTGTAGTCTGCAATTCGACGTACGTACTATTTACATGTGTTGTGAAAGTAAATTGCTTTTTAATGCCCTTTTTATAATCAATTTTAAGTATTATAATTAAATTAAAAATGATTTCTGTGTTGTGCTTTCAAAGCTGTTTTCTTATTATATTAATTGTTGTAATCAATTAATGTATTTATTGTTGTAATCAGTCATTATTATTGTAATGAATTATAATTAAAAAGAAAATAATTTTCATTATATACCGTTCATATTATTTCTAATTTAGTCTATAATCGATGATCGGATTATAATTAGGGCATAATGAATGATTATGCCCTCATATAATGCCTCTGTTGTTATAGATATGTTTATATACACCATATCGTAGCAATAACCAGTTCATAATACTTTAGTGAGACATAAATCTATTTTGTCTCACTAAAGTATTATGAACTGTTTATTGCTAGGAGACGGTGTATATAAACATATCTACAACAACCGGGGCATTATATGAGGGCATAATAATTCATTATGCCCTCATTATAATCCGATCATCGCTTATGGACTTTAAATTAGAAATAATATGAACGGTATATAATGAAAATTATTTTCTTTTTAATTATAATTCATTAAAATAATAATGATTGATTAGAACAATTAATACATTACTTGATTACAACAATGAATATAAGAAAACATCTGTGAAAGCACAACATAGAAATAATTTTTAATTCAATCATAATACTTAAAACTGATTATGAAAAGGGCCTTAAAGCAATTTACTTTCACCACACATGTAAATAGTAAGTACGTTAAATTTCAGACTGCAGTGTTTCTCATTGATTTTTCACGGATCACTAATTTTTTCGGGGACGATATTTAGCCACGTTTGAATTCATTTTTGATATTATTTACCGTCACATGTGACACATCCAAAGCAGTATAAACTCTCTAAAATGTAATAATATTCAGAAATAAGTGCATAAGAAATAAAGAACTGAAATCTGTCATGTGAAAACGAACCTCAAAATATAATACTTATATCTTCCACAGACGAGAATGGAATAATTAGGGGAAAATTTATGCGTTACTCTTCCTCAAAGTATGCAGAAGCATTCAAAATAATTTCTTTTCAAACATCAAATTCACCCATTCCATCATCTCCAACGATATATAACGTTGATGTTTTAATAATAAATAAATGTTTATAATAAACAAAACAATTAAACAACATCCTTAACAACGCCAAAGCTTACGCATTATTGTAATCAAAATTATTATAAATGAAAACTTATTTCACATATTACGATGATGTTAATGCCCATCGGACGACATCTATCCTTCGGGCCGAAGGCCCTCGGTCTAGATCCTCGTCGCCCTCCTGGAATTATTATCATCGTAACGCCCTTGGTACATAAAATACTATTAGTCACTCACAGAACGGGTCTAAAAAACCCTCGCTGTGCTCGTATTTTAATTCTGACACATTCATGACTAAAGACTAGCATTACATACTTGTATCGTAAATAACTATATTTATTATCATTAGCCCAGTTAGTTGTTTTCTAAATCTTATGTTCATATTTGTATTCTTCTCCCACTCCTAATTCAATAAACAATAAACACTTCTACATCCCATTCTGCGTTAGCAAACAATTAGTCTAAATCACATGTCTGTGGGGTGCCATTACCCTTTCCGCTGCCCTGGGGGTTATTCAAATGCCTGCCGGGGTCCTCCTGCACCCTGTGCAACCCCATTGTTGATCGTCCTGCCGGCAGCGACCACACATCGCACTAATTATTATAGGCAGCCATCTTGTTCGGCTTTATTGTTACCAATTCCCCAAGATTTATGTCAGAGTTATAAGACAATAAAATTTATCGTTGTATGTGTTTATAGCTGCCAACCACGAAAAGTCTGCTGGCGTACGTCTTTTGTTTCAAGGGTTGTCGATGTCGATGCCTGATCGATTAGTTACAGTGGCGGAGGTAATTAACTTTTAATAAAGGGGAGGAACTGAGAATTGATGTGAACCAAATTAAGAAATCATTTGATATGTATCATTTAATTCAGTTGATCTTTTTTTGATAAACTTGACAATTTGTTTCTTTTTCTTTTAAAATGGATTTATACCTTTTATTGAAATGACATGTTTTATTTTTATTTCAAAATATTTAACAACTACTTATTTAGAATGAAATTGGACGTCTCTGCGGGCCAGTTTCGAAATATCAAACTATACCTTAACTCTATTGGGGTTCCTCCGGGCTTCAGAATGTTTTCTTTTGAAAATTGTAATGGATATCGTTGAAAAAATTAAAATACTATTACTTTTTACCTTTGTTCAAAAAGTTACGCCATTATTGTGGTGGGGTATACTATACCCAAAACGACTTTAAAACGTTATAATATGCGTATTAGTAAGAGTAGAATAATCATATTAGAGGTGGGCGCGGGCCGTGATTTTGTCGGGTCACGATGGGTCACGACGTGACCCGCGTGATCGTGAATATAATTTAAATTTTGCGTCGTGATGGACGTAAGCGTGAGGCACTAAAAAATTATCGTGCGTGATCAGGCGTGATTGAAATTTAATCGGGCGTGAGTACAAGTTTTCTTCTATTTTTTGTTTAAAAAATTGTCAATTTCCATCCTTTACTTTAAATTCTTGTTATTATTATTATTATGTCCAAATATGTCATCAACAGTAATTTTTGCATAAAAATGGTGTTATTGTTGTACCTAAAATTGTATACACAGTTGCTCCGATTTCACAAATCTTTAAGCCCGTTTGACACGATCATAATTTTGTTAACAAATTTATTACCAAATTTATAATGATATTTGTGATGGAATAGAACAACCTATTTGTCCATAAATATTCGTTTCCAATGAAACCAATCTGTTACTTAACTTATTACCAATTTGTTTACAAATTTGATAACAATTTATGATTGTGTTAAACAGGCTTAAACGTACATAGAAACAATTACGTGACACGAACGTGACCCGCCGGGCGTGATGGGGCGTGAGTGCCAAAATAAAATCGTGAGCGTGAGTGATCGTGAATCAAACATAAAAAGTCGTGCGTGATTGGTCGTGATTACATTTTTAGTTCCATGAGCGTGCGTGATCGTGAACAAAAAGGTACTCACGCGCCCACCTCTAAATCATATTACTTTAAATATTTTCATTTCAATGTTATTTGAAGCTACTGGAACGTACATGGCACTGGCATGCGTATTTCGAAAGTTATACATCAATTAAGTATATTATACCCCACCACACTGTCCGAGAGGTAATAAGATTCTGCAAAATTGTAATATTTCGTTTTGCTTTCTGCAAAATCGCCAATAACTTTCGTTATGTTCTTGCAGAAACGTTAAAAATAAGAAAATATCCAAAAGTTTAGTTGTGAATGTAAAAGTTTTGGTAAAGTACAATTTTGTTCAAAGCTCAAAATAGTGTGAACTTGTCCTGTCTTCAAGTTCATAGTGAAACAGCTCTTGTGTTTTCTACAAAACTTTCCTCTCTTCTACACTTTAATCATAAATTCTCCAACAATATATTATCAAGTAACAACTCTTCTATTTATTTATTTTTTGATTGCGACAGTTTATATCTTACAGTTACCTACGATTCTATAATATTTTCTAGATGCATATATTAATTTAAGCATTAAAAGCTAATGAACAAGAACGTTTTTAACATAGATATAACACTTTCGCTACTTTATGGTGTACCACCATTGGTACACAATTAGGATTTACCCAGAAACTTTGTGGCCACATTTGGAGTTTGTATGGGTTTATATGGGAATCTCGATAGGGTTAGTTTGCGAGTAAAGACTGGTGGAGCAGTTCGAAAAAAATCATAGACAGAACGAAATTTTGTAATTATAAAACCCTGATAGGGTTGTAAAAGAACAAAATGGTAATAAAATACCTGAGCGAAGCTAACTTCAGCATTTGGCTGAGAATATTATTCATTAGTCACAAGACATGTTTTCCGCCAATCAACATTCTGAATCTCCCTAGTTACCATGTCTATCACAGAGACGATAAAAAAACGAAGAAATTATTACTTTATTTATATTAGTTACTGAGGGATTTGTTGATTTGTTTTCTTTATTTATCATCGATGATAATCATATCACTTGTTATATTAGATATTATAATAAAAAACAAAAAAATTATCACCTTATTTATATTTATTACTAATGGATTTGTTTTCTTTATTTGACATTGACAGTTAATTTTCAGTATAAAAAGGCAATTGTCAAATTAACCATGTTGTAATACAATATATGGGGTCTCGTGGCCGCGTGCCAGGTCGCAAATCTGGGGAACCGGGTTCGATCCCGATCGACGCCAAATATTTCGAATTTTAAATGGCACAAAATTGATCCCTGTGGTGCACTCTCCACGCCAGCAATGAGTGTCCATGAGGTGACGTCTGGTAAGCGCCCGCACGGTGCAAATATTACATCATTACCGATATCTGTATACAAAGCAGATTGGCACACCCAGCAATGGGTAATAAGCCGTGATGATATATTTATTTATTTTATATTTGTAATACAATATATTAAAAGTTAGGTTACCAGCACATACAATGTGTCACAAAAATTCATTACATTCTTTCCTTAAATTAAAGCTCGTGATATAATCGAAGATATTGCTCGTGTATCACTTTTTATATTACGTATGATAATGATGTTGCTAACGATCTTCATTTGAATGATGATTTCAAACAAAACCAACAAATACCATGTCTAGTGCGCGAATTCATCCGAAATTTTACGTTGATAATCGATTTGGGCCAGTGACGTTACTTTTGCAATAATTATTTATTTTTATTTGAACGAAGTAAAATTTAATCTAATTTCACATTTTGTTTTCCACGGCCAACCTAATTTTTGTATCTTCATTTCAAAAACCATTAGATATTTGTATTTATGAACGATTTGGAATGTGGACAAACCTTTTTAAAATATTTAATACTATGTTGACAAACAGAGCTTAGTAATCTCCCGAACATTGGTATCATGATGAAATTGAAATACCTAGCTATGAATATATGATATGACAATGTAATGAACTATTAACTGATCTGAAATTAAAATTTGCAGGTAGTGTGTATTCAGTTATTGCATTTGCTCGTTTTCTGTCAATGCTGATCCGTTTTAATTTAGCGTTGTATGATCATACTTGATTAAACAGTATTCAATTCATCATTCCATACATATCAAATACACAAGATTATTTCATTTTTCCCATTTGCAATCGGATGATTCGATGGCAATTTTCACTATTTACATGCATTTGCTTTATCTGTCAGCACTTTTATCTAAACCAAAAATAATAAACAAAATAAATTGCAAAATCGAATCGAACAAATATAACACCATATATTACTAGAGTACTTAAAAAAAATTGAGCTAAAAGCACATTCGCAATTCCTTTAGGTTCCGATTATAACCTAACTTAACGCAAAAAATTCGACTCGACTTTTTCCAAGCGTATCTTTTGTGCATTAGGTTATTTTATTGTTGTTATATTCAGAGAAATATACTAGTCATATTATAAAATAAGGCTATCAACGGAGGTTTTATTACAAGTCGGGTTTTACTATCTGGCTACGAAATATATCGGATGTTTCATTACTTCAGGTACAAACTTTAGAAAGCTTAATCAGTATGGATTCGACATTCAATAGTTTTCGAGATATAAGACAGTGAAAAATGAGTTTTTATTTCGATTAAATGACGTTTGACCTTAAATGAGCTATTGTTTACAAAAATCAAATAATAGACCTTTTCAATTTAACGGCTATCTCTTTCTATCGCTACAAATAATAAGTAAAATGGTGAAAATGGCGCTAACTGCCAGTTGGGTTGTCAAACAAAACGTCAAAAATATTGCAGTCATTCAAATACCTGTATTCTCGGTGAAAATTTGCATCGTTAGACATTTTAGCTTCAATAAAAACTTCTTTCGATAATTTTTTTAATGTTGTCTGAAACTATTCTTACATTTTACGTCAAATTTTTTTAGAAACAAACGCCATGGACCTCATTTGTTCTTATTAGTCGCAGATCCCCATTGCGCATATCTTCTATCTCTTTAAATTGAAAAGGTTTATTGTACAAAGTTAAATGTTGTAGCAACCTTGATAAATATTTAATTTTCTTTAATTATAAATTCTTAAGTGTTAGAAATTGAGAAAAATGCTGCATATACTTGAAAATCAGGCCTATATTGATTGCCATTAAAACTTTTGTTTTTACTCAAAGTTGTGAAGCACCTTGTATAAACTCCATATCTCGACCATTTTTGTCGTCACCAATGAGACAAAATTTAAGTTGATGTAAACGTCGGTTAACAACGAATCTATTTTGTTAAAATAAACTTTTATTTCGAATTTATAAATTGTTTATTTGTTTTTAATTATGCTTTTTACCTTCCGTCACCTTTAAGGAAGGTATTGTCTTTGGTCAAAAAATTCGGTGGTGAGTTTTTAATGAATAAGCACGTTTTAAGGTCCATAGAATACGATTTTACTATTTTTACGATGATGTTTGTATATATATATATATATATATATATATATATATATATATATATATATATATATGTGTGTGTGTGTGTGTACGTGTGTGTGTATGTGTGTGTGTGTGTGTATCTATGTATGTGTGTCCGTGAGTGTGAGTGTGAGTGTATGTAACAAAATTTTCGTCTGCGATAACTCTACTCGTAATACTACAATTTAAAAAATTATAATTCTTTCGTATTCCTCTTCGTTACCTCCATGTGAAGAGCTGATTAGATTTTGGTTAGAATTGGACAACCGGAAGTACCTTCATTTGAAGATTTTAACAGTTTTTTCACATTTAATGTTATTATAAATATTAAAGAATATTTTATTTTCTATACGATTTGACTACATTTTATACTTTTATACTAATATTAAATGGATATAGAGTTAAAAAATTATAAAGAAATTAATTTTCATAAAGTAGCCATAGCTATGGAAACAGCTAGTATATTAAGAAAATTTTGATTGAAAGATGTTAGTGTCAAGTGAAATTGACATAGTGTGTTTGTCTTATAATTTTACTGGAAATATAGGATCTTTTGCTATAAATTATCTGTATGGAATTTGCATAAAATACATGCAACTGCCGGAAGGTAAAGTACAAGAAATATAATCTTTAGCAAGGAACTTTCTGTATGAAATTTGTACAAAATACATAGAACTGTCGCAGGCACCGGACAGCTAAATGAATGTGCCAAAACACTGTCATAGTTCCAGGAAGCAAACTGTAGAGGCGCGACAGTGCTTAAATTTTAAGAAAATGGATTAAGTCACCTTTGAGTTCAAAACATTTTGCAATATTTTGAATTGTAAAGTCACATAAGTCATCACACATGTCATTGAACGTACGCTTTAACATCTTTAATTATTTGGTAATCCAATTTGTAATAGTTTATAGATATAGTTATAGTGCCAGTAGTGATTTATTTCGTGATTTCTCCAGTTTTAAAGTGTATTAACTGTGTTTTTTGACGGAAAACGGAATTGAAATTCAATAAGCTGATGAACATTCGTTGTGCTATTTGATATAAATTACAGTGCAAAGAAGCAAATAGACGTTCACTTTTATATTTAATGATGAAATGTCGTACCATTTTCAATATTCTTTTATCTTACATATAAACAAAAATTAAAATAGAAGTGTATGTCTATCTGACAAGTAATTTTAAATTTATTTAGAAATGAATTTATAGTTATTGTATTGTGATTATTTAAAATATATGTATGTACTTATATTCAATTTTCTTATTATGTTTTTTATTTTAAAAACTCAAAATTTCAATTTATCTGTACATGACATGTCTCCTATGTTACAAACTACCAAGCCGACCAAGCCGTCGCAGTGTGCGTTAGTTCATGGAAGCAATCCGTAGATGTCACTATTTCGTATTTCGAAAAATACATTGACTGTCCTATCTGTAGTTGAGGTGATCCGTGCATAGAACTGACGGAAGGTAATGTACTGGCCACATCAGATTTTTCTACAATAGAATCAGCAAATGACTTAATTGCCGTTCATCATTGTAGCAATTTGATGTTAAAACCAGATTAATAACCATTTTACCGTTTAGAAATAATTAGTTGAACTAGTTTGTAGCTTTATTAGAAGTTGTAAGACGCAGAATGCCCGAGTTTATTGTTTATCGAGCTCCGAATTAAAACTTTGCGCTTGTGGAGCATAAGCGGGTTACGTTATACGTTATACGTACGGTACGTTATATGGTATACGGTATCCGAAACCCCGGACACAATCATGAATTTTCTGCATGGGAGCGAATTCTCAAGCTCGACCTCCTAAACTATAAAATTGAGTTTATTATCCTGCTTTTATTTTGCTTCCTGAGTCGGTTTACAGTTTATATCCATTTCGCTGGTATGCGATTGTGAACGGACCACTAACAAAAGAACTTTTCATTCTATGGAAATAATACTCGGGTAAATAAGAAGCTGCTTAAATATAATCTGCCTACATGCGGCATAACATGATTTTATTTTTAGAACAAGAACGTAACTTTCAGAATTTAAGCGCACAATATTAAAAACAATTTTATACCATGATTTTAAAAGTAAACAAACAACACAATAGGTGTGTATTTCGTTATTTTTATTTTAATAATATGTATATTTAATTAAATTGGAACAGTTTTATAGGTTAAATCTGAACCAAATTATGCCTTATTATCCAACTTACATATAGAGTAGATGAGATGAAAATTTCACTGCTTAATCATAAAAAAACTAAACTTTAATGAACTTGTACACTTATTGTTAATACGAGTAATAATGTTTTTTTTTTCATTTTTATTAGTTTCCTGTTACTTACGGTACCGTCCAAAATACACCTAGCATTTGTTCTGGTTCAGTGAAGCCCTAACAACTTTTTTCTATTAAGATATTTTTTTGTAAATTTAAATAAATTTACTTCTTTCAATAATTAAAAATCTGATGTGGCCAGCACATAACCTCTCGCCAGATATTTTACCTGACACCCGAGCGAGAAAGAGTTCATTGTTTGCCGCGGTTGTTTTGATGCTAATATATTCTGTAATCCGACTCTATTATGGAAAGCTGGTCAGACTACATCACTTCACTTGCCCATTAATCTTGATCAATAAGGGCGCTAAATATTTTTCTGTATATTAATTTATTTATGCTAAATGCTTAAAGATTTTGAAGATGATTTGATGAACTTTAATTTTAGAGATTTTATAATACCTTATTAAAAAATCTGGTGTGGCCAACACCATACCTCCCGCCATTTACAGCCCGAATCACAAAAAAGATTAAGTTATTTCTTAACATATAGTCTAATCTAATCCAAGTAACTACCTTTTTTAAACCCCTCAACAAGATTAAATCCCAATTACAGAGTTGGTTCACATTCACACACATCTATGCCTTAATGGGATTCGAATCCATAGCCCCGAGGGCACTCATGACATAAGGCGTTGCTCTAAACCATTAAGCCACCGGAGCTATAATAGAATAAAGACTAAATATATACCTACATATTTAGTTATGCTAGAAACTGTATTGAATTACTATTCTTTTGTTCTATTTACTTTTTTTCTTTTTAAAACGTTACTAATATTATTTTGAAATGATTAGTTCGTTGATAGTGACATTTATCTGTCAGTTACATACATTTGAATAACTGCGTTTTGTCTGTTTAAAGCGTGGGCTCTGGGATTTAAATTAGAGATAATTTTATAAATTTATCCATAAAATATATAGAAAAAGTTTTAATGGAAATCTATAGAAAATTTAATAACCTTTAACTTTTATAATAACATTAATCGCAAAAATAACATTTAAAGGTATTTTTCGAAGAAAAACTATTTTGAGCTTCTAGTAAAGTGCCATTTCCGGTTATCCGATTTTTACCAAAATCTAATGGGCTCTTTCCATTACAGAAACAGTTCGAAATACAAGGTTTCAATAGTGTTTGAGTGGCATACAAATATTTTTGACAGTGACATTTATGTGTCACTTACAAACATTTGAATTTCTTACCTTGAAGTAGTTTGATCTGAGAATTTTTACATAAAATTATTTTATATGCATTTCTTTATCTCTAAATCTATAGAAGATATATAATAATGAATTTATATTTATCGAATAAAGAATTTAACGTTCTTTAATATAAGTATTTACATAAATTTTCGATAAATAATATTTAGATGTTTTTTTTCTTGTAACTACTACTTCCAGTTGTCCAATTGTTACCAAAACTTAATCAACTCTTCCCATTATTGTTAGACTGAGGAATCCGTAGTTAAAAATGTCTTAAGTCTTATAGTATTTGAGAAATCGTGGATCCAACATCCACATATCCACACACACACACACATCCACACACACATACGGACATCATCGTAAAAATGTTATAATCGGATTCTACGGACCTTAAAACGTGCTTATTCACTAAAATCTGGATATGCGATTTTTAGCATGAATTCAATACCTCTCTTAGCGAGAGGTAAAAAACATAAGATTAAAATGATGAAATAAATTTAAAAAACACCATAGCTTTAACTTTTTAGTTTTGACATTAAAAGTGCGATTTTTTGAGAGCTACCAGTCTATAAAAATTGCATATTACATTAGACATTTACGAAAATTTTACCGGTAGATACCGCATCTACCGATTGCGTTCGAAAACACGAGTGGTTAATAGTTACCGTGTTCGAAAATTGTACCATATCTACCAGATCCATCTACCGGATCCATGATTTGTGGATCGAGTAATTCAGCCGGTAAATGCGGTAAATGAAGAATCTAACCTCAAAAAGTTAGTGATGTTAAGCGAAGCGTGCGCGTTAAAGGTGAAAATGTGTTCAATGTGGGAATCGGAAGTAGGATTGTGCTCAGTTTGTTAATTACGTTAAATTTCAAATCTGTTTTAATCTTTCAAATGTTTTTCATGGGTTATAAATCTACCCGGTTTGCCACTTGCGTTCTTAAAATATCGAATCCGGTAACTGTAACTTGGTAAACAGCTGTTTACCGATATATACCGGTAACAGTTCACCGGTAGAATTTTCGAAAATGCCTATTTTTCTGTTTACCTTACTAATAATAGATATAGAAAAACTTTTGTTTTTACCTAAAATTATTAGGAAAGTAGAAAATTACGAATGTATGATTTTACATGTTAAAGTCCTATATTCCGCTGTCGCGGTCAACACCCTGTATATGAATATTCATTTTAATTTCTTTCTTATATTTGTTGCTTGAGAAATCATAATAACTCCAACTAAATCTCTTAACAAAATTTAATCAAATGTCAGACAATCTTTCATACATTTTTACGAGCATTTACCTCAGCGATATAAATCAGTGCAAAAACATAAAATATACAGAACAGTACCGACAAATAATATAGTGGTAAACGATTTCTTTTTAATTTTCATACAGCACGTAACTGTTTTTGTATGCAAAATCCGACGTCTTTTCAGCGCGGATAAAATATGACGATAGTCTCCGGTATGCCATCGTCGCCTGCTATAAATATTCGTCCATTTGAGAATGCAAAATAAATTACCCAGCGACAGAAGAAATCATCTTTGTTCTCGTGCGCCGATTTACTAATCTAATCAATTTTCGATTTGTATTCGGTGTATTCAGCTTTATAGACCGCCAAAGTGCGCAGTAAAAAACCCAAGTGATAAAAGTCCGCAGAAATTTTGATTAAAAACAAACCCAACACAATATGCTATCAACCATACAAATATTTTTCTCAGTAGCCAGGAGAAAGCTATTATTTTCATCAGTTAATCATTTATTTGCTAATCAAATTTTTGTCTGATATTTGATAGAAAGCTATATTAACACTTTGCTACTACTAAAAGGGTATTTCATAAATATCTTTCAAAAAATATAATTTTCAGCATAAAGTCATTTTATTGGTTCATACAGCAATATAATTCAAGAAAATAAGATTTTATATAACAAAGAGAGATGAAAAAGCGTGTGTCAAAATTTGGTACACATATATAGTTAGAAAACTATATATATATATATATATATATATATATATATATATATATATATATATATATATATATATATATTATACCGAATAAGGATTCCACTTCTCATTTCTCATATCTATAAGTATGCATTCTAGAATGTCATACTCATTCATTGAATGTTTTTATCGCATTTTCCTTTCGTTCCATTTAGCTTTTGTTTTTACCCCTAATTGAATCTTCCGATTCAAAATCATAATCCAAGTCAATTATATTATCGCTGTGATAAACAACTAGGGAGATTCTGAATGTTGATTGGCGGAAAACATGTCACATGACTCATGAATTATATTCTCTTCCTAGTAGAATATGTTTCATCATATAAATTTAAATAATATTTTAAACATTTTAATTTATTTCTATATTCATTACTAATTAATTTGACAAGAGAAAAATTTATTATAAAAAAATTTATTATAAAAAAACATTATTAAAAATTTCAAATAAAATAAACTAAAATAAATATATCGTCACGGCAAATTAACCATTGTTGGGTGTGCCAATCTGATTTATACAATGATTTCGGTAATGATGATGACATATTTGTACCGTTCAGACGTTTACCAGGCGCCACAGGGTTCAATTTTGTAGCATTTAAAATTGGAAATATTTGGCGTCGGTCGGGATCGAACCCGGTTCCTCTGATTTGCAACTAGACACTCAGGCACGAGGCTACGAGACCCATTTAAAATACTCGTGAAAATATATGCCTAATACAGACAGTGCATATACCCCTAAAATTAACTCGGGCCTGTGACGTCACAAATAATTTCAGACATTTAAAAATTCATTACTAATTCGAATTTTAACATCGTGTTTTCAACAATACTCCTAGATATTTTGTAGATTATCAAAAGAAAAAAATCTGATGTGGCCAGCACATTACCTTCCGTCAGTTCTATGTATTTTGTATAAATGTCATACAGAAAGTTCCCTGCAAAAGATTATATTCCTTGTACATTACCTTAAGGCAGTTGTATGTATTTTATACAAATTCCATACAGAAAATTTCTAACAAAAGATCCTATATTTCCAGTAAAATTATAACATAAACATACTGTCAACTGCACTTCACACTGACACCTTTCAATCAAAATTTTCTTAATGTAGCAGCTGTTTCCAGAGTTATAGCAAAGCTGACTAATATATACGATATTTAATTTCTTTATAATTTTTTAACTCTATGTCCATTTAATATGAAGTATAAAATGCATTCAAATTGTATAGAGAATAAATAATTCTTTAATACTTATAATAACATTAAATGTGAAAAAATGATATTTACCATCGTTTTTTCAAGAAAAACTGTTAAAATCTTCAAATGAGAGTACTTCCGGTTGACCAATCATAACCAAAATCTAATCAGCTCTTCACATGGATGCAACGAAGAGAAATACGAAAGAATTATAATTTTTGGAATTGTAGTATTAGAGTTATCGCATTAGAAAATTTTGTCACACACAGACACACACACACACACACACACACACACACACACACACACACACACACACACATACACACACACACACACACACACACACACACACACACACACACACACACACACACACACACACACACACACACACACACACACATACATACATACATACATACACACACACACACACACACATACAGACATCATCGTAAAAATAGTAAAATCGTATTCTAGGGACCCTAAAACGTGCTTATTCATCAAAAACTCACCACCGAATTTTTTGACCAAAGACAATACCTTCCTTACCTAAAGGTGACGGAAGGTAAAAATATATTTAAAATCAGTAGAATACCCCATTATAGTATCATGGTTATTAAAAATATAAAATTAACTAGGAAGCATATTCGAATCATGTTTTATATTCAGAGCCGACCCGATAGATGAGACGGAGAGGCGACCGCCTCAGGCGCCGAATTGTAATAGGCGTCAAAATTTGAGAATATAACTCATGAGTCACGTGACATGTTTTCCGCCAATCAACATTCAGAATCTCCCTAGTTACATGTCTATCACAGCGATGATAAAAAACAAAGAAATTATCACCTTATTTATATTCGTTACTAAGGGATTTGTTTTCATTATTTGACATTGACAGTTGATTTTGAGTATAAAAATGTGCGGTAATCATTTTTTATATCAACAACGATGAAAATAATAAGACAATTGTAAAATTAACCATGTTGTAAAGCAATATATGAAAAGTTAGGTTACCAGCACGCACAATGTGTCATAAAAATTCATTATATTCTCTCATTAAATATAAGCTCGTGATATGATTAATAATCGAAGATATTGCTCGTGAAACCGAAGCAGCACATTTCATTCGACCTTCGGACTCGAGAATATCATCGATGACAATCATATCACTTGTTATATTACGTACGACAATAAATATAAAATTTTAATGAAGTTAACAAAATATTTAAATAACTTAATGCATATAAAAATATTTACAAGCGATTCTTCGTTTTGCCTTCGAAGCGATAAGTCCATAAGAAAAAAATTGAAATAGAATAGAACCCAATGTATATAATTCTCTGGGTGAAAGATTTAAAATTTTAAATGATTTACATTTAATGTTAAACTGATCTCAAAGAGGAACTAATAATTATTTATTTAATTTGACAAAAAAAACTAAAAAATGCACAAGAAAAATAAAATTTTATTTGTAAATTTAATTTTCATGTAATATTTCCAAACGGTGTCGTAGATTTAGCATTAAGAATTCTTCTAACATTAACATTACTAGTAACTATAGCAGAAGCTAAACGTTGAACGCAGTTTTTCTAAACAATAAAAAATTATTTACGAACAACGAACCCATAACTATATGACCTAAGAATAATTTCCAAAATAAAACCAAAATTAAAAGAATAGATAACAGATTATAAAGATGTTGCCGAACTATTTGTAGAAAGAACAGCTCGAAGTAGGATTATTTAATAAATGTTTTTTTACTGCACAATACTGTTTTTAAACATGTTTTTTTTCTTTTTCTACATTTTTGATGTTTAATACCTCTCTATATTTAAATATTTTAAAAAATAAATTAATATTCTTCTTGTTTCATAAATATTTTTCCTGTTATACACCCGTTGCATATTTCAGAGTATTTGACGATATAGGGATGGGTAACTAGAAAATCATAAATAAGTGACGTAGATTTTTTTTTTTCGTCAATAATATTTTAGATCTTGTTTTTATTATAAATTACTAACACTATTTTACGAAAAATTTAAAAAGGCGCTGTTTTTGAAATTTGTCTCAGGCGTCACAATGCATCGGCCCGGCCCTGTTTATATTTTAATAGCTTTGACAGTCTTTAAGTTTTCCAGAAATTAATTCTGAAGTAGTCTAAAAGAATATTGGCTGAGAGCTTTTAAAAAGTGGAATGCTGAAATATATTACTGCTGAACAAAACTATGTGGATACTTTGAAGAATTATTTTATTATAAAATTTGTATTCTGTATTCTATATGTAATAAATTATGTGTTGTGTTATGTTTACATTTATGAATCAATTCCGTATATGCGTACATGATTTCCCCTCCCTAAAATCAATCACTTTCACTTGCTCCCTCATAACATCATGTACGCGCGAGGCCATTCCGCATTCCGTAACGTACCGTACCGTGGGGTAACGTGGTAACGTTTCGCTTTTACTGCTGAATTATACCGCGGCGACCGAACGACCACACCACGACAACAGGAGCCGGGACAGCAGGAATAGAAGCAGGAGGCAGGGTTAGTGTTATACGCATGAGCCTTTCCATTCCTGCAAGCTACTCTGTGTTTTATTCCCTGAATTTGGGGGAGATGTGGTCTTGAGAGTTTAATTTTTCTGATTTCAGGAATTTTTATTAAAATAAAATGTGGTAATAAACTTTATACGTCTCTGGGAGTAGAAATCGATATGTGTAATGTTAGAATAATGACAGAAGTAAAACCTTTTGTCTCTTAGGAGAAAATATGTCAAAACTAAAACCTAGGGATTTTATATTATTTCGACAATTCAGCTGTCTAATATTAGCCGTTTTCTTTTTATCAAGAAGATCAACTCCGAGTAGCATACATCTACGCTAAATCGTTCTTTTTAAAAAGGGATAAATGATCTTGTACTACCCATTTTCTTCGTCCCCGCCCCCGCGAAGCACCACCTTTGATACAGGATCATATAGATCCTGAACTGATCCCGAATGTCAATGTTACCTCAATATGACTGACTGTTATGTATTTTGTCTTTTTTGTAAATATTTGATATGAAAATAACATGAATAGATGAAATTAATTAGTTTGAAACGTTATATCATGTTTCATTTCCATAAGAAATACATCCATATTTAAATACTCAAAAGTAAAAGAATTTAATATGTCAAAATCAAATCACATATACAACAGACTATAACCACAAGCAAATTCAGCATATTATTATATTATAATTATAATGCTATATAAAGTCCGTTTCCACCACTTAATCCCCACGTCATCAATAGTAAACATATGGTTCAAATCGCCAGGGGCGGGAGGGAATTGATGACGTCATATTGTTACCATGGTTTTGTTATAGGGATTTCATTTTCTAGTTTGATATAAGATAGAGAATAGGTACGTTCTATCGGTGTCAGAAATATTCCTACTAGAATAAAAATATTCTTAAAGCAATAGAACGCTCAGTAGCAAATAACTGTCAAGTGCTGTCAAGTAAAAAAATAAATACAATAGAACAGTGGCAGTGGTTATGTGTTTTGTTAGTTAACAACTAAAGATAACTTTACATGTGTATTTTGGATCTTCAAAATGTTGTTATGCAAATATTACAGAGATTATAATTATATAAAAACATATTAAATAATAAAAGTGTAAAGGAGATATTTTTGTTGAGCACAGTCTACTCTAAACATTCACAAATGTGACAGAAATGTACTCGCGAAACTCAGCTAGTAAAATTTTGAATTTATCTCCACTCTACATATCTTCCTACCAACGCTTCCAACTCTGAAGTTGGAATGATTCGTAAGAATATTTCGATTCGCAAAAGAACGACCATTGATGTTCTACTAGAAGAAGTAGGAAGATTTCTGACACCAATAGAACGTACCTAATGATAGGACTTTGTCATATTTGACATTTTCTTTATTTTATTTACAATAATTTTTTTGTTCGCTAATATACCTACTGTGAGAATATTATTCACCAATATTCGAAGTGACACTTATTTCACAATTGAATAATTATGATCAAAATCAAAACTGGTACAAACTGACAGTACGACCTGTATTGTGTCAATTTCGTTATTCATCAAAATTCAAAATAAAAATAGTTATTTAGAAATAATAAACCAATTGAATAAATAAATAAAATATACCTCTGTATTGTCCAAAAGCAATATGTTGCAATAATTGTCGTAAATCTTAGAAACATCGTCTTTGCAATAGCAAAATGCACAATATGTATAATCCCAAGATTTAACAAAATGACCAACACACAACGAAGCACAAATTATTATCGACGCCAATATCACCTTAATCACATGAATGACAGAATGACATGAATATTCAAATAATTCAAATATTTGAAAATGACACTTGTTACCGCGGTTACAATACAGTTTCTATTTCATTTTTTGAAGTTCGTTAGACGGAGATAGCTTATACCTCTCTGAAAAACCGACGATAATGAGATAGCGAAAAAAGTCTCATATATGCCATGTATATTCGACAAAGATGCTAGATACAAGTTTTATAATTCTTGTATCACAAATTGATGATTATTGTAATGTATCTTCTCTTCACTTTGGACAAATTTTGTAAAATATATGTAATATCATCTTAAAACTAGAAATTCTTGCAAGAATACAATAACGTCATTATAACACTCAAATGCAAATATCTATAATATGAAATATTTATGGGAATTTGCGTTTTTTTTTTGTTTTGTTGTTTAATTTTAGAAAACTCAATGTACTGGAAACTACTTGAAAATTAAAGGAAATACTGTATTGAGTATGGAGGACAACATATTACATAATTTGCTTTCTTTCTTTACTACATTTACATTGAAAACTGTATTTAAAGTTAAAAAGAGTGTAAAAACATTTAAATTTCTTTGTGAGCTATATGAATGCTTCCTCTCAGTTCATAAACCATAAAAACCAACAACCCTAAACAATGAAATTATACATTTTCAAAAAAAAAACATCCCTTCACCTTATAATCATTTAGCTGAAAAGCAATTTAAAAATCTCAACAGAGAGAAAGCATGGCGCTATCAAAGTGCGTATCTACAAAGCAAATTGCTCCCAACGGACATTGGACTGCGCGAGTTGAAATTCGGCCGCGCTGCTAGATGGCACCACGTGCCGCTTACCCCTCCACCCTCTCGCCGAGGGGCCGAAGAGGAGAGGCTAATACATGCAGATTGAATGGATCGTGCGGCCTGTTTGATCGGATTTAATCATTACATTTTATCCCCTAATTCGCCATTACTGAATCTAAAGTTCGACTGTGAGCGCGTTTTTCCACTTCCGCTACTAGCAGTGGCGGATGCGCCGAAATTTAAAAGGATACCCGAAAGATGTACGGATATTTTGTAGTTTGCATTTGTGTAAATTTCTTTCTCGTTTAAGAAATACTGGTAATTTTTCGGATTTAACAAGTTTCGATCAATACAATGATTACAATTTTTCCAAATGTATTTCAGAAATAGTCAAATTTGCTTCAGAAAGCTTCACTTATAATTCTGAATAATCAATTTAATTTCAAAACTCGTCAATTGTAATTCAATTGTCGATTTAGGCCCACTTTTAAAATTGATGGATAAACTATGGTATAGCTATCGGAGCTTTATCCTAGCAATTATACCTTCGATAAACAAGGCTGTCTTTTACAATGCATTTTTATCTATTAGATAGTTATACCAGGAATTACGTTAAATCACTTTAGGTTAGTATTGGCACAATAAAATTATCTTCTTGTTAGCCTATTTTTCTTCAATATTGTTATTATTTGTGCTTTCTAATTTGCATTTTTTACGATGTTGGATGATATAAATGTTATTTTTGATTCAGACAGTGATGTTTATTGACATCTGTCAAACGTATGAATAACAAAACATCGTTTGCGTTTACGTGGTATCCATAAGGAGAAGGGATAAAATTATCAAAGGTTAATACGACCGATTTCCATGGGATACGAAATACTGGTGTTTATTCTATCTGAGGTTTATCCGAGGTTTGTAAAATACAATTTCCAATTTTATACCTGGTATAGCGTTATACGAAGTTTATCTAAGGATTGTAAAAGTGGCCCTTACTGGCTTATTCTGTAAGAATGTCGTTATACCATAACGTATCGTTATGATGAAAAAGTTGTTAAATAACCATAATTTTCAAAAAGCGTATTCTGTAAAACCACTGTCGTTATATTGAAATCGTATTGTCGTTATTTTAAGTAGTTTGTGAACAATAAGTTATTCGTATTGTCGTTATTCAGTCCGTTAATGTCAAATGTTAGCAAATGGAAGGGTTAATTAATGTATTATTTATATTTTTGCAGAAAGAAATGGAAAATACGTAACAAAACATTTATTCATGCATCAAATATATAATTAACAACCATAATTACATTTTAGAAGAAATGTTTGTAACCGAGAAAGTCTTTTATGGGATATTAATCCATTTGATAATAGTTTTTCTACAAATATTCTTTACTCAATAAAGAAATAATAATTAAAATAATGTTAACATTTTTCTGCAAAATGACATTACAATGACAATTTAATTTTCAATAATAGATACTAACTTTTCTAAAAAAATAGGCTAAAGTCGTTGTGATATTACTTAGTGAATAGGATTTTTACAAAATGTCGTTCAGGATCACATCGTTACATTTATAAATAACGATAGTTGTTATATAACGATATTTTTACAGAATAAGCCTGTAGATATCAGAAAGCGCCAAATGTAATTTAAAATAATCAATTTAATTGCAGAAACTCTGTAATAGATTTTTTGTAGAAATTTCAAAAATTATAATTTGGCGATGGTATGCATCAAAATCGCTAACACGTTTTTCAGTACCAGCAGCGTTCCGAATTACAAATAATACATTCTGAAATACAAATATTCTGGATTAAATTTAATGCTTTCTGGAACTCAATTGACTATTCTGAATTATTTTTTAATTTTTTTATGACAGCAACATTTGTTTATAGGTTGCCAATAATTTTCTTCGCAATATCCTATTATTAACATATCCGTTTGTTCGGCTTAATAGTAGTATTTTACTGCCATTATCATGACACGATTAAATAATGTCAGCTTACTCTTAAACAACTTAAAAAGATTAACAACTCATTTTTCCAATGTATGAAATATAATTAAAATGTTAGAGCAAAAATATTGTGGGTGCCGCGCACCCACATTTTTACTTTCTGTGGGTGCATGTGCGTCCGTGCACCCACGTAGTTTACGCCCCTGACTGGTTGTAAACCAAACAATGCCAAAAAGTCAAGACCAATACCAGTAAAACCTCCAAGAGCCTTGCAAGTTTCCAAATTTACCGTAATTAGAAGCAAAAGTAATTGAACCTGGTCAAGTTATCATGGAAATAATAAATTTATTGGTTATTTCATTTCTTTAAATATTTCTGTAAATGTAAGACTAAAGATATAGGTACACATATTTAGTTAGTATGGATTTTACGAAATGCGAATATTAGATTTAAAAAAATTATATTCTTGTTGTATTTTGAGATGTAATTAATATTTACCCTAAAAGTTTGAAACACGTCATAGGGGTTAATCCGTTTAAATAACCCAGAAATCACCCCTAAATTTCACCCTTACTAACATATGCAATCATGGTTGACAGTTGATAATCGGATTTTCCGCTATCTGGCGACATCTGCGATATCAGAGTGAGATTGGAATATGCGAACGGTAACGGTATCCAAAACCAAAATAACATTCTATCCCATTCTGCCTCAGACCTTTTTTTTACTAATTTGATACTGAAATAATTTTTAGGGAGCAGAAAGTAGTATATCATTTCTCTCAAAAAATACTTCAAACCATTACAGAACCAATACTGAATACAGGGTATTCCAAAGAAAGTGTAAAAATTAAGGGCATATAAGTACTGACCAAAATGAGTAAAAAAAGCTTAATCAACATATGTCTGATCACCTGTTTCCGAGAAAAACGCAAAATCGGAAAAAACTGACAAAGATAATGATCGAAATTTTTTTGTCTATGGCAGTAAATACACTATAAAAAACTGTAAAATCTTACATAAAACATTTATCTCAATTTCTAATAGTTACGAAGCTATTTGAAAATTAAGTATTGGCCAAGGTTGCCAAACATTTACCCAATTAAAATTATTTGATTTTTTTTAAAAAAAGCAATAGCACAGATGACCACTGAAAGTTAAACAAACAGTCTCATTTAATCAAAGTCGTAACTATTCTTCGCGCTTTTTCATTTTTGAAAGCACCCGTATTCTTTTTACCTCTCGGAGGTATAGGGATCGTGCTAAAAATCGCATATCGAGATTTTGGTAAATGAGCACGTTTTAAGGTCCCTAGAATCCAATTTTAACATTTTCGCGTTGATGTGTGTGTGTGTGTGTGTGTGTGTGTGTGTGTGTGTGTGTGTGTGTGTGTGTGTGTGTGTATGTGTGTGTGTGTGTGTGTTTGTGTGCGTGTGTGCGTGCGTGTGTGTGTGTGTGTGCGTGCGTGCGTGTGTGTGTGTTTGTGTGTTTGTGTGCGTGTGTGCGTGCGTGCGTGCGTGCGTGCGTGCGTGCGTGCGTGTGTGTGTATGTATGTATGTATGTATGTATGTGTGGATCCTCCACTTTAACAATATTATCATTCAGAAAATTTTGAAACCTTGTATTTCGAACTTTTTCTGTAATAGAAAGAGCCCATTAGATTTTGGTGTAAATCAGATAACCGGAAATGGCACTTTACTAGAAGCTCAAAATAGTTTTTCTTCGAAACATACCTTTAAATATCATTTTTTTGAATGAGAAAAACAGCAGGAGAAAAAAAGAAGAAAAATTCTCGGAAATGCAGTCAAGATAATATGTTTATTTGATTATGCCGACGTTTCGATCATACTATGATCATCCTCAGGGTTAAATCAAGTCAGATGAAACAAAGAATTAATGTGAAAATACACTGAGGATGATCCTAGTATGATCGAAATGTCGGCGTAATCAAATAAACATATTATCTTGACTGCATTTCTGAGACTTTTTCTTCTTTTTTTCTCCTGCATAAAAATTAAAGATTAGTAAGTTTTCTACAGATTTTTCATTAATACTTTTTCTACATATATTATGGATGAAGTTAAAAATTATTTATAATTTAAATCCCGGAGCCTACGCTTTAAGCAAACAAAACACCTTGGTTGCCCAGTTATTCAAATGTATGTAACTGACAGATAAATGTTAGTCTCAAAGAACTAATCATTTCAAATTAATAATAGTTACGTTTTAAACAGAAAAAAGTAAATAGAACAATAGGAAAGGAAATCAATACAGCATATGTAAATACGTACATAGATATGTATTTAGATTAATAGAAATTAACGACTTGCAAAAAAGTTTAAGCTAATTCTCACTTTTGGATTAGTGAATTCTATTTTATCCCGGTATTTAATATTTAATTTTCATTTTATTATCAAAAAAGGTAGTTACTTGGATTAGATTAGACTATATTTTAAGAAATAAACTGACAAAAGTAGAGTAAAATTCGCTAATGCAAAATTAAGGATTAGCCTAATCTTTTTTGTGACTCGGACGGTACATGACGGGAGGTATCGTATTGGCCAAACAAGATTTTTTTTCAGGATATGAAGAACAATCCTCTAACTTCTACAATTTTTCTTATTTTTTTTTTTAATATTGCCTGTAAATTAACTGATTTTCCACGTTAATCCCCCATGTGTTGATTGATCTAAGACACCCGGTAAAATTGCAAGACAGTGAATTTGGCGCATGGTACAGTGACGTCCACTTGCCTATATTTCCCGCGTGGGATACTCGCCCCTTTGCGACAATTATTTCCTCGTCCCTGGCCTGCAGCACTAACACGGTGGGACTGGAGCGCGATTTCAATATGGCATCTATCTCCACGTGAAACGCCCGTAAAAACGGCATAAAGCGAGTTACACTGCCACGTAAAACATTTTTATTTTTATGGAGTGGAAATTATGTATTCGTATGGAAATTCTTTTTTCTGCTTACAGCTACGGTGACTCGCGTAGCCTTCCTTCCTTAGAACAAATGCCGGGATACCCGTCGAAAGTGAATTTATTACGGAAAGGATAAAATCTTTCAAAAAGAATTTGAATTTCTAATAAAACCTACTTTGCTTACAAAGGAGTTTATTTATTATCATGTTGGCTTAACCTTCTATTTGTGCGATTTATTTTTTTATGTTATGAATTTTAAAACCTCCACAAATTCTATTTTATCAGCCATACTTTTCCATTTTCTTTCATAAGGCATAGAAATCACCATAAACTTTTCATTCAGGATATGACTTTACATTTAATCCCTTAACTTTTCAATTCTATATTTCTCTTAACTCTTTTTTATTGCAATTCTGATGCTTCAGAGATAATCGTATCAAAAGAACCCTGAATATTATCAGATATAATTTTAGTATAACATAAAACGGGGTGAATAATTTAATTATAAAAGGAATGGAATAACATCCCTCACCTGCATTTTGATAATAGAAAAGAAATCTTTTGTATTTTATCTTTTTAAAATGTATCAGTTAAGCAGCAGTCACAATAGGGCACCCATATAATGTATCATTCTTTTATTAAATCCCAGGATTTTCAAAGGCATCAAGCTATATCTTTTAAATGAAAAAAACAATTCAACATAAACTCTTTATTTATATGAAGCCTAAAATAGCTATCTGTGTATTAAGAGCGCAAAATGGGGCATTGTCGATTGAGAGGCCCACTTGTGCTCGAAACACACACACAAAAAAAAATTCTACAGTTCTCCACCATAACAAAAAATAATAAAATGCACACTTTGTACTTATAGTACTACTCAATAGTTTTGCAGTGAAGATAGGGACGTATTCAAATATGACTTCAACATATTGTTTTGGCTTTCGTTTTTCGAAAAATGAATACCAATTTTGTAATGTATATTATAAGTTTTTCGTATAATTTATTTCTTTCAAGTACATTAAACTAGTGCAGTGAAAATGTGGGTATCCATTGGGAGCGTTTAAGCCAAAGTTTTGCAGGTGTCACCACAACTGTTCACACAATTTATTTTATATTTAATTTTAATTTATCGTTATTTTTCATTCTTCTTGAGCTATTGCTTCAATCTAATCTAATCATTTTATACTTTCGTTTTTGTAAATGATTGCCATATTTTATTTTCACAGCAATGCACCATTTTGTTTGGTTATGTAATATACCGACAGAGCTGTTATATGCCAGATTGACTTGTGAAGGTGGTAAATGTGTAACTACAGTGCCATTAGTTCCTGACTAAACGTTTCCATTAATAATGTAGACAAGTGATATTTCTCAACATTGTATAGTTAGAAGTTTGGACAGCAAACGTTTTTTCTACTTTGTCGCGCATGAGCGGCAAAGTAACATTTTGCGTTGACAAAAGGGAGTGCAAATTGCTACTTTGTATATAGACTGTAGAAAAATGAATATACCGGGTAGTGCCAGTTAGGTGTAAAATAAAAAATTTACCAAGGGATTTTAGTTTCATGCAATTTGCAGCTTTTTTGTTAATTTTACGGAAAAAATTGCAGAACGCAAAGTAGTTCGGAATTAAAAATTGACATTTTTATTGTTTTTAGTTTGTTCACAATTTTAAAGATGAAAATGTCATCAAAAAATATCAGAGGTAATAAAATACGTGCGTACATCAGATACGACTACAGATCTTCATTAGTTATTTTAGGAAAGTTAATTAAATTACTATTTTATAAATACTGTTTACGACGACTGCAGCTCCAATTATTTCTCATCGTCCCTACAATCATACTAACAGTCAAGTAATACCAATAAATTTAAAACAGATAATGCCTTTACAGTTTAAAAATAACTTACAAGTGAAGTAAAATATAATTTACGAAGTAAAAGTAAAACGAAGTAGGTTTGTATGTAACTATAGTTATAATATAAAAAAAGAGATATTGAAATGTAAATGCATATAACGTTCTGTCATAATAAATTTGTTCAATACAAGTCTTGGATTTATTAATGGTCTATCTGGTAAAACTACAATAATTTCAGAAGTGGGATCGCCAAAACTTTTCAATAAATACGAGTTATACAAGATATAGGTTCAAGTTTGTGAAAAATTGTCATTGACTGTTACTTACATTCGTGTGTTGAGTTTGTTGGGGCTAAAGGGAGCTGTTACTAGCAAAATGTTAAAAAGTGGAATAGGCGAAGTAGCAGATGACGTAGGTGAGCCTGGAGATGTATCAGGTGGTAGTTGTGAGCCTAGATACTTTCATAATGTTGGAAATGTTTTGCCTGAGTATGATCCAGTAAAAAGCACTTTTACCATAGAACAATGAATAGAAAAGATTGAAGAATTTGCAGAAATATATAATTGGGATGATGTAGCAATTATACATTTTGGGTTATCAAAATTAATGGGCGTTGCTAAAACTGGCGTGATAGTTTGAAATGTAAGGATAGGAAATGAAAAGATTGGAAGGAATTATTAATTGAAAACTTCCCTAGCGAAAGATCTGCTATTAGTATTCGTCTAGAAGCTCAAAATTACACAAGAGCAGCTGGCCAAAATACAACAGAATATTTTTATGAAAAATTATCACGATGCAATCGAGTGGGAATGGGTGAGGCAGAAACAAACGAATGGATAGTGCAAGGTTTTAACAACAACCGAATTCGAGACTATCTAGGACCACTGAGCAGATATTCGAAACCCAGTGAACTTCTTGCAGACTTGCGAGGTGCTAATTTTATTAATAATAAATTTGTTTAATACAAGTCTTGGATTTATTAATGGTCTATCTGGTAAAACTACAATACAAGTAGATAGTATTTATTCATGAAAATTCACTAACGCATTATAGAATTCAGCAAATAGAAAAAAAAAACAAATTGAATTGTACATTCCCTATTAAAAATCTATTTTTAATTTTCCATTAATTCCATGAAACATTTTTTAACGTGGTCTGGTATATAAAAAACTAAAACGGTGAGAAATATTTTTAATACAAAATTATTAAACCTTTTGTTCAATTTTTACGATTGATGAACAAATGCTTTTATTATTTTTTTGCGTGGGATAATGAAAATTTTAAATTATATAAAGTTCACAAAAATTAATCTCCGTCTATACAAGAATATTTAAGCGGTTATTTTCGGTAGAGTGTAATTTCGGTAAAACATAAAACATTTCAGTAGTCCGTCTTTACAAGATCTGTAATTACTTAGCATCAATTCATTCACAATCAAATTAAAAACGATGAAACTATGTCTTTTAAAAAATACTTTCGTTTCCTCAAATTATAAATGTTCACCAAATTTTTGACAAGAATTTTATGACAGATTGGAGCATCATTTAATGGTAAATGGTACCTAGTTTGTTTCAACATTTGTTGTGACGTTATTTTATATTAAAAATTCATTTGTTTGTGATAATAAAATAAAGATCCTTAATAATAAGTTAAGGGTCGTATTCATAGTCACTACTTAAAGAAATCTTAAATGTCGTTCTAGTCAAACTACATTATTGTAATCAACTATTACATTGTTGTCTTACTACAATAAAAGTGTTTTTATTTTCCTCGTTTTGAAAATAAGTTTAAGCTTTTATTTAAATTTTTGTTCCATGGCATTAATGACTTTTGCAAAAATGTTGTTATAGTTTTCGATTATTTTTACGGTTCCGGAAATTGAAAAATTATAAACACTAGCATATTCGGAAGGAGTATTTTTTCTGTAGCAAAAACCTAAATACAATTTTGCTCTAAAATAATTAGGGGAGCAAATAACTGTACATTAAGATTTTACCATTGAAACCCCTATTCTGCGTCATCCAAGTCACCACCCTGAATACATACATACATACATACATACAGACAGACAGACAGACAGACAGACAGACAGACAGACATCATCGTAAAAATAGTAAAATTTTATTCCGGGGCCTCTAAAACGTGCTTATTCATCAAAAACTTACCACCGAATTTTTTGACCAAAAACAATAACTTCCTTACCTAAAGATGACGGAAGGTTCAAAGAAAGATGCAAAAATTTTAAATAAAGTCAAATCTACTAAACAAGATGTATTAAATTAAACCAGCTCTAAATTGTTTTTAATCAAATGTACTATTTTGCCAACGAAAACTGTTTTTCGTAGTCGTTAATTTCATGTATTGTCAACGCTGTTTACCAATCTTTAACTAATAATTATAAACACTATCCATATCTACTAACACTAACTACTAATTTCGTGTTGTGAATGGAGCTTAATTATTACCTACTATCTACATATGAATTATTATGTCCAGTGACAACTAGATTAGAGTTTAATTAGTAATAAAATTTAAAGCGTAAAATTTTTCTCAAAACTTTTGTTATATATGTTATGTTAGCTAACATTCTTACAAACAATTGTTAACGAACTATGTTGCTGAACATTTGTCTACTAACAAAAAAATGTTAGCGAACAATGTCCGTTTCAATGTGGATCCGGCTTTTGTGGTTCAGTGAGTTCGGTAAATATTTAATTTAATCCCATTACATACTCATGAATCTATTAGAGAAAACAATTTGTTAAGAAGACGTCGGATTCTAGCAGTTTTATGGGATTTCCACATCGAGCGTAAGGCGTCGCGACACTTCAAAGAGACGCCCACACCAGCTACACGTGGTGAAATTAAATATCATAAATTACTCTCACTAACACACCCAAGATTTTTCTTGCCGCACAAATTAAATAATATTTTATGCTCCAGGAACTTAAATATGATTATAAGAATTTTTAATATGGTTCCAAGATGTAATTCTTAAGTGAAAAGTGGTTTCATATAACCGTTTTATTTTAGTCTCTTTCTCTTGAGATAAATCTTAAGCGTTTTATTTGCTCAGATGGTGGAAACAATGGATGCTTTTAATTTTCTTACATATAAATTGTTATATGGTGACGTGTCATATTGACAAAGTTATAGTCCTCAATTTGAGTACTCTAATGTCTTTCATTATAGGCCAAGGACCATAATGATTCCATTAGAGTACTTAGTACCATAATGAGCTATGGTAACTAGGTAACTTGTTTACAAACTAATCGAAAACAGCATTTTTTTGTTCAATACCAAATACTTTTATTTTAATTTTTCATTGATTTACCCCAGCAAATAAAGTTTTGTATGTAATACGGATCGTAACTAATCATATGGCACACGTCCTGTTATCAATCTCGGCTTCGCCTCGCTTGATAATCTTCTGAAGTAACCTTTTAGACAAAGACGACAAGCTCGAAGAAAGAGACAGCAAAGCACTACCATGACCTCCTAGATAGAATCTAAAACAGTATTTAAATGTGTTGGATAATTTTGTGTTTCGGTATTATAAAAGGAAGTAATGATGGTGAGTTTTCAGTAAATAAGCACGAATTAGGGTCCCCACAACCCGTTTTTACTATTTTTACGATTATGTGTGTGTGTGTGTGTGTGTGTGTGTGTGTGTGTGTGTGTGTATGTGTGTGTGACTATTTTTTCGCCCACGATAACTCTTGCAACAAACTTCCGAAAATTTCTATTTTCCGTATTTAAGTTTTCTACATTCATGTAAAGAGTTGATTAGATTTTGGGTAAAATTGGAGAACCGAAAGTGATACTTTACTTAAAGCCCATAACAGTTTTTAATGAAAAATTATATTAAAATATAATCCAAAACTTTTCAATTTTAGTATTTAAGACTTTTATATCAAGGGGAATAACATATTAGATTTTGGCTAAAATTAATAAACCGGAAGTGATAGTTTACTTGAAGCTCTGAACAGATTTTCGTGAAAAATATATTATATATTAAAAAACTTTTTAAATTCAGTATTTAAGCCTTTTATATGAAAAGGAATAACATATTAGATTTTGGCTAAAATTGATAAATCGGAAGTGATACTTCACTTGAAGCTCTGAACAGATTTTCGTGAAAAATTTATTATGATATATTCCAAAACTTGCCAAATTTGGTATTTAAGACATTTATATGAAGAGGAGCAACATATTAGATTTTGGCTAAAATTGATAAACCAGAAGTGATACTTTATTTGAAGCTCTGAATATATTTTCGTGCAAAATATATTGAACATTTGATCGTACGTAAGCTTTGTTCTTGATGGATTTCAGTCAAAAAGAAATCCGTTTGAGATGGTGCAGATCTACACTAGATCGCTTTGACAATGGATCGTTTCATTTGGTGCACAACATCATTAGAGGTGACGAAACATTGGTATACTGCTATGATCTCGAAAAAAAGCAACAGTCGGCAGTTTGGGTCTATGAGAATGAGTTGGCTCCAACAAAAGTTATTCGCGAACAAAGCCGAAACAAAAAGATGGTCGACACATTTTTTGAAATTATTGGACATGTTTGAAGTGTATCACTGGAGGATCGTCGTACTGTTAATGCTGAATGGTAGACTACCGTTTGTTTGCCTCAATTTCTCCAAAATATCCGCGAAAATCGTCCACGGGGAAGGATTATATTGCATCAGGACAACTCTCGGCCGCTCGTTTCTGCTCGAACGACTGATTATTTGAATGCCAAAAACATTGAAATAATGAGTCATTCGCCGCATAGTCCAGACCTGACACCTAATGATTTCTTTTTATTTCTACGTGTAAAGGATAAGTTACGGGGTTTACGTTTTATATTGGCCGAAGAAGCTGTTGACGCATTTAAATAAAGAAACTAACACGGGAAGATTGGAGAAAATGTTTTGGAGTTTGGTTTTCACGGATGCAAAAATGTATTGATTGTGGAGGGGAATGCTTTGAAAAATCATAAATAAATGTGTTTTGCAAGTAAATTGTGTATTACTTAGGCTCAGCGGAAAGAGAACTGCCCTCATATTACTCTATAAAGTTATATTCTTGTACTTCGAAGACAGTTACGCGTGGGCAATACGGAAGTCCATGATAAATAGTCAGAGGAAATGAAACCAATTCCATTTCTGAATTTTTTATAGATATATCGCACTGAAGTAACTGAGCAATGTGAACCGAAGTCATGAATATTGCGTTACCAGTTGGAGGTACTATTTCTAGTGTGACAAGGCCTTAAGAGAACCTGTTTATAACTATTAACAGACCTAGGAATGTTATGCACATCATAACTGCCGCAGATGTCTGTTTGAAATCCGAGCTCGTAGAGCGAAGATTTTAAGACATCTAAGGCTTGTTATGATTAATAACATCCGTGGTTTGTTCAATAGTTTATCGGTTTCAAAAATTTAAGACATTATTGATAAATATAATTTTTTGAAATTCTCTCATTTGTCTCATTAATGCTACTTTCAGATTGCTATGGTTAACAGAACAATTATTATGACATATGGCAATATGAAAAATATTCAAATTATGTGCTTTATTCCTCATGTTTATTACTTTAGAATAAAGTAGACCGTATTTAGAACGATATGCTAACGTTATCTGTATGTATTAATGAAGAGCATTATATTTTCATTTTATTTTATTTTCATTTTGTAGACCGTTGTTAACAAGTATGGTATAATAATAGCTGTATTCTTTTTGACCCAAATGTATCTCAGTTCAGTACATAACTAAGTTGAGCTGAAGTGAGTTGTGATTTTGCAAAAAGAACAAGTTTTATTCCATTTTATCATTTCCTTCTTTTCCGATAGCATTTGCTGTAACAGCTGTCAAATTTATTGACATTTTCCTGATCACTCTCCACGCCAGCAATGAGTGCCCGTGAGGTGACGCCTGGTAAGCGCCCGCACGGCGCAAATATTTCATCATTACCGATATCTGTGTACAAGCAGATTGGCACACCCAGCAATGGGTAATCAGCCGTGATGATGTATTTATTTTATTTATTTTTATTTTCATCTATGATACTGTTTATAAACTAAAAATGGATAATGTTGAAAATATATTACTTGTATATCTGTGTGTCAATATAAATTTTGTTGAATTACATAACCTTAAAATGCAAACTGAGTGTTTCAAATCATTTTGAGTTTTGTAAACTGGTAGTGTAGCATCGGAAAGGGGGGAAGTGAGTTTACTCAGAACGACTCAAATCAGTTGTGTCAGAAAGAACAACGATTTCTTGAGTTTATTTGAAATGATCTGAGATGAGCTGAGATTTGGCCAAAAAGAATACAGCTAATATTACCATACAGATACACTTATTACTTAGTTACCAGCCTACTTTTGTACATGTTAAGAATGGAATAATATCCTGAAAACGGTAAATAAAATTAAACCAAGTAAAACATTTAAAACCTTTTTTAAAAATCCAAGCCAAGTTTTGCTTTCATCAAGCCCAAGTTAAGCTAAGGTCGAAATATTAAAAATCAGAACAAAGTAAAACACCCGAAATGTGCTGTCCATTAATCTAAAATTCCCAATTTTTAATTTACCTGTAATCTACAGTGTCAATACGTATTAAATGATTAAATTGTAAAGCGAAATCCAATTAAGTTTGATAATGAGAAATATTAAACGGCCGTTAGCTTTCAGTGTTGAATGGAATGAAAAGCAACATTAATTTTTTACCCTTCGGAAACCCTTGGTGTCGTTTTTCCGGTAAAACAATAAAGTTATTTGTCTGGAGAAAACGTAGCAAAGTCATTACAAACGGAAACAAACTGATGGCGATGGGATGGAAACTGTTGCGAAACTTCAAAATACGACGTTGAAAATCTGGCAAGCACCCAATTTATTAATTAATAAGTACACACTCTGAAATATGAAACTGAACTGTTTAATAACTGAAGAAACTGTCGTCAAGTAACGTAATTAAAAACTGTGGCATACTCGGAAACTTTGAATTTGAGTCTTCATCGATTTCAGAGAGAGAGGAAATCTTATAATAATTCTCTTCTCTTGAACTCTCTCAGTGACAAGTTTAAGCTTATGAAAATTATTATTAAATCGAGGTGAATTATGTCGTTTGGCTATTGTATAGAAGTTATTGAGTGGACACATGGTGTACAATTTGCTGAAGGGTTTCGAACTTGGTATTTCAAGTTGGATTTATGCACCAATACTCAAAATTATTAACTTGTTTGTAACCGAGTAATTGGCTAATCAATATAAAAAGAATTTTGATATATACGCAATAAAAAAGAAAGTGTCGACGTAATTTCTCTAAAGCCCACCAACTCTGGTTCATCTGAATGTTTATTAATCATTGGATAACTGAAGGTTAGAAGCGATGCGAACAATAGTTTTAACTTTCAGTTAGCTTTAAACAAAGGTGGTAAGAACAATTTTGCAACATAACCATTGGTTGCAACTGACTGTCACTTTAACTAGAGGTTGTAGCAGCGGGCCTAAGTACAAGATGTCTCATTTTCGAAGTTTTTTTAAGGTATCTCGAGTAATATTTCTGATGATGACATTTTATCTGCAATTAAAAAATTAAAACCCACTCCCAATCCAGGTCCCGATAATCTCCCGTCTTACATTATTAAAGCTTGTAGTCATTTCTTTGTAGAACCTTTAAACTACTTATTTAATCTTTCACTCCAAACTAATGTGTTTCCCGAAGTCCTTAAATTCTCATTTATTTGTCCTATACATAAATCTGGTGATATAACGGATGTATCCAATTATCGACCAATTGCCATCCTCTCTAACATTTCTAAAAAATTTGAATCTATCCTCTACAACCATATTTACAATAGTGTCAAAAACCTTATATCTGTTCGTCAACATGGTTTCGTTAGGGGTAAATCTGCAACCACAAATTTAGCAAATTTTACTGAATATGTTCTCAATTCTCTGCATGACCATTCACAGGTTGATGTCATCTACACTGACTTCAAAAAAGCCTTTGATACCGTTGATCATAATGCTCTTCTTCTTGGGTGTCAATTTCAATTTTTCTCCTAATCTTGTTTCTCTTCTCAAATCTTATTTACATGCTCGCAAAATGACAGTTCGCGTTAACAGTTACAACTCCGATACTTTTATTGCCACTTCCGGTGTGCCACAAGGCTCTAATCTTGGGCCACTTTTATTTATACTATTTATTAATGACATCGTAGATGTTATTAAATATTCTGAAGTTTTACTGTATGCCGATGATCTAAAAAATTTTAAAACTATCAATTCTGTACATGACTGTTTTCTTTTACAAAAAGATGTTGAAAATCTTCTAACTTGGTCTCAAAATTCTAAATTATTTTTCAACTTCAGTAAGTGTAAGTTTATGAGTTACTTAGTGAAAAAATTTGTTTATACTTATTCTTATATTATGGAAAATACTTATCTTGATCGTGTATTTATGTTCAAAGACCTTGGTGTTATTTTTGATTGTAAGTTAAGTTTTCACTTACATATTAATTACATCACTAAGTCATCCATTAAAACTCTGGGTTTTATTATACGCTCATGTAAATCTTTCAATAATATAACAACTTTAAAACGTTTATATTTTTCTCTTGTGAGATCTAAATTAGAGTACTGTCTTCAAGTTTGGAACCCAATTTACAACAAATACATATTACAACTTGAATCAGTACAAAAAAGATTTGCAAAATTCTGTTATTTCAAAACTTTTAAACAGTACCCTAATTTCGATATTAACTACAACTTACTTTTGTCTGAAGTTAACTTAATTTCGTTACACTCTCGGAGAAAAATACAGTCATGTTTATTTGTGTATAAATTGCTAAATAATATTATTTTTGATAATACACTGCTTGGTAATCTTCCTATAAAAGTACCCCGGTTAACAACTAGAGATAAGGTGACTTTTCAACTTAATATTGTACGAACTAATTATGAAATGAAATCCCCAATTTATCAAATGTGTTCTATATTTAATAGCATTCCATTTAACATTGATGTATTTTTTTCTTCATTTAGGGTGTTCAAACGTAATGTTTCAAATTATTTTTCGTTATGAATAATGTTTTTATATTTTCGTATATATTATTTCTTATTTGTTATTATTAGTTGTTGAATGTTTATATCTTAATATTATGTTCTAAAAAAGCATATTATTTAATTAGTTTATTAACATGTATTTTTTTATTGTTTTTGTGTACCGTTACTATGCAAGGTTTATTATTGTATCATTCTTTTTTGGTGTAAAATCCTCCTGTAACTGGAACTTTATGTTCTGTAGGACTGGTTAAATAAATAAATAAATAAATAAATAAATATTAGTGATAGATCAAAACCGTTTGCACATTCCAGGGTCAACTTTTCCAAAAAAGTTTAATAATCACCACAGGAATTTTCGATCTTCGTTTGTTTCTGAGCTACAGGCAAAAACTCGTTTTCGTTCATTTTGAAAATATGTCATATCTTATTTATTATGATAGAGAAAAAATGTTTCTACAAAAATTTTACTGTTTTTTAGATAGAATAAAATGGCGTAATTAGATTTTTTGAAAACTTCATAATTCTGGAGATATAACACAAACTTAAGATTTTTTAGATGGGAACCAATGTTGAAAATAGTTTCGTCTTTTTGCTTAATTTATAAGCTTTTTAATGATATATAACAAGTCTACATTCTTTTGTTTTAAACAATAATAAAATATGAATTATTACTTTATTAGGGTGAAAATATTGGAAATTATTAAGAAACAAATGAAAAAATTTATTACAGATCATCATTTGTTTATTTTGATTCTATATCTATTAATTGTGTTCTCAAAATTAATCTTAACTAATTATTTTCGGGTTAGTTAAATTACTATTTATCTACGTTATAGTTGGCTTTGACACAACCCGAAGAAAACGGTTTAATACGCCATTGAAGTAAATAAATTGAAAAAATTAGTAAGACTGAAACAAATACTACTAGAAATATGCAAATGATGATCTGTAATAAATTTTTTCATTTGTTTCTTAATAATTTCCAATATTTTCACCCCAATAAATTAATAATTCGTCTTTTATTAATGTTTGAAACAAAGGAATGTAGACTTATTATACATAATTGAAAAGCTTATAAATTAAGCTAAAAGACGAGACTATTTTCAATATAGGTTCCCATTTAAAAAATCATAAGTCTGTGTTATAACTCGAGAATTATTAAGTTTTCAAAAAATCTAATTACGCCGTTTTATTCTATCTAAAAAACGGTAATTTTTTGTAAAAACAATATTTCTCTAACTATCATAATACATAAGATATGATACATTTTCAAAATGAGCGAAAAACGAGTTCTTGCCTGCAGCTCAGAAACAAAAGAAGATCGAAAATTCTTGTGGTGACTATATTAAACTTTTCTCAAAAAGTTGACCCTGCAATGTGCAAACGGTTATGATCTATCGTTAATATTACCCGAGATACCTTAAAAAAACATAGAAAATGAGACAGCCTGTACACCAAAACATATTCTAACTCATACTTGGAACTCTCAAACCACAAAACAAGGGTTTAAATAAAGTTTCTTTTATATTTATAATATTTTTTTGGTATGGACACATCATGAGGACAGATCAAAACATCCTAATTAGAAATTAATAATAGATAGAGTCTAAGGTTAAATATAACTAAAACTATTATAATTAGCCCTTAACCTTCTAATTAATTTTAATAAAAAACTAAATATGTATTTTGAGAACTAAGTTCTCATCACCAGTAGTACAACAAGGGAAAGTTAAACGGAGTAGTCAAGGTTACTCAACATGTCAACCATGCCAGAGGTCCTATCAACTTTGAGAAACAAGGGAGAGAACTCGGATTATATACGGACGGGAGTCACAGGTGAATGATTACCTATAAACTAAGATAAATTTCGTTCAATAATAATGAGTAATTAAATTTTAAATCGTCCAATAACATGTAACTTTGTATTAAATCAAAAAGTTTTGAGTTTGGTATGGGACCAAGATCTGCGTTCATCAAATTATTTTTATATTAATTTATTATTAAACTCTCGTATGCATCTAAATATCTATCATTATTAATATGTTTTAAAAGTTTAATATTAGAATTGTTAACTTTGTGATTATTAATGAACATATGTTGAGCTACGCTAGATTTTTCTGGATTACCGCTTTTTAGATGATAAAAATAATTTGATGAGCGCAGATCTTGGTCCCATACAAAATCAAAACTTTTCGATTTAATACATAAATTAAATTTGAGGCTCTTAAAAGAATAATATCTTTTAAAGTTTAGTACTTAGAAGTCATATATAAATTCTTGCAACAACCTTATTCCTATATACTAATTTATGATTTAAGTATTACGTGCAAATTGATATTTTTCAATAATTCATAATATATTAAATTTAGGAAACAGTAAATATGCATTTAGTACGAAGTTTATTATTATTATAATTGATGCATTTGTTAGTAAGATTATTACATGAGAATATTTAATAACAATAATTACTAAAATAATATATCTTTTACATTACCTTCATTAATATTCAAAATTTCATGATATTAATATTAACAATAATAACAAAGCCGTACAAGCTTGCATACATAAATTATAATATAATAATTTATAAATTGAGGTCACCGAACTAAATCAGTCTATTACATTTAAATATTAATGATGTAAATTATTTATACTGCATCGAAAAATAATGTATGTACCCTAAATGTTCAACACAGTATTATAATATTATAATCGATGAAAAGTTTGTAAATTATAATACTTCTGAAAAGAAAACTTCGTCTCACTTAAATATTTATTCCTTTTTATATCTTATTTTCAATTGCCTAATCTATACCCTATGAAGAATAATAACCAATAATGTTAAAGAACAGTAATATATACTACACGGTAACAGGGCCGATCCTAACCTATCAGTCGCCTTTGTTCTTATATAAAAATGAATGTGATATTTAATCCACCATTTTGATTCGGCAGAAGTACACTTTAAAACCTGCTATAGAAAAAAAATCCATTTATTTATATGAATATTAAATGCAATTAAAATAATTTTTGTTTATTTTCCACACATATAATAAATTGTGCATGTGCATCCATAATCCCATTTAGCTGTCTGTTTAAATTAAATTACAATTTACAAGTGGAATAATTGAATGAACAAATTACCTTACACATAAAAGAGAATTAATCAACAAGAAACCGTAACAAAAGAAACAAAAAATCAGAGATATAATTAATTCTGCGAATTGAAAACTAACCGTATTATTAAAATATGAATATCCATAATTCACGAGAAATAATGCAATTCTTGATGCATATTCCTGGTAAATTTTCTCAGCTTTTTATATTGAAGCTCATCCTACAGTTTTGTTTTATTTTTAGTTACTAAGATACTCATCTGGTCATATATGTATTTTATAATTTTTAGTCATTTGTGATGTACATACCCTTAGATAAAAATGGATTTTATGTATTTAAGTATTCTCGTGGTACATACAACGTTTACTTTATACATACGTTATCCTAGTGCTGGATTGTTGTGATGCTATATTGTTTTATTTATAAACAATTGTAATTTAGTGTAAAATGAAAATGGAAGCTATCAGTTATTCTAAAGAAATATCGGAAAATTTTGAGGCTGCACAGCAGAGGGCAAGTTGGTTCCACGGAGGTCAAAAGACTTACCTATACGAAAAAGAGTACGAAAAGTTTTGCGGTGTTTTAAATTTATTGTCTTGTCTGACATTTGCCCATTAACCAAGATTTTGATTTATACGTACAGCTGTTGCTTGACAACTTTGTAGACCCTTGGGCGATAAAAGCCAAATTGCGCCCGCTTTTGTTTATGGTAAGGACAGTCCACCGATTGAAGACAATGTATGGAGACTGAACGAAAAGAAGTTCTAGTTTTGTCTGAGATCGGTGATGCTTATAACATTTTCTGCACAATCGACGCACATTTTTTTTTAAATAAGATTTGAAAATATTTGGCCTATTAAATATTTAGTTGTTTTTTTTTGTATTTGGTCAAAAAATTCGGTTGTGAGTTTTTGATGAATAAACACGTTTTAGAATCGCTGGAATACTATTTTTACGATAATATCTGTACGTATGTATGTGTGTGTGTGTGTGTGTGTGTGTGTGTGTGTGTGTGTGTGTGTGTGTGTGTGTGTGTGTGTGTGTGTGTGTGTGTGTGTGTGTGTGCCGATTTTTTCGGATCCGATAACTCAAATACTACAATTCAAAAAATTATAATTCTTTCATATTTTTTTTACATCCATGTGAAGAGATGTTTAGATTTTGGTTACAATTGGTCATCTGGAAGTACCCTCATTTTAAGATTTTACCAGTTTTCTTGAAAAAACACTGTTAAAAAATTAAAAAGGAAGTAAATTTCATAAAGCAGCTAGCTATGCTTTAACCATGGAAACCGTTACTATATTAAGAAAATGCTGATTGGCAGATGTCAGTGTCAAGTGCAATTGACCTGTTTGTGTTATAATTTTACTGGAAATATTGAATCTCTGAGGTACATGAAACTTTCTGAATGGAATTTGTACAGAATATATAAAACTGACAGAAGGTAAATGTGCTTGAAATATGAAATCTTTTGCAATAAACTTTTTGTATGGAATTTGTACAAAATATATGGAACTGGCGGAAGGTAATGTGCTGGCTACATTAGAATTTTTAAAGTAAGCTTTGGTCGTTATTTTTATTTACTTATGTGATGTGATTCACATCAGTTACCGATCAGTAATCTGTAAATAAAACCTATGTCTTGGAAACCCTATCGGTAAACATTTTAAGAAATCTGATGTGGACACCACACGACTTCCTTGTACGCAAGACCAATATGAAGATGAAGTATAGACCCAAGTATAAAATTGCACGTATTTGACGTAATTTGACAGTAAAATCTATTTTTATTTTTTCGTTATTTTTTGTCCTAATCCATAGCAAGCTTCATTACAAAAACCAAAAAGTATATAAGTTTTAAATATACATATCTCGCTTATACAAAGGGCTAATTTAATAATACTTGATGTGCTAGACGCAGAATTTAATTCTCTAAAACTTTTATTTGAAGCATTTATTTCTAAAATCAAAATGAAACCATTTTATTCAAGAAAAACTGTTAACAACTTGAGGTAATATATCACTTCCGGTTAGCTTGTTTTAACCAAAATCTGCTATGTTATTTCAATTGATATAAAAGTCTTATATACCAAATTTGAAACGTTTTGGATTATATTTTTAAATAGTTTTTCATTAAAATCTATTATAGGCTTCAAATAAAGAACCATTTCTGGAAATTATGAAATGACCAAAAAGGGAGGTGCACGACTAGATGCTATAGAAGTCCTAAATACAAAATTTCAACTTTCTACGGCTTACCGTTTTTGAGTTATGCGAGATACATTCGCACGTACGTACAGACGTCACGACGAAATTAGTCAGAATGGATTCAGGGATGGTCAAAATGGATATTTCCGTTGAAATCTCAAAACCGAAATTTTTCGCGATTACAATACTTCTTTTACTTCGTACAAGGAAGTAAAAATCGATCATGCAAGAATAAAATAAACTTGTTTTTCATATTAAACGCCTAAATCACGTGTATAAGTAACAGCATTATATCGAATATATTTTTCACTTATTCCATTGATAATGGATAACATCTTTTAGAGATATAAAATCCGATTTAAACTTCAATTTTGTATCTAAAGTATTATCGTGGAAATTTATTTCTGTCTCACATCCCTCTTGAATTCCAATCAATTTGCTTGATACAATTAAATCTGGTACAAATCCCGTTTACATCTGTAAAGAATTTAGTGGCGAAAGGATTGTTCCCGGCTTGGCTCACACCTGCGGGATTAAAGAACTCCAACTCCATTGCACTGCACCTTGCATTCATATGTAGATTGATGTAAATTCATAACCGTTTTTGTAACCCGCTCTACCGCCGCGGTCTAATTGACCAAGTCATATTATACAGTAATATGTGGCCATACATATTCATAACCCACCACTGGCTATCTCATTGAGAATTAGATGCTGAAAAACCTAAATACTTTATGAGTACTACTGCTGGGTGTGTAACTCTGTTAGGTAACTCGTGATTCGCCCTGTGATAATTTGTTCTATTCCCAATTTTGAAATGAGAATATGGAGAAGTTAATTATACAGTACCGTCCGAAAATATACGAGTTTAATTATTAAATAAATAAAGCTATAAAACTAAACATATGTTATATATACCATTCCTTATCTTTATTTTGTTTGAACCCTGCCGAATTTATATAGGATGAATAACTATTAACATATCTAGGAATGTTATGTATATCATAACTGCCGCAGATGTCGGATTTTAAGACATCTAAGGCTTGTTTTGATTCATAACATCCGTGGTTTGTTCAATAGATTACCGGTTTCAGAAAATGAAGATATTAATAAATATTATTTTTTGAAATTCTCTCGTTAATGCTACTTTCAGAATGCTATGGTTAACAGAACAATTTTTTTGACATAAGTATGTCGATATGACAAATATTTAAATTATGTTCTTTATTCCTCATGTTTATTATTTTAGAATAAAGTAAACCGTATTTAGAACGAAACACTTCTGTATGTATTAATGAAGATCACTATTTCCATTTTATTTTATATTCATTTTGTAGACTGTTGTTGACAAGTCAGTATGGTAATAATATAACAGTACAGATTCAGTTATTACTTAGTTACCAGCCTACTTTTGTACATGTAAACAATGGATTAATATCCTGAAACCGGTAAATTTTATTAAAACTGGTTAGACTCTATTTTTAATGAATAGTTATTTACGATACAAGTACGTAAAGCTTGTCTTTAGTCACTAATACGTCAAAAATAAGTGACAAAATGTTTTATGTATGTGTTTCATACAATATTTTACCTGCGAGACTTTAATAACCCAATAAAGATAAAAAAAATACTTTTATATCTCACTAAAATATTATGAACTGTTTATTGCTAGGTTACGGTGTATATAAATATATCTATAACAACCGGGGCATTATATGAGGGCATAATAGTTCATTATGCCCTCTTTATAATCCGAGCATTCTTTATGGATTTTAAATTAGAAATAATATAAACGGTATATAATGAAAATTATTTTCTTTTTAATTATTATTCAGTACAATAATAATAAGGATTGATTACAACAATTAATACATTCAATGATTACAACAATTAATATAATACGAAAACAGCTTTGAAAGCACAACACATAAATCATTTTTAATTATAATACTTAAAATTGGTTATAAAAAGGGCCTTAAGAAGCAATTTACTTTCACCACACATGTAAATAGTAAGTACGTCGAATTGCAGACTGCAATGTTTCTCATTGATTTTTGACGGTTGACGGATCACTATTTTTTTGGGGACGATATTTATTCACATTTGAATACACTTTTGATATTATTTACTGTCACATGTGACACATCCAAACCAATACAAACTCTCTAAAATGTAATAATATTCAGAAATAAGTGCATAAGAAATAAAGAACTGGGATCTGTCGTGAAAACGAACCTCAAAATATAATACTTACATCTTCTACATACAAGAATGGAATAATTAGGGGAACATTTATGCGTTTGTCTTCCTCAAAGTACGCAGAAGCATTGAAAATAATTTCTTTACACCGTTTCGATAAAATATCTTCCGAAACATCAAATTCACCCATTCCATCATCTCCAACGATATAGAATAAAGTTGATATTTTAAAAATAAATAAATGTTGATAATAAACAAAAAACGCTTAAGCATTATTATAATCAAAATTATTATAAATGAAAACTTATTTCACATATACTAGTGAGACATAAAATCTTGTATACAACATGAGCGTTATTAGATGATAATGCTCCATTGGACGATACCTATACCTCGGGCCAGAGGCTCTTGGGCTAGATCCTCGTCGCCCCCCTGGCATTATCGTCATCGAACGCCCTTGGTACATAAAATACTATTTTCTGCGGTCTATATACAAAGTAGCTATTTGCGCTCTCTTTTGTCAACGCAAAATATCACTTTGCCGCTCATGCGCGACAAAATAGAAAAAACATCCGATGTCCAAATTTCTAACTATACAATGGTGAGAAATGTCACTTGTCTACATTCTTAATGGAAACGTTTAGTCAGGAACTAATGGCACTGTAGTTACACATTTACCACCTTCACAAGTCAATCTGACATATAACTGCTCAGTCGGTATATTATATAACCAAACAAAACGCCGTACTGCTGTGCAAGTAAAATAGGGCATTCATTTACAAAAACGAAAGTATAAAATGCTTAGATTAGATTGAAGTAATAGCTCAAGAAGAATGGAAAATAACGATAAACTAAAATTAAATATAACATAAATTATGTGAACAGTTGTGCTGCCACCTGCAAAAGTTTGGAGTAAACGCTCCCAATGGACCTCCACTATTTCACTGCACTAATTTAATGTACTTGAAACAAATAAATTTTTGTTATGGTGGAGGACCCCGTTGTGGCGACTGTATAAAAATCTTGTGTGTGTTTCGAGCGCAAATGAAAGCTATTATTTGTGAATTAGAATCACAATAGTAAATAAGAAGTTCGCTATGATAACAAATTATTCAGTTTGATTTTGTAAATTTTTCGTGTTTAAAAATTTTAAATTGTAAAGATCAAAAATGCAAAATTAATACTATAACAATAAAAACGTATATTGGTTGTTAATTTTTAGCGACTTTAAAATTAATTACCAATAAATATTGATTTGTCAAACATAAATTAAATTTTTTAGTTCCAATTACTACAATATGTTGAACATTTTTTGCAGGTTATTAAAAATTATACTCCATGTAATGAAATTAAATTGTTCGCAATTTTGGACTTTTAAAATAACATTTCAGTTGTAATATTGCGCTTTTACATTCTGTAGCTTAGCGCAAAAATACTGTATGTGAATGTTTGGCCATATGAGATTGATTGTGTACTTTTAAAAACAATAACAACCGAAGTCTAACTGTAAAGGAGTGTCTGGTCGCGGCATCTGGGGAATCAGGTTCGACTCTGAAATTAGTTAAAATTTTAAATGGTACAAAAGTGACCCCTGTATTGCGCTCTCTACGCCAGCAATAAAGTGCCCGTGAGGTGACGCCTGGTAAACGCCCACACGGTATTAATATCATCATCATTACTGAAATATGTGTACAAAGCAACACACACCAATGCCGTAATGATGTAAAAATGTGGTGTGGCCAAAACAATACCTCCTGCCATTTACAGCCCGATTCACTAAAAAGATTAAATTAATCCTTATTTTTGGATCAGTGAATTTTACTCTAATTTTAACAGTTTATTTCATAAAATATAGTCTAATCTAATCTAAGTAACTATCTTTTTTAAACCCCTCAACAGGATTAAATCCTAATTACAGAGTGGGTTCACATTCACACACATCCATGACTTAGTGGGATTCGAACTCAGAGCCCCGAGGGCGCTCATGACATGAAGCGTGGCTCTAACCATTAGGCTACCGGAGCTATAATAAAATGAAGATTAAATTTTAAATACCGGGATAGAATGGAATTTACTAATCCAAAAATGAGGATTAGCTTAAACATTTTTGTGAATCGTTAATTTTTATTAATCTAAATACATACCTACATATTTACTTATGCTGGAAACTGTATTGAATTCCTTTTCTATTGTTCTATTTACTTTTTTCTTTTTAAAACGTCACTAATATTATTTTGAAATGATTAGTTCTTTGTTAGTGAAATATATGTCAGTTACATACATTTGAATAACTGCGTTTTTTTTTTGTTTAAAGCGTAGGCCTGAGATTTAAATTATAGAGAATTTTATAAATTTATCCATAAAATATATAAATAAATAAATATATCGTCAGGGCATATTACCCATTGCTGGGTGTGCCAATCTGCTTTGTACGCAGATATCGGTAATGATGATGACATATTTGTACCGTGCGGGCGTTTACCAGGCGTCACCTCACGGGCACTCAGAAAAAGTATTTATGCAAATCTATAGTAAATATAATAATCTTTAATTTTTATAATAATATTAACCTCGAAAAAATAACATTTAAAGGTAGTTTTCGAGGAAAAACTATTTTGAGCTTCTAGTAAAGTGCCATTTTCACCAAAATCTAATGGGCTCTTTCCATTCCAGAAGAAGTTCGAAATACAAGGTTTCAAAATTTTCTGAATGATAGTATTTGAGTTAAAGTGGAGGATACACACACACAAATCGTGAAAATGTTAAAATTGGATTCTAGGGAGCTTAAAACGTGGTCATTTACCAAAATCTCGATATGCTATTTTTAGCACGATCCCTATACCTCCCTTACCGAGGGTAGCGGGAGGTAAAAATATTAATCTGCTAACCAATTTTTGTAATTTACAAACGTTATGAACAAATACGAAAATCATATTGTTATTTTTCGTGTTTTATGAGTATTTAACCTTATGTACACTGTGTTTCATGAGTGTAGTTGAAAATGTTTACTTTTAACTAGCACAGCTTATAGATTTTTCCGTTTTTCTTTGCGGATAACATGAAAATATGTGACAGTTTATTGAAAGGAAACTCGGTCAAAATGTAGATAACGTGAACGATGTCTTTTTAAAGTTGTAAGCGATAAAAACGCTGGGTGAAGAGATTGTGTGCATCATCGATAGTAGTGTAAACAGCTATTTTCATTTTCTGGCATGTTTTCACGCAGTCCTCGCCTCGTTAAGCTCATTCACCATTAACTTTGCAACAAGAAATAGTTTTTTTGTAAGGTCGTTAAAGTAAAATTGTTAGTCAGCTCCCCGGAATGTACACTTTGCGAAACTGGAAGTCGAACGCTCAAACGCTCGTTTTACAGCCAATGTAACCTACTTTCTTACAATCCTTTTTTTTCTATCCGATCCCATTTATATTTATAAAACTTGCATTTTCAAACTTTATTAATTTTATACAAACTCACAACAAATGAAAATTATTTTTTATGCATCTGTAGGGAGAAATTATAACTACAGTAAAGTAAATATATAATCCATTCACGATAGCGAGAAAATTTGGAACTAATTCCTGAACAGAGAAAAGTCATTCTATTGGTCAAAACAGGATAATTTTGGCTACATCAATAAATTGACTTGAATTAGTTCCAAATTCTCTCGCTATCATGAATGTACCCAAATTATGTTCCTCATATAATGAGGTATGTGACCATTTCAATATGTTATAAAATATAAAAATTGACCACTATAGATTCTTATTATTCTCGTAATAATAAAATAAACATTAGATTGTACTAATATTGTTATTAGCAATTTAGGCTCGTACCACGATCTCGGTTTTAACTAAAATGCTGTTTTAAGAAATGTCAAATTTCATTATTTAATAATTATAATAAATAATATCAAATTTATCAAAGTATGATTTTAAAGCAGAACATAGTTTGTATTCAAAGAAATATTAAAAAAAAATTATTCTTTAAACATAAGGGCTAAATTAAATATTGAAATTTGACTTTGACATTTCTTAAAACAGCGTTTTAGTTAAAACCGTGAACGTAGCCTTAATGATTTGGAGAAGGGTTATATGACGTAAGCATGTTAGGATCGTGGAAGAAGACAACTGTTTGGAACAAATAAACGGAAACATATTACACTGTTGGAAATTCAACAGTCATAATTTTTTTTAGCGTCGCCCTTTGAAAGAAAATAAAAAAGTGCCCTAAAGAGGTGAATCAAAATCCAGTACTATTTCACATTTGCAAGTTATTCGCAAAAATAAAAAACTGCAACATTTACATTTCGCCTATATCTAGTGCCCTATACATTTTTTCTCAAATAACGAAAAATGGAAAGACCTCTCAAATCGTCCCCTGATAGGACAACATTGTCTAATTTAACCGAGTATATATGTATATATATATATATATATATATATATATATATATATATATATATATATATATATATATATATATATATATATATATATATATATATATATATTAAGCATTTTTACTTTTATATTTTTTAAATTTTAAAAAATACCGGGGAGTAAAAATGTTATACTTTTCCAATATTTTCTTCTCGCCATTATGGCGTACATAACATCAACTATGTGCGAATTAGGTCTCGACATACGTGCCCAAAATGTGCTTTATAGAAAGAGATAGAAGAAAAATATGGCCACCCGTTTATGTTTACATTTGACACTTACAAATTTAATATCGTATTTTCTAGGTTTTACGTTTACATATTTAAAATCAAATAACTTGCTTTTTACCTCCCGCTACCCTTGGTAAGAGAGGTACAGGGATCGAGCTAAAAATCACATATCAAGATTTTAGTAAATGACGATTTAAGGTCCCTAGAATCCAATTTTAACATTTTCACGATGATGTCTGTGTGTACGTGTGTATGTATGTGTGGATCCTCCACTCTAACTCAAATAGTTTCATTCAGAAAATTTTGAAACCTTGTATTTCGACTTTTTTCTATTATAGACAGACCCCATTAGATTTTGGTGTAAATCGGATAACCGAAAATTGCACTTTTCTTAAAGCTAAAAATAGTCTTTCTTCGGGAAACACCTTTATATGTTATCTTTTCGAGATTAATGTTATTATAAAAATGAAAGATTATTAAATTTTCTACAGATTTGCATTAATATTTTTTCTACATATTTTATGGATAAATTTATAAAATTATCTATAATTTAAATCCCGGAGCCTACGCTTTAAACAAACAAATCTCCTTGGTTACGCAGTTATTCAAATGTATTTAACTGATAAATGTCACTGTCAAAGAACTAATCATTACAAATTAATAATAGTTTTTAAAAGAAAAAAGTAAATAGAACAATTAGAAAGGAAATCAAACAGATTCCAGCTTAAGTAAATATGTAGATATGTATTTAGATTAATAAAAATTAAGTATTCACAAAAAAGATTAAGCTAATCCTCATTTTTGGATAAGTGAATTCCATTCTATCACGGTATTTAAAATGTAATCTTCATTTTATTATCAAAATAGGTAGTTACTTGGATTAGATTAGACTATATTTTAAGAAATAAACTGTAAAATTAGAGTAAAATTCGCTAATCCAAAAATAAGGATTAGCTTAATCTTTTTGTGACTTGGTCTGTAAATGGCGGGAGATATTGTGTTGGCCATACCAGATCTTTACTAATTGACATTAAATTTGAAGTTTCACTACCAAATATAGAAGACATAGGTTCACGTTTTCATTCTAAACTAGCGCTCGTAGCGGACAACTACGGCGAATCAAAGATCTTAAAAACACTCGTAAAATTTTAAACGGTTAGTTTGTTCGTTTTAAGCCAGTAAAAACAGACGACACTGAAAGAAAAATCAAAATGTAATTTTTCAAGTTAAAGTCTATTTGTTAGAAATTGTAACAAATCGTTCTGAAAATTTTCGAGTGTTTATGAATATGGGCATTAATACAATAGCTGTACCCAAATTTTGAACAGGGGCCCGATTCTTGAAATCTTTCGCATATGTAAGTGGGAGAGATGCGCATGCGAACTGCATATTAGTATTCTTGAAACGAAATCGTGTGGTCGTAGACGAATATTCCGTGCACAATTACATCGCACGGGTATGAATAACTTGAAAGTATCATTCGCACACGAAACTGTGTCAGTCACTGTTACTTGTGTGTTTGATCTATCAGTACTTAGATGATATAAATCAAATTATGTTTTTATATAATTTCGGGTACGTTTTATAATCTTATAATTACGCCAATTATAAATCTAGAATCTCCATACACCTGAGTATCGTAATAATATTCTACAAATGTGTGCTCGGGCATTCGTAGAACGATGCAATGGATTGTTAGAAAGGAATTTTAGGAGCCTCTTAACGATCTTTGCATTCCAAATCTGAAATGGTTAGCAAAATTAGAGTATTATTATTACATAACACTTGCATATTAATATTGCCATATTATGTACGTACTGTAAAATAAGAAAAATAATACCTACTATAACAAATATATTATGTATATATAATAAATTTTGAATATTAAAATTACAACACTTATGGCTTATGACAGCGTCGTTGACAGCTACGGCTGACAGCTTTGGTTGACAGGTTGATAGTGACAGTTAAAAACAATTGTATGATGAAGCATTCACGTGGTACAAATGTTTCGTTTAGATTGGCTGCTACAAACTACGTTCGCTTGCTTTCGAGAATCGTATGCGTAAGTTTCGGCAGAGTTTCGTTTGGTATTCAAGAATACCACTCATACGTACAGTATTCTTCGTGCACGAAACTAACCAACACGAATTTTGTCGAGTGCGGAAAATTTCGCATGATTTCAAGAATCGGGCCCCAGTGCTGTACCGCTGTACCTTTCTTATTTAGACGAGTGAGAGGTGAAAGAAGCTTTCCGAATTTAATAATTTAGAAGACATTGCTCCTAGTAAATAAACATTGCACCATATATTTCCCAATTATTTATAGAGGGTATCAATTCTCTCGTGAACTCAATAATCCATCTTCCAAACTGTTGTTTAACAGTACTCTCAATCAAAGCTGCAACATTTTTATAGCTCATTTGTTATCATTTGGCGATTGTTTTGGGGTGATGAAGGTCATAAAATGCACCGAAGGAAATTTATATTTATGTGAAAAAATTAGGTCTCGTTTGGAATGAAAGTTCGCGAGAATTGTCGAAGTTGAATGTGCGTTTTCAGGGTAAATCTACTATAATAATATATGATGAATGGTTCTTTTCGAGGGCACTTCCTTTCTACCATTCACAGCTGTATTTATTAGCTATACAATGAGTACCCCCGCCAGGTAAATAATAACCTATACAGATATTTCTATTTTATCGCGCTATCAAAGAAATATATAAATTCAATGAATATTGAATAACCTGACAGCACAGAATTTATTACAGATATTGAAGACCATTTTGCTGGTATATAATCAAAAAACAGATAAATAACATTTTTTTTTAAATTAAACTTCATTTAAATTGTAAACGATCTTTAGTTCTAGGAAATCTATTCGTATTCGTAAAGACGTAATATTTTTTTCTTTTTTACCTCTCGCTAAGAGAGGTATTGAATTCATGCTAAAAATCGCATAGATTCCTAGAATCCGATTATAACATTTTTACGAAGATGTGTGTGTGTGTGTGTGTGTGTGTGTGTGAGAGAGAGAGAGAGAGAGTGTGTGAGTGTGTGTGTGTGAGTGTGTGTGTGTGTGTGTGTGTGTCCGTGGATGTGTGTGTCCGTGGATGTGTGTGTGTGTGTGTTGGATCCACGATTTCTCAAATACTATAAGACTTAAGACATTTTTAACTACGGATTCCTCAATCTAACAATAATAGGAAGAGTTGATTAAGTTTTGGTAACAATTGCACAATCAAAAGTAGTAGTTACAAGAAACAAATCATCTAAATATTATTTATATCGAAAATTTATGTACCTAAATACTTACCTATATTAAAGAACGTTAAATTCTTTATTCGATAAATATAAATTCATAATTATGTCTTCAATAGATTTAGAGATAAAAAAATGCATATAAAATAATTAGATGTAAAAAACTCAGATCAAACTACTTCAAGGCAAGAAATTCAAATGTTTGTAATTGACACATACATGTCACTGTCGCAAATATTTGTATGCCACTGTCAAAAATATTTCGTACACCATTACAAAAATAAAAAAAGTCAATTACGAAAAAGAATATACGTAAAAAAAATATAAAAGGAATTTGCAAAACAATGACGAATATAAAGAAAAAGAAATGGAAAGTAGAAAAAGAAAATTTCAGGATATTGAATATAAAGAAAATGTATGTATTGTACATAATTTATATTAAAATATCCCATAGATTTTGCAAATATATGTGAGAATTATTTTGTAGTGAGACATGAATATATGTATTTGTATTTAAAAATATTTTTCTTTTTATGCGTACAACCAGGTAAAATATCTGGCGAGAGGTTATGTGCTGGCCACATCAGATTTTTTTAATTTGAGTTACATAAATTGATCTATTTCAACAAAACATATGTACATAAGTAGGTACTTCTATCAAAATAACTTTGGTGTTCAATAATTGAAAATATATATGGATTATAAGCAAAGTAATAAAATAATTAATTAAAAAAAAACTACTTACATTATAATCTAAGTTTAAGAGAAGCACTAACACTGGCAGCCTATGGCATTTAACATATTACACTATCACACAAACACAAGAAGTGTTTTCTATCTGGCGTGGCTTCATAAATTGAAACAAGTTTTATTAGGTTTACTTCCGTTGTTTCGTTATTTGATGCATTCATTTACTTGAAAATTCATTCCGTATATTAAAAAGGCGATAATAGATGGTTTGACAGTAGTAAGAATTTTTAATAGAGTAAATTTATGACGTAGAGGGTAATATAAGGTGGCATTGAAAACTTGAATATTTGAAACGTATAACTTTACCTTGCCATGAAATTTAAGGCATTAAGTAATATTATGGGGTCTAGTGGCCGCGAGCCTGAGTGTTTGGTCGCAAATCTGGGGAACCGGGTTCGATCCCGACCGACGCCAAATATTTCGAATTTTAATGGCCCAAAATTGACCCCTGCACTCTCCACGCCAGCATTGAGTGCCCGTGAGGTGACGCTTGGTAAACGCCCGCACGTTACAAATATGTCATCATCCATACCGAAATCTGTGTACAAAGCAGATTGGCACACCCAGCAATGTGTAATATGCCGTGATGATATATTTATTTATTTAAGTAATATTTTTCTTTCTTCGTTATTTCTCGATAGTCTTTTTGTTAACGTAGATAAGAATATGAGTAGGCAACAGATTTCCCATTTTACTGAAGATATCTTTTATAGTTTCTGAAATGATAACCCAATGGTGATCTTTAAAATCCGAATACGCTATGTATAGCATCATGTTTATTCACAAATACGAATATGTAGTAAAACACTAAAGAGATACAATTACTTCCTGCTTCAAAATTTAGGAAAAATAAATATTTAATTCCCCAGTATTCAACGAATACTTAGTTAATAATTCAGAGAATTTATTACATGTATAAAAGCAATTTCCCAGTATATAATCAAACAATAGATACATAATAATTTACACATTTAGCCATTATCAAGATGTATGTATCACGTAAAACATTTTTTTCATTTATTATACACAAACAAATATTATCTATCAAGATAATACAAAGTAGAAAGTTTCGAATATTTTATGTTTTTCATTTATCTAGTTTCAGTTAATAAACAAAACAAAAATTATATTTTTATTTAAATTAAGCGAAATAAATAACCACGTATATCGACATTGAATTGAATGTAACAATTTGTAGGTATATTTAAATTGATATCCATATATTAATTGGACCAATGATAAAATCATGACATAAGTAAAACAGTTTGCATCCAGGAAGAATATATATATTTAGAAAGTAGCTACCTACTATACCTATATAACTTTAGAAGCTGCATTAAAGTTTTTTGGTGTTCTTCCGAGAGTTCTTGCTATTCCCTTAAAAAAATCTGATGTGGCCAGCACATTACCTTCCGTCAGCTCTATGTATTTTGTACACATTCCACACAGAAAGTTTTTTTGCAAATGATTCCATATTTCCAGTACATTTCCTTCAGTCAGTTCTATGTATTTTGTACAGATTCCATACAGAAAGTTTCTTGCACAAGATTCCATATTTCAAGTACATTACCTTCTATCAGTTCTATGTATTTTGTACAAATTCCATACAGAAAGTTCCATGTACCTAAGAGATTCTATATTTCCAGTAAAATTATAACACAAACATGTCAATTGCACTTGATACTGATATCTGTTAATCAGCATTTTCTTAATATAGTAGCGGTTTCCATGGTTATAGACTTAATCTAGACAAAAAGGCTCATTAGATGATCATGGTAAGAATTCTGTATTACTTCCGGTTTTAGTGGAAATAAGTACGAATTTAAATTTAGCATAGGGAATCTGTATTTTTATATATTTTTTCCGAATGTACATAAAATTAGCTTCACAATGATACCAATATTTTAGTTTTACTTTAACTATTAAATTCCTTACAAAATAAAAGATAAAAAGCTATGAAATAGTTATTTATGCTACAAGAGATGTAGGTACCATGGTAACATTTACTAATTGAGGACGATTTTGCGCCCGAGCGGCAGCGAGGGCTAGCAAATAAGTTCGAGAGTGGTCAAATGTACCTAAATCTCGTGTTGCATATAAGATTTTTTTCACTCCCAAAGATTTATTTTTAACTGTTCATTTTCACTGTCAGATATGTTAAGCCTGTCAAGAAATACAGTTGAATATTGATACATTAAAAAAAGAATCTAAGTATTCGATGGAAAATTTAAGAAGAAAAACGCTGTCATCTGTCACATTTGTCAGGTCAACGGTAACTTTTGAATGGAAATATTTATGAAAGGACAATTTGATGCAAATTAAATTCAAAATTATAAATTATAAAAATGAATAAATATTTTACAAAAGTTTAAAATATCTAACTGTTGGTATTTCACAAAGACGGAGGTAAGTTCAGCTGTAAGGAAGTAAGGACAATCCTTCGCTAATAGAAACCGATATCATGACAGTAAAATAAACATACATCCCTACAATCAATGTCCTAATAGCCTAATTACGATATTGGGAATGGGAAAACAATTTTATTACCCTAACTGACGCCCTAACCCTATTAAATAATAAAATTGAAGTAGGTAAACACTTTTCTTTTGTTTCAAAGTAATAAAATTGATCGGGTACGCGGTATCAAATTTGATACCAACTATATTTGAGCAAGAGCTAGTAAGATGCTTTGCAGCAGCGCGCCTGATCGAAGGTTAAATACATATATCACTTTTTATGGTTTGTTGAAAATCCTTGCATAATATGTTTTGGGAAAATTTTTGGCTTTCAAGATCGAAATAATATTATATGAAATGTTTTGTGTTACATTTCTTTATTAGATTTGGACGTTTCGGCAGAACGAAGCTGCCATCATCAGCCTAATTTTTTTTTTATTTGTTATTATATATCACTTTTGTTAAATACATGTCAGAAGTGTCAAGAAATAGCAGCCAAGTTATATTGATCATATCTATTTTATACTTGTGGAAAAAATACGTTGTCCTAAGCCTTGGGGCAAGTTGCCCCTTGTAAGTTGGCGTTTGAGGGCTGAAGGCGAGTAATCGAGTAGGAATGTGGTTTATCGCTGCGTGGGATTAGCAGCAATGTTCGATACTTATCGAATTACCGTAATGGCCATTTCTATATCACACGTCTGCAGTTTACTGTGTCCGTGGGACCAATTACGCCACGCGATTTATGCACTGCTCACAGGTGTTTGCCTTATAATTAACCAACTAGCGAGAATAGCTTACATCGAGATAAAAATGAGACATGGGATTCGATACTTTGTAACTGGATGAAAAATAGTGCAGCTTTACTAAAAATTAACATAACACTTTTAATAAATGATAACTGAGATATAGTTATTAATGTAAGTATAGGTCAATGTGCTTTCTACCGATTGAGGATGATTTTGGAGATTGAGTCGAGATCTTCAATATATCCGATACCGGTTTAAAAGCACTTACTGACAGCAATACTTTGTACGACCGAGAAACAAAATTTAATAAAATTAAAAAAATTATTTTTATACTTATTAAAAAATTTTAGTTGTCATTTTTAGAGTAATCTTTGAACGTTGTTTTTGACTTTTCGCCTCGCCTCCTGATCGGTAATTAATCAAAATCACTTAGCAATTAAAGTAATTTGTGAATAAAATCTACTGCCTTGTAATCCTTATCAATAACATTTAAAAAATATCTGATGTGGACACCACACGACTTCTTTTTACGCGTATTAAACTATACATATTTTTACCTTCCGTCACCTATAGGTAAGGAAGGTATTGTCTTTGGCCAACAAATTCGGTTGTGAGTTTTTGATGAATAATCACGTTTTAGGGTCCTAGAATACGATTTTACTATTTTTACGATTATGTCTATATATATATATATATATATATATATATATATATATATATATATATATATATATATATATATGTGTGTGTGTGTGTGTGTGTGTGTGTGTGTGTGTGTGTGTGTGTGTTTGTGTGTATGTGTGCCTGTGTGTGACAAAATTTTCGCCTGCGATAACCCTAATACTACAATTCCAAAAATTATAATTCTTTCGTATTCTTCTTCGTTACATCCATATAAAGAGCTGATTACATTTTGGTTCCAATTGGTCAACCGAAAGTACCCTCATTTGAAGATTTTAACCGTTTTTCTTGAAAAAACGATGTTAAATATATCATTTTTTCACATTTAATGTTATAATATATAAAATATTTTAAGACAATTAAACAATTTTTATATGATGAAGTTTGTATTTTTACTGTGTAATTATAATGAATTAATTAAAACAAATAGCTATTGGTTATTCATTTACAAAAAAAGAATTGATTTTGAGATATACGTAGGTAGGCATATATTGTCATTTTTTTCTTAAAAAATTTGAATAACGAAATCGTTTTAAGATATAAATATACCTATACCTACCGTTTGGCGAAAACCTTGGCCTCATAAATTTAAATATAAAACATCTTTTTCACAAATTACGGACCGGGTCATTACTAAAAAATACATAAAAGAAACAACAAAAGAACTTCTAAAACGAGGAAAAATGAAGACTGAATATATTCAGAAAGCAACAGATTTTAAACATATCGCAACAACAAACGGTTTTTATTACTTTTCCAATAATATCAAAAACTTCTCACATTTCCACAACATAATATTAATACCTATTGCAAATGTGTTGAAAGCCTCTACTCGTACATTATTATTTACTTCCAAACTTTTGTCGCGTGTTTCTTAATAACAATGTGACATGCATAATCCTTGTTATATAAGTTATAAGAAACTACAAATTCCTTAGAAAAATGAATATATGTAAACGTTGCCAGAAGGATTGAGACTTAAAATATTATAGTATTAATAGTATATTAAAATTATTATACTGTTGTATACCTACTACTTACATAAATCTACATTAAATTATTATACCCAAAAAATACTGCAATAGATTAGTAATTAATTAATATGCTGATGCTGTCAATTTAAATTCAGAACAAAATATTAGTCCAAGGAATATTAAATAAAAAATCAGAAGCTGAAGATATACAGGGTGTTAATACTAAGGCATCGCACCCGAAAATGGTAATTAGAACTCGTTAAAACAAACAACTTTGCTTAGTTCCAATTTTTAATTTGGTGCTCCGGTTCGTAGTTATTGGAGTTCCGTTATTTTTCGAAAAATCGTCATATCTCCCTTATTTTAAGGGCGATTGAAAAAAAAGGCTGGTGGCGGTATGGTATGACTAGCGAATGAAAATTGACGTTTAGATTATTTAATAAATGTGGTTTCTTTTAAAAATATTACCCGTTAATTGATTCAAAAGGAAACTGACCCTTATGTATTCCGTTACAGAAGATTAGAATTATACTCAATAGCAGAAAGCATTTAAAATGACCTTAGCAACAGGATTCAGGGATGTATTTAAAAAATTTAATACCGCAATTTCTAGTTCGTTCGTAACAGGTGTAAGCAACCCTCGAGTCGTAGAGGAAATTAAAAATAATCCTATTCCATAGAATTGCCAAACTAAATAATTTTTTGCACAATCGGGTTATTTTTTATATTTACCGATAGTGTTTCCAAGACAGTATGTCTTATTTACAAATTACTGAACGATTAGTGATGTGACTTACGTCGGTAAGTGATGTGCTTCACTTACCGTTCAGGAGGCGAGACGGTAAATAATTAAAAACAAAAATCAAAGCTTACTTAAAAAATCAATCAAATCTTATTTTTCTTTTAAATTTTGTGCGTCGATCGTGCAAAAAATAGTATAAGCATCATGAACGTTAAGGAATTACCGATCTCAGACAAAATTAGGACCCTCGCTTCGCTCAGTTCCCAAACATTGTCTTCGATCGGTAAAGTGTCCTTACTGTTCTTAATACCAGAAACCACATCTATAAAATAATTTAAACGTCAACTTTCATGCGCTAGTCATATCTACCATACATCCAACAACCATAGAGTGCGTAAGAAAGTAACACATCGCGTATTCGTACTCCCTATACCTTGTAAAAATATAAATGTTAGATTTGGCTGAGATGTGTATTTACAATTGATAAAAGATAAAACGGATAAGTACAAAGAGCACAGAAGAGCTACGTGGACTGTAGCAAATATTTTAATTTCCAGTTCCCTATTACATTACGTGATCTTGGTCATAAGGTTATATATCTATATTTTAAAATCTTTGTTTTAGTTTATTGCTTACATATTATTATTTGTTACAGATTAGTCATGTTAAAGGTCAAGGAAATGTAAGTAAAATTTCCCAGTAAATCAATTTACCGGTCTCAGGATATTATTCCATTGTTTACAGATACAAAAGTAGGCTAGTAACTAAGTAATAACTGTATCGGTACGGTAATATATGACTTGTCAACAACGGTCTACAAAATGAAAATAAAATAAAATGAAAACAGATAACGTTAGTGTATTGTTCTAAATGTTGTCTACTTTATTCTAAAGTAATAAACATAAGGAATAAAGCACATAATTTGAATATTTGTCATATTGACATATGTCAAAATAATTGTTCTGTTAACCATAGCATTCTAAAAGTAGCATTAATGAGAGAATTTCAAAAAATAATATTTGTCTTCATTTTCTGACACCGATAAACTATTGAACAAACCACGGATGTTATGAATCATAACAAGCCTTAGATGTCCTAAAATCCTCGCTCTACAAGTTCGGATTTCAAACCATTATCTGCGGCAGTTATGATACTCATAAGATTCCTATACTATATTTCAGATAAGAGTAGACTTGGTGGCGCTGCAGAGCCAGCCTGTTTTACACACATAAACCTTATGAATTAGTTTTGTTTCCTGCATGACATACTTGACAGCCCGAAACGTCAAAATTTGATCATTTTTAATTCTTTAGTAAAGAAACAGTTACTTAAAAATTGGTTACCGGTTTCAGGATATTATTCCATTGTTTACATGTACAAAAGTAGGCTGGTAACTAAGTAATAACTGTAGCTGTATGGTAATATTATTACCATACTGACTTGTCAACAACGGTATACAAAATGAAAATAAAATCAAATGAAAGTATAATGCTCTTCATTAATACATACAGATAACGTTGATGTATCGTTCTAAATACGGTATACTTTATTCTAAAGTAATAAACATGAGGAATAAAGCACATAATTTGAATATTTGTCATATTGAAATATGCCAAAAAAATTGTTCTCTTAACCATAGCATTCTAAAAGTAACACTAACGAAATAATTTCAAAAAATATTTTTTATTAGTATATGAATAATAACAAGCCTTAGATGTCTTAAAATCCTCGCTCTATCTTCGGCAGTTATGATATACATAACATTCTTAGGTATGTTAATAGCTATAAAAAGATTATAAAGTCAAAATAGAATAAATAATATACCTGCTTACATATTACTATTGTAAACTTGGTTTGCGTTTAGACCAATCAGAAAGCTGGAAACGTAGGCGTCTTACTCCTAAGTCTATTCTTCTCTGAAATACAGTATAGGTATGTTAATAGCTATAAAATATCTGTCATTGTCTGTAAAGAATAAAAGTAAATTCCTTATGCATAAAAAGTTACAAGAAACTTGAAATACCTCAGAAAAATGAACACATGTAAACTTTGTTCGCGGCGTAGACTCTGAACATTATAGTAATATAGTGTTAGTAGACTCCAACTCCATGCCATACTATTAATGAAGCAGGCGGGAGAAACAAAAATGAAAAGTTGTCATCGTGGTAAATCTATTTCATTTGGAACAGAGCATATCCGTGAGAAAGTTTGTATAGTGTCCTGTAGTAAGTAATAAATTTATTAAAGTTGAACCCAACTAGGAACGTGTACTGCAACAAATTCCAAACTTTTCTGTTACATAGTATTTCACAAAATTTCTTACAAAACTTTTCTCTTCTTCTCATTTCTTTTATATCTCATTCTGACGTACAATACATAAACCCAACTTGGACAGCTTTTTCAATTATTCATTAAGACTTATTTACCGATTTAGATTCAATTGGAAATTTTTTCATTATAAATGCTTTTAACTTTTTATAAACACAATTCATCATTATGTCTGTTATGTGTTAATGCAAAAACGGATGAATTAAAAAAACCTAAATATTGTTTTTGTTCTAATTGAAATTATCTCTATAGAGCGTTTCTTCAGAGTAAAGCATTAAATTTCAAGATTCAAAAAAAATCTGATGTGGCCAGCACATTACCTTCTGTCAGTTCTACGCAGGCACCGGACAGTTAAATGAATGTGCCAAAACACTATCATAAATCCAGGAAGCAAACTGTAGAGGCGCGACAGAGCTTAAATTTTAAGAAAATGGATTAAGTCACCTTTGAGTTCAAAACATTTTGCAATATTTTGAATTGTAAAGTTGTAAACATTGAACATATGCTTTAACATCTTTAATTATTTGGTAATTCAATTTGTAATAGTTTATAATTTTAGTTATAGTACCAGTAGTGATTTATTTCGTGATTTCTCCAGTTTTAAAGTGTATTAACTGTGTTTATTTTTTAACGTTATATGGAATTGAAATTAATTAAGCTGATGAACATTCGTTGTGCTGTTTGATATAAAGTGCAGTGCAAAGAAGTAAATAGACGTTTACTTTTTTATTTAATGATGAAATGTCGTACCATTTCCAATATCATTTTATCTTACATATAAACAAATATTAAAATAGAAATGTATGTCTGACAAGAGTAATTTTAAATTTATATAGAAAGGAATTTATAGTTATTGTATTGTGATTATTTAAAATATATGTTTGTATGTACTTATATTCAATTATCTTATTGTCTTTTATTTTAAAAATTCAAAATTTCAATTTATCTATACATGACATGTCTCCTACGTCTCAAACTACCAAACCGACAAAGCCATCACAGTATGCGTTAGTTCATGGAAGCAATCTATAGATGTCACTATTTTGTATTTCGAAAAATACATTAACTGTCCTATCTATAGTTGAGGTGATCCGTGGTTCTACGTATTTTATACAAATTCCATACAAACAGTTTCTTTCGAAAGATTCTGTAGTTCCAGTACATTACCTTCCCTCAGTTCTATGTATTTTGTACAAATTCCATACAGAAAGTTTCTTAGAATTGATTCTATATTTGCAGTAAAATTATAACACAAACATATTATGTCAATCGCACTTGACATTGACGTCTGTCTGCTTTATGAAATTTAATTTCTTTATAATTTTTTAACTCTATATCCATTGAATATGAAATATAAAATGTAACAAATCGTATAGAGAATAAAATATTCTTTAATATTTATAATAACATTAAATGTGAAAAAATGATAATTAACAGCGTTTTTTCAAGAAAAACTGTTTAAAATTTTCAAATGAGGGTACTTCCGCTCGATCAATTATAACCAAAATCTAATCATTCTTCATATGAATTTAACGAAGAGGAATACGAAAGAATTATAATTTTTAGAATTGTAGTGTTGGAGTTATCGTCGACGAAAAAATCGTCACACACACATACACACAGACATACAGACATCATCGTAAAAATAGTAAAATCGTATTCTACGGACTCTAAAACGTGCTTATTTATTAAAAACTCACCATCGAATTTTTAACCAAAAACAATACCTTCCTTACCTAAAGGTATGATGGAAGGTAATAATATATGCTGAGTATTGCTGAGATGTGCAGATAAATGAGGCTATAGAATTTTAGTATATAGAGTGTAAAATCGTACTATACGAGATACGACATAGATTAAATTAGACAAAGGTTGCCCCAAGAAGTCATTTTAGGGGCAAATTTAAAAAAATCTGATGTGGCCAGCACATTACCTTCCGTCAGTTCTGTGTATTTTGTACAAATTTCATACAGAAAGTTCCTTGCTAAATTAAATATTCTATTTCTTGTACATTACCTTCCGGCAGTTGCATGTATTTTATGCAAATTTCATACAGAACATTATTGTTTTGTAACGTTTTCTATTTACAGTGTAATGTATCTGCAGAAATAAAAGATTTATTATTATTATTATTATTTCTTGTACATTACCTTAAAGCAGTTGTATGTATTTTATACAAATTCCATACAGAAAGCAAAAGATCCTATATTTCCCGTAAAATTATAAGACAAACACACTATCTCAATTTCACTTGACACTGACATCTTTCAAACATAATTTTCTTAATATAGTAGCTGTTTCCATAGCTATGGCTACTTTATGAAATTTAATTTCTTTATAATTTTTTAACTCTATATCCATTTAATATTAAGTATAAAATGCAGTCAAATCGTATAGAGAATAAAATATTCTTTAATATTTATAATAACATCAAATGTGAAAAAAATATATTTAACATAGTTTTTTCAAGAAAAACTGTTAAAATCTTCAAATAATGGTACTTCCGGTTGACCAATTGTAACCAAAATCTAATCAGCTCTTCATATGGATGTAACGAAGAAGTATACGAAAAAATTATAATTTTTGTAACTGTAGTATTAGAGTTATCGCAGACGAAAATTTTGTTACACACACACACACACACACACACACACACACACACACACACACACACACACACACACACACACATCCACACACACACACACACACACACACACACACACACACACACACACACACACACACACACACACACACACACACACACACACATCCACACGCACACACACACATACAGACATCATCGTAAAAATAGTAAATTCGTATTCTAGGGACCCTAAAACGTGCTTATTGATTAAAAACTCATCATCGAATTTTTTGACCAAAGACAATACCTTCCTTACCTAAATGTGACGGAAGGTAAAAATATATAACGCGGATACTGTAGCATAAATTGTAAAAATTACTCTTATATGTTAATTTTTCGATACTATACTTTTCGTCTTAACTAACAGTTAAATTAACTGATAGTTTAACCAGATACGAAAATAACGGGCCTAAATCATATTATTGACAGCAATAATAAATCTGTCATATGGCAATTCATTTCTTTTAATTGTTTTTTATTTAACTGGCAGTTTAAATTTTAACCTGAAATTGTAATATTGGCCCTTATTGGTGTATCGTTATTTGGGGAAAAATGCGTAGGTCACTAGATATACGCAAAATATAAGTTTTCGAAGTTTTTTTTTATTCTTGGAAATAATTTCAAACTGTAAAAAATATTATTGAAATTTGGTTTGCATCTCGTTAGAGCACTTTTTTATGTTCATTCAAATGGCGATGCTCAAATATTTCTATGACTGTTGAATTTTGAATTATGATATCAAAGTTTTAACTTTTATACGGACGGCATATTGGAAAGTTAAACCAGTTTTTGGACAGCCTATATTTTCTATTCAAATATAACGATGCAAAAGACATTTAGGGTACGTTCGGCATTAACATTTTGAGCGCTCAGAGCCGTCGATTGCGTTCGGCATTGACATTTAGAGCGATCTGTAGCGTTCGGCATTAAACTCGCTAAGCATATTGAGCTCGCTCTGTGTGCTCGGAGACCAAGCGCCGAGCACACGGAGCTCTCAAATCTGAGCATGCGTATAAGACTTTAACTCAACTGTCATGTGGCATGGCAGTTAAAAATTTCATTTTCCCGTAAAAACTAGCAACTCAGAACTTAAACCGGCGGAGAGTAGTTCTCAGAATTCTGTACCGTGCTCTCGCCTAATAGTTCTAAGATATTTTGACTCATTTATAGCAAAAAGTTTTAAATATGAACAACAATTTATTTACCTGTCCTTTATGTTCATTTACAGTTAAAGCACGTTTTATAGAAACATTACAAAAACATGTTGAAAATGAACATAAAGATGTAGAATATACGGAAGTTAGAAATAATATTTTGTACAAATTACTTCAATATTCATATAACCTTTTTCATAAAGCTTGTAGGGTGAAACGTATTTTCATTTTTACCTACTAAGAAAACTTATAAAAATATAATATTTTAACACTTATGTGAAAAACTATTTTACTTCATTAATACACGTTTTACTCCTGTACTATTCCTGTTCCTAGTTGCATATTTGTGTATTATAATTTCCCGCTTAACATATGACTCTGGAGCGATCGGCATTAGCATTAACATCTGTGAAATCCGTCACGTGACCTATGAGCTCTGAGCAATCCGTAGATTTCAATGCCGAACGTACCCTTAATGTTTTTCAACGTAATAGGGAGAAGACGAAAGTCTGGATATCAAAGATATTTGATATCAAATATGTTCAGATTAACGAGATTCTGCTTTGCGCTACAGACTTACACATTAAATTTTACACAAATAAAGTTTTTTAATTTCATTTCCTAGCATAATTATAAATTAAAACGGTGGATAATGAATACAAATTTCTTTGTGCATCTACAGAAATAATATTAAAATTAAACCAAACAGATAAAATATTTCATTTTTTGTTGTAATATATTCATATGAGGCCAAAATATTATGAAATAATAAAGAAGGAGAAGTGTAAATTTTTTTCCCGAAGGGTAAAATTGTTGCACATGGTATATAAAAGTAAAAACTAGTACCAATCGAATTTATCCAAAAACAATATAATGTAATATTTGACTAATATATTGTGTACCTACATTAAATTTATTATCAAAACAATTTGAGATTTACATGAAAATTAAATGTCAAATATTGTAAAATACATTGTACGTTTTGAATATTATTTTATTTATAAATTGAATTTTATGCGAACTATATTTTCATACATACATAAATTGAAAATACATTAGTGGTACGTTGTATCATTTATTTTGGAATAATAAATAAAAAATACACCTCCCCGTGACAATGTTTGCACATTGCCGTGACCAGGATTCGAACCTGGGTTACTACGGCCACAACGTAGGGTCCTAACCACTAGACGATCACGGCTGTCGAGGCTGTGATAGTAAATTACTTTCAAAGGCAACTGGATCAGTTTTTCTGTTTATAATTTTATAAACTTTCACTTTGATGGTATACAATCAGAATGACATTCTTGTTCTGGTTTTATCTACGTAATTCAAATGGTTCACATGTAGAGAGAATCAAAATTAATATCTTTTAAACTCTATCTATATTTGCACAATTTTATTCTTCTATCGAGTATTCAATGTAAATAGAGATTGTAACAGTTGACTTAACAATTTTTTGTAAATATAATTATTATAGTGAGACTATTGAATATCTGAAATATTTTAATTCTTTCCGAGATTCTTTCCCTCTAAAACATTTATAGTTTATCGAGGCTCGTGTCGAAGAATCTATAGTCTCGTCTATAGTACCCAATTTTACATGTAATTTCATAACAATTTATTTTTTAAATTATATTAAAATTAAATAAAAACTTCCTCCCCGTGACAATGTTTTCACATTGCCGTGACCAGGATTCGAACCTGGGTTACTACGGCCACAACGTAGGGTCCTAACCACTAGACGATCACGGCTATTGAGGTTACAGTAAAATGATAATAGACAACTTTCATATACAACAAAACAAAATTAGTAACTATTTTCGTATTTTTACTTCCTTGTACAAAGTAAAGGAAGTATTGTATTCGCGAAAAATTTCGGTTTTTAGATTTCAACGGAAATATCCATTTTGACCATCCCTGAATCCATTCTGACTAATTTCGTCGTGACGTCTGTACGTACGTACGTACGTATATCGCATAACTCAAAAACGGTAAGCCGTCGAAAGTTGAAATTTTGTATTTAGGACTTCTATAACATCTAGTTGTGCACCTCCCTTTTTGGTCATTACATAATTTCCAGAAATAGTACTTTATTTGAAGCCTATAATAGATTTTAATGAAAAACCATATTAAAATATAATCCAAAACGTATCAAATTTGGTATATAAGACTTTTATATCTATTGGAATAACATAGCAGATTTTGGTTAAAACAGGCTAACCGGAAGTGATATATTACCTGAAGTTGTTAACAGTTTTTCTTGAATAAAATGGTTTCATTTTAATTTTAGAAAAAATGCTTTAAATAAGAGTTTTAGAGAATTAAATTCTGCGTCTAGCACATCAAGTATTATTAAATTAGCCCTTTGTATAAGCGAGATATGTAAATTTAAAACTTATATACTTTTGGTTTTTGTAATGAAGCTTGCTATGGATTAGGACAAAAATAAAAAAAAAATAAAAAATAGATGTTAATGTTAATTTACGTCAAACACGTGCAATTTTATAATTGGGTCTATACTTCATCTTCATATTGGTCTTGCGTACAAGGAAGTCGTGTGGTGTCCACATCAGATTTTTTATTTTAAAAATAAGAGACGATTCCGACCGACTCCAAATATTTCGAATTTTAAATGGCACAAAATAGACTCCTGTGGTGCACTCTCCATGCCAGCAATGAGTGCTGATGAGGTGACGCTTGGTAAACACCCGCACGGTACAAATATGTCATCATCATTACCGACATCTGTGTACAAAGCAGATTGGCACACCCACCAATGGGTAATATGCCGTGATGTTATATATTTTTACCTCCCGTCATACCGAAGGTAAGGGAGGTAATGTTATTGGTCCACAAATTCGATGGTGAGTTTTCAGTAAATAAGCACGAATTAGGGTCCCCACAACACGTTTTTACTATTTTTACGTGTGTGTGTGTGTGTGTGTGTGTGTGCGTGTGTGCGTGTGTCTATGTGTGTGTGTGTGTGTGTGTGTGTGTGTGTGTGTGTGTGTGTGAGTGTGTGACGATTTTTTCCACGATAACTCTTATAAAAAACTTCCAAATATTTCTATTTTCTGTATTTAAGCTTTCTACAATCATATAAAGAGTTAATTAGATTTTAGGTAAAATTGGACAACCGGAAGTGATACTTTACTTGAAGACCATAACAGTTTTTAATGAAAAATTATATTAAAATATAATCCAAAACTTTTCCAGTATTTAAGACTTTCATAACAAGGAGAATAACATTAGATTTTGGCTAAAATTAATAAACCGGAAGTGATAGTTTACTTGAAAACATGATCCAAACTTATCAAATTTGGTATTTAAAACTAGTGTATAATTTGAAACATCATATTAAAATTTGACTATTTTATGATAAACCGGGAGTAGTACTTCATTTAGAGCTCTTAACATATTTTCGAGGAAAAATATTATAAAATATGATGAGATGAGATTTCTGGACTTCAGTCAACTTTTATTTATCAACCCGACCGGTTTCGACACCCCCATGTGTCTTCCTCAGGGGATGATTTTTAGTAAAAGTTTATGAAAAATATTGCATACTATGAAAATGTTGAATGCAGTATAATTACAAAGTAAAATATAATCCAAAATTTCGTATTACAGATTTCTATTTATTGGAACAACAATACCTTACTTAAAGCTCATTGCTATTTTAAACATGGAATTGACGGGAGGTTATGCGCTGGCCACATCAAATTTTTTTTTATTTATTTTAAAAAATAAAATAATCGCAATTATTAAACATGTTATAAATGTAATAGCAACAAAAGTTAGTTTTTCACTCATCGATGTCAGAATACCATACTTTTATTTAAAATATTTAAGGGAAAAATCAGGAACGTACGCCTGCTATTTATTTATAAGGTAATTACTTTATTGAACATTTAAATGTTACCGGTAATCTGTAAATGCCAACAGTAACTAGTTAAAATAAGCATTCACTGAGTTGTCTCTTTCAATCCGTAAAAGAATGGTTAAAACGTTACCGCTCTTACCTAACCTAATCCCTAACGCTTTTAGTTTTACTTTTACTAGTCTTTATTGGTAAATGTTAATTTTATTAGTACCTAACTATTAGAATTCATTAATAAATTCTAAGGTTTGTTTTGAAGTTATCACATTTTAGTGCAATTAGTAATTGCCAATATGTTCTAATGTCACTGAATTTCCTACTTTCAATTTAATATACACTAAATTTCCTTTTTTTTAATAACAACACTAATATGTACTTAAACCAAATGATTTTTCCAAATGAAAATAAACGTGGCCCTGGGAGGCCCCATATCACCAATTGTATATTGTATTAAATTTCACCTACGTCACCAGCCAAGGCGCCAAGGGTTAAATCATTTTGAAGTTACTGTATGTGCAAACAGCTCGCAGTAACTTTGCAACAAAACCTTGGAGTTCTATTACATTTTCACCTTTAATTCCAAAAAAATTTATCTAGATTTAGATCCCATTCACGCACTTCAATGAATACACTAGCACACGTGCGTCGTTCTCTCCACCAGCAAATTCTACAAACATTCGCACGTGGTTATGAATTTCGCGAACAAAGCGGGATAGCGAATCGATGGCGGGCAAAGGCTTCTAATACGCCGTTGGAGATTGGCAAATTTACTTGCATGAAGAATTAGAAATGGAAGAGAATTTATGTTGATGGTAGTGGATAAATATTGCTTTTTCTACTGTTTAAGTGTCATGTTTTATGTTTTAATAGATGGTTATATTTACAGAAATTTTTAATTACGAATTATAATATATTTTTATTGTTATACATGTACATACATTCTCCACGCCAGGAATGAGTGTCCGTGTGGTGACAATAATAATTACGATATAAAGCAGATTGGCACACCCAGCAATGGGTAATTTGCCATGATGATATATTTATTTATATTTATTAATATAAAAGTCCCTAAATACTAATATAAACATTTAGACAAGAGAAATCAGGATTTATAAAATTTATCTTAAAAAATATAAACAGAATAAAGCGATAACAAGATTTATATACCTATAAATATTTGCTTTCGTAAGAAGATTCATACAAAATTTTATTTGGTTTATCGTTTTTTATATTTTTAAAATAAACATTAATAATTTTATGTAAACAACATTTATTTATGTGTAATTATTTTGAAATTCCTGCAATCTTTGTACAAAATAAATGCATTTTATATAAAATAATATCTTTTTATATCGTACACACTTAAATATAGAAATTATGTAGGTCCCTACACAACATTTTCTGCAATATTATTGTTAATTTGTAATTTAAACTTGTTTCCAAGAAAGTATGTGAAAATATAATTTCATAAAAATATAAACAAAATATGTCAATATAAAATTATGTCATGATTTTGTAAACAAATTAATTTATTTTTGAATATTTGAATTTAAATTGACAATTTTTATGTACATATGTAAGTAAGTAAAAATAATATAACAATTCAGAAGTACAAAAATTAACAGGGTTAGACTGATTTAAATCAACTGATTTTTTTTTTTTTTTAAATTTAAATCAAATTTTATAAAATATTTCATTTTTTGTAGAAAAGTCAATTGTTTTTCAAATTATTTTAGATACATTAAATGCAGAGTTAACAAAAAGGAAATTCTACTATGGTAATATAATATAAAAATATATACATATATACCGGGTGTCTACTTTTTTATGGACCATAGGAAATACAATGGTAAAATTTTCATATATTTGTAAATTCTGCCTTATTAATTTTAAAACTAAAGTGTAAATACAAAAAAATGTTCAGAATTAAATACTGCATAAAAGGAGCTTAAATTTTTTGATATAATAATCTTTTGTCATGAGATATTTAGGTAGGCATGGTTTAAGTTTAAAGTTTAAACAGGCGCGTGTGGACGCGTTATATACTATACGTATAAGCAAAAATTCAAATGCAGTCTTTGGGGTTTTATTACATATTTCGTTTTCGTTTATGCAATAAAATATCTATATTGCTTTTAAAACAATTAAAAAGTGCAATTACACCAACAGGTCTTTAAAAATAAAAAATCAAAAAAATTATGATTTTGCCAACCCTGAAAATTAATATTTTTTTATGTTGAAATAAAATATTTTTCTTTGTTATATATAGACTGGAATATACCAATGTCCCAAGCAAACCTTCTCATAGCAATTTATAATGGATTTTTTTTATCAAATATTATCTTTTCCATAAAATTTTATGGGATTCTTCACACATGGAATTGTAGAGCATAAAATTCTAAATGTTTTGATGTCAAAATTTATGAATCATCGATAACTGAATAAACTCAATTTAAAATGTTAAAAATGATTTAAGTGTAATTTTTACTCGGTGACTAAAAACGAAAAAATAAATATTTAACATCAAAATATTCAGTATTTTATGCTCTAAAATTCTGTGTATGAAACACATCATAAAATATAATGGAACTGCTAATATTTGTAAAAAACTGTTTTCCGCGGTTAAATTATTATTATTATTATTAATAACAATACCGTAAATTTAAAAATATTGACATCAAAATATTTAACAATTTATACTATATATAATTCTATGTAAAAATCACCCCATAAAAATTATGGGACAGATAAAATTTAAAAAGAAAAACAGTTTTCCTGAGTTAAATTGGCACCTACAATCATTATCAGTGTGTAAAAATTAGTATATTTTTTTATTATTATTTAACATATTGTTGATATAAAATGTTGTACCAATAAAACAAGAGCTTATTAACAAAGCAATATTTAACACCACCCTACTATTAAATTTACAAAAGACATTTCTGTTTCTCTCACCTTAAAATTCAGTGTCACAATTTTTCACACACACTCACTTTATATCACAGTTCACAGTGTCTAGTCTAGCGGGAAACAACAATAGTTATTCGTCGTTAGGACCTCGATGCTATGCTGTTTCTCATCACGTTCGTCCAGCTAGGCCTACCGCGATGCACGCCGTTTGGAGCAGCACGCAACACTGACAGCAGAAATGCTCGGCGAGTGGCATAAAGCAGCAGGCGTCTGCGCCTGCGCAGAGCCTGGGAGAGCAGCCAGCCCAACAGTTATAATTTAGGTTTTAAAATTTAAAAGGTGTTTTTTCAACCACCACTGTACTGCTTTTAAGTGATACATAAACTCTTATGTGCATTCCGAAGTTTCATTTTTTCTTGTTTTATGCAAGTGAAGCAACATATGTTAGTTTAATGGTTAGAGTGTGTAGTTTTTTTCTTTCTTGGTTTAATTTTATTACAGGTATAAAATTTTACTCTAGCTGCGTAAATAATTGAAGGGATATAAACTTACCTTAAAACTTACATAACGCAATGAGCTGGCATCACATTTTTCATAAGTATTTTACGTTTAATAGAAAGTTTTTGAAATATTTTTGATAATAGTAATAAAAATTTGTTGTTATTATCGTAATTAATTTATTAAAAATATTGGCGCAAGAAATAGTAATAAGAAACAATCCCCCCATTCTTTTGACGTCAAATTACCTACTGCACGTCATAGATAGCCAATAGGAAAACAGTTCATAAATCACCTATGTTATTTATATAAACAAAAATCGGATGTAGCCAGCACATAGCCTCTCGCCAGATATTTTTCCTGGTTGTACGCATAAAATAATTTTTAAATACAAATACATATATTCATGTCTCACTACAAAATAATTTTCACATATATTTGAAAAATCTATGGGATATTTTAATATAAATTATGTACAATACATACATTTTCTTTATATTCAATATCCTGAAATTTTCTTTATCTACTTTCCTTTTCTTTTTCTTTATATTCGTCATTTTTTCGCAAATTCCTTTTATATTCTTTTTTACGTATATTCTTTTGCGTTTTTGACTTTTTTTATTTTCATAATGATGTACAAATATTTTTGACAGTGGCATTCAAATATTTTTGACAGTGACATTTATATGCCAATTACAAACATTTGAATTTCTTGCCTTGAAGTAGTTTGATCTGAGAATTTTTACATCAAATTATTTTATATGCATTTCTTTATCTCTAAATCTATAGAAGATATAATAATGAATTAATATTTATCGAATAAAGAATTTAACATAAATTTTCGATAAATAATATTTAGATGATTTTTTCTTGTAACTACTACTTCCGGTTGGCCAATTGTTACCAAAACTTAATCAACTCTTCCCATTTATTGTTAGGTTGAGGAATCCGTAGTTAAAAATGTCTTAAGTCGTATAGTATTTGAGAAATCGTGGATCCAACACCCACACATCAACATACACATCATCGTAAAAATGTTATAATCGGATCCTAGGGACCTTAAAACGTGCTTATTCACTAAAATCTGGTTATGCGATTTTTAGCATGAATTCAATACCTCTCTTAGCGAGGGGTAAAAATGGGGTCTCGTGGCCGCGTGCCGCGTGCCTGGATATCAGGTCCCGAATCTGGGGAACCGGGTTCGATCCCGACAGACGCCAAATATTTCGAATTTTAAATGGCACAAAATTGACCCCTGTGGTACAATCTGCACGCCAGCAATAAGTGCCCATGAGGTGACGCCTGGTAAGCGCCCGAACGGTGCAAATATTTCATCATTACCGATATCTGTGTACAAAGCAGATTGGCACACCCAGAAATTGGTAATAAGCCGTGCTGATATATTTATTTATTACATTGTAAAACATCTAATGGATATTTCGTGATATTTTCAAATTCGAGGCTATTTAAAAACCAATATTTTTTACATTTGAAATATATAAAAAAATTGAAACAGCCATATTGTCATATATTTTTATCTATTTAACTTGAATTCTCTATACGTCCCAATATCACAGTAAGTTCTACGTCAAATTTTCAGGGTCAAAATGATTTTTTTTACCTCCTGCTACTCTTGGTATGGGAGGTATAGGGATCGTGTTAAAAATCGCATAACGAGATTTTGGTAAATGAGCACGTTTTAAGGTCCCTACAATCCAATTTTAACATTTTCACGATGATGTTTTATGTATGTCTATGTATATGTATGTGTGGATCCTCCACTCTAAATCAAATACTATCATACAGAAAATTTTGAAAACTTGTATTTCGACCTTTTTCTAATATGGAAAGAGCCCATTAGAATTTGGTGAAAATCGGATAACCGGAAAAGGCACTTTACTTGAAGCTCAAAATAGTTTTTCTTCGAAAAATACCTTTAAATGTTATTTTTTCGAGATTAATAAATTTTCTACAGATTTGCATTAATACATTTTCTACATATTTTATGAATAAAATTATAAAATTATCTATAATTTAATTCCCGGATTCTGCTCTTTAAACAAACAAAACGCAGTTATTCAAATGTATGTAACTGACATATAAATGTCACTATCAAAGAGCTAATCATTTCAAAATAATATTAGTAACCTTTTAAAAAGAAAAAAGTAAATAGAACAATAGAAAAGGAATTCAATACAATTTCCAGCATAAGTAAATATGTAGGTATGTATTTAGATTAATAAAAATTAACGATTCACAAAAAAGGTTAACCTGATATTCATTAGTGAATTCTAATCTACCCTGGTATTTAAAATTTAATCCTCATTTTATTATCAAAAAAGGTAGTTACTTGGGTTAGATTAGACTATGTTTTAAGAAATAAACTGTCAAAATTGTTTATACTTCGCTAATCCAAAAATAAGAATTAACTCGGTCTGTAAATGGCGAGAGAATTGTATTGGCCACACCAGATTTTTCATCTCTCATAATAAGCTAGATATGTACGTGTTTTCAAAATAAATCAAAATCAAGTTTTAGACAAAAAGCCAGTAGGTATGTACTTAACTCAAAAACGAAAGGCGATCGAAATTGCCTTAAAAAGTTGGCTTATCAAAATTTACATCAATGTTCTGTAGCATGTATAATAAGCTTTTCATATAAGGAACTCGAATTTGTTCCATCCTGTAGATACATTCGTATGATACTCACCTCATGTTATACATTTTTATACTGTTTTATTTTGTATAATTACATTTTACAATATTTTTTTTTCACGTGTCGGCTTTACTTATTACAAAGTAGACATCAAAGCAATACCAAGAATTTGATAGAAATCAAGTATTCAATAGAAATAGATGAATAGATGATTGAGTGTTGTTTAGTGGACAATCAGTCAATCAACCGTATTTTCTAATAATCCGCCAAATCAACAACACCTCCCACCACAAAATATGTCCATCAAAACAACAAAGATTCGTAAATACATATATAAAATTGTGTCGTGTGCAGTGTCGGGGGTTTTTTTTCTTCAAATTATTATGTACTGAAACACATTTTAAGAAAAATTTATTGCATAAGCCAGACATGTCAAATTTTATCGATTAAATTCTTAGCACTCGGGATATAACTATTGATTATTGTCCCAAAATGTTATACATGGTAGGTTTTACTTTACGCACTGAATTTCTACGAAGTTGTATTCCATTGCGCCAAAAACAATCTGATGTGGCCAACACATGACCTCCCGTCAATTCCATGTTTGAAATAGCAATGAGCTTTAAGTAAAATATCACTTCCGAAGTTTAGATTATATTTTATTATGTTTTTCCTCGAAAATCTGTTAAGGGCTCTGAATTAAGTATCACTTCCAGTTTATCATATAGGTATAGTCAAAATATAATGTTTCAAATTATACAGTTTTAAATACCTAATTTGAGAAGTTTTGAATCATGTTTTAATATATTTTTTCACGAAAATCTGTTGAGGGCTTCAAATAAAGTATCACTTCCGGTTTATAAATTTTTGCCAAAATCTAATATGTTGCTTCCCTTTATATAAAAGTTTTAAATACTAAATTTGATAGGTTTTGGAGTATAGCATAATATATTTTTCATGAAAATCTGTTCAGAGCTTTAAGTAAAGTATCACTTCTGGTCTATTAATTTTAGCCAAAATCTAATATGTTGTTCCCCTTGATATAAAAGTCTTAAATACTAAAAATGAAAAGTTTTGGATTATATTTTAATAAAGTGTTTCATTAAAAACTGTTATGGGCTTCAAGTAAAGAGTCACTTCCGGTTATCTAATTTTACCCAAAATTTAATTAACTCTTTATGTGAATGTAGAAAACTTAAATACGGAAAATAGAAATATTTGGAAGTTTGTTATAAGAGTTATCGTGGACGAAAAAATCGTCACACACACACGCACGCACGCACGCATGCTCGCATGCACGCACGCATGCACGTACGCACACACACGCACACACGCACACGCACACACACACACATACACACACATACACACACATACACACACACACACACACACACACACACACACACACACACACACACACACACACACACACACACACACACACACACACACACACACACACACACACACACACACACATATATATATATATATATATATATATATATATATATATATATATATATATAAACTATTATTCACGAAAGATGACTATTCAAGGTCATTTGTGAGCCGTCTGATATAATATTAATCGCAGATAACTTCACTGCATTTCGTAAGCATATGTGTGTAACATGAAATATTTATGGACACATTTTAACTGAAAATAAGAATATGTTATTTAAAAATTATGTTTCGTTCTAAATAATGGCTTTCTGAAAGATTTATGTTCTTCACTTATGTTTTTGCAAAATTCAAAAACGTAGTCTTAACTATAAACCAAGTAATTATAATTTGATTTAAACGGCAATGCCACTGGGTAAATATTAGCACAAAGGACATTGTAATAGATAATTAGGTATCTGTAATTCTACGACATACGTCCTTATTATTTATAATGTGTTAGAAAGTAATGCCACTATTTACATATATCTGTCCCACCACATAAATTAAATAGACATAGGTCAAATAATATTTCTCTTTCTAATACAAAATGTTGCCAAGGTACAGCTGTAAAGTGATGTGTATTCTTTCTTCGAACAAATGACCTTGAATAGTCATCTTTCGTGAATAATAGTATATACAAACACGCGCGCGCACGCACATCATCGTAAAAATAGTAAAATCTTGTTGTGCGGACCGTAATTCGTGCTTATTTACTAAAAACTCACCACCATCGAATTTTTGGACCGATAACATTACCTTCCTTACCTACGGTATGACGGGAGGTAAAAAGTCTGGACTAGAATATGACCCTTAATATGCCGGATGAACTATTATCACTCGTCATTTGGCCCACAGTTTTTTAAAACTTTTAAGACTATATTTAAAGTTGTCGAAAGAATTTTGTTTAAATTTCTAACCATTTGTGTAGCTTTTATAATTTGTTAAAAATGTACACCGGCTGAAATATTATGGGTTTGGGTTCGACATAATTAAATTTTCATTATTAGAGAGTGTGCTTTAGTTTCGAGAACTACTATATCTTCTATGTCTATTACATAATGCAGTATGTGTAAGCGTAAGCTATCTAGATGAGCTTTTTTGTGGCACGTGTTCATCTGTTGGAGAGTAGTTCACCTGTGCCCGCACTCCGCACAATTTTGATTGTATCTGTAAAATCGTTGATTTATTGCACAAACTACCAGTAACTCATTCACACGTACAACATTACATTTAACTTATCTTGCTGAACATCCAAAATCAGAATTAACAACACATGGGATACTGTTTCACCAATATGTGCAATGTGCGTCTACCTACTCATATATGGGAGTGCTTTTACCTTGTTTGCGGATATGACAGTTTGTAATACACGAAAAGTTACGTTTTAAAATAATAGTTATTTATTATATGAGTGTGGAATATATCATATTAGTCACGAAAGAAAAAGTTTAGCCACATAGCCCGTAGGGCGAGTGTCTAATTTTCTTTAGTGACTACTATACACTCTACACGAGTGTAATACAACGTTTTATCCAACACTTTTTTAAAAACTTCTTAGAACATTTTTATGTTGGCATTCATCGTTTGACACTGAGAAGCCAATTGATGTATTTTAAATTACAAAGTAGCCATTAAATGGTTATTGTTATGGTTTTGTTATGTTATTGCAAAAAATTTGGTGTAATAATTATATTCTGTTATTGGGAATTATTTGAAAGAAAAATACATTAAATTGGGTGAAAATGAGGACCTTCCTTAAAACCGTATTCACTTAGAAGTACAAGCAGCATCTTTGAATTTAATTCCAAAGCAAATAACCATTAACTCGTTTCTCGTTTTCGTTTCATCAGCCGTACATAACAGATGTCATTGCTTAAAGATAAGTAACCTATTTTAGCATAAATGTTAATATTAATTTAGATAAACAAAAATCAAAATGTTAAATTATTTCAATAATAAAATTATTTTGTAAAATTGCTTTTAATTCATATTTAAAACAAATCAGTAATATTTCTTCCGTGACTTCTAAAATATTCTCTCACGGAGTGACTAATGTTGTACATTAGTTATTTCAAATAACCATAGTAACAAGTATATTGTGAGTTGGTGTTGGATAAAATTATATTTATCTTCAACCATCATTATTATATTATTGATTTTATAATTAATAATCAAAAAAATTTAAGTTGATAATAATTAGCTTTCAATCGTAGATTACTGGTTAATGTTCACAGTCATTGGAAAGAGAAAAGTTTATTTCAACTTTGACCTTTTCAACGAACTAATCGCCGAATTAACCCTTATCACTTTTAAGTAGAAACATTTATTTAATTTGGAACAACAAAAATTTGTTTACATTTGGGGTGAAAGTAAAGCATTAATTTTGCTCTTTCATTGTGTACTTTTTATTCATTTAGTAAAAAATTGGCCCATATTCTTTAATGCGTTTGTAGAATTTTGTTAAAAGTAATGCTTTACAATCATTATCATCATCATTTTGTAAAATATGTCCTTCAACAGGTCTCAACGGAAATGTCTCCAAGCTAATCTGTCCTGCGCGTCCCTCTTCAGCCTGTCGTAATTTTGTCTGTCCTTAATTTCCGTTAACATTCCAAAATTTCTTCGCCCTCTTCTCATTCTTCCACGTATTTTCCCTTCAATAATAATTTTCTGTACCCCATCCCGCCTTAAAATATGTCCAATCTAGTTAGTTTTCCTCTTTCTAACTTCTTTCAAAATTCTTCTTTCTTCTCCTATTCTTTTCAACACCTCCTCATTTCTCTTTAATTCCAACTAATCTTCTCCAAAACCATCGCCAAACCACATCTCAAAACTTTATAAGTACTTTTTTTCCTTCTTTCGCAAGGTTAGTTAACTGCCCCCTCCACCCCAAAATTTAATAATCCTAATTTTGCAGATAATATATCTAAAATGTGGAACCGTAAATAAATAAAATGAAAACGTGTAAACAGTGACAAGTGACGATAAATGTAAACAAACATTGCGTTGACTGCGTTCAACTTTTGTCAAATGAGAGCGTAAGCGAAAACCTTTATATGTAGAAGGCAGCGCAGAGAAATTCTATGGTAACTTACATTTCAATGCCATCTAGCGGAGTACATAGTCAAACTTTTAATAATATGTTCAAAGATAATAAGTTTTACCTTCCGTCACCTTTAAGTAAGAAAGCTATTGTCTTTGGTCAAAATATTCGGTGGTGAGTTTTTAATGAATAAGCATGTTTTAAGGTCCCTAGTATAAGATTTTACTATTTTTACGAAAATGTCTGTATGTTTGTGTGTGTGTGTGTGTGTGTGTGTGTGTGTGTGTGTGTGTGTGTGTGTGTGTGTATGTGTGTGTGTGTGTGTGCGTGCGTGCGTGCGTGCGTGCGTGCGTGCGGGCGTGCGTGCGTGCGTGCGTGTGTGTGTGCGTGTGTGTAGAGTGTGTGTGTGTGTAGAGTGTGTGTGTGTGTGTAGAGTGTGTGTGTGAGTGTGTGTGTATGTGTGTATGTGTGTATGTGTGTATGTGTGTATGTGTGTATGTGTGTATGTGTGTGTGTGTGTAACAAAATTTTCGTCTACGATAACTCCAATACTACAATTCTAAAAATTATAATTCTTTCGTATTCCTCTTCGTTGCATCCGTATGAAGAGCTGATTAGATTTTGGTTATAATTGGTCAACCGGAAATACCCTCTTTTGAAGATTTTAACAGTTTTTCTTGAAAAAACGATGTTAAATATAATTTTTTCACATTTAATGTTATAAATATTAAAGAACATTGTATTCTCTGTACGATTTGACTGCATTTTATACTTCATATTAAATGGATATAGAGTTATAAAATTATGAAAAAATTAAATTTCATAAATTAGCTAGCTATGCTAGAAACAGCTACTATATTAAGAAAATTCTGATTGAAAGATGTCAGTGTCAATTGACATATTCGTAGTATATTTGTGTTATAATTTTACTCGAAATATAGGATCTTTTTGCTCGAAACTTTCATACATACAACTGTCAAAAGCTAATGTACATACAAGAAATTTAGAATCTTTTGTAAGGAACTTTCTGTATGGACTTTATAGAAAATACATAGGCATTTACGAAAATTCTACCGGTAGATACCGCATCTACCGACTGTGTTTGAAAACATGTGTGGTAAAAAGTTACCGTGTTCGAAAATTGTACAATATCTACCAAATCAATTTTCTAACCTGTTTCAAATTTTTTTATAGGTTATGGATCTACCCTGTTTACCACTTGCGTTCTTAAAATATCGATTCCGGTAGCTATAACCTGATAAACATCTGTTTACCGGTAACAGTTCACCGGTAGAATTTTCGTAAAAGCCTCATATAACTGACGGAAGGTAATGTGCTGGCCACATCAGATTTTTTTTAATATTACTTTTAGGGCCGGTATTTACATCTTCGGATAAAGTGCTGGTTAACTTATCTGTCGGATAAATGAACAATATCGCATCAAAAAATGACATTCAATACAATTTACCTCATTTATGCTCTTATTTCGATGCGATATTTTATCATTTATCTGACGGATAGTTATCTTGAACTTTATCCGGAGATGGAAATACCGGCCCTTAATAAAACTTAAGTATAATAGTTTGAAAATAAATTATTTAAACTTTAAAGGACGATATGTAGAAATAAAGGACAAATTTGATTTTATACGAAGTAAATAAATCTAAAGTAAAGTGCTTCCAAATAAAGGTCTGTCCTTTAAAATAAAGGTCGTATGGTCACCATAATTATGGGTGACGTTTTTTCTAACCTCTTGTCCATTCCTTACATATTATACTTCGTGGTAACTAGTAAAGATTAATTTTCAAAGGTAGTAGGCGGTATCAATAAATGAAGCTTACAAATAAGTACCAAGTATTTTTTTTAAGTAATCAACTTTTAGTTGTCAAATCAATATCTGTTGGATAAATTTTTAACCATTTTGTTACAGAATGTCCTTTATAAAACCGGCCCTCAGATTAATGAGATTCTATTACGAGCATATTTTATTTACCTAGTTGGTCAATATTCATTTATATTTAACTAACAACAATTTTTAATCTTCATATATCATTCAAGATTTGTTATCGTTAAAATCTCTTACGAAATAACAGAACCTTTATTGGGGGAAAATATATGGATAATGACACTTCAATTCTGTAGTCAGTAGGGTCCAAACCAATATTAATTACATCCATCATTCCAACATTACTTCCCTTTCAAGGTTTCAAGTGTTTAGGCATTCCCATTCACATCTTATTAAATCTCCCTTGAAGACTGCGTTCACTTACCCTTAATACTATCACTTACCCTTAACTATCACTAGTTGCATCCCACGTTTTTCTGAACAAACATTGGAACGCCAGTTCATCCTAAGATATTTCATATTTATCCTTTGAGGGGGTTGGTTTCGGGGCGATTTATCATCATTACCTTTGACGCGGGGGCTAATGCCACCCCGGAGGATTCCGTGAAGTTGTGCCACCTTCACATAATTACCGAGGAGAGGCCGAGGCGCAACGATGATTTATAGGCAGATAGGAAACAAAACCAAGCGCCGAACAAACTGCGATGCGGTATGACCAGGAACAATCTAGAGGGGATTTGTCCAAGATTAGGGAGAATCGGGGTAACTTTAAGTGAAATCGGTTGATAAAGGAATGAGCACCCGAATAAGGTTTTACCGCAGTTTCTATTCTGGACAGATAACAACTACATACATCAGTTCAAAGCCTACTGCAGATAGGTAACTTTAGATTTAAAAACACCTATACAGATGTTTGCGTTTTTGTTTAAATTTTTGTTCCATAGCATCAATGATATTTGCAAAAATTTTATTCTCTTCGACTATTTTACGGTTCTGGAAATTGAAAACTATTCAAAATTAACTGTTGCATACTGTCATTAATAACATCTATTATAAAGGATTGCGGCTGCATTAATATTAATTAGTCTGGTTCAAAAATAATTCGAAATCTTTTTAAATACATTTAATAAAACCCAAGTATCTATCCATTATTGAACCCGTAATTTTTATTCTTTTAACTTCTACTCACTGTTGTCAGTGGGTTATCGCTATTAATCTTCTTAATCTTTCTGTTATGAGACACAAGTTGTCGCGCTGAATTACAAAAGTAACATGATTCGGGAATTTTTCTCTACCCTTTTCTCTTCGAATAAGTAAATACTTCTTGATTGAGTGACGTTATACTATAGAAGATATCAACTACAAATTGAGTGGGTAAAAGATTACATACATACATAAAATCACGCAGTTCCCACTTAGTGGGTTAGCACAAACCCGAAACAATAATAATATCAACCACAAAAATAATCACTCTCTCTTCAACAACATTCTTATTAACCTGACATCATGCGATAAATATTTCTCACTCTTAACATATTAAAGTGACCGATTTTCGGTAGCGAAATACCGTATCCGGACCACAATAATAGTTACGAAACAATCATCCTTCGCCACACATTCCTGTCTAAGCACAGTTATTTCGCCTCGACCACATTCATAATCGTATTAATACACGCTCTTCTTCTCTTCCCACTCGGAAACTTTCTCTCTTTTAGCACCTTGTCAATCACATCCATCGACTTACACACTGGACGGCCAGGCACTCGAATTCCCTTAACTTCACGAAGATATATACGCTTTACAAGACGTTCACGCTTCATTCTCTCCACATGACTAAACCATCTCAACTGACTCATCCCTACTCTGTTAGCATTCTTCCTACCATACATTCTTCATACACCAAATTATTCCTCACGCGATCTCGTCTTACATATCTACATACATTACGTAAATACCTCATTTCCACGGCAGTCACTCTGTTTTTATGCTTTCCAGTCCATGCCCAACTTTTGCTTCCATACATCAAAGCAGGCACTAGCATTCCATTATACACACTTAACCGAACTTCTCTAAATACGTTTACGTTTCGAGCAAACGTACACACAAATAATAATAGTTTTTACATATCCAGATTTTAGTGAATAAGCACGTTTTAAGGTCCCTAGAATTCGATTATAACATTTTTACGATGATGTGTGTGTGTGTATGTGTGTGTCTGGATGTTGGATCCACAATTTCTCAAATACTATAAGACTTAAGACATTTTTAACTACGGATTTTAAATCTAACAATAATGGGAAGAGATGATTAAGTTTTGATAACAATTGGACAACCGGAAGTAGTAGTTACAAGAAAAAAATCATCTATATCTTATTTATCGAAAATTTTGTAAATACTTTTATTAAAGAACGTTAAATTCTTTATTCGATAAATATAAATTCATTATTATATCTTCTATAGAATTAGTGATAAAGAAATGTACAGGGTGTAAATTGAAAAGTGAAACATAGGAGTTTAATATGGGAAATCAATTTTTCTTTGCGCAAACGTTACCTAATTATTTTATGCAAAAATACTTCAAATAAAAGTTATAGAGATTTAAATGCAGCATCTAAATCACGTGAAACGATTATTTTTTCTCTTCATATAAACGTAAAAATTTATTACAAAGTTACAGTTTTTATGAATATTTTGTCTAAGC